>CM046998.1:19377500-20627500 GCA_025698465.1 Gossypium longicalyx | reverse complement strand
CTCGGACTCAACTCAACGAGCTCGGGCGTTCGCATCCATAAGTGAACTCGAACTCAACTCAACAAGCTCGGATGCCTAGTTACATCTCACGAACTCGGACTCAACTCAACGAGCTCGGATGCCTAGTTACATTTCACGAACTCGGACTCAACTCAACGAGTTCGGACATTCGCATCCATAAGTGAACTCGGACTCAACTCAACGAATTCGGATGCCCAAATATCCCAGTGACATGTCACTTGTATCCTAATCCATTCCTAAGGTTCAACGGGACCTTTTTCCCAATCATGTGTCTCAATCATCTTCTACGGAATACCGATACCGATACTCGGTAGTATTTCACATTTTCCAAGTATATCACATAATTTGACATATTATCAAACAATTATCACGAGTATAATATTTCATAATAATTATCATATCATTTAAATAACATAAAAACATTCAAAATAATAACTATGTTACCAACATTTACATATGAACTTACCTAGTATGCGATAATGGCTACTTTTACCATTTCGTCCACAACTTGGTATTTTCCCCATTTTAGCCCGAATTTCAGTTTTCCTTGCTCTATCATTTAAAATATAGTCTAATTAGGACTCACATTATTCAAATTGACCCAAAACCATATTTTGGAAAAATTACAATTTTGCCCCTAAACTTTTGCATATTTACACTTTTGCCCCAAAGCTCGTAAATTAAACTTCAGCCTATTTTCTTATGTTTTATGACATGCTGATCATTTTTCCCTTCTATGGCAACATCAAATTCTCACTCTAACATGTACTTATGACTATTAGGTATTTTTACCGATTAAGCCCTTTTGCTCGTTTTCACTTAAAACCGAGTAGCACAAGTTGTCTAACATAATTTAAAACCTCATATTATATCATAAAACACCAAAATACACAAATTTAACCTATGTTTATTTTTCCAAATATAAACCCTAGGTTAAATTATTGCTAGCATAAGCTAAATCGAGCTACCGGGACTCCAAAAACGTAAAGAACTTGAAAAACGGGGCTAGAATGGACTTACAATCGAGCTTGGAAGCTTGAAAAACCCTATCCATGGTTTCTCCTTGCTATATTCGGCCATGGGGTTGAAGATGAGCAAAATTGGCTTTTAATTTTGTATTTTAATTCATTTTACCCCTAAATGACCAAAATGCCCTTACTACTAAACTTTCCAAAAATTCCATCCATGTCCAATTTTTGTCCATAAACTTAGAAATTGGTAAAATTTCTATTTAAGACATCCTAATTAATATTTCAAAACAATTTCATACTAGAAACTTCTAGAAAGCAAGTTTTGCAAATTATTCGATTTAGTCCCTAATTTCAATTTAAGCACTTTAGGCATAGGATTTCATCACGAAATTTTCACATAATCATGCAATCATACCATAAACATCAAAATAATTATAAAATAATTATTTCTATCTCGGATTTTGTGGTCACAAAACCACTATTCCGGCTAGGCCCAAAATCAGGATATTACACGTTTGATTGCATTCGATTACAGTAATGCCTCGTACCTTGTTCCAGCGTTGAGTACGGGTAAGGGGTGTTACATGTGACACATGCTAGAGATAGTATTTGTATAATTTGTTAATTGTGGCAAAGATTTGCATGCCAAATGACTGTGATTATGATGTGCTAATAATGCAAACATGTAGTGAAGGTGTGCAGAAAATCAGTGAGAAAATATGTGATTTAATTGTGGATTTTTTGGCCTTGTGATATTTGAGATCATTTGATATAGTTGGCGTGCATAGAATTGTAAGTACTCACTTATATTTTGTGTTTTTAAGGCTTAAGGCTTGGGATAGGTTTGGAGAGATAAGGGAATGTGAGCTAAGCCCCTTTCACAGGGATATGTTAGTGTGTTGGATAGTGTTAGCTATATGCTATGCTTTTGGGATATGTTCGACTCTACGAGTCATTTGGTGTGTTGGTGATTTATGTATCTGATGTGTTGTAATAGAGCCCACTATTATGTTTCATAGCCTCAAATGCCAAACTATCGTTAAATATGATTTCGTAAAATGTGATATTATGATATGTAATGTATGCATGAACATGTGGAAAAATGAGTTAAATGTGATGATTAGTAATTATTGAATATGTTAATATGTTTTCTTAATATAGCGCGTATGTAGTTGAGCTTTGATCATTTTCAGTTAATGTATGAGTCCATGTCTATTTGGTGGATATTCTAATCATTCACTGAGCTTGTTTAAGCTTACCACTCTTTTTAAAACCTTTGCAAACTATTAGCGTTGCGGTGTGAGGGGTGTGGAAAATTCCCAAGGGAGTGGTCCAAGTATTATTAGCATTTGAGTAGGTGATTTATAGCTCTTATTTTAAACTGTGGGAATAAGGCAATGTGGTAGAATTTTTGGTTGTTTATTATCATGATGTTTTAGATGTTTGCTTGGTATTATTATTATTCGTAGAAACTATGGATGTTTGATAATAGTTCATTTGATTGTTTAGCTTAAATTATTGATGTTGCATGGAATTGCAAATTCTGATACTTTTGATGTTAAAATTTTGAAGTTATAATTGCATGATGTTTTGAAATATGTATGATTGTGTTAAAATGCCATGTTTCGATGTTATTTTTGTTGTCTAAGGCATAGGTATCGATAATCGAGTGTTGGTATCGATACCTCCATGATATTTCAATTGTGTAGGAAGACAGTAACCCAATTTGGTATCGATACCATTTCTTGAGTATCGATACTCGAGGTAATAATATCGATACTTTTTTTATTTGTATCGATAGTTTTCTAGTTTTATTTTTTTATAGAGAAACAAAATGCTAATTTTGTATCAATTTTCTGATTGGTATCGATACCATTTATGAGGAATATTGATACTATCGAATGAGTATCGACACCTACGTGATATTTTGGAAATTTATGTTAAATGGACTTTAAGCATGCTTTTAACCTATTTTAAGGTCGATTATTGCATGTTTAAGCAAATTTTAACTTCATTTAGGAGAGATTAGACTTAAACCTCATACAATTATTTTATTATGATGTTAATCGCTTGTCAATGATATGTTTTTTGCTTCATTGATGATGAGATGGTGGGGTAGCATCTAGACTTGGGCTTCGCGAACAGGCTTGGTATAAGGTGTTACACTTAGTCATTTATTTTCATAAATGGGCAGGTAGTTGTAATGCGTAGTTTGTGTAGGTGTACACAGTCGTTATCAAGTAATAAGTAAGTATAAGAGTTATCGTCTCCACAGGGACTATATATATTAATCAATATTTTGTAAAGTTAAAGTTGACAATTTGATGAGAAAACACAATATTTTTGATTGGTTGATGTTAAGTAAAAATAATTATCTAGATGAAAAATGATCCCTAATGAAAATTAATCTAAGTATGATGATTAATTAAAATGGATGAGGTGGATTGAGCAGTAGAATTCACAAGATTTCAACAACAATAACATGCATAGGTTAGAATAATCACATGAATTAACTCAGTTCATTTTCATCATGTTAATAATGCTCCAGAAAATATTTTATGGCAACTCGGTCTTTCATGAGTATGAAACTAATATTAAGTCCTTTTGGAATCTTTTATTTAGAAAAACATGCATTTTACTAATCATATTCAACTAAGGGTTTCTTAGAATTCATGTGAAGTAATAAGGACGGGTTAGGTTTGAAATAATTTAATCGTATAAACATAAAAACTATGCAAGATAATAGAGCTCTTTCGAGTTTTTGTGAAACTTTAATTTAGTTGGGTTAGATCTAAATTAAGCATGCACTTGTCAATTATTGCGTCCACTAGTTGTCATCTAGTTAGGATCGTTCAACTAATTATAATGCATTCAATCACGTATGAATGAAATATATGCTTTAGTTGAATTGAAAACATGATCGACTAAGGCACAAAACATCATAATATGATTTAAATAAACTTTATTGAATTGATGCAATCATCCTAGCTAAACAAATTTAAGCTACCATTGTTAATGAAAAAACATTAAAGCAAAGTGCAAACATTTTGAATAACAAGAACAACAAGAAAGATTAAGGAAGAAAACACTCAGAATAGTTTCAGCAATCCTCCAGAACTGATGTTGGTGGCTTCCTTCGATCCTCGTAATTGCTCCTTAGCAAGATGCTCCTCAAGGTGGCCAGCCAAAAGAGAATTTTCTCAAGGAATTGCTAACTAAATTAAGGGGGGAAATGGAGGGTTTATGAATGAGAATGAGAGGTTAATGAATGATGAGAGAAAATGAATGATGAATGTTAAGTGTGGGATGAGGGATGATTTGAAATATGGAATGGAGGTGGGTATTTATAGTAAAGGTTGGTAGATGAGTTTATTAAAAATAGTGTAAAAAATCCCCCCCATTTACTCCTTTGCTTAGCTAACCACATATTGTGGAAGAGGGAGTTGTTTGGTTGCTTGATTCATGCATGATATCAAGCTTGAATCAAGTAAGGGGTGGGCGGTTTCTTCGCCAAAGTTAGTGGGCCATTTTCTGATTTGTTTGCAAGTGTAGGGACCTCCATTAAATGTCTCAACAATGAATTTCTAAGTAGTCCAAATGCCTTTGCCGAATTTAGGCTTATTCTCCCTTATTTGGACGGTTTGGTGACCCAATTGCTTACCAGACTTGTTTTTCAATTGATTCATTTTCAATTGGATAAAAAAAAAACAACCTCTTCATGACCCATTTTACATGTGTTTTTCGTCCATGTAGAGTGAATTTGGGCATGACCATGTAACTTTATATTATGAATAAATCATGCATAATTTCCTAAGTCCAACTGCATTAAATAATGTCAAGATCAATAAGTAGCCAAAAACAATTAAATTATGCATAAATTTAATACAAAATACCATAAAATCATTTTCTTCATTAAATGATGCCCATTATTGAAATACAAACAAAATTCACTCAATTAGTGATCAATTACTCGCGATTTATATTATTTTTAAGTTAAAAGGTGCCAAAAGCAATCATAAAAACCTATATAAATTATAGTTTACATTAGTCCATCCCATCAACTCCATTTCTTAAAATCTTCAGATGTTTGTCACCAGTAACAATTTACCATTAATGAAACATAATCCCCTCCTTCTATCTACTATATCATGGTCAATTTCCCTTAACATTGTTTCATCAATGGCTTCATCTTTTCATACTCATCTTAATCATGGTTCCTTTACTTAATGCTTTTCGCAAAACAATGTTTGAATTTGCCTTCCCTACCTTATCCTTATTCGACTACCCTTTCTTCTTATTGTTCACTGATAGATTCCCTTCATCAAATGATCAGACGTAGCCTTTACTCTGGTTTTTCTTTAATTTTACTTAACTCATTCTTCGAATTCGACACATGCTCTAACCAACTAAGCTATTCCACTTTTTTTATTCTTTTCCTAAGACCATGCAAGATACGCCATAACATTTCATATGAAGCTCACCATAGAGGGAGCTCATTAGAATATGTTATCAAAGGTGTAACATGATATTCCACAAGGGGCCTTTCCTTCTAAGTTCATTACAACTATCGTTCCTTCTAAGTTCACCGTGAATGCCATTTCTTTCCTTCAGGATCTGCCACAAAGGCTTTCTTTTTCGTAGATTGCCACAAAGACTTCATTTTTCTTGGCGTGTTTATGATAGGGATTTGCCTAGACTCACATTACGTGAGTCTTGCCCCTTATCGTCATGGGACATGCAGGGAACCCTATTAGGTAATCACCTTTCTTTAGTTCTTCCCATATAATGTCATAGCCCAAATATGGTCTTACACGATATATTGTCATGTTCATGGACCTTTCCTTTTAGAGATCGTGCTTAAAGCTCTGATAGACCCCTTTAGATGACTCCGCGGAGATAGACACGGACTCATTGTAACACCCCAAAATAAGGCCTAGGAGTTTTAGGGGTATTTAAGAAATTTTAGCCTTAAAGTGTTTGAAATTTTGTGACATGGCATACCAGTAATTTTTTCAGTTATGACTTTTAGAAAATTAAATCAATTTCTGAAAATGAGTTTTAAATACCTTTAATTTTAGAAAAAAGGATTGATTTGTAAAAGAGTCAAAATTGTGAGTTTTAACGTTAACTTTTCCCCAAAACTAGTATTGCCATCCCTTGATTCTCTCTTGCTATTCCAATTAATTTTGAACTCCAATTCCTAATTCTCTTTGATTTCTATCACCCTTGAACCTTAAACCTCTATGAAAGACAAAGGAAAAACACCAAAAAAATACTATAGTTCCTCCATTGTCAAGCTTTTGGGTTTTTTAATTTTCGATCAAACGCTCGATTTCTCATCAGCTAAGGTAACGATTAATCTTCCTATTAGTTGTAAATGTTATTTAGTCTTTAGAACCATGTTTTTATCCATTAAATTGCATGTTTTAAATAAAAGCCGAAAAATGGGTCTTTAATGGTGAATTTTGGGTTTATGGATAAAAACGTGGTTTCAAAGTGTTTTTCAACTTTTTTTTAACATGATTAGAAGGTTTCTAAACTTACTTTGACATTCATTAAGGATTTCTTGAGTTTTAATGAATTTTCAGAAAATTGCCATAAACATGTCGGAAAAGTCGATATATTAAATTGAGTAGTTTCGTGTATTTTAAAGGTTGAGAACTAGTCGTAGGTGAATAAGATGAGCAGAATTTGTTTTAGGTGAAAAGATTGAGTATAGATCGAGATATTCGAATTTAAATTTTGATATGTTATAAGTTTCGGTTACATGAGAACTTAGTTTAGGCTTATGTTTTGTATGCTTGTAATGAGTCCTTAGATAATTTTTGGATGTATTGTTGTGTTAATTTGTTGTGTTGAAGTTCCAGATTTGATAGAACCTTTGCGAGTAGAGATAAAGGCAAGGAAAAGCTAGTTTGAGCTTTAGGCTTTTCGGCGAAAGTGTAATTAGTGAGTGTTTGGAATAATTTTTTGTGGACATGATTCAATGCATTATTTGGGAATTTAGTAGTAGCCTAAACCCCTACTCTAAACTCCTAGTGTAAGCTTTCTCATACCTATGTTATCTTGTAAATAAAGTGCTCATGTGTTTGTCAATATGTGAATTGAGATGAGATGTTATAACATGTGATATGTGGTTATGATAACCGTTGTGAAAGTGCAAATGTGTACATGTTATGTATATGTTAAATGTTAGTGACAATCTTTTACTAAATATGCAACTATGCAGTGATTGTGCATGGATAATTGGTAAATGATATGTGTTTGATTTCAGACATTTTGGTCTTGTGATTATTGAAATTGTTGAATATAGGTGGCATGCCATAGGATTGTGAGTATTCACCTATATGTATAATGATTTTGGGTGTTGAGGCCTTGGGACATGTTGGAGGGATAAGGGAATGTGAGCTAAGCTCCATTGAACAGGACATGTGAGGGGAAATAAGGAGAGTGTTAGCTTTATGCTTCCCTTTTGGGGCATGTTTGACTTTATGAGTCTATGTTTGGTGTGTTAGAGATCCATGTATCCGATGAGTGATGATAGAGCTTACTTTTATATTTCATAACTCAAGTTCCAAATTATATTAAATTATGAATATGTGTGTATTGTGATATGTGTTTATGTGACATGACCATTTATCTATAAACATGTTTTTGAGTATTGTGATATATGCTTAAATATTATGAGATTAAATGTATATTGTGAAATATGCTTGAATGTTATGTGACTATATTAGTATTGTGATATATACTTGAACGTTAGGTGATTATATGTGTAACAGGATATATGCTTAAAAGTGAATATGTTTACCATGTAAAATAACTAGAAAATAATGAATGAATGGGTATGTTATGACACTGGTGTTGGAACACTTGAGGTTATGCTATATGGTCGTTTCGTTGATGCTTGATGAATTGTTTGCTCAATAGTTATTCTAGCCATTCATTGAGCTTGTTAAGCTCACCCACTCCCTTTGTTATTAGCAGGTGTTTATTGTTTGGTTATGTTTTGGGGAATGAGACAATATGGTAGTCTTTGTGTTAATATTGGATATGATATTTTGAGTTGTCTCCATTATTTAACTGCTCTTAGGGTTTTGGGATTTGTTTTATAATATGTTGACTTTTGATCAGATTTGCTTTTTTCGTTTGAAACTAGTATTATCGTTTTGGTGTTTATTTGATGATGATATGATAGCATGTTGAACTGGTACGAGTGAGAATGACTTATATGCTTAAAAATGTTGTATTTTTGAGGTCTAGAGCCGAGGTATTGATAATCGGGTTTTAAAATTGATACATCTGTGTTTTGAAATGTGCAGAAAGTTAGAATAGAGGTTCGGTATTGATACATTATCTCGAGTATCGATACCTGAGGAAGAAATATCGATACTTTGGTAGGAGTACCGATAATTTTTGAGACTTTGGGTTTTTAATCGAGGAACAGAATGTAAGTTCGGTATCATTTTTCCAGGCAATATCGATGCCACTTAGGCCAAATATCGATACCCTATTGTCAGTATTGATACCTCTGAACATGTTTTGGGATTTTTGCTAAACGGACCTTATACATGTTTTAAATTGATTATAAGACTAATTATTGTAAATTTAGCATGTAAAAATGGTAACTATCTTGAATGATTGACTTAAAACCTATACGAACAATAAAATGATGGATGTTTTATTTACAATAAGCTTTCTACTTGAAGTATGTGACATGAGACGATGTTGTGACATCCTGTATTTGAGCTTGGTGACCAGGCTGGGTGTAAGGAGTTACACTCATCATGCTCAGACCCACTCTTATCAGAACATATCGTATAACATACAACTAAGATGCATATACACAATTTAGATATTCAGATGCAATCATACTTTACATCGACCTACTTGAACTCAACAGATCTATACCAACTATTAATATCATTCTTATCAACATTAGCACGACCATAAACATACATCAATAATCACACACAGGGTCACATACATAACATATTGTAACCTCAAGAATCACAGCATCATCTTTCACCACTTCTTTACAGATCTACAAGTACTATCATCATGCAAACAATAGTTAACATAAAGACTCATCTGATTCTCATCTACTGCAGTTTAAAAATCCAGATCCAAACTTCCATCGTGGAATCAGTTGTAACTACTGCTACTGAACATAGAAACTCATTAATATTTATTCATATACCCATTTTTTTCCATCATTTTTAACATTAGAAATCCCCAAGAAGGGTCATTTTATCCTTTATCTTATTGATCTTCCAGGTTTAATAGATTTACTCTTCACAACACAATATGCAGAGTTATAAATCTTACCTCGACGTAGTGCATTCACTGGTAACTTTAGCTCAAGAAAGAGAAGGAAATACTTTGGGTTCCTTTATATCTAGGTAGAAATACTTCTTGAAGAAGGAAGAAGAAAACTCCCTCTTTTTAGACCTAAATATCTATATATAGGACCCAAGCTTTTACAGGAACCAACTAAGTGTCACACATTTCCAAAGCTACCTTTAGAAATGGTTTACAGCTGTAAACAGAAATCCAATATTTTAATATTTTTGGTTTGTCCTTTTGTTCATTTCTGACTACCTCGTTAGAACATAACTAGCACAACCACTCAATAAACTGGGCGTGTAATACCTTTGGCAGTAATCCCCTACTTATAAGGTTCTCAACACTCTTACCAAACTCTTCTTCTTTATAACTTAATACATTTTTAGAACAAACCCTCGATTAATAATCTGATACATACTATGCGCCTAATCTATACGCCAAAACAACATTTGGGCGATAACACTATGCCACTCAGGTTATTTTAGGTTCACCTATCAAATCCAGAACTTGCCCAAAGCTAGGTGTTACATAAATAGTAAACCTGAATGAAAATAATGCGAAAGTGTAAAGAAATCATGATAATATAAAATAAAGCACGTGTGATAAATTATTATAAATTTGGTATTGTGAAATGCCCATGTAGACTAGTGTTAAACTTCGTGGATATAGTTGGCATGCCACAGGAACCCGAGCACTCCCATGTTATTTGTGATATTCTTGATTTTAACACTTCAGTGCTCCTGAATTTAGCACTCCGGTGCTCCTAATTTAGCACTTATATGCTCGTGTATTCTGATTTATTTAGTGTATCCATCTCATTCAAACATGTCTAGCATGGGATAAAAAGTCGTGGTGAGTGATTTATGATAAAAGTTTTATTCCTGTTAATTCATAAAATAATAAAGTTTGTGATTCAAAGTATTAGTTAATTTTGTAAATACGGAATAATCTATTGAGTATATTCATGAATTATATTTGTAATAATATTTATGATAAATAAAAATCAATGAAATTATAAGATCCAAATTCATGGGTACTTACTCAGCTTTCATGAGCTTAACGTGTTATTATTTAGCGCATAGTTGAAATATCGAATTAGAGCTTTAGATTCAAGTCATGATCCCAATGCATCTCATCATATCACTAAGGTTCCAAGGGCTATGAATTTGATATTTTGGTTATAGATTATAGCATGCACATAGGTTAATGTATAAACTATATAGATAAGATTTAAGTTTTATAATGTTTAAAAGAGATATGGAATGATTAATGACATTTTAAACTTGATTTTAGTTTCAAATATTTCTGGGCAATCTGTTCTTGGTGTCGCGACATCAGAAGGTCGTGACATCCAAATTTAGTGTCGCAACATCAAAACGTAGTATCATGAAATTGAGCATTATGCTTTCAATGTCGCGACAACCATTTCCTAATGTCACAACATTGACCCTGTTTACCCTTTTTTATCTTGAATAATTTTTGAATAATCCCTATTTGTAACCAAACTTCAAAAGATACCTAGAAATTATTAAATATCTTCAAATGAATCTATATATATTAAACAATGTTTTGAAATTGATTTTTGAGCTAAGTAGTGTTAATATTCAAATGTGACATCCCTTGCTTGTGAAGCATTCGGATCATCTCGGGTGAGGGGTGTTACATCATTGTTGGTTTCTTTTTGGTTTTATGCAACTATGGAGAGAAGGTTATGGATTCGATCTCTGATAGTGAAGTCAATCTATTCAAGATAAGTTATGATAGAGGTTGTAACCACCGCCAAACATGCAAAAGTTTGACTAAAAAATACTACACCAAAAATATCAGAAATAAAACAGTAGTTTGCACAAGTATACGAGTTAAATTGTAATATAGTAAAGTGTAGAAATAAACACTGGGAAGTATTCCGAGGATCATACCCAAGGGAGGATGGATTAAATATATTGAAATTCTCTTGACAATAATAAGTTTAAATAGTAGTGGTTAAATTCTATATTACGATAAACCATAAAAGAGATGAAAATTGAAAACTAAATACTAAAATAAATAACAGCAAATAAAACACAAACAACTAAATCAATTTAACCAATCAGAGAGATTAACTCATTCCAGGGGTTATAATTAACTTCAGATTCGGGTTTTAAAGTGGATTAGCTATTAACTAATCAGAGAGATTAACTCTAGACCTCACTTTCTCAACCAGGATAAATTACGATTTACTCGATAAACTTATCTCCTGATCTCATTTACACTTTGATACTTTCTAGGGTTGTCAAGCCTAAGGTTTAAGATCGCGTAATTTATACCAACTAATTTGATTAAAAAACCCTTAATCCTTCGTTAATCACGTCCTCATCCACTCGTTAGTCTCCCCTAAGGGAATTAGCTACTCATGGTGTTCATAATCTAAATCTCAATTGAGATAAACAAGTAAATAACATAATTAAACTGAAAAAGAAAATAGATTTATAATAATCCTAATTTGTGTCAATGAAGAGCGGAGTAGAGAATCTCTTGATTGGGATAATGAATCTTGCTGCTTGCAAAGGAGAATAAACTGAAATCCTTCAATTCCATAAACGAAATGTTGGATCGAAATCAATTCCAAGAGAAAAGAACAAAGCATTTTAGAAAATTAAAGGAAAACTAAACGTAAATCCTACTCCAAAATTACAAGGTTTTTTGGGTGCATCTAAGACGACTTAGTTACATCAAATCCCTAAGGTTTTATTTATAGAGGTGTTAGTAGCCCAAATTAGGTCTTCGACATGTCCTAGGTTTTCGTATAAGTTTGATGGTGCAGACAAAAATAGCCTCGCAATACTTGGGCTCCATGTTGGTTCTATGTCGCGCCATACATAAGCTTTGGCATGACACGCCACTACAATTGTGGCCTCGGAAGTCCTTGTCATGCTTTTGCAGCTTGGGAAGCTTGTGCACCACTCGTCCCAAGTTCCTACATTTATTGGGCCTTAAATTTATCATCCTACACACTCAATTACACAAATTAGAGCTACCTAAGGCCTGTGTCGGCCTAATAGGTCACTAACACTCACAGAATGTGTTAAAAACACTTATTTTATTAACTTTTACTACCTAACTACTAAATATAAAAAATACAATAAATAAATATAAAAGTACTTGAAAACAAGCTCCGTAAGTGTAGAAATACACCAAAATAACTACTACATTTGACAGCAGGTCAAATACTCTCACACTTAAGTCTTTGCATGCCCTCAAACAAACTAAACTAAAACAAAAATAGAAATAGAAAACAAAACAAAACAAAATGAAAACAAGAAATAAACATGTAAGAAAAGAAAATGTACTTAAGCTAGCTTGACACAGGAAATTGGACAGAAACATATTAAAAAGTTAAGGCAAAGAAACATATAACTCTAGCATGATTCACAATTGATTCATAATTTCTAAAATTAGACGGGTTAGTTCATTAAATTACAAAGCATACAATTATGTTCAAATGAATATAAGTGGTAAAAATATCAAAACTTGGCACAATGTCATCCATATACGGCACTACCTAAGTCACATAAGACTTTTCAGCTTGTAATGTTCTACGACTTAGGTTGGTTCGGAATTCAAAAATAGGCTTGACAAAACGGCTAAGCATGAAAATAGTTTGGCACATTATATTGTACCCAATACTCCCCCTAATCTTGAATAATCTCACCACATTATATCCACTTCTCTTACCTTCCTTATTTCTCCATCACTGACGCCTAGTATCGTATTCATTAGTACAATCATCCGAGCTTAATTTTTTATTCTTTTCTTTCTTTCTTTGAGATTTTCTCAATTGGCATTCTACCTTTTTTTTACATGCTCAAAATCTTATACTCATTATACCATACAATTCCTTAGCTTCACTGATTTTTTCTTTTGAAACCACCGTGATGTATCTACCTAATCCCTCAATATCAATGGCTAGATGTCTAAATCCGTGCAAAGACCATGAAATAAATGATCAAATAGACTATTCTTTAGGCTTAAGATTTCATTTCTGGTTCATCAAGAAAATGGATTAAGGTTCAAGTACGATACTAGGGAAATATTTATAGGATAGCTTTTTGGTTCAAAAAATTATCTACCAAACAATGCCCTAGGTCGTCCCTAGGTAATTCCATACATGGATTTAATCAGCCAAGTCTATCAATTTCTACAACCTATAATTCAATTAAATATGCATGCTATTTATATATCCATTTATCATGTGGTATACTTAAAATCTTAAATCTATTCACAATGTAATAAATTGAACTAATTAGTCTAAAATTAGATAATTGAGAATCAATTATTATCAAACCAAATTTACAGTTTATTCACAAAATCCTATTAACATGCTCGTAATCAATCACTTATATTTCTACAAGCTCAAGCAAATGGAAAAGAAAACACACACAATAAAAATTTAAAAACTACTAAAAACTAAAAAAAAAACAAAACAAAATAATAGAACAAATTTAAAAATATTTCTAAATCACTCCCACACTTTATTCGGCACATTATCCCTAATGTGCAATAAAAGATAAAGGAAAGAGGTTACCCGATTGACGTGATATGGTGCAACTTAATTGGTAGGTTTACTCCTCCTTGCTGTTTTGGCTCGTACTTGTAGTGCCTTAAAAAATATGGGATTCTTACAAAGAAAAATTAAAAACAAACTATTAAAATCCTAACTAAATAAAAACCAAAACAAAATACAAATAAAAATCATACTGAATAAAAAAAATGATTATAACTTAGTCGGAATCAGGATCTAACTCCTCATTTGCTTCGTCTGGTTTGCCCTTCTAATCATCCTCCGGATCTTATTCAGGATCTTTCTCTTGTTTTGATTCCTCTTCTTTCTTTGTCTTGCTCGGGTCGGCCTTTACCTCGGACTTAGTTGTTTGAAATTGTGGTAGCTTCAACCTATTTTTCCTCGTATAGTCCTCGTAAATTAGTCAAATTCTTACATCCACCAAACTATTCCAAATCACATATTGTATTCTCTCCTAGATGTGGTTTTTTCTTTGTATCTCTTTTTAGTTTCCTATGCCCTATAAGATACTCCACACTTGGTTCCAATATCAGAAACTTTATTGGTTGTAAGAAACGACCTGATCGTCCCATCAATACATTCGCTTGTTTGTCTAAGGTTGTAACTAAGTGCGGGAAAAGTAATTTCACTTAAGTTTTCCTTGCGCATTGAAGCATACTTTGATATATCCATGTCCCCACACAAATTCTTTCCTTCTTTAAAATTGAATACAATAATGTTTCCTAGAATGTATCGATATTGGACACATCTGATGCTGAGCAGATTCGAGTGTTGATGAAATTCAACCACATTAGTTAACTTATCATGAGATAAAAATATATGAAAGTTTGTTCGTAAGTGGTGGTTTTACTCACCCTTTCCGTCCGTTAGGAGATAAATTACATCGTCCATGTAACAACCCATTTTTAGTGAAATTAGAACAGTGGTTTCATGACCACAAATTCAAGTTAGAAAAAAATTATTTTAATAATATTGCATGGTCAGCATTATGATAGGAAAGACGTATGAAAGTTTCGATAAGAAAATTTTACTGATTACATGTTTAATTGATAAAAGAACCAAATTGCATGAAATGCAAAAGTTGAATTCTAGTAGCTAGAAGGATCAAATAGCTATGGAATTCAAAGTTTGAGGTCCTTATATGGACAATAGACCATTAAGAGAAGTTAGTAGATATTTATGATGATTCATCCATGGAAAATTAAAAGAAAGGACTAAATTGGAATTTAAAATAAATAAGGATGATAATAACTTAATATCATCTTATTTCATCATTTTCCTCAAATATTTTCTATGGAAACCCTAGTTAAAAGAGAGAGATTCAATCAAGCTTAATTAGGTAAGTAATCATGTCCCAGTTTTAGTAATTTTTACATTTCTAATATCGTAATCATCTAATCTATCTATTTGGGGATAAATTTGCAAAGATATCAAAGTATTAAAAATTTTCCATGGATGAGTATGCTGAAATTTTGAAATTTATGGTAGAAAATGAAAGGTTGTTGATAGATAAACAACTTTTGTAAAGGTAATTTTGATGAAATTGTGATTTAGGGACTAAATTGTAAAGATGTAAAATTCATGGAAAATTTCTAATTTTTGTGAAATACATGAGCTGTAAATGTTATATGTAAAAATTGGCTAGGCTTGGAATAAGGACTAAATTGCACGAATTTCATTTTCTGAGCCTAGGGATGTTATTGAAATTAATTAAAAGTATAGGGGAAAATGGTATTTTTGCCTAAAATGTGAATTTGATTGAATTGAATATGAATTTCATTAAATTGAGCTAAATTTACTCGTATAGATTCGGATAGACCTAGTACGGAATTGGATCGAGGAAAACAAAAAGTATTGCATTAGTAGATCTCCATATACTACCAAGTAACGAGGTAAGTTCGTGTAACTAAAATGTATGTTTATATGTTTAAATTGAATGCTATGATTGTGAAATGTATGATTGCCATTTATAAACATAAATTACATATCTGATAATGTCTGACAAGTGCAAAGTTTCGTTTGAATAAACGAAAATTGATGGATATAGGATTTCCCATATTGGTTGTGGTCCTGTATATGTTGCAGACACACCATAGCTCTTATGAGTATCCTATTATAAGCCCTCTCAAGCTTCTCGTTATATGGTTTCTGTGAGCATCCTGATCGGTAGTGATCCTGGATGTGTTGCAAACTACCGCAGCTCTTTGTGAGTGTCTTGTTATATGATCGATTGGGATTCTGCATATATTGCAAACACAAACGTATCTTTTTATGAGCGTCCTGATATAGGTTCTTTGTGAGCTTCCTGATATGGCTGACTTGAACTTCCTGTTATATGGCTATCCAAAGCTCATTGATAATAACTCTTTAGAGTTACCTGTTAAGCTCAATGAGCTTTCTGTTTTAAACTCTTATGAGTTTCTTGTTATAGCCCGGATAAACTTCCTGTTACATGGCTCACATGAGCATCCTGTTATATGGCTCGAGAGAGTGCTTCCTGATTATGTGCCCTAATGGGTACCCCTGGATATGAATTGAAGGATTTTCAGTTTTGTACACTTTAAGTGTACTACATGAGCGTATCCATCGATATTTCAAATAAATTCAATGGGTAAAGTTCTAACATGGCTAAACTGAACTTGAAATGATTTGTCATGGAAATGTACATGTAATATGGAAATATGATATGGAAAGTATATGTATATGAAAGTTATTATATGATGAGCTCATCCATGTTCTTGGTATTTATGTGAATTAATTAACTAAAATGATTGGTGAAGTTGTGTGTTTTAGGCTTTAAGCCAAAATTGCTTAGATACAATTTATATGTTTATTTAATGAAAATGAATGGTAAGTTAAATTTCCAATTATGCGAACTTACTAAGCAGTAAATGCTTACTTTGTTTTTTTTATCTTCTTTATTTTATAGTACTTGGAAGTTCGAAAAGGTTGGAAGCGTGTCAGAGCAAAATCACATGATCCTTCAGCTCATTTTGGTATAAATAGCAAACTTATTTTGATATAATGGCATGTATATGGTTGTTGTAACTAGCTACTAGAATGGCTAGTGATAGTATATTTGATGTTTGTGTAGAATATTATATCATGTTTAATATATATATATGTGTTTGGTATGATAGATTGAAATTTTGATAATCTTATATGATTATACAAATAGGTAAGTTTGAATACTTAAATACATGTGATGATATACCATGTATAAGATTGGTTTTGGTTTGGTTTTAATGTCTTGAATTGGTTGGTGAATGTATTTAAGCGTTGTTGTCGGTTGAAGGAAAATTTGGGTGAGAAAAGTGGCCTTGAAAATAGCCTATTTTCGTCCACACGGGTAGACACACGGGCGTGTGTCTCAACCGTGTGTGACATACGGCCATGCGCATGGGCATGTGGTTTGGTCGTGTTTCCCCTGCATCTTAAAATTTGAGAAACAGAATGGTTCAAATTGTTCACACGGGCAGAGACATGGGCGTGTGTCTCAGCTATGTGTGTCTCACTGCCTAGCACATAGGCGTGTGACTTGGCCGTGTGACCCCTGCACTTAATTTCAAAAATTAAATTGTCCACATGGCCTAGCACATAGACTTGTGGTGGGCTGTGTGACCCAAGTCAGAGAGTTACACAGGTATAGACATGGGCTGGGACATAACTGTGTACCTCACATCAAATGCCCATACGGCCTGGGACATGGGTGTGTCACTTGGCCATGTGAGCCACACGGGCGTGTGTCCCCTGTACCTTGGAAAAATTTGAAATTTTGCGAAAAATTTTGAAATTTTGAGAAAAATTTTAAAATTTTGCTAAAAATTTCTTGAGTTCCCCATTTAGTTTTGACTTATTTCAAATGCATAAGTTGGACCTCGAGGGTCCATTTAAGGGATAATATGATCAAATATGATTGGTTTCTGATATGAATAGTAATTGACATGAATTAATTTTATTTGTTCTGTAAATTCTGGTAATGCTCTTTAACCTTGTTTGTAACAGTTTGATTTAAACCTTAGTCAGAACAGTGGTTTCGAGACCCCGAATCTAAGTCAGAAAAATATTTAAAAATTATTTTCTACGTTTATTATGTGTGAATTAATATATGTGAAATTTTCGTGATTTAATTTTATCGTTTGAGTGTCCGATTAAAAAAAAGGGGCTTCATTGCGTAAAATGAAAACTTGATAGTTTAATGTGTGAGGACCAAATTGTTGATATTTTTATAATATGAAGCCTTTATGTTGTAATTGGGCCATTATTAGTATTAATGGACGGCAATGGACATGTTATATATGATAGTATAAAATTTTAACTAAGGTTAATTTAGTAAATTAATAATATAAGTAATATAATATAAAACATATCATAAAAATCAAAGCCATTTATGCGTTCATTATCTTTCTTCTTGATCGAAACTTAACAAAGAGAAAATAAATAAAAGAAGCTAGGTTATTCGGCCATGGTTGATCTTGATTAAGGTATGTAACTAGCTCGGTTTTTGATAATTTTTGTGTTTTTGAGATCGTTGCTAAGTTATCTACAAGAGCCATGCCTGAATTTTTGGTATTGATGAATATTTTGAGTTATGCCATTGTTGAAAGCTTGTGATTTTTGTTGTTTGATGATGAAATTAATATGAAAGATATGTTTTGGATTAACATGTTTTGTATTGGAGTTTTTTTATGATTTTGAGTAATTAGGACTAAATTGCAAAAATAATAATTTGAGGGATTAAAATGTGAAATAAATGAAATATATGGACTTGTATGAACACTAGGAACATTCGGCCTAACATAGGTATGTTGATATTTTTCATATTTTGTGTTTTGTGCAATAGGGACTAAATTGTAAAAAGTGTAAAATGTTAGGGGTAAAATGGTAATTTTCCTATTTATGTGTTTTTGGACTAAATTGAATGAAAATATGTTTGAATGAGTTTAATTTGAATATGCTTAGATCAAGAACCAAAGAAATCAGATTTGGACCGGGGGAAAACTAAAGTTGTCGACTAGTCGTCCAGTTCCGATTACCATTGTCCGAGGTAAGTTTATAAGCAAATAAATGATGTTAATTTTGTATATATATAAGTTTTACATGTTGAAACGAATATTATGATTTTATAACCTAATGATCGAATGTGTATGTGCTTGGAAATTAAGTTTACAAGTTCGATTCAACCAAGTTACGACGTCCAAAAGCCCCGTATGAGCCTTAGGAATAGCTAAGATACATATGTCATGACATAGGATTCCGTTATGTGATATGCGAGTAAGACCATGGCATTGATATATGTGTGCGAGTAAGACCACGTTTAATACGTTGGCATCGATATGTGATTCTGATATATGCGTGCGAGTAAGACCTTATTTGGGACAGTGGCATCGATATGTGATTACATGTAAGACCACGTTTGGAACGTTGGCATTGTACGATATGTGTGATAATCCAAGCATCCTACCCAATTCTGAATGGTTCAACGGGAAAAGATAAGTTGTGTATGAATGTATAAATCGAGCCAAGTGACCAGGTATGTGGTAGTTGTTTACCGATTTGAAAATAAGGTAAGTTTATTATGTGATATGTGGTACAAACATATGCATGATGTTGTTTGAATTTGTGAGTAATTGTGAAGTATATTCGGCCATAAGTTAAGTGTAATTATGTGGTATTAAGTTTGATAAAAGAGTATATGTAAACAAATGTTTAAAGATTCAGCTTTATGATACTTTGGTATAGACTTTTGTATATTCAGCTACATGATAAGTATAAGAATGAGATATTAAAGTTTGATTCAAGAACATATGTTTACGAATGTGTATATATATTCGATTATTTAATGGTACTATGGTTTTGAAATTGAATGTTACCTTGATAATAGATATAGTACATTCGTCCAAATGTTATGTATAGTGATATCATATTCATGACCTATGCGCAAACTTATATAAATGGTTATGTACGGCTTTAATGATATAAAATAAGAATAGTTATGAAATGATCCATGAATATTTGTGTATGGGTTTATGTATAATTGGTTAAATAATGATATTGTGGCTATGAGTTTGAATGATATTTTGATGTTGGTTGCATGTATATTTGGCAAAATGAAAGTATATGTATTATATGAAATTAAATGTGATTATGATAGTATGAATTGGTTTGGTAATTGAATTGATATTGTTATTGAGTTATTTATTTGCTTATGGCTTTCTAAGCTTTTAAAGCTTACTCTGGTATTTTTCTGATGTTTATAGAGTTTTGAAGACTTGCTCGGGTTGGAAGTCGTAGGAGATCTCATCACACTATCCAGTTTTTGGTTTGGTAAATAAATGTTTTGAGATTTGGTAATGTGGCATGTATAGGCTAGTTTCGATTTAGTTTATTTTGATTTGTATATTTATAGCCATGCGAAAATGGCTTAACTTCTTTGCTTGAATTTGATTGTGTTTGATTATGGTTTAATTTCATTTTGGTTATAATGTTATATGCTATGGATAAATGGTATTTGTGATGTATGTTTTTGTGCATTGAAGTTAGTTGGTGATTTTTGGATGTGGTATGAGTGATTCGGCTATGATATATATATAATAGTATGAATTATGTTTGTTATGCTACCTTTGGTTAAAATGATTAAATTATGTTTTATATGTGTTGGTAATGATTTAAAATGAGTTAATAAGTATATTTGAATAAAGTTGATATGAGATATTGAACATATTTTATTATTAGTTCAGCATTTATATTTATATTTATGTGAATTATGGTTGAATATAATGCTAATGGTTGTATATATATTTGGTCTTGATTTGAGCTTATATTGGGAGTGTATCCAAGATATATGATGTTTGTGAAGTTTGTTATGTGTCATGACCATATGATATATAATAGTTGTTAAATGAGTTAAGGTATACCGCATATTAGTTGGGTAACAGTCAAGGGAAATGCATTGGGTATGTTCGGTGTTCTCTTATGGCTTATAATAATGATATGTATAATTCATGATTTATTTATTAAGGACAGTTTGACATATTGGAATTTAGACTTAAAATTGGAAAGTGGGTTAATGGTAAAGGATATGTGCTAATTTATTCAGTTATGTTTTGTTAGTCGAACTTATACATATATTTATATACGCTTATATTAAGGTTGATGTATGTGTATATTGATGGTCACTAAACTAACTAAAAATTCGACTAAGGCAAGCGCACCTATCGAACAGTAGTATAGTTATGGTGAGACCGGAAATATCGTATCCACAAGGAATAAAAGTACTAGTAATTACTATTTTTTTATTATCTAGCCTAAGAATTAAAGAGATGTTTTTAAACTAAGATTAACTATCTAATTAACTAAGAATACGACAGAGATAGAAGTTGGAAAATACTTTTTGGAAAACTGATGGAGAAGACAATACCCAAGGAAGAATCCATATAGACTTCACTTATTACTTCTGAATTAGACAATTTATTCACTTGACTTAATCCGTAGAAATCCCTGATTTATGTTAATGTCTCTCTCGAGACTAAAAACAACTGACTCTAGGTTGATTAATTGAAATCTCTTTCTAATTAAAACCCTTATTGTCGTATTAACTCGATCTATCGATTCCCTTATTAGATTTGACTCTAATCCGGCAGATTTTCGTCGTCCCATCTCTAGGATTGCGATCAACTCCGCTTAATTATGGAAGATCTACTCTTAAATAGGGACTTTTGCTCCACTGAATAAGCACATCAATACCCGAATTAATATCCTGGAACATTAAAGTAGGAATTAAAACTTCATAATTAAGAATAAGAACATGTATTTATCATATAATTCAAATAGTAATAAGATTTGCCTTAGGCTTCATCTACTTAGGTATTTAAGGAGTTTGGTTCATAATGATAGGGGAAAACATCTCAAAATTGGGAAAACAACAAAACATAAAGAAACCCAAAGAACTTCTAAGGAAATTGAATGGAGATCTTCAGTCTTGAAGTAGATCTTGCTTCCGAGCTGATTCCGATGGCTGTCTTTGAGTATTTTCTACTTTCTACTCTCTGTCCCCATTGATCCTCTTCTGGGGTGTTTATATAGACTTTGGAATGCTTCAAAACCCTAAAAAATAGCTTTTTTTCTAGTTGAATTAGACTTGGGCTCGACAAGGACACGGCCGTGTGAAGGCGCTCAAGCCGTGCGTAATTCTGAGTTGGTTTTTAGTCAACACGACCATGCTACACTGGCGTGTGGCCCGCCCGTGTGTCTCACACGGGCGTGTGGTTTACCCGTGTGAAAGTGCCTAGGCCCTGTGAAATACTGAGATAAGCCCATTTTGTCTATTTTTGGTCCGTTTCTTACTCTTTTCACCTTCCGATAATCACCTAAGTATAACACATGAATTTAAAGGATTAGTAGCATCAAATTCACTAAATCTTATGATAAATCATCCAAAAATATCCCAAGCATGAGGTAAAAATATGTATATATTATGGTTTATCAAATATCCCCACACTTAAGCATTTGCTTGTCCTCAAGCAAAATCCTCAACTCACAATTAAAATAAAGTCTTCTCAACTTATAATTCTCATCAATAATGGTTCGAAATAATCAATAAATAATCATACATTGAGAATTCAACTAAAAGGGCATCAAAGATTCAAACAATCCAAGTTGAGTATTTTAATCATAAAATCATAGATATCTCCCCTTATCTAAATAATCACCTTTAATTCCAAATCGACAAGAGTTGACATCCTCATTAAAGATTCACTTAAATCACTTGAAGTGTTTAAGGTTCAATAATTAAGCACTCAATAGTCAAACATGAGAAGTTATTACCATAGATTTACGTGAAAATCAAATCTCCACCACTATGAACATGATACACAAATCAAAAGGTCTTTAAAAGGGTTGTAATGGGGCTTGGGTTAAAGGTGTGGATAAAGGCTGAAAAAGAGGGTTAGAATCGATATTAATTTAATAAATTACCCAACTTAGGAGAAAAAAAAACTAATTACTGAATTACAAACAAGTGCCAGAATTAAAACTTTCCAAAATGAAGTGAGCTTTCCCTCAATATAATAACTTTAACTTATCCAAGATCTTTAAAACAATATGTAATTGAATGAATATAAATATATGATATTTTTTTAAGAATAAGAACAAAAATGGAAAGTACATAATAATTCAACAACTGAAATGGACGACAATAGTTAGGTAACTAATCAAATTAAATCTCGATAAAAAGAGAGTTAATAAAAAGGGAAAAATTCTTAATGAATCAAAGAGGTTTAAGTTGTGGGTTAACATTTAATGAGAAAATATTAAGAAATGGTGTTTACGGCTCAAAGGGGTTCACTAAGGGTTAATTATGTGGGTAGGCTTTTTATGGAGTAAGTGGGTTAGAACCTAAGTGCCTTTATCATCTCAGTATATCAAATCAAAGGTGTGGTCTTCACATGCATAATCGAAGCAAGTTCTAGAAATCAATGTTGACACACTCATAACCAATAAAATAAGTGAGCTAGAAAGATATATGCTCTAAAAGGCTTAAAATCTCACAAAAATTATGGGTATTTGATTTCAATCTTGTAAATTCAAAACTTCAAGATAATACCTCAATTCCGGGAAACAACCTAGCAATTTTAATTCTCAAAAGTCAACTTATCGTACTTGATTCTCTAATGTATTTAAAGTTTAAACAATCAATGCACAATTCCCTATGATTAAATTCACAACATATCAATAAAAATCATAAATCAATCAAAATTCATTCTAATAGTGATATGAGGGAGTTATTTGAGAACAAGACAAAATTCAAGGATTTTCAAATAACGTCCCCACACTTAAGATGTACATTGTCTTAAATGTACAAAGATAGATAACAATAGACGCATAATATCATAAGAGAGGTAGAGAAGCGAAACTGCCCTGAATTTTTGGAGGGAATTCTTGGAATAATGAAAGTGAAAATTGTAGATATGGCCAATGATGTACATGAGTCGGAGCTACTATTAAGAAAATAAACACAACTATGAAGAGAATTAAAGGATTACTCGATAATAGCCATAAAGATAAACATAGTTTAAAAGTATAAACGACAAGTCTTCAAAACTAAAATAAAAATAAAAATAAAAATAAAGCAAAAAATAAAAGATAAAAAAAACTCATAAGAATGATTAAAGAAATAAGAAGAAAATGATACTAATAAGGGAAAATAATATACTAAGAATAAAAATAAGGGAAAAATTAATAAATAGAAGTGAAGGGAAGGGAAAGGAGAATCGAATGCTGATGGTCGGAGGTATGGACGGCGTGGGTGGCTGTCGTGGTGGCTCGTCGGTGGAGGAAAATGGGGAAGGTTAAGGGGCATGGAAGGGTTGGGGTAGAGGAAGAAGAAGAAATGAGGAAGAAAAGAAACAGAATGATGGAGGAGAGGGAGTCGCGAGGGTTTCGGTGAACGAAGGGAGAGGGCGGTGGCCGGAATAGGAACGGTGGCTAGGGGTTGAAGAAGATGGGGAAGAGATTAAAAAGTAAAAAGAGAAAGAAATTAGGTTTGGGGTTTTAAATGGGACATGGTCGTGTGAGGCTCGTGTTGGGCCATACGCCCATGTGGCTCATGGTTAGCCCATGTTTGTCGCAAAAATTTTATGGCCATTCGTCACACGGCCACGGACATGCCCGTGTGTCTAGGCCGTGTGGTCTACACGGCTGTATCGCACAGTCGTGTTCTATGTTGTTCACTTCTCCCACGCCCAGGTGGTGTCTTACACGCCCATATGTCCTCTCACACACCTGTGTGTCCAGAACGTATGCTTCACACGACCGTGTCACACGGCCGTGTGGTTCAAGTTTATGGCCGTGTGTATGTCGATACTTGGGGATTTTTAGCCCTGTTTCCACACGATAAAGAACAAGCCCGTGTGTCCAGGCCGTGTGGGTCACTGTACCTGTATTAAAATACTAGAAATAATTAAAATAAACTAGTTAGTGGTGTTAGTGCTCGGGTTGCCTTCCGAAAAGTGGTTATTTAGAGTCTAAACATGACTTACCTCTCATTCGCATGGTCATAGTGGCTCGAGGAGTTGAAACTCCTCTTTCTTGCTATCAAAGTAAGGTTTTAGTCGAGTACTGTTTACCTTAAAAGTGCCGAATTTGGAATGTGTTACCTGGACTGTACCATATGGGAAAACATTTAGTACCGTAAAAGGAATTGTTGCATTAGGCTCAGAGATGGCAACATAAGGGTCTACTTTATCTAACAGTACCCTGTCTCCAACCTTAAATTGATTCGATTTACCCTTACGTTCATCCTGACATTGCTTTGGTTCTTCGTGTATCCTCAGGTTCTCCTTAACATGTGTTTGCCATTCATCTAGTTCCTCGATGTGTAGTTTTCGTTCCTCAAGAGCTATCTTATTTGTGTTGTATGAGTTAGATCGTGGCTCCATCACATTTTTTCGAGGAATTCCCAGCAAAGGAAGTTGAGCATCAAGGTTACTTATATTACAAAGACTTGTATAATCATCTCGATTATTAGATATCTTGATAGAATCATGAGCTTGGAGTTTAATTGTGTCATCACCTACATGAAGTATTAACTCACCTGTACCAACATCAATAATAGTTCTAACAGTTGCTAAGAAGGGTCTACCCAGAATTAAAGGTACGTCACTGTTTTCATCCATGTCTAAGACAACAAAATCGACTGGGAATATAAATTTGTCAATTTTAACAAGCACATCTTCAACAATACCCTTAAGAAATCTAATAGTTTTATCATCCAATCATATGCTCATCCTAGTTTGTTTGGGTTTTTCTAGTCCTAGTTGCTTAAACATCTTGGAGGGCATAACATTAATGTTTGCCCTCAAATCAGCTAAAGCATTTTTAAAATTCAAACTACCAATTAAATAAGGAATCGTAAAACCTCTTAGATCTTTCAGTTTGTTGGGTAGCTTGTTTTGCAGAATAACTGAGCAGACTGTATTTAACTCCACATGCGATGACTCATCTAACTTCTGTTTGTTTTCTAAAAGCTCCTTTAAAAATTTAACTGCGTTTGACATCTGCGAAAGAGCTTCAATAAACGGTAAGTTAATATGTAATTTTTTAAGTAATTTAAGGAATTTACCGAATTGTTCATCTGTGTGGTCTTTCCTTGTCGCATTGGGGTATGGCATACGAGGTTTATACTCTTTGCTTACCGGCTTTTGTGTATCATGACTTATCTCAACCTTACCATTACTTACCACAACTTCTTGCCTCTTTTTAGTTTTAAGTTCAGCTAACCTTTCTTCGCCGTGCATAGTGATGGCATGGAGTTGCTTCCTTGGGTTAGTTTCAGTGTTACTTGGTAAGCTACCTTGTGGTCGTTCAGAGATCAGCTTAGCAAGTTGTCCTATTTGAGTTTTGAGTCCTTGAATCGATGCTTGTTGGTTCTTAAGTGTTGTTTCGGTATTCTAAAAATGGGTTTCTGACACCGAAATGAATTTCGTTAGCATCTCCTCAAGGTTCGGCTTCTTTTCCTGCTGGTAAGGTGGTTGAAAGCCTGGAGGGGGTTGTGGTCTTTGATTGCCTTGACCACCCTAAGAGAAGTTGGGATGGTTCCTCCAACCTGCATTGTAAGTATTACTATAGGGGTTATTCTGAGGTCTAGAATTGTTACCAATATAGTTGACTTGTTCGTTAGTAGTACTAGGGTTGTAGGCTAGGCGTTCTGTATTATTCATTTCTCCTCCATTTGTATTGCACTACATCATCGGATGTACCTACGTAGAGACACATAAATTATCAATCTTTTTATTTAAAAGCTCTACCTGGTTTGATAACATAGTGACCGTGTCGAGGTTGAAAACACCGGCTGCTTTACTAGGCTTTGTCCTCATGACTTGCCACTGATAGTTATTCAGTGACATCTCTTCAATAAATTCATAAGCCTCCTTGGGTGTTTTGTTATTTAAAGTTCTGCCGGCGGCTGCATCGACCATTTGCCTCGTTGAGGGGTTCAAACCATTGTGGAAAGTTTGAACTTGTAGCCATAAAGGTAACCCATGGTGAGGGCACCTTCTCATTAAATCCTTATACCTCTCCCATGCATCATATAATGTTTCTAGTTCCATTTGCACAAAGGAAGAGATATCATTCCTCAACTTTGCTGTCTTGGCCGGCGGAAAATATTTGAGTAAAATTTTTTGGTCATTTGTTCCCAAGTAGTGATTGACCCTCGTGGTAACGAGTTCAACCATTGTTTAGCCTTATTCCTTAATGAAAAGGGAAATAATCGATGACGAATGGCATCTTTAGAAACGTCATTGATCTTAAATGTGTCGCAAAATTCCAGAAAATTTGCTAAATGAGTGTTTGGATCCTCATCCTACAAACCATCAAACTGAACAAACTGTTGTATCATTTGAATCAGTTCAAAATTATTTGCAGCAACAGCATGTCTAACTATACTCGATTCAGTTTCTTTTAAAGTAGGCTTAGCATAATCTTACATAGTACGAGGAGCAGGATTCTAATTTACTGGATTTGCAGCAACCACAGGAGGTAGCAGATTATTCTTATTTTCAGCCATCTCCTCGGTAGTATTGGTATCGTCCTCTTGCCCTTCCTCTATATACTATAGACTTTGCCTTATTTCTCTATGGTTTTTGTGAGCTATACTCTTTATTTCACTGTCAAAAAGTAGAGGCCCTAACAGGTTTCTTCTAGTCATAAACTATAAAAACCTGTCAAAAGCAATAAAAAAGTTATTAATGAAAATAAAAATTAAATTAAATTACAATAAAAAAATAAAAAATGGCTAAAATAATAAAAATTAAGCATTCCTAATATCTTAGTCCCCGGCAACGACACATAAAACATGATGGTCGCTAAACTAACTAAAAATTCGACTAAGGCAACCGCACCTATCGAACAGTAGTATAGTTATGGTGAGACTAGAAATATCGTATCCACAAGGACTAAAAGTACTAGTAATTACTATTTTTTTATTATCTAGCCTAAGAATTAAAGAGATGTTTTTAAACTAAGATTAACTATCTAACTAAGAATATGACAGAGATAGAAGTTGGAAAATACTTTTGGAAAATCGATGGAGAAGACAATACCCTAGGAAGAATCCACCTAGGCATCACTTATTACTTCTGAATTTGACGATTTATTTACTTGAATTAATCCGTAGAAATCCCTGATTTATGTTAATATCTCTCTCGAGACTAAAAACAATTGACTTTAGGTTGATCAATTGAAATCTCTTTCTAATTAAAACCCCTATTGTCGCATTAACTCAATCTATGGATTCCCTTATTAGATTTGACTCTAATCTGGCATATTTTTGTCGTCCTATCTCTAGGATTGTGATCAACTCCGCTTAATTATGAAAGATCTACTCTTAAACAGGGACTTCTGCTCCACTGAATAAGCACATCAATACCCGAATTAATATCCTAGAACATTAAAGCAGGAATTAAAACTTCATAATTAAGAATAAGAACAAGTATTTATCATATAATTCAAATAGTAATAAGACCTGCCTTAGGCTTCATCTCTCTTAGGTATTTGGGGAGTTTAGTTCATAATGATAGGGGAAAACATCTCAAAATTGGGAAAACAACAAAACTAAAGAAACCCAAAGAACTTCTAAGGAAATTGAATGGAAATCTTCAGTCTTGAAGTAGATCCTGCTTCCGAACTAATTCAGATGACTGTCTTTGAGTATTTTCTACTTTCTACTCTCTGTCCCCCTTGATCCTCTTCTAGGGTGTTTATATAGACTTTGGAATGCTTCAAAACCCTAAATATTAGCCTTTTCAGAGTAGAATTAGACTTGGGCTCGACAGGGACACGACCGTGTGAAGGTGCTCAAGCCGTGCGTAATTCTGAGTTGGTTTTTAGTCGACACGACCATGCCACATAGGCATGTGGCCTGCCCGTGTGTCTCATACAGATGTGGGGTTTACCCGTGTGAAAGTGCCTAGGCCATCTGAAATACTAAGATAAGCCTATTTTGTCTGTTTTTGGCCCGTTTCTTGCTCTTTTCACCTTCTTATGCTTACCTAAGTATAACACATGAATTTAAAGGATTAGTAGCATCAAATTCACTAAATATTATGATAAATCATCCAAAAATATGCTAAGCATGGGGTAAAAATATGTATATATTATGGTTTATCTTATGTCAATTCATCTTCTTAACAAGATATATGCATATGAAGTGACAGGGTAAAATGACAGAAATGAAACCTTGAACATAGCATGGTTATATTCGGTTAATGCAACGTTATAATGACCATATGAATAGCGAATTTTGTATTGGTAAAGCAAATAGGTAATATGATTTTATATATTGCTTTTATGATCGGTTTGGACAAAATGATAAGATCATGTTTAATTAGTTTTGTGAGTAACCTATTTGTTGATTATATTGACATATATATATACGAATTTTCTTAGACTTTTATATGTGAAATATTTAGTAATGTATTTATGAAATGAAGTATATTGGGTTATAAATTAAGCATTTAATTTCTATGACTATTTGTTTGTATTGAGTAACAGAAATTCGAATAACTAGATAAATGGTATATCGAAACTAGTTAGTTTGATTTTTAAGATATATATTAGATGATTATCTTTGTAATGAAAATCTGTTCTGAATTGTGTTATGATTGGTAATGTCTCGTAACCCCAATTCAGCGACCGATACGGGTTAGGGGTGTTACACTGTTCCAGCAACGGATATGGGTTAGGGGTGCTACAGTCTATATTTTCTCTTGCGAAATACATTAGATCAATTTATTGTTTAAAATCACAAAGATATAATGGAATGTCGTAATACCTCTCTATCTCGGAAGGTTAGATAGAAATTTCCTTCCCTTGAACTAGTATCTACGTCATGGTATATCCATTGGCCTATTTGCATTCGTCTCCTTTAACGTGACATAAAATTCGTGCACAATTGAATTGTACATCGGATCAATCGAGATTGTACAGAACTTCTCCTATCGATGAAATTGAATCATCTCCCATGTTTCGATTTTCAATGCACTTATGGATTCGAACCCTAGTTCTTGTAGAGGGATTTTTCGTTGCACAGCTCGAAGGTTATTTTCTAGCTCCCTTTCTTGGATGTTGGCATGGTTATCCGTTATGGATTCACTATCGAAAAGGTTTCTATGCATGATTATGAGGCTATGGAATAGTTGAGGCAGAGAATTCGCAAAATCTCAAAGAAAAAGGTAGCGAAAGGTTGTTTAGCTAATTGGGGCAGCTTAGAGGGTGTAGCTATTGGTAAGGACAATATATAGAGGCCATCTAGGGCTTGACTCGTCATGCAAACTTAGGGAATATCTCTGAAGATCGTGTCAAACCAAGAACGGAAAGTTTCCAAAAATGGCATGCATGTTGCACCATAGAGAGGGCATGGTGTGACACGAGGTGAATTCTTGCCCTTAATTTTTCCTAAAAGTAGGTATGATGCGTCATAGGATGTATATAGCATGGCACAATAATAAATTATTGGATTTTTAGGTTCGAGATGGGTTTGTAGCGCTATGGGATTCTTATAAGACAACATGGCTTCAATTTGGCCTCTTCAAGGCTTGTCAAAGGCCTTTGGCTATCAATACTTGCCCCCAACTAACATTTAGCTTTGCCATTGCTCTTGGAAACATGTTTTTTTTTCCAATTCTAACATGCAATTTACAAAATACTTATTCTAAAACCTAACTACAAATGAAAAATTAAAAATAATTTATAATATTTACAAATTGATTGAAGTTCAACGGTCTAAAAATTATGTTGCACTACTAGACTTCATTCATTGTTCATGACTATCGTAGCCTTCTCGACCAATTATAATCCTTTTGGGATTTCCCTCATATTATCCTTACCTACATCAACACAACTAAAAGAATACCTTTGATCGAGGTCTTAGGGGTTAAATCGAAAAAAACATAACATTCTTCCCTAACTAATCCTTCATTTTGAGAATCGTGACCACACTTGAACACTTCTATTTCGCCATAAATTTTCATTGTATGCTTGTTTGCTTGAGAACGATGGTTGACTTAGATGTGGCCAAGAATTGGCTTCTTAACAGAATGAGGATATCTTGATCTTTCTTAAAATTGAGGACTACAAAGTCAACAAGGATTATGAATCCCATATCTTGACCAATGCATCCTCAAGTACACCTATTGGGTGTACCAAGGATCTATTGGCTAATAACAATGTTATAGAGGTATTTTTTAATTCCCTGAGTCCAAGTTTATGATAGATCAATAGGGGCATTAAATTTATACTGGCCCCTAAATTGCAAAAGGCCTTGCTGAAGTGCTGGTACCCTATCTCTATTGGAATTGTGAAGCTACTCGAATCTTTTAACTTTGAGGGCATCTTTTTACCAATTAACTCACTACACAAGACATCAATGTCAATTTTCTTACCCTTTTTTATTTTTTGTGTTGTGCCATTATTTCCTTTAAATACTTGACATATTTTGGGATTTTATCAATTAATTCTAAGAGCAGTTAATTGACATTGAGGGATTTAAATAAATTAAGAAATTTTATAAAATTTTCCTAGCCTCTGTTTTGCTTATCCTCTAATATTTTCGAGAATGGTACCTTCGTTGTGCTCAGCTTTGAGACTACCTAATCAGGCACCAGTTCGACTATCTCCTTGATCGGCTCATTAGGCTCTTTCTGCTCTATGGGTTTACTAACAGCTTTGAGAACCTCCTCCTTTTCATGAATGGGTGCCTTCGACTTTTCTAATATCCTTTCCAATCGCAAAGTGATAACATTTACACGTTCCTTCCCGTCTCTTCAAGGATTGTTCTCTATGTTACTGGGGAGACTTTGACCTCTCTACTTTTGGAACATCATCATTAACTGGCTCATCCGGTCACTGAGGATTTTCTTTTAGGATTTGAGTCATCCATATGTAGCTTGGACTTGTCGAATGTCCATCTTCATTGTTTGCATCTCCCCTTCTAGTGAGTCGAATCATTGACCATATACTGCATGGTCATTGCCCACGGATCTTTGTTGTAAGTGTAGAGGTTGGTAAGGAGGGTTTAGTCGGTTTTGCAATTGGTTTTCATCTCCTTGGTTATCTCCCCACTTAAGGTTTTGATGATCCTTTCAACTGGGATTATAGGTGTTTGAATAAGGATTTCCTAACCTAGTACCTACGTAGCTTGCCTCCTTCAGTTGGTTTTCAGAACAGGGCTTCACTCTTGTTGGTTTGACAGTTGACTCCAAATGATTAAGCTTTTCCAAAATTTATTGATATCAGTCATCTTCATTCACAACTTTTACCGTTGGAGGCTTTGATTTGTATGTGAATATTTCGTTAGGCCACATATACGAATTCATAGCCATGTTACAATGATTTTATAGGCTCATTTGTATGAGAGGAACATTATTGATCCTCCCACCGCTCTGTCTAGGTTGGATCTAATATTACCATCAACACTATTGTAAAATATCTAAATTTGGAGCCATGCTTGCAACCCATGGTGTGGGCACTTGTTGGAAAAAATTACGGTTTGAAAATAGTTTTCTTGCACATCGAAAATTTAACATTTTGAAAATTGACCCAGTTTGTGATATTTATAGCAATAAACCCTAACCAAATTCATACATGTGTTTTTGGATTAACGAACGTTCATTGTTCTTGACTTTCAACCCAAAACCATTCTCGTACCACGAACTTCTTCGAGTGTGGGCTCGAACCAATTGAATCAAAACACAGAACTAGAAAAAGTTTTCTTTATTTTATTTTAGGTGAAAATAAAAATTCTCTCTTCTTTAATAGAAACAGATAGAATTGTTATTCTAGAAATATATATTTAATAGTTGAGACTTAATTCTCTTTATTTTTCGGCGAAATAATAATCTCTTAAAGTTGTATATTATGCCCTACTGGTGCCATCTATTTAGAAGAATAGAATATAAAACCTTCGTTGAGTTGTAGTGGTTTATTTCAAATAGAAAAGCAACTTTCTATTTAGAGTAGGAGTGGGATGGATGGTACACCCTAGTCTTCCTACTAGGGTTGTCGCCCCCTTTATGTTATATAATGGGTTTTGGGCCTCTCTCACATCAGGTCTAATTACGAGTACTTCCTAAGCCGTTTGACCCAGTACTCTGTAATGTGATCCAACCCGATTAAGTTATTCTAGTTCCCAAAATAAACTTTAATAATCTAAATTAAACTATTTTCTCATCCCTATTTTACCCCCAGTAAAATTTTGATGATTTTACCCCTGGTAAAATTTCGAGAAAATATGTTTAATTCATGTTCATTGTGACTGAATGGTTTATTTTTATTTTCGGGTTTCAAAATAGCTCAAAAACATAAACTCATTATTCCGATCATTTTTAAGTAATCCATATAGAATTGCAAATGAATCATTTCCATTTTCAATGCCCGAAGGTATTTATTACCTTACATAACCTCAGGAATGTATGATTAAATTGTTTCAGTATGGACTTAATTTTGTTACTTAATATTGTCGAAACCATTTTTTAAAGGATTGTTCGAAAAATGGGGATCGACTTTTGAAAAACAAAAACGGGAGTCGCCACCAACCTTTTTTAGGTGTGATTGGATCACCTTATAAAATTTTTTGGTCTACGAAAATTAAGAAAACAGGTTCGGGAGTCGTTTACGTACGAGGAAGGATTAGCACCCTCGTAACGCCCAAAATTGGTACCAAATTGAATAGTTTTCTGTCTTAATGTCAAAAATTTGAAATGATTTAAAACTAGGATCCCTTTTTTAAAACCAGAATTATTTAAGTTGAAAAATCGAGATTCCTTAGCTCCGAAAGAATACAAACATCACATCCAGCATGATAGGACACAATATTCTTAAACTCTTATAACTGAAATCATCTCGTATGTAATAGCCCAAATTCGCTCGGGCTTAATAAACCAAACAGAAAACCAAAAATAAAATAAACCAAAATGTCCAACTTATACAGTCCATGTTACAAAAGAAATAAAGCCCAAAAGACAAATAAACCCATTACACCCGAGGCCCAATTACAACACCACCCTGCACTCCAACCCCTTACATTACAAACCCATTTCTAAGCCTACCCTTGACCCAATCCAATGAAGCCTGTGAAGGCCCAAATAGCCATGAGAACACGGAAAGCCCTAGGGTTTCAGAAACCCTAGGCGCCGCAAATGGAAGGCTCCAGAAGCTAAATCAATGCGTCGTTCCATCTACCCCTATCGACGCCGTGATTCCTGGCCTCAATTCCGGCCATAGTTGAAGCCGAATGAACACAGATTAGCGCCAGCACCGTCGCCATCAGGACCTAATCATCCTGGCTCACTGATTTCCTCGTGAGACATCTGCAAAATGAAAAAACAACAGTAGAAAACAGGGGCAAAATATGGAAAGAAATCAAAAGATTTCTTTCCCAGATTGTAAATCACTTACAAAGGGTTATAAAAACCCATCATTTTCTAATTTGTAAAGGAGGATTTTCTGAAAAAGAAATATACACGCAGATTCAATAAAAAGAAAAGCACAGTCTTACCAACTTACAATATCAGTAGTCGATAGAGTACAAGAGGTGAATATTTTAATATATATTACAAATGGTAAAAGAGGGGAAGGGATTACCTGTTTTTCGCTGGAAAAGGTGAGGGTTTTTTGACCCTCCGACCACCGTATGTGGTGGTGTAGACGGGGGCACGTGAGCGCGTGTGAACCCTTGGACGGAGGCCTAACGGTGCTCTGGGATCGGCCCCCGAGTCCTCTTTCAGAGGATTTCTTTTGTTTTTTTTTTAAAAACCAGATGCAAAAATGATTTTTTAAGTTCAGGAGTTAGCTTATATAGCCCCTGTAATACGACGTCGTTTGGCTTAATTCAATAAGCATCTAAACGACGTCGTTTCAACGGAGGATTCACGCGTTGACCCGTGACCCGGGAAAGGATCTGCGTGTTTTTGAGAAATGGGCAATTTGTCCAATTGATCCCTCTCGTTTTTTAATTTTTTTAGTTTCATTTTATTTTTTTATTTTAATTTAGCCCCAATCTCTGATATTTGCTTCAATTTGATCCTAACGGCCTATGAAATTCATTCAGAAAAACGAAGTCGTTTTTGGAATTAGGGTTTAATTACCCAATGAGTCCCTCTGTTTTAGCTTGTGTTTTAATTAATTCCAAATATTTTTATTATTTTGCAATTAACCCCAGATCCTTCAATTAAATTCAATTTTAATTTTTTTATACATATTTTTAGTATATATTATTTTTTATTATCCAATATATTATTATTTTTTTAAAAGAATTTGTTTATCATATATTTATTATATATATTATATATATTTATATTATATGTTTTTAGTACATATTATTTTTATATATTATATATTATATTATTCATATTATTATACATTTTAAAATTTAGTATATACTATGTATTTTCCTATATATATTAATTATTTTACTATATTTTTATATGAAAATACTTATTAAATTATTATTATCTTATATATTCTTCATATATTATATTACATATATTTTTATTGCTATATGATTTATATTATTACATATTTTATTTGCATATTATATTATATTTTACCATATTTACTTATTACCTTTATTTTATCACAAAGTATGCATTGTTACTTATTAATTATATACATTTTTTTAAAGAATAGCAATATCTAGTACACTATTTTTCTTATATTATAAGTTATTATACCCTATGATATAATCTATATATGTATTATTTTAAAATAGAGTCCTCTTTTTATTATTCTTATATTATTTAATATATTTCTAAATAGTTTTTTTTAAATATTTATACACTAAATTTGTTTATTTATTTTTAGATTCTCCTTTATTTTGATATTGTACAATGGGTTAAATTTCATATATCATTTTATTCTTGCTTTTTTATATTCATATAAAATTAGTTAATTATGATAATTTAGATATATTTGCATAAAATGTTGTTATGTATGCGTTATACAATTTATACTATTGAATTCATTATATTCCATGTTGCATTGTGTATGTAATGATACTATTTATGATCATGCATGAAATGATAGCATATTAGATAATTTAAATCCTTGTTCGTCACCTTTATTATATTTGTACGAAATGATAAAGCATATATATTGTTTTTAATTTCTTATAATATGTAAAACATATAATTACTTTTAAAACCAAAAGTCATTAAAAAGGGAACTGTGAAAAAAAATAGAATAAAATAAATAAAATAAAGAACACACAAATTTTACGTGGAAACCCTTTCGGGAAAAAAACCACGGGCAGAGGAGAAGAAAATTCACTATGTCGAAAAATTTGTATCAATACAAGAGGAATAGACTATGTCTATTTATAGGCTTGTAAAGCCATATTCTAGTAGGATTGAAACACCCTATCCTAATCAATATAAAATAGATGAAGTTTAATAAGGTTTAAAAAACCTTATTCTAAAATAAAATAAAAGAAGTCTAGTTCTATATGGATTTTACTTTTATTTTATTTTCCATCATATTCTATAAGAATTTGGGTCACTTAATTCTAACAATCTCCACCTTGACACAAATTCTCAATGAACAAGTTCTTCATTGCGAACTTTCAATAAACAAGTTCTCCACCACTTCCATAAAACCCCTTAAGGGTTTAACTCAACAATGAACACCAACCAAGTCTAAGCAATGCTCAAACTTGGTTTTAGGAAGTGACTTAGTCATCATATCTGCAGGATTTTCATGAGTACTAATTTTGCTCACAACAATATCACCACGAGCAATAATATCACGAACAAAATGATACCGAACATCAATGTGTTTTGTTCTCTCATGAAACATTTGATCTTTTGTAAGAAATATAGCACTCATCATCACAAAATATCAGTGCTGATTCAAGGTCTTCATTGAGTTCACTAAATAGTCCCTTCAACCAAATAGCTTCTTTGCAAGCCTCAAGAATCGCCATGTACTCAAACTTCATGGTAGACAAAGCGTGATCAGTAGTTTGCAAAGTGGCTTTCCAACTAATTGCACAACCTCCGATTGTAAAGACGTAACTCGTGAGAGAGATCTTCTTCTATCAAGGTCTCCAGCAAAATCAGCATCAACATACCCTATGACTCCATCTTTAGTTCTTCCAAATCGTAAGCAAACATCGTGAGTGCCTCGTAAGTATCTTAAAATCCATCAATCGCTTTCCAATGTTCTTTACCGTGATTTGCCATGTATCTCGCTAATCGCATTGATCGCATATGATAAATCGGGCGTGAACAAACCATAGCATACATGAGAGATCCCACTCGCACTAGAGTATGGAACATGTGACATGTACTCAATCTCATCATCTGATTGTGGAGACAAAATCGATGAAAGTCTGAAATGGGCTGCTAAAGGAGTACTAACAGGCTTAGCACTCTGCATATTGAACCTGCAAAGAACTTTCTCAATGTACCCTTCTGACTTAGGTACAATTTACTTGATTTTCTATCTCTGAGAATCTCTATACCAAGTATCTTCTTTGCTGGTCCTAAATCTTTCATCTCAAATTCTTTACTTAGTTGGGCTTTGACCTTTCTTATCTCTTCTTTTTATCTTTTGTTTGCTATCAACATGTCATCAACATAAAGAAGTAGATACACAAAAGAACCATCACTATTTTTCTTAAAGTAAACACAACTCACAAAACTACTTCTTTTGAAATCATGAGAAGTCATAAAGGAATCAAACCTTTTGTACCATCGTCTTGGTGTTGATCAAGCCAAACCGTAAAGGGACTTTTTCAAAGCAAGCAAACATAGTTCTCTTTTTCTCAAATCAGAAACCTTCTCGTTGTTGCATGTAAATATCCTCATCAAGTTCTCCATGCAAAAATGCGCTTTTACATCTAATCGCTCAAGCTCCAAATCATGCATGGCCACAATACCAAGCAAAGCTCGAATCGAACTATGCTTAACAACTCGGGAGAACACATTCATGAAGTCCACTCCTGGAATTTGATCAGTAACCCTTTGCAACAAGCCTTGCTTTATATCTGGGTTCTTCAACTCCTGAGTCCCTTCTTTCTTTTTAAATACCCATTTACAACGAATGTACCTTTTTACCTTTAGGAAGTTTCACAAGGTCCCATGTTCTGCTTTTTTGTGGAGTGATTCCATCTCTTCTTGCATAGCAAACATCCTTTTCGAGCCTTCACAGTAATCGCCTCGTAATAATTAGATGGCTCTTGATTCGCATCTATATCTTCACCACATTCAAAGCATAAGCAACTAGATCATCAGCCTCGACATATTTCTTTGGAGGTTTAATTTCTCTTCTAGTTCTGCTTTTGGCGATAGAGTATTGTGGTGAAGCAGCAACTCTATTCTCAATTTTTGTACTGGCTTGAGGAGTTGACTCAGTATTAACTGATGCTCTACTTGTTTTTGATTTTCTTTATTGGAAGAGTCTTTAAGAGATAAGTTAGGTAGCATAGCGCTTTCATCAAAAACAACATCTCTACTAATCACAACTTTTCTATTTTCAGACACCATAACTTATACCCTTTTACACCAGCTTTATAACCAAGAAAAACACATTTAATGGATCTCGGTTCCAATTTTCCATTATCAACATGAGCATATGCAGGACACCCAAAGATCTTTAAATCGAATAATTAGCGGGATTACTGACCATACCTCTTGTGAGTCTTTTCAATGGCAACGGATGGAGATCGGTTGATCAAAAACATGCGATGACGCGCTACTTCCCCAAAATGACTTCGGTAAGTTGGCATTTGACAACATACATCGAACCTTCTCCATGATCGCTCGTTCATTCGCTCGCAACGCCGCTTTGTTGTGGAGTATGACGAATCGTCGTGTCTTATGATTCCTTCCGACTTGCACAATCTATTAAACTCATCGAATGTAACTCTAAGCCATTGTCTGTGCGGAGGTATTTTATCTGCTTTTCCGTCTGCTTTTTCAATCATAATTTTCCAAGACTTAAATGCGAAAAACACATCACTTTTCTCGCTTCGGAAGAGAACGCCCAAACTTTTCTCTCGAAAAATCATCAATAAAGGTTAGCATATAATTAGCTCCACCTCTAGAAGGCACTCTAGATGGCCCCCACAGTCGAAATGAATATACTCCAATGTTCCTTCGTGTTATGGATTCCTCTAGTGAATCGAACTCTCTTTTGTTTTCCAAAAACACAAAGTGCTCACGAAATTCAGCTTGCAAATTCCTTACCCATTAAGAAGTCCTCTTTGCTCAATTCGCCATGCCATTCTCACTCATATGCCCTAGGCGCATATGCCAAAGTTTAGTAATATCATCATCCGACAAGGACGAGGAAGCGACAATTGCATCACCATAATGATGAGAACCCCCAAAAAACATATAACTTGGCAATCTTTCTCTGTCCTTTTTCATCACAACAAGGGACCCTTTGGAAATCTTTAAAACCCCACTTTCAAATTGTATATCTGCACCCTTTGAATCAAGAGTACTCAACGAAATTAAATTTCTTTTCAATTCGGAACATGCCGTACGTCACTAAGTGTTCTGACAACTCCATCAAACATCTTAACTTTAATTGTTCCAACACCTGCGATTTTACACGAAGTATTATTTCCCATCAAAACAACACCTTCGATACATCGCTTTCGTAAGTTGTAAACCAATCCCGATTGGGACTCATATGGAAGGTGCAGCCTGAATCAAGTATCCACTCCTCGCTTACTTTAGAATCATTGACAGAAGCGACTAGAAGTTCACCATCGCTGTAGTCTTCTACAACATCAGCTTCACCGGAATTTTCTGGTTGTTTTCCCTTTTGATTCGCAGCCTCCCTTTTAATCTTATTTTGTAGCTTATAGCACTCAGATTTAATGTGCCCTTTCTTCTTGCAGAAGTTACAAGTTTTACCTCTGTTTGAAGACTTCGATCTACCCTTAGATTTACCATGAGGATTCCGTTCCTGTGTCCTACCACGATCATCATCAACATTCCGATCTTGTCTCCCACGAACAATGAGACCCTCTCCCTGAGAGTCGGGTTTAACCACAAGATGCTTCATCTTATCATACGAGGTTAAAGAATCATAAACCTCATCAACCTGTTAGAGACTCACGGCTATATAAAATCGTGTCTCTAAAGGTTGAATAAGACGGGGGCAACGAACAAAGTAGAATCAACCCTAGATCTTCCTTATCATACTGAACCTCCATGGCTTCCAAGTTTGAGAGAATTTCTTTAAACACTGTTAAGTGTTCGTGTCTGACACGCGCCTTCCTCCAAACGATGAGCATAAAGACGCTGCTTCATATGCAACTTGCTTGTTAGAGTTTTCGACATACATATTTGTTCTAGCCTCTTCCATAATGCAATGGCGATTTTCTCTTTCATCACATCTTGCAAAATTTCGTTGGACAAATGCGGATGTAATTGTGTTAATGCCTTTCGATCCTTACGCTTTTTCTCTTCATCTGTTAATGTTGAAGGCATCTTATCTATCCCTAGCGGGGCATCCTCCGATCCATCTGTGCAAGAAGCGCTTGCATCTTAATTTGCCACAACGCAAATCTAGTGTTGCGATCCAACAATGAATTTCATATTTCAAAGACGCCATTACCGTGATCGAGATGAATAACCCTAAGCTCGATACCAATTTGTGAAAAAAAATAGAATAAAATAAATAAAATAAAGAACACACAAATTTTACGTGGAAACCCTTTCGGGAAAAAAACCACGGGCAGAGGAGAAGAAAATTCACTATGTCGAAAAATTTGTATCAATACAAGAGGAATAGACTATGTCTATTTATAGGCTTGTAAAGCCATATTCTAGTAGGATTGAAACACCCTATCCTAATCAATATAAAATAGATGAAGTTTAATAAGGTTTAAAAAAACCTTATTCTAAAATAAAATAAAAGAAGTCTAGTTCTATATGGATTTTACTTTTATTTTATTTTCCATCATATTCTATAAGAATTTGGGTCACTTAATTCTAACAGGAACTTTTAAAAAAGAGCGAGGCAATGTTTTAGATGTTTAGAAATTTGAGAAATAGTGCCCTAACATGCTGGGTTGCAATTTCTCGTTTATCTAAATATCTAAAATATCCTTTTTAAGCGAGTTTTATAAATCATAAGATGATTTCAGCTACGAAAGTTTAAAGATATCGTGTCCAATTATGCTGGATGTGATATTTATTACTCCTTCAAAGCGAATGAATCTCGATTCTCTTAACTTGAATTGTTACAAAAATAAGGAAACCTCATTTTTTTTAAATATTCTCAAAATTTTGACATTGAGACAAAAATTATCCAATTTGGTACCAATTTTGGGTGTTACGAGGGTGCTAATCCTTCCTCGAACGTAACCGACTCCCGAACCTGTTTTCTCACAAATTCGTAGACCAAAACGTTTTGTATAGTGATCTAATCACACTTTAAAAGATTGGTGGCGACTCCCGTTTTCATTTTTTAAAAGTCGATCCTTTTTTTTTTTTTAAAAATCCCTTTAAAAAGAGGTTTCGACATCGTGATTTACAAAATCTATTTAGAAGGATACTTTAGGCATTTAGACAAACGGGAAATCGCAACCCAGCATGTTAGGGTACTATTTCCCGAATTCCTAAATAGGAAAAACATTGCCTCATTTTAGAAAAACTTTTGGATAAAATATGATAATTAAATGAAATATAAGTTTTTAAAATAATGATTTGAGTAAAATTTAAAAAATAATTTACTAAGAGTAATACTAAAAAAATTTATTAAAAAATGAAATAGTTTGATATGATACTAAAATTATTAAAAAATTAAAATATATATAAAAAAATCAGGGAATCATGGATTAAATCAAAATAAAAAGGGTTGAAAAACGAAAATGAACAAAGAATAAAATAAGAACAAACTGTAGAAAATAAGAACGTAAGAGGGAGAGAAATTTGAGTGAAATCTCTCAAAAAATTTTATTGTTTCCCAAAACTCCAGTGTCTGTACAATGAAGGGAGATGCCTCTATTTATAGTTGAACCTCCTCAAATCCAACGGTACAGATCAATTACATAAATGTTTAAGATTAAAAGGTATCTACAAATTAAATCTCTAAGATTACAAAATCATATCTTCTAAGATTGCATATCATATCTAAGATTGCAATCATATCTAAGTTTGTATCATATCTAAGATTGCATATCATATCTAAGATTGTAATCATATCTAAGATTGTATATCATTGAAGATTATATTTCCATATGAGTCAAGCTTGTAGATGGACCTTAAATCTTTTCAAGTAATGGGCCATTCTGATCGGGCCAAATTATATTTGTAATTCTGGACTGAACTTGGACTTCGATTTTTTTTTGGGTTTATTATTTTTGTTTTTGGACTTATTTCTGGGCCTGGCAAAATTGAGTGTCTATAGCTGCCCCTCTTTGCTCATTGCTGTGTAACAGGAATAGAGCAAAGACTATAAAAGGACCAATTTTGCCCGGGCTCGCCGAGTCTTGAGTTCTTGATCCTTGATCTTCTTTAAATGGCCTCTTGACGGCTTCAATCTGCTTCACTGCAACTCAGGAGGCGATATCTGCTATCTTTGATCTCCTCCCCGTCTAATACAGAGACATCAAATCTGTTATCTTCGATCCGCTCCCCGTCTAATACAGAGACGCCAAATCTGCTTCTTCAATCTGCTCTCCGTCTAATACAGAGATGCCAAATCTGTTATCTCCTATTTGCTCCCCCTCTAATACAAAAATGTCAAATCTGTCATCTTGGATTTACTTCTATGAAGGTCAGATCTGCTATGTCTTCGATCTGCTCCCCGTCTAATACAGAGATGCCAAATCATCTTGGATCTGTTTCAATGAAGGTCCAATCTGTTGTGTTTTCGATCTGCTCCCCGTCTAATACAGAGATGCCAAATCATCTTGGATCTGCTTCAATGAAAGTCCAATCTGTTATGTCTTCGATCTGCTCCCTGTCTAATACAGAGATGCCAAATCATCTTGGATCTGCTTCAATGAAAGTCAGATCTGCTATGTCTTCGATCTGCTCTCCGTTGAATATGGAGATGCCAAATCTGTTTGTTCGATTTGTTTTCTGACAGTACAGAGATGCCAAATCATCTTAGATCTGCTTCAATGAAGGTCAGATCTGTTCTATTTTCGATCTGCTCCCCGTCTAATATAGAGATGCCAAATCATCTTGGATCTGCTTCAATGAAGGTCAGATCTGCTATGTCTTCGATCTGTTCCCCGTCTAATATAGAGATGCCAAATCATCTTGGATCTGCTTCAATGAAGGTCCAATCTGTTATGTCTTTGATCTGCTCCCCGTCTAATACAGAGATGCCAAATCACCTTGGATCTGCTTCAATGAAGGTCAGATCTGCTGTGTCTTCAATCTGCTCCCCATCTAATACAGAGATGCCAAATCATCTTGGATCTGCTTTAATGAAGGTCAGATATGCTGTCTTTGATCTACTCCCCGTCTAATTCAGAGATGCCAAATCATCTTGGATCTGCTTCAATGAAGGTCAGATTTGCTGTGTCTTCAATCTGCTCCCCTCTAATACAGAGATGCCAAATCATCTTGGATCTGCTTCAATGAAGGTCAGATCTGCTGTCTTCGATCTGCTCCCCGTCTAATATAGAGAAGCCAAATCATCTTGAATCTGCTTCAATGAAGGTCGGATCTGCTATGTCTTTAATCTGCTCCTCGTCTAATACAGAGATGCCAAATCATCTTGGATCTGCTTCAATGAAGGTCAGATCTGCTATCTTCGATCTGCTCCCCGTCTAATACAAAGATGCAAAATCATCTTGGATCTGCTTTAATGAAAGTCAGATCTGCTATGTCTTCAACCTACTCTCCGTCGAATATGGAGATGCCAAATCTGTTTCTTCGATTTGTTCTCTGACAGTACAAAGATGCCAAATCTGCTATCTTCAATCTGCTCTCTGACAATACAGAAACGCCAAATCATCTTAGATCTACTTCAGCGTAAACACGTGAAAGCCAGATCTGCTATGCTTTAGACTGTTACCCTACTGCTTAGGGATTTAAGGCACATCAATCTTCACTGTCCCTTGAAGAACATAACCTGTATAATACTTATGAGTTCATGCCTAATGATTAGGATGCTATGATCGAAATGAGTCAAGTGCTCCTAATTAAACCTGTTATAATGCAAAATGTTTATGAAAATAACTCCTATTTCAGACGTCATCACTCATTCATCTATCGAGCTTTCCACCTCATTCTTCTCGACATATCAATCATACTCTACTCGTATGCCTCGAATCTTCTCCATCAATTTGGTCTACCGTACCATTCCCCGAATGTTACGACCCACTGAAGATGTTTATGAAATGATCCTTTCTTAAGATCAATATTGCTTAAAACGTCCAACCACCTTTTGGACTAAAGAAGAAAATCTCTCGAGTATCTCCAACCCATACATATGAGAATTCCTTAAACAATTGTCTTGTTTCAGTTTCTTGTATTATCTAGAAATTTCCAGAGTAATATGCAAAACTTCGTTTGTGAAGATATTTCAATTCATCTATCATTATTTCAATGCAACATGCTTTATGAATAATGGGAGACAAATAAATTGATCCTAAGGATAATTAGATTTGGACAAATTATTGGAAGGAATGCAAAAAGATTAAATTGAGAACATATCTTTGCGAAGAAAAAGAATCCAAAGATAGTAAATAGGACAGAAATCAGATGCCCCAGATATCTCCGCTTGAGCGTCTATACACCAGATCCATGAAGACTTTCTTGAGTTCAACATGTGTTTAAAAGATCCAAAGTAATTCGCTGATGCCTCGATATGTAACATACTTCACTTCTCGTTGAATCCGTTATAGCATGGTCACTGCATGACTTTCCAAATTTGAGCTGCCCTTTCGGGTTTTCAACTCAAAACCCCTTTGGTCACAAGGCGCCCTTTACGGGTTTTCACCTTGGCTTCTCCATATTTTTTTCTTCTTTTTTTCTTTTTTTTTTTTGAAATAGAAGTCCCAAGTGCCCTTTGCGGGTTTTCACCTTGGCTTCCCTTCTCCTTCAGACAAAGTACTCCTTGACCGAGTCCGAATTCACTGGATCAGATAAATTCTTCCTATCCATTTCTTGTCAAAAATTAGTGCACCTCTAGAGAAAGCCCTCTTCGCAACATATGGCCCTTCCTAATTCGGCATCCTTTTGAATGGGAAGGATCTCTTTCAGCACAAGGTTTCCTTCATGAAATTCTTTTGGACGAACCTTCTTTGTCATAAGTCTGTGTCATCCATTTTGGTACATTTGCTTAGGATGAATACTTTCAAGTTAAGTTTACTAGAGGTATTCAATTCTTGACTTCATTAAAGCTTGGAGGAAAAATCTTGATTCATAAACCCATGAGAGCCCAGCAGTAGTCCTGGCTGTTGTTTGTCAAACCCTACAAAAAGATGGTTCAATGATTCTCAGCAGACAAGAATAAAGATGCTGACTTTATCTTTCAACCTGGAAAGTTGAGGTACAGAGATTACTCCCGGAGCATACATCTCACCATGACTCGATGATGTTTCTGAAACATCCCTAATCTTCATCAATTGCCCCCAACTGTGAAGCTGTCAAATGAGTGTAGCAAATAGAAGCCACAACAAATATGGCTGTGGTGCTCCTTTGATACATATAGGATAGAGAATGAACAAACTCTTGCAGATCATCAGCCAAAAACCCAGCCTGGTCTAAGAGAATATGATAGTGAGTCTGCCTCGTGATTCCAATCATTTCAGCATGGGTACCGAGGTAAAAATCATTGTTCTTTGGATGGCATACTTTGTTGTCAAAGACAGTACCATGTAGCACATTGTCAGGAGATCCTTGCTGAAAAAAAACTTGGTATGATGGTTTTTCGTACAACAATAACCACAATCTTTAGGGTTCCACTTCTTGTCAAGGAACTTGCAAGCCTCAACAACTTGATCAAAACTTGATTGAATTGAGACTCGCTAACCCCATCCCTGAAAATAATGATTTGATCAGGTTTCCTCTTCCCTGAACTTGTATAGAAGTCTAAGAGAGCTTCCTTCATGATACCGTCATCCACTTTGTCAGAAACTGGTTTTGAAGAAAGAATCTATCATTTTAAGCTTCAGAGACTGTGTACGGCCTAATGCCCCATAGCGGCCTGGAGCTAACCATCGCAGCTATTGACAGCACTCAGACTACTCAGGAGAGCCAAACAATGCACCCATTCCAAGGATGATGGTTGGAACCTTTGAAACAACTAGAATTGAAGGTGTCTGCCCCAGCGTAAACATAGAGAGTAAGCGGTAGTTTCTTATGCCAATTTTTACCAGTCTCGGTCATCTTCTCAGAATTTATTTTTTCTTTTTCTTTTCTTTTCTTTTGGCAACCTTTGTTGTACTGTGGTATGGCGCCTTATCTTTGAAAAGACTGCAAACTTTTGGCATTGTGCAGTTGAATATGATGTTTTTTTTTTTGAAATTCGATGACTATTATCTTTGTAATATTGGCATATAAAGCTATCTCTACCCTCTTAACGGAGCAGTCGACAACCATAAAGATGAACCATTGTCAACTTGAAACTTTTGACGGGCCCATAACATACATGCCCTATAAGTCTTGGCTCATTAAATTCGACATTTATGATATAACTGATGCGATCCCCTTTCATGGTGAACCAACAGTGCCCAAGGCTCTTGTTTATCCTGGTCATTATGAATCCTCTTGCATGTGTTCTTTCGACGTTCCTATGGGCATCTATGAATTCCCATAATAGTCTCAACAAGGTCTTGTTTTGTCTCTCTGGTTATGCACGTTCCAATGTCTCAACCTTTCCTTCCTCTAAGGCTAAATTCTCTACCACCTCTTTATGGGGAAAAATTTGCTGCTCTTCTTGCTTTACTATTTCCAACAAATCAGAAGATAGATTACAATCTCTGTCATCTTCAAAGTACTAAGATTCCTCTAAACACATGTCACGCTCAAAAAGGAACTCTGAATCTGTAGTATCGTTGCCCATGTCATTGATATTTAGGGTCCCATGATAGGCACAAAAGAATATACAAGGAATAAATGAATTCAAGCATGACTATTTACATGTTATGAATTCAATTTAGAAAGAATTGTAAAGGTCAAAAGAATATTTATCGGTAAAAGAATGAAAGAATATTTGTTCGCATTGATCATGAAAGATATGTTTTATTGAAACAATGATGTCCGAACATGAGCCTATTTCACAAATGAAACCTTATTGTTTCTAGGCTTTAAAACAATAAGTGTGTTCTAAACATTACTTTAGATTAATCTTTAAATACAAGGATCACTTTCACAATTTCGTTGTTCAAAACATCCCCAAATGTGCAAAGGCTCAACAATTTTTATTTCTTGGTTCCTTCTTCGGATATGTCATTCAAATCCTCGAACATCAAGTTTTGTTTAAAAGCCCTAAACTTGGCGTATTCTTGGATCCCATGCCCTCTTCTCTTATGGAATTTGCTCTTTTATCTAGATGATAGGATAACAGATTTTCTGCTCCAGAGGGACCACCGAAGTTTACAACACCCATCTTAATGAACCTCTCAATTGCCTTTTTAAAGGCAGTGCAATTCTTAATCGAATGTCTTGTGATTTCCGCATGGTATTCGCATTGAGTGCTCGAATCATACCATTTGGGGTATGGGGGCTGCAACGGTTTTAAATGAAAAGGGGCTACCACGTGTGCGTCAAATAATCTTTGATATAGCTCCTTATACGACATCGGGATTGGCGTAGATGTGAGTTTTTCAGAACTCGATCTCGAATTGGATTCCTGATGGCTAGTAACTCTTGGCTGGCTTATGGTAATCGTTTTCACCTCTTTTTCTTTTTTCTTCATTGCCTTCGAAGTATTACTTCAGGAGCTCCACTCTCATCTTTTGAAAGCTTCGTGCTGTTTCCGAAGCTCCACACATGTCTTCTTTGCTTCTTCAATGGCAACAAGATTGGCTGAATTGCCCCTCGAATTGGGACCTGAGCCTACTGAGTAATTTACTGGTGCCACCATACCGGCCTGATGCTATTGGAGACTGATAGTAATAGGTACCTCGTCTGGTCGATTTTAGACGCTTATTGGAGTAAAACTTGGGGAATAAACGATGTCCTCAATATCATCCGCAGTGTTGACCACTGGGCTTTTATTCTTTTCAAGCCCTTCGGCTAGTAATTGCCTCAGCTGGCCAATTACATTTCTTTGGAGCTCTAACATTTGGTCACGTATATCTTGTTGAATCTTGGTTAACTGCTCTTGCATCTGTATTTTCCTTTGCTCCAATCTCTCCAACCTTTGTTCCATATCCCCGGTTAACCCTCTGAAATAATTTTTGCCTAATTAGGGTTTTTTATGGATTTAAATGCATATGATGCGGTGTGATGCAATGCAAATGCATGAATGCAAAAAAGGTATCGATTCTGATTCAGTTTCATTTTAGAAAACGTTATTTAAGGAACAGAAATCTTTTCATAAAATGGATTACAAATATACTTTCGCCCGTAGGCCTAGAGTCTTAACCCTATCCAATAATAATGCTAGCTCTCATCCTTTGTCTGACGATGACTCATACATTATACTCAGCGTTCTAGCTTGTATTGCCAAATCCTACAAGTGTTCAGCAACCTCTCGAATCTGAACTAGGGCCTGTTCCATGACATGATCTCTATCTTGATCCCAAAGATGGTGAAGTTCTCTCTTTCACTATTCTTCTCTCGCCTCGAGCTGCTTAATTCGTAGCTCACAGTCCTGTAGTGCTGCTTCTAACTCTCTAATATTGTGCTTCATTTCCTCGATCTTATCCAAGCTTGCCTTTAATTCGATCGCAGAGTTACGACTTCGGTAATGATGAAGAGACCGTCCAAGTTCAACTACTTTAATCTTTAATCCATGCTTCTCTTTTTGGCTTTCTGTCAAACTCCTTTCTAAGGCTTGATTCTGTGCTTGCATCTCTTGAAACTTTTTCTCTCAATGGTCAGCTCTGGTTCTCTCTTCCTAAATCTCTTGCTGCCATTGCTCTGAAGTCTTTCCCAACCCAGTTTTTTCATTGATAACTGTATCTTCTTATAATTCTCTTTCAGATCATCTCAGTCTTCTTCGACTTTCCTCTTTTCCTTCCTTACTTTTTCAACCTCAATCTTTTGAACGTCGACGTCTAGGCTCAAATACATCTTTTCCTCTTCTAGTTTCTGGATCTTCTTCCCAAGCTCCAAATTCTTTCTCTCGAACTCTTGTTTCATGATGTCTAATTCTGATGGAACTACTCGTAAGCTTTCCTCCAATGATCTAGCAAATAAGGAAGATCTCCATAGTTCTGGTAGAACAGCTGCCTAACCTTGTCATCCCACTGGGCCTAAATGTCTTTCATCTCCCGAAAATCATTCTGTGTCGAACTGATACGAGTAAAGTCCCACAACTCCAATGTATATCCCTCGATGACACTATCTTATTTCTCTAACTGGGTTTTCTCTGACCACGTACAAACGGAAGAGTTATCCTCCACTTTATTAAGATATTCATTCCTCATTACAAAACTTCCTAACTCAAAAATCGAACCTTGAATCGACACCTTTTAATGATGGATGACATGCGATGATGACAAAAAAAAAACAAGTTAGTATCATATAAAAAGATCTAATAAACAAGCACTTATAAAGGTAGGTACTAAAGGTCATCACCATACTACCTAGGGCAAGCACTTAAAGTTCATTATATGTAGTTTGGTTCTAAAGTGAGGGTACCTGAACCAGTAGATTCCTCGGTCCTCACCCATTATAGGCTCATATAGACCAAGTTCAGTTCAGGGGGACACATTTCCCTATGGCCATGCGGAGATGAAAATCTCACGAAGATACAGGTACAGTATCCCAGAAGCAATCCACTAGCTCATACGAAGGTGAAAACCTCACAAAAGCGTAGCTTCTCACTCCCACCTAAGGGTGCAACCACAACGGTCATGCAAATGCAATGTGTGCGAGAAAAATAACAAACATATGCAGCAAACACATAAAAAGGGATCTTTATCTTTAAATCTTTTCAAATTTTTAGCATTAAGACAGAAAGTTATCAAACTTTTTTGGCTTGACTCTCTTAACATCCCCAGCGGAGTCGCCAAGCTGTCGAAACCATTTTTTAAAGGATTGTTCGAAAAACGGGGATCGACTTTTGAAAAATGAAAACGGGGGTCGCCACCAACCTTTTTTAGGTGTGATTGGATCACCTTATAAAACGTTTTGGTCTACGAAAATTAAGAAAATAGGTTCGAGTCGGTTCATGTCATTTATGAGGAAGGATTAGCACCCTCGTAACACCCAAAATTGGTACCAAATTGAATAGTTTTCTGTCTTAATGTCAAAAATTTAAAATGATTTAAAAATAGGATCCCTTTTTTAAAACCGGAATTATTTAAGTTGAAAAATCGAGATTCCTTAGCTCCGAAAGAATACAAACATCACATCCAGCATGATAGGACACAATATTCTTAAACTCTCATAACTGAAATCATCTCGTGATTTACAAAATCTATTTAGAAGGATACTTTAGGCATTTAGACAAACGGGAAATCGCAACCCAGCATTTTAGGACACTATTTCCCGAATTCCTAAATACGAAAAACATTGCCTCATTTTAGAAAAACTTTTGGATAAAATATGATAATTAAATGAAATATAATTTTTTAAAATAATGATTTGAGTAAAATTTAAAAAAATAATTTACTAAGAGTAATACTAAAAAAATTATTAAAAAATGAAATAGTTTGATATGATACTAAAATTATTAAAAAATTAAAATATATATAAAAAATCAGGGAAACATGCATTAAATCAAAATAAAAAGGGTTGAAAAACGAAAATGAACAAAGAATAAAAAAAAGAACAAACCGTAGAAAATAAGAACGTAAGAGGGAGAGAAATTTGAGTGAAATCTCTCAAAAATTTTTATTGTTTCCCAAAACTCCAGTGCCTGTACAATGAAGGGAGATGCCTCTATTTATAGTTGAACCTCCTCAAATCCAACGGTACAGATCAGTTATATCAACGGTTAAGCTTAAAAGGTATCTACAAATTAAATCTCTAAGATTACAAAATCATATCTTCTAAGATTGCATATCATATCTAAGATTGCAATCATATCTAAGATTGTATCATATCTAAGAATGCATATCATACCTAAGATTGTAATCATATCTAAGATTGTATATCATTGAAGATTATATTTCCATATGAGTCAAGCTTGTAGATGGACCTTAAATCTTTTCAAGTAATGGGCCATTCCGATCGGGCCAAATTATATTTGTAATTCTGGACTGAACTTGGACTTCGTTTTTTTTTGGGTTTATTATTTTTGTTTTTGGACTTATTTCTGGTCCCGGGAAAAATTGAGTGTCTACACACATAGTCTTTAGAGTTGCATTTGACATAGGGATATGCGATGGGCCTACAAGACTAAACGTAATGACTTCGGGAGAAGCCTGCTAGTGATTAAATTGTTTTATATTAGATTTATACTATTACCTCTTTCATTCTATAGTAATGATACCTGGGAGGGTAAGTTAAAATTAAGGTTAGTGACTCACCAATTATGCCACAAATTATTTCGTATAATGTTTATCTAGATTAAATTGAACATAAGCTAAAGTGGATTAATGATCCTGGTGTTACTTACTATTAAAACTCATTTGTTGAAGTCTTTGTTATTCTTTTTGTTAGAATTGTGCGACTCAAATTCTAAGAGATTGCTTGCAAGTCAAGTTAAAGAAAATATATTTTCTATCTAGAAGATTTAGTATTTATCAGTATAATATATTTAGCATTTATTAGCATTATTTATTTGACCTATGAATTTGCCTATAAATAGGCTCTTTTACAATTTTAGAAAACACACCCATTAAAATATGAGAACTCATAACACTTTTGGAGAATTTTATGTTTACGTTTTGATAGTTCTTTATTTTTGAGTTTCGGGGCTTAGTTATTATCTCCATATTTTTGTACATTTTGTTCTTTTGCTATTATAGTAAAATTATCTTTACCCATGGTTTTTTATCCTATTTTGAAGGGGTTTTCCACGTTAAATTTGTGTGTTCAATTTCTTAATTTCTTTCGCTATTTTTACTTGTTCGTTGCTTAATCAGGTCAATCCCTTACACTTTTGAAAAAAATTACACATATAGAATAGAATCATTTAGATTAGATTAATTGCATTAAACCTCTAATTAATTATTTTTCTTATTAAATTGTTAAATTTATTTTTCACAGATTTTGTCTCAATTTTCAATCACCGAGGAGGTGCTTCTCATTTACTTATCACTTTATTACTTGTTATGATTGTGTACACTTGTGCATATTTCGCGATTAATTTTATATATTTACACAATGTGACAAATATTTTTATTTTTTATTTTTTATTTTTTATATATTATTTATACTAGTATTTTAAGTGTTTTACTGAGTTGGTGTCACCCTCAATTAGGTCACCATCTCAATTGTTAAATTATGAAAATGCCCTCCAGTAATTAAAATAAGTTATTATTTGAAGGTACTTTAGTATTTTTCATTAAAATCCAATAAAAATATGCATATTGTAGGATTCAAACCCACGCCAATTTTGTAACACCTCTCACCTGACCTTATTGTCAGAATCGAGTTACAGGATGCTACAGCACAAAACAAAAAAAATTATAAATAATTAACAGTTAAAAATATAGATACTTTAATTAGTTCAATCATTTAATACCATTTAAAACTTTTTCCAAGTCTTATGTGAGCTCTAAAGTTGACCTGAGGACATTTAAAGATCAAATTGTAACATTTTCAACAGTTAAAGATAATTGTGCAAACTAGGGGTCACATGGCCATATGTCCAGGCCGTGTAACTCTCTAAAGCTGTGTGGACCAAAATTTAAAATTTCATCAAAAGTCACACAACCATGTGGCTGAGCCGTGTAACAAATTGAGATCGTGTGAAAAAGAAGGTGACCAGAACTACAATACTCACACGAACGTGTGGCCAGCCCATGTAGTAATCGAGAATCGTGTGGTACAAACGCTTCCTAATTTTCCAATGAGTACACGACTGTGTCATTAGCCCGTTAGTGACACACGATCGTGTGGTGCAAAAATAGGTCATTTGTTGATTGTTTCAAACCATTGTTCAAAGTTAACCTCAAAAACACATTTTGGTAATTTGTGAATTACTCAAAACATCTTAAAACAAGCTAAAACATTATATATCAACTTCTTAAATAACTAGCCAATATGCCACAATGGCACCAACACATAACACAATCACATGAATCAATTCAAATCTTTTAAGCATGTTACCATATTCCATACCATTCGTAAGCTTCAACATAAATTCATCCCAATGGCATCATACACACCTTAAACATCAATTCAACATACTTTATTTGACATTCAAACACCATGTTTCCTTGAACATTTTGTACCTTTTGAATCATGCATTCTATCATTAAACTCCATCATATTTTAAATCCAAATCAATATAACCATTCTCACCACTTTTGTAATAGCCTGTTTTTCAATAGTGATGGAACAGTGGTTTCAGGACCACAAATTTTCGTCGTGTCGACTCGTAAATATTATTTATAGAATATTTACGGAGTCATTAGAGTGTTGTTAAAATTTGGTTAAGAAATTTTAACATATAGATTGTTAATTAATGAAAAAGGACTAAATTGAAAAAGGTGCAAAACTTGTTGATTATTGCAATTAGATGATCAAATGACTTGATTATTAAATGTGAGAGGGCCCATAATGCAATTATACCTTATATTAATTAAGTGGATTGATCTAGTATGGTTTTTAATGAAATTTTAATTGATTTTAAAGGTTAAAAAGGTAAATAATCGTTAAATAAACAAAAACCAAAACATGAAATCATCTTCTTCTCTAATTTTTCATGTGAAACCTAATAGCCATGGTTTCTCAAGCTTGGAGAATCAGCCAAGTTCGAAACATTGCATGCGAGTGATTTGTCTATCTATTTCTTGTAATTTATATGTTGTTAAGATCGTTGCAACTAGGTCCAGCTAGTCCGTACTTTCATTTTTGAATCTGTTTAGAAGTTTGCATTGATGAATATTGATTTTTTTTATGATAATTATGTGTTTGAAGCTTCGATTGTGATATTTGGTTGTTTTGTGAAGTGACTTTTATTATATTTTGATTTAAGGATTAATACGTTAAAATGTCAAAATTTCAAGGTTTAATGGTGAATAAGAGGTGCTTTGTGGACTACTTAGAAGCCTTGAATATTCAAATGTAATTTTTGAATTGAGAAAATGGCTAATTTAATGATTTTCGGGTTAAGGGACTAAATTGCAAAACTTGTAAAAGTTAAGGGCAATAGTGTAATTTCAAAAATAAAAGGGTATAAAATGTAGGATAAATTGGAATATGAAGTGTAAGCTAATAATTGAGAAGTTTCATTTTTTAGATCAAGACCCTGTTGATTTATGTTAAAAAGGAAAAATTACGGAATAGTCCTTGAACTTCTGCAACAATTACAACTCAGTCCAGGTAAGTTCGTAGGGATTGTAATTTAATATTTAAATAAATTGCATGATGACTTGGTGATGTAAGTCTTTTTTGGAAAATGTTATTGATATCAATGATTGGGTCGGATGAATGCGAGATAGAATACAATTGAATGATGGAGTATTATTGCAAAGTTTAAATGGAAATTGATGTGGAGAGCTTTATATATTTTTCCTCAGTATACCGAGGTTCAGCATTTGTTGCGAACTCTCGTGTTATACTACCTTGATCTGGCATGTTATGGGGGCGGATGTATAGCCTACGGGCTAGGCAATTAGTGCCGTGGTGTGTTACCGATAGGATTAGCTCTTATAAGAGTTTGGCATGTTATCAGTTGGACTAGCTCTTATGAGCTTTTAGTGTTTTTTGGTTGGATTGCTTGTGTACTCGTATCTGTAAGTCATTCATCAGGTCGTAAATTATTATACTATAACATGTTTAATGACTTGAATGGCATAACATGTACATGATATCCTGACTTGACTCTATTAGGGATACATATGTTTTCTTGGAAAATTACTATTTGAGCTTTGAATTGAACTATGCTATTCACCAGTTTGACATTGTGGATGGTAGGAAACACTTGTAATTGAGTTATTATTGATTGAATTATTATATTTACTAAGATTTATTATTTTTGTACGTCGAAATTACTAAGCTTCAATGAGCTTACTTGTGTAAGTTTCTATTTCTTATAGATACTTTTGAAGGTTGGACGATCGAATCAGCACTTAAGTCGCACTATCCATATGATTTTAGTAGATTATGAATGTTTATTTTGGATTATATGGCATGTAATAGGCTAGTTTTGTCATTACTTTTGTTTTGGTATGTATATATGCAAAGAGTGATCCTAAGTGCAAGTTGGTAACATGAGTATCACTATAAAGTTCTTGATAATTACTTGACAAATGTTTAGTTAATGACTTGCTATGAATTATGAATGATGAAAGGTGTTTTTTTATATTAACTTGTAGTATATGTGTGATTAAAAGGTTTATTTGATTTGTTGTGTTTTGAGGTGCCTATGATAGGTATATTGGTTAGAAGTTAAGTTGTGTCAATTCGTATGTTTTGGTTGATAATTTATATTGTTGTAAGTGTGTACACTTGTGATACCAATCAGGGTACATTGGTTAGGCATTTAAGAAGGTTGATTTAGCATGATTTGAGTTTGTTTAATGTCATTTTGAATAGGTCTAATGGTTGATAAATGGATTACTTAGGATCCAAGAAATCTTGAAATGGTAAACTTGATATTTAAGGTTCAATTAGGTGCACACAGCCTGGGAAACACCCGTGCCACTTGGTCATGTGCCTTACACGGTCTGAGACACGGCCGTGTGTATTAAATCAGTATGTTACACGACTGTGTGTCACAAGTCAAAGAGTTACACGGTTTGGCACACAACTTGTGACACAGCCGTGTAGCCCAACTAAGTGAGTTACACGGGCTGGGACATGGCCGTGTGTCCCAATTTTGAAAGTTACATGGCTTGTTGCATTCTACACAGCCTGGCCACAAAGTCGTGTGTCCCCTGTTATTGAAATTTTTCAACTTTTTCTTAAAATTTCTATTTTGTTTCAAATTAGTCTTAAATTACTTATAAGCTATATTTTTAGGGCCTCGAAGGGTCGATTTAGAGACCAAATGCTTATGTTTGATATATTTTGATTGAGATTAAATTATTGAATGTTATGACGATAAATGTTTTTCGATTGATCTGTAATGCTCTGTAACCCTAATCTTACGATGGAGACGGGTTAGGGGTGTTACAACTTTAGTTCAAAACATATCGAAACATATATACATGCCACATAACTGGGTTTAGAATAATTTAAAATTCTACCAAGACTAAAGCTGGATAGTGTGAGCTCTATAGTTGATCCGATAGGCGTGTTCCTCAATATGCCAACTACATAAAATAAAGAATGAAACATAGTAAGCATTACGGATGCTTAGTAAGTTCATAGAAAATTTACCTAACTTACCTTAGCATTACAATAATTTAAACTATTGAAACACTTTGGCATAAAATATCACATCCTTTGGCATCCTCACCTTTCATTTTCATTGCAACTAAACAAACAATAGGTTAGTTTGTTTGTACATCAAATGCTTGTAATATGAATCACACATATATATACAACATTGCAACAAAGCATAATATATATCATCCCATTCATATTCATTTCATAAACATATAAATACAATTCACATACACACATTTCCAACCATAACATTTTCGTTAATACCATTTTCATTTTTGTTTTCACCCAGAGGTCTAAAGCAAATTTGAGCTTAGATACTCATAACTGATTTGATCTCATTTACTGACATTATCGGCCAACTAACACTAGCTTCAGATTAGGGTTGCTAACACTAGCTTGGTTTGATGCTGCTAACACTAGCTTTAGAGAATTCGCAACAGATGCTGGATCTCAAGCCATCGAATTAATTCCTTATCACAACACCTGGTTCCTTTTGAACTTAGTGGCATGCCATTCATGTACAGATCAATTATTACGTTCATACGAACTTTATTATCATTTCTATATCATTTTAATCTCTTCACAACAATTTAGACATACCATATAGGTCCTTTTTATCATTTCTTTACCGTTCAATATCTCGTATTGATTCCCATTTACCACATAATTCATATTTTACGATTTAATCCCTTAGATGTCAAAACACTGAAATTATACTTATATGTATACAATTAATAAATAAAAACACACAATTCAAACATAATAAGTAAATAAAATAAGTTCCATATGAACTTACCTAGGAAAACAACAACCACAAAGTATTAGAGACTAATATGCAATTTCTCTTTTTTTCGATTAACCTCCAATCTATAATAATTCATTACAATTTATCAATTTCAATTACTTTATTTCAACCTATTATAAGTATAATTCAGTTCAATTTTAATTTTCAAAAGTTCCCTAAAATTTTACATTTGATTCAATTTAGCACCTAAAATAGAAATAACTATATCTTTCAAATTTTAGTCTTCTTTTTTTCAATTAGATTTAAATTTCATCATTATATAACTCTCTAAAATCAATAATTATAGAAATTTCATCTCAATATCAAAATATTTTCATTTTAGTCCCTATACTCAAAACTAACAAAATTCACTTTAAAAAATAGTTCAATTTCATTTCTAAGCTTCAAATCCTACCATTTAACATCAAAATATTCAAATAAAAACAATTAAAACTTTTCTAAAATTTAATAGTTTTACGATTTAATACCTGAATTAACTAATTCAAGCTACAATAATCTCAAAAACATAAAATTTATGAAAAACGAACTTCAATTGACTTACCATGCATGAATGGAAAGCTTGGCCGAATTCCTTCCCTTAAAAAGTTGGTGGTTTCGGTGAAAATAAAATAAATATGTGGTCATGTTTTAATGTTTGAATATTTAATACTTAATTTTAACTTAATAATAATGAAATTTCCACTTTAAAACATGCAAAAACCATCCATCAATAATAAAGAGGGTCTAATTGACTCATAGATTCTTGAACATTTATTAATTAAGTCTTTTAACTAATAAAAATCAATACAGATTAACTGTTATAATTTTTATGATTTAGTTTTTGTACCCTAATTAGCTATTCAATCACTAAAATATTAGGACCATAATTCAAATCACCCATATAGAAACTCCATAAATATTTAATAAAAATATTTACGGGCTCGATTTGCAGAAACAAGCTCTCAATACCTCATTTTTCAAAATCACTAATTTTAGAGTCGAACCACTTATACTTTAACTATTTGTCCAATTATTAATTTATTAGGTCAAAATCGAGTATAAAATTATAATAAACTCATTAATATTATTTAAGAATATTTATGAACTCAACATCGAAGGGCACGGTTCTGAAATCACCGTTTTCGGTACCATTGAAAATCGGACTGTTACAAACTGCATTAGTAAAATCTTTAATTTACCACTCAATTAAAGTACTATTTTGATTTTTATACATTTTTTATTTTATTATCCACTCTATAATGTATTTGATTGAGTTGGCATCACAAGTTAACTCGACATCGATTCAAGATTAATGACAATACATTGACAAACAATTTAATCTAATTTTTTTTCATTTTAATAACATACATATTTCATGTGTTATTATCAATTAGTTTCAAACCATAAGTTTCATTATTTATTGTATGTTATTCTTAAACACACATTTGTGTTCTAAATTTTTGGTTTCTATATGCATACATGTGTGACTGTATTTCTATATTAATAATGTATTTGATTGAGTTGGTGCCACAAGTTAACTTGACCCCGATTCAAGATTGATAACAACACCGTGATAAATAATTTAATCTAATTGCTTCATTTTGATAATGTACATATTTCACGTGTTATTATTAATTGGTTTCAAACTATAAGTTTCATTATTTATTGTATGTTATTTTTAAATACATATTTATGTTTAAAATTTATGGTTTTCATATGTATATATGTATGATAGGATTTCTAGTATAAGATAATAAAGTTATTTATTAATATTAAATAAATAAGATAAATGAGAGAGAAGGGGGTTGTGATGGTTGGAGAAAGAAAAAGAGATAAAAAATTTATAACAAAGAAAGTGGGGAGTTAAAAAGGGTGTAGATGGTTTCCATATAAAAAGAATAAAAAGAAAAATGAGAGAAGGGGGGACGGTTAGGGAAAGGAAGGAAAAATAAATGAGAATATTTAGAGGAAAGAAGAGTAGGGAGTCAAAACAAAAAGGGAAGAAAGAGGACACAATAAAATCAGCAATAAGGATGTTAAACTTTGGTTTGTAAGTTATGTCCTTCTTTCATCTTATTGTAGCAAAATGTGAGGTCTCATAAAATGATGATAGCATGCTTTGTGGGTTATTTGAAAAGTGACGGTGGTTATTGTAGATGTGCTTTCTGGAGTCCAGTGTCTCCGTTTTGATCTTTTCACTTGACCGTGCTTTGATCCCATGAAAATTAAATCTTTATCGCTTGAGAATTCGAATCCATGTGTTCACCTCCATACAAAATATACGAGTAGTGATATATGAATTCTTTTACAAAAGATGGTTCTATCAACTCAGCACAAAGACATGCCATGTAAATCGAATCGATTGTTTATGGCAAATAGTCTGAATAGATAATTATGTTTAGGCTTTTATATATAGTTTTACTGTATAATTTTATAGGGATGTTGTCTTTGCATAAGCTGTACAATTTAATTCTTACGTGAATGCCCCATGTATGCATGTTTGTATGTGTAATTATAGCATTATTGAGATGATGCCATGCATACTTGTATATACAGTAGTAATATGTGTATCCATTTTTGCTCTGTTATGGCATATGAGATATGTGTGTTAGGTTGCTTAGAAATTATGTGTTAAATTTTGTTAGTTTTGTAATATAAATTTCATTTCTTACATGCGGATTGATTAACTTTTAATAATAAATTTTATTTCGTTTCTAAAATGATTTTTTAAAGTCTTCGGGTGCCGCGAATTGATTCATATTTAAACAAAAATATAAAATTTTTTAATTTCTTAAATTATTTTTTAAGACCCCGGATGTTACGGATTAATTACTTTTTGAGGAATATAAATTTAATTTAATTTCATTTCTTAAAGTCCCCGAGACTTATAAATTTTCAAAACAATTGAATTTGCGTTTCTCCAATGTCTTTTATCTTCCATGAAAGTATTGTTATTAAATTACGGAAAGGCTTTTTAATCTATTCAAGTTTCTTAGTGCTTAGTGCTTAGGTTCATGTTTATTTTTGTTTTTATCATTGATACTCTGTAATGTTTATTTTGTTTATATGTTAGGAAATGATTTTCATGCTTAGGAATAATTACATGGCATTGATAGTTTTTTTTTTTTCTCTTTTTAGGAAATAAGACAATATCTTAATACGATGATAATTTTGAGTTACCGTCGGGTGTTTTCAGGAAACTCAATAATTATTTATTGTAAAAGAATATCATTTTTCTTGAGTGAAACAAAATTTTTTAAAAATTTTAGGAATAATGTTAAAAATAGCTACTAACGTTTGATTGGTTGGTCATTTATCTCTTATTTTTTTTAGTACGTTTAGTTTTTTGTCAAATTGATCTATTTTTAACGGGCATCAACGGTTAATATTGACCGTTAAAAATAGATTATTTTGAAAAAAATTAACATTAAGAAGTAAAGTGCTCCAAAAAATAAAGGGCCAAAATGATCAAACAGTCAAATGCTAGGATTATTTTTGACATTATGTCAAAAATTTAAACACAAGTTTCCACCGGAATGCTGTTGGAAATTTTTGTTTTGAAAATAAATTCATTTGACAATAAATTGATTTTTATACAAGAATTATTTTTAATATCAAATTTAAGTTCATTATTGAAAAACTAAAGATAACACCTTATTAAATAGTACAATTATTTTTTAAAACGAGTGTGTGAAGATGCTAATACTTTCTTCACACAAAACTGTACTCCCAAACTTACTTTATATTTCGTAGACGAAAAATTATCTTTTTTTAAAATAATTTAATTTTAAAATTTTATTAAAAATATATACTTTTAAATGATGAATGACACCTAATAAAAAAATATTAATAATGACTTCATATTTTTTTAAAATATCGTCCAGCGAATTAAAAACCATTACCACACAACTCACTCAAATACGTTTGTCAACTCAGAAAATACAAAGGAAATAAGAGAAACTATTTGTGAAACATGGTTGGAACTCAATCAACCGATCTGATTTTTCGTTACACCAATATTTGTACAAGGGCTAAGCTTTCAGATTTACAAAACTAAACCCCAACGACTTACCACAATAAAGCTAACCATAGTCGGTTACATTAACTAATTGTTATTCTACCTAACATACTCTAACAATTGTAATATAAAGAAATAATTAGTACCAATTGTTAGAATCGTCAAAACAATAACTAATATTAACTTAAAATTGTAAGCTAAGATCTATAATATCAAATTATTAAGAACAAAACTAGATGCAAAAGTGTACTTAGATTCATCGATTTCTTGAAATTTACAGATTTTGTGATTTTGATCTTCCAAATTAGCACACAAAAAATTTAGAGAATATTTGCTCTCTTCCCTAAAGATGAGATAATAGAAATTTTATCATGTAACACCCCTAACCTGTATCCATCGCCGGAACCGAGTTACGAAACATTACCGGAGTTTACAGATCAAACAGATAGAAATTTCAAACATTTCATATCATATAACATTCAAGTAAAAAAAACCAATCAAACTCATACATACTGTCTCTTATTTGAGCCCTCGAGGCCCAAAATATGTGTTAGAAACAAGTCAAGACTAATTCAGAAACTTAGAGAATTTTTCGGAATACATTAAAAATTTTCAAAGCTACAGGGGTCACACGGCCATGTGGCCAGGCCGTGTGGCCATTCGAAGTAGGGACACACAACTATTTCCCAGCAGTGTCGGTGCCCATGTAACTCCTTGACTTAGGTCACACGGCCAAGCCACACACCTGTGTGCCAGACCGTGTACCCTTTTGAAATTGCCTTGCACGCCTGTGTGCTAGCCGTGTGTCTTACACGACCTAGTCACATGCCTGTGTGTCTAGCCGTGTGGACCTAATATGTGCCTTAAACAACAAATTACCATTTCCTACCTGCTCAGGCATTAAACAACTCAAAAACCATTTGTTTAACTAGTTCAAAACATGATCAAATACATTCAAAACATATCAAAACAATCATCCTAGGTGCCTAACCAATGTACCCTCATTGGTACCACATTTATATCATCTATTCATATCATCAAAGCATCATTCAAATCCAAATTATAAACATACCAATTTCAAACCATTTTACTTAATTCATAAGCATTTAAACACCAACTTAATTTCATATGCACATATCTAGATTTGATTCAATTTACCATGCCATAATATGACTTCAAACACAAACACATGTTTATATGTATATACCAAACCAACATTACACTTATAACCTTATTTACAAACCATTCACAAAATAATTATCATTTAGACATCCTATGTACATGCCGACACAAAAGATAAACATCACCACATTTGAGTTCGGGATCGTTATTGGATGCTGAATGGGCGATCAAAAGTTAAGTACCTAACCTACGCACAGAAAATAAAACCGTGCACTGAGTAAAACTTAGTGGTATTTCTATAATCCGAATCTTTAAAGACAAGATAATATAATATGCACAATTGAATTTTAAGCACATATTAATGTCTAATATCATGACTATCATATTCTATCATATTTCATTTGTTGAACAATGTCCTAATTCACACAATTGCTATATCAATAATTATTTACATATCAAACCACATTTATTTGTACAATGGCATTAGCTAGTCAATACTCAACTCATGAATACATCATTTTATATCACCTTCAATTCTCATAATTTGCAATATAATAACTTTTCACAATTTGATCCACATATCATTTAAACAATAAAATTATTCATTTTATATCCAATTCATGAGTACAGAACTCATGTATCTCATTTCCACGTTTCAAATTACTATCTCATTTTCAATTCACATACAATATTATCCAATATCAATCATAGTACAATTTTATTTAACTACCCCAATTAACACGACTTGGACTCGGACGGATACACGGATCCAACCAACACACCATTTTGGCACCCAGTGCTTTATTAACTCAAAGTCAAAGAATTCTCTGAACTCTTCCTATCCTATGGCATGCCATCTATATCCGACTCAGCCCGATAAAGTTATTAGGGTTTAATTTCTCATTTCAGATACAATCAATATCCAATACTAATTTTTCATATAATTACATATATACACATGAATTAAATTCAATCTATAATAATAAATATCCAAATTTCAAATTAACACATATATTCATTTCAATTCAATAATCAATACATTCAATATGTATATACCAATTCAATCCATTTCAATCAATTATCAAATGTCAATTACTCACCTCAATACTTACAAAATGCATTAAATTGAATTATAACAATTAACAACTAGATTCGGATTATAGAAATACAAACAAGGAATTTCGAGCTGTTTGACGTCAACTTTATCTTTCTCTTTTTTAATTGAGGATTCCGATACGAAGTTAGCTACGAAATTAAAACAATTAAAATTCATCAGTATAACACAATTCCATTTCATATTGAATATTTCAATTTTTACTCAATATTTGTCTAAATTTCAATTTAGTCCCAAAACCGAGACTAATTTTTATTCTTCACATTTAATTCTATATTTTCATAAAAATTCCACTTCAAACTAAATTTAACTCCTTATTTTCACTTAAATCCCTAAATTTTGAATTTTTCACAATTTAGTCCCTATTACTCAAAATTTACCATTTATTCTACAATTTAATCCTTTTTCATTTTTAGCTTAAAAATCTATCAATTTTATCTCTAATACTAAAATTATTCAACATTAACAACACTTAAAAACTTAATAGTTGCTAAAATTTCGACATTGGTCGGGTAATACTTAACACGGGGATTTCAAAAACATAAAAATTACAAGAAAATGGGCTAAATTGACTAACCAATTGAACTTTAAACAATTTGAAACCCCAGCATTGCATCATTCTCCTTTCTTCTTTTTTTTTTTTTTTTTTTTTCTTTCTTTTCTTTCTGGTTGGTATGACTTTCTTTCTTTTTCTTTTTCTTTTATTCATTCTTTTAATACTTATGTTTTATTATACATTATTATATAATATAATATATATACTTAACAATTAAGATTTCATATTATAATATAACGTATAAATTAAATTTACATATAATATATATCACTAGCCGTCCCACTTAAAGAATAATAGTAAAATTGCTTTTTTAGTCCCTTTAATTATTCTTTAATTTATAATTCAACTTTTACCCTATATGCAATTTAGTCCTTATACCTAATTACTTTTAATTTATGCAAATTCACTTAATCAAAATCTAATTAACTACACAACTAGCTTCATAAATATTTATTAAAAATATTTACAAGTCCGATTTACAGGAACGGAGTCCCGAGAATGCACTTTTTTTCAATTTAGTCCTTTTCTTTAAATTAACTATTGAAACGTTAGAATTTCTTAACAAAACTTTAATACCACATTAATGACACTCTGTAAATATTTATAAAAATATTTACGGTTTGGTAAAATAAGGTCCCGATACCTCATTTTCTAAAACGATTTGAACTTAATAAATCACTTATATAATATAAATTAACTAATCAAAACCATTTTAAAAATCACATTTGACATGTAAATATTAAATAATAATATTTACGAACTTACTCGTTGAATTTGGTGACCCCGAAACCACTATTTCTGACACCACTGAAAAACGGGTTGTTACAACTCTTCCCTTCTTACAAAAATTTCGTCCTCGAAATTTCTCACCTGGTACAAGCTATTAAGTCAAGTCTTTCTTCCACCTTTTCAATCGAAGTCCATAAAAATCTATCATAACTTATATCATTTTCAAACTCATATCAGAACTCATTTTAGAATTTGATACTATACCTGAACTTAACTGAGTAGCTCTGATGTTTCCTGTCATCACTTCATCATTAGTAGTATAACTACCGTGAAATTCCCAGTAATCGTTAGTCGAAACATAACCGAGAAACCAAGATTATCAAACTCTGATTGATGCTTCTGATGTGGTCGCATCTGTAACTTTCAACTGATATTTGTTTCCCTTTTTCCAGGAAAGTGTCAAGCAATATCATTTTACGCAAGTGCGATAACTTCAACAATCTGAACAACTTTAAACCATAATAACATTTCCCGATTAGAACTGACTTGATAGATATGTTTCTGTATCAAGTATTCTAGAATCTAAATTTCTCATTCTGAGTGTCCTTCTATTTACCCATGAATGCACAAAATTTATTCCCAAACCTGAGGATAGACTCAAATGCGTATTAACTTTTCAATAAATAACCCACTCTGATTAAAACAACTGAGTCGATTTTATCTATCAGATAATAACATTTTAGAATAATCTCTTCTTCTTATTGTCAAGACAACTCAGACATACAATCTATCACAATTCCCTCAGAATACTAATAAAAGATCCTTAAAATTTGCATTAACTTAAAAGAAGCATAAGATCTCGTTTTAACTTGTTGACATTAATCAAGATTACCTGAGGAATCAAAGCCAATATAATATACAAGTTTGAGCTCAATCTTCCACCATCTACTCTTTTGTCGATGTTAACCCTTTCACGAAAGCTAGAAAGGGATTATATATAACAAAGATATTTCAATTATTGATATCGAAGATTTGACCTATACCAAAGCCACAACCATCAAATAGATTAAAAACCATAATGCTATAATAAAACTGATGTTTCAATTATATAGATAGAAAAATACCTCAACATCAATAGTGCACTCCAAAATAGAAGAGGAAAACCGAAAGTAGTCCTAATAACAACTAGTGCAATAATACATCTTCTATAATATGAGACCTATATCACCGAGCTCCCATGATCGAACCAAGATTTATAACAGTAATAAATGTAATTACCTCCGGCCAATGAATATCTTTTATAGATGAACCATGTTTGATAAACTAAACAATAAGAATTGTAAGAAAATCGAGATAATGAAATCCAATATGTGAAGCTATACTGAATTTTGGAGAATACTACCCATATTGAATGATAAAGAGCTTGATGATTCCTCAGAGAAAATCCAAAAGAAGAACACTGCTCATACACACTGGAATTAGTTGTGATAGAAACAACATAATTTGCTTATATATAAAGCAAAGTAACAACCAGTAGAAACAGAATAATAACATCATATGAGTTTTGTCATCAAATTTTCTACCAAACATAATGGAATATGTAACACCCTAAACCCGGTCTAGACGACCAGCCCAAGTTTAGAGAGTTACCTCATCAATTATCAATTCCCATACAAACAACACAATAAAGCTAAACCATGCTTCACATCACATTCACCATAAAACTAAATAAGTGTATAATCTTCCAAATTCATATTGTTATAGTTTACCTAAATTCCTAATATACTACTTAAAGAAAGATAAACCCTTGACCGAGCTTTCGTTGCGCCAACCCGTTCAAGACTAGGAACCACCTAAAATCCAATCAAAAACAAAATGAGTTGTGAACACAGTGCATAAAAGAAGTTTATTCAATTGATGTTCACTTATAAGGTAGTTCCAGATTCAGAGGTTCAATTCAATACAAAAGTAATTTCAGTTCAAATTCAGAGCAGATCAGTTACATATATATATATATATGCAATTTCAGTTCATATATAATACAGATCAGATTCAGATGCAATATTCCTATCCCCGTACGCTACACACTGTCTTCGCCCATCCCAACACACCATTAAAGACATTTAATGCCCAACCAACCCTGCACACCTTAGAGTGTCTGTTTGACACTTTACAAATACGCAACTTAGCTACTAAGCAAGATTGCGACAGAGCGCTAGAATCAAATTTATACGTATTGTGGCATAGCCACTAATTCAGAAAAAATTACTTCCTTCTTCACAGTATCCTAACCCATGCAAATGTAGAGCACAAGTACCCATATTGAGTATTTAGTCATTCTATGTTATTTCGCAAATAAATAAGACAGTTCCACTTCAGAATATGTATCATGGTATACACATAACTATGTTATTCATACATCAGTCTCAGAAGATCAGACAGCTTTCATACAATCAAATTTAGCCATTCATACATTGAGGAAGTCAATAACAGTGTTAAACAACATTCATGGCATCAAAACAGGTTTCGGCCCCTAATACCATGACACATGGCCTGGGCACACACCCATGTGTCTTGCCCGTATGATTCCGAAGCATAAATAGTGAGTTACACGACCTGGACACACGCCTGTGTCCCTACCCATGTGACTCACATGGCTTAAGTACACGCTCGTGTCCCTTACCATGTAGTTTTATTCCAAAAACAGTGAGTTACACGATCAAAGCGCACGCCTGTGTCCTTAGCCTTGTGGTTTTACACCACAAACAGTGAGATACACGGTACAGATACACGCCCATGTCCATTGCCCGTGTGAACCCTGCCCTAACATGGCCACACCCGACCTAGACACACGCCCGTGTGACCTCAAATAAATAAACAGTGAATTACACGACCTGCCACATGGCCTGGTCAGATGCTTGTGTACCTGGCCATGTGACGTTGACAGCCACCACTTTTCGACAACTGAAACTTGCAAAAACTAAGATTTTCGATACACACCTAGAGAGATTTCAAAGAAACTACAATGCAAAAGATCCTTGAAGCCTAAAACAATCATTTAGTAACACAATTTAGCCATTTAATCAACAGAATTTCCTAATTACTCACTTAATGCTTATGTCGAAAGTTTCGACACGAAACCTTCAACTGACTCAAACTTACCGAAACTTTAGTAACAATCACAGAGATTGTCTTGTTGCTATTCCTTGTTGTTAATACTCTCATCTGATAGGTAAATAAAATATCGTTAATAAGAGATTCTCGTAACTCACAAAAATACCCAATTCCAAGTAATTTACGAAACAAAGAAAAATCACAGAGACGCTCGCATTAACAGTTACTTACCCAATAGCCTTCTGACCAGTGACTAACAATAGAATTTTCATTAATCCCGTATTTTCCCTAAAACTCCACTAACAAAATAATTAAAACGAAAAAGAAGGAAAGAAGATAGAAATGACCAAGAAGAAAAAAAAATAAAAATGAAGAAGAAGGAACTATTGTTATTTAATTTTTTAAATTCCAAGCAAATTTCTAGCATTTGACAAAAAAAATATTTTCCTTATTGGAAACCTTCGGGACTCAAACACATGACCTAACAGAATACAGATAGATACTTAACCAGTGAACCAATAGGCTTATTCTTGTCACAATTTCACACTGAATTAAACTTAACCGGGTAATGCGTGATTATGGGTTGATTTCAAAAACAACAAAACTTTTAACGATGCAACTCAAACCCGATACCTTAAACACAAAAGCAGAGCACAGAACAAAAGATACAGAAATCTAATTACTACAGATTCTTACAATTAATTTCTTAAAATTTTGAGGCGTTACAACTCTCTCCCCCTAAAAGAAATTTCGGCCTCAGAATTTTACCTGACTCGAATAGATACAGATACAACCGACGGATTGATTCATCAAGTTCCCATGTGGCTTCCTCAATACTGTGGTTTCACCACAGAACCTTTACTAAAGGAACAGTTTTCTTGCTCAGCACATTAACATCACGTTCCATAATCTGGACAGGTTCCTCTTCAAATGTTAAATTCGGTCGCAACTCGATCTCATCGACAGTAACAATATGCAACGAATATGAACGATACTATCTCAACATAGAAACATGAAACACATCATAAATTCAATCCAGATCCGGTGGTAATTCCAACTAGTAAGCAACGAGTCTGACACACTTCAAGATACGGTAAAGCCCAATAAACCTTAAGCTTAGCTTACCCTTGTATCCAAATCGGAGGACCTTTTTCCACGGTGATACTCTCAGGAAAACTTGATCACCAACAGAAAACTCGATGTCTTTCTTTTTTAAATCAGTAATAAAACTTCTGCCGATCAAATGCGGCTTTCAGTCGGTCCCGATTTACTTTCACAATGTTTTTAGTTTCAGAAACCAGCTCAAGACCCAATATCCTACGCTCACTTAATTCTGTCCAACATATCGAAGTATGGCACTTACGTCCATATAAGGCCTCGTAGAGTGCCATCTGAATATTAGACTGAAAGCTGTTATTGAATGCAAACTCCTCTAACGGTAGGTACTTCTCCCAACTACCCTTGAAGTCTATCACACAACCCCGAAGCATATCCTCTAGGATCTGAATAACCCACTCCAACTATCCATCCGTCGGAGGGTGATACGCAATACTAAAATTAAGTTGGGTGCCTAAAGCCTCATAGAGTTTCTTCTAGAACTGAGACATAAATCTTAAATCTTTGTCAGAGATGATTGAGACCGGTATTCCGTGTAGCCTCACAATTTTGGCGGTATACAGTTTGGATAGGAATAAAGTGGGTTACTTTGGTCAACCGATCAACGATGACCCAAAATGAATCTTTCTTAGTCGGGGTTAAAGGCAACCCCGTAACAAAATCCATTATTACCCGCTCTCATTTCCACTTTGGGATCTTAATTGGCTGAAGCAGTTCGAAGGGAAACTGATGTTCAGTCTTAACTTTTTGACACTTAAGACAGTGGGATACATTTTGTTCAATGAGGTTAAAGCGACAACCTCTCATTTCAGTCCAGGCCACCAATAGAGCTCTTAGAGATCCCAGTACATTTTGTTCCCACTAGGATGCATAGCATAAGGGCTACTATGGGCCTCCTAAAGGATCGAGTTCCTCAACTCTTTATCATTAGGTATGCAAATCTGACCTTTGAAGCACAACACATTATAGTTGTTCAAGCTAAAATCGAAATTCTTGTTCAAATCAACATGCCGCATGTAACACCCCTTACCCGTATTCAACACCAGAATAGGGTACAAGGTATTACCGAACTTAAACACAATTAAACGACACAAAATCGGACCATAAAACTTTATTCCAATTAAAAAAATCATTCAAACATATGCTTAAAGTCCCTTATACAGGCCTATGAGGCCCAAAACATACATTACGGATGGTTCAGGACTAATACGTTAACTTTTAGAGCTTCTGGAAAACTAAAACAATTTCATCATAAAACAGGGCCACACACCCGTGTGGTTAGGGACACGCCCGTGTGGGTAGGCCATGTGGTCACACACGCCCATGTCCCTAACCCGTGGAGCTCTCTGACTTGTATTCAAGAAGAAACTTGGGTCACACGGCCTAAGCACACGCCCGTGTTGCTAGGCCGTGTGGTAATTAAAATTTCACAATTTAGGTGCAGGCTTCACACGACTGTATCACACAGCCATGTTGGAAACCATGTGTGTCACACATCTAAGCCACACGCCCGTGTGCTGGGCTGTTTGTCTAAACCTGGACATTCTGTATCCTATTTTTAAGATGCAGGGGACACATGACCTTGTGGCAGGCTGTGTGTCACACACGGCCTAGACACACGCCCGTGTGTCTACCCGTGTGGACAAGAATAAACAATTTAACGCCCCTTTTTCTCACCCTTATATTATCCTCCTACACAAAACACATTTATACACCAATATAGTCCAACCAATTAACAATTTCAAACCAAAACATGGATATTTCACTATCTAACACAACCATAACATTCAATTTACTTTACCTATTTAATCATTCATTCTATTACATTATCAATTCAACCCCTATACATGCCATATAAATCAAAAAGTTACTTAACAAAATCTATCGGGGTAAATCTAGATAGTGTGACCCTCAATGTAGATCTGATCCTCCGAATGTATATACGTCAATCTACAAGAACAAATACATACTCAAGTAAGCTTATAGAAGCTTAGTAAGCACATAGACATAGTAAATAAATCTTACCAAACATTTTATACAATCATATAATATTTGATTTCACTAATTCCTCCAGTCAATCACAAAATCATTCATAAGTTCTCTTGATTGATTTCAATGTCACTATTAACCAATTCTATATCTCTTAGGCCTATTTCTCATTTACCTTCTTAATTGAATTAGGGAACAATAATGGAATTGAGTGCTTCATTTTCACATTGCCATAGTAAAACTATGGTCTTTCACATAGTCACATATCACACTGATGCCATATCCCAGATATGGTCTTACATAGAAGCACAAATATCGTCGATGCCATATCCCAAATATTGCCGTACATAGAAGTACAAATATCACCGATGTCATATCCTAGATATGTTCTTATACGGAAGCTCATATTATACCGATGCCATGTCCTAGACATAGTCTTATATAGAAGCACATTATCACCTCACACCGATGCCATAGCCCAACTATGGTCTTATACGGAAAATCACATATCACATGTTGCCATGGTCTAACCATGGTCTTTTCCGTCAATTCATCTTTGCCACAGAACGAAAGCACTCAAATCCATTGTTTTAACTAAATTGTACTTTTACTTAAATATTATTTCATAATTATTACCATTTGATAATATTCATCTACAATAATACACCATAGTATTCATGAAATTTTCATAACAAAACATTGAATTTTGCCATATGAACTTACCTGGGTTGCTTTGCAAAAGTCGTAAAAATTTCAAGGACTATTCTTGCAATTTCTCCTTTCCACGATTCACATCGATTTCTTGATCTATAATTATAAAATCATTCCCTCATTAGCATCTATTTCAATTCTATTCTACTTCACAATTTATGCCCTTTAATTTTTGACATTACACTTTTATCCTAAACTTTTTAATTTTTACAATCTAGTCCCTACTCAATTTATTCATCAATTGAACTAATTTCTCTCAAATAACACTTTATCTAGAAATTATAAACTATTTTACAATCTTTGGCATTAAAATTTCAACACAAAACCCTAATCATCACATAATAAAATTAAAACCCTTATTTCATGCTAAATCATCGTAAGCTTTCAGCACTTGTTCATGGCAACTTTCTAAATCATTCGTAAAAGCAAAAACTAATGAATTAGATAATATGACCTAGTTGTAAAAGTTTCGAAATCACAAAAATTACAATAAATAATCAAGAATCAAGCTTACATGTAGCAAAGTATGAGAAACCAGCTTAAGAAAACCCTTCAATGGTGTTTTTACTGGAGAGGATCTAGATATTTTAATTTAATCCAATTTTTAACTATTCAATTTGCACTAAATTACCATTTTGCCCTTAGTTCACACCATTTCTCAACCATTCACTTACCTAACCATCTAGCCTATTTTATTTTGGGTCAAATTGTTCTTTAAGTCCCCCTTATTTATTATTTAAGCCACTTAACCCATTTCCACAGTTTTGCATCTTATTCAATTTAGTCCTTTTCATTCAATTAACTATCAAAATGTTAAAGTTTCCTTATGAAAATTTAATACTATCTTATTAACAATCCATAAATATTTATAAAAATATTTATGGCTCGAATTATAATTTTGAGGTCTCGATACCTCGATTTTTTCTCAAATTACCTAATAATTTCCTTTAATTCGCAAAATTCACTAATTCAAAAATATTTCTAAAACCACACCTAACTTTACTTATTAATTTCTAGATTTCTAAACTCACATGTCGGATTTAGTGATTTTGAATCACTGTTCCGACACCACTGAAATTTGGGCCGTTACAACTCTCCCCCTTAAGAAATTTCATCCTTGAAATTTCACACCTGTAAACAAATACGGATACTGTGATCTCATTGATTCCTCCGTTTCTCAGGTTTCCTCCTCCAATCCATGTCAATGCCATAACACTTTTACTAATGGTACTCGTTTGATCCGTAGTTCTTTAACTTCTCGAGCTAAAATTTTCATTGGTTCCCCCGAATAAGTCATATCTGATTGTATCTCTATCTCAGTATGAGGAATCACATGTGAAGGATCCGATCCAATCGTCTTAACATGGATATGTGAAATACATTATGGATCTTCTCAAGTTCTAGAGGCAAAGCCAATTTATAAGCTACCGGACTGATTCTTTCTACAATTTCGTACGGCCCAATAAATCGTGGACTAAGTTTTCCCTTTTTACCAAACCGTAGAACTTTCTTCCACGGAGAAACTTTTAAGAACACATGATCGCCCACGTTGAACTCTATATATCTTCTTTTCAAATCTGCATACGACTTCTGACGATCGGAAGCAACTTTCAAACTATCTTGAATAATCCAGACTTTCTCCTCAGTTTCCCGAATCAAATCCACTCCCACTAACTTCAATTCACTTAATTCAAACCAATACAACAGGGTTTTACATTTCCTACAATACAGAGCTTCAAATGGTGCCATTTTGATACTAGTTTGATAGCTATTATTATAAGCAAATTCAGCTAAAGGTAAATACCTTTCCCAACTGCCACTGAACTCGAGTATACAACATCTCAACATATCTTCTAAAATCTAAATCACTCGCTCTGATTGCCCGTCGATATGAGGATGAAAAGTTATACTAAATTTTAACTTAGTACCTAAAGCTTCTTGTAGTTTACTCTAAAATCTTGAAGTGAACCTTGAGTCTCGATCAGAAATAATGGATGTTGGCACTACATGTAATCTCACAATTTCTGACACATATAGTTCCGCTAACTTTTCAAGTGAAAAATCCGTTCTGACTAGAACAAAACATGCTGACTTAGTCAATCTGTCCATTATCACCCAAATCGAGTCTTTCTTTTTTGGAGTCACAGGTAACCCAGATATAAAATTCATTGTCACATGTTCTTACTTCCATTCTGGAATTATTACAGGTTGTAACAAACCTATGGGCACTTGATGTTCTACTTTTACCTGCTGACAGATCAAACATTTCGCCACAAACTCACAAATTTCCTGTTTCATACCAGGCCACCAATAAATTTTCTTTAAATCACAATACATCTTCGTACTACCCAGATGAATCGAGTACAAGCTACTATGAGCTTTTGATAAAATATCATTTTTTAAATCTAAATTATTCGAAACATAAATTCTATTGCGATAGTATAGCATACCACTATCATCAATGGAATATTCTAAACTCAAGTTGTCTTGAACTATCTGTCATTTCAACACCAACTTCGGGTCTTCATCTTGCAACTCTCGAATCTGCTGAAAGAATACTGGTTTTGCCTTTAATTCTGCTAACATAGAACCATCTTCATTGACAGAAAAATGAGTATTTAATGCCCGAAGAGTGAATAATGACGATTTTCTACTAAGTGCATCTGCCACCACATTTGCCTTCCCCGGATGATAGTCAATGACAAGATCGTAATCTTTCAGTAGCTCTAACCATCGTCTCTGTCTCAAGTTTAGCTCTTTCTGTGACATTAAATACTTTAAACTTTTTTGGTATTTATACACATAACATTCTCCCCATATAGGTAGTGTCTCCAGGTTTTTAAAGTAAATACAATAATAGCTAACTCAAGATTATGTGTGGGGTAGTTCCTCTCATGTAATTTCAATTGTCAAGAAGCATATGCTACCACTTTTCCTGATTGTATGAGAACACAGCCTAAACCATTCAGAGACGCATCACTTTATACTACATATGGCACACCTGATTCAGGCTGAGTCAACACTGGGGCCTCTATCAACATTTTCTTCAATAGTTCAAAACTTTGCTGACACTCATCAGACCATACAAATTCAACATTTTTCTGTAGTAATCGGGTCATCAGTAAAGCAATCATTGAAAAGTCTTTCACAAAACAGCGGTAATAACCAGCTAATCCAAGAAAACATCATACTTCTGTAACATTCTTAGGAGTTTTCCAATTAACCAATGCTGACACTTTGTTCGGATCTACTCGTATTCCACCGGTCGACACAATGTAACCTAAGAATCCAACCTCATGAAGCCAAAATTCACATTTGCTCAATTTTGCATATAACTGTTTTTCCCTCAAAATTTGTAACATGACTCTCAAGTGCTAAGCATGCTCGAATTTTGTCTTTGAATAGATTAGTATATTGTCAATGAACACAACTACAAATCTATCCAAATAAGGCTAAAAAATTCGATTCATTAGATCCATAAAAGTAGCAGGAGCATTAGTCAAACCGAATGGCATGACTAAAAACTCATAATGGCCATACCAAGTTCTGAAGGCTGTTTTTGGCACATCACACTCTTTTACTTTTAAATGATAATACCCAGATCTGAGATCTATCTTTGAGAATACTGCAATACCCTTCAATTGATCGAATAAATCATCAATACGAGGCAAAGGATATTTATTTTTAATCGTTGCCTTATTCAACTGACTGTAATCTATGCATAATCTCAGTGAACTGTCCTTCTTTTTTACAAATAAAACAGGTGCACCCCATGGTAACATACTCGGTCTGATAAACTCTTTGTCTAACAACTCTTGTAACTGTGTCTTCAACTCTTCTAATTCTGTTGGGGCCATTCTATACGGTGTCACTAAAATGGGAGTTGTTCCCGGAAACACATCTATCACAAATTCAACTTCTCTATCGGGTGGTAAACTTGATAATTCCTTAGGAAATACATTAAAAATTTCATTCACAACAGATAATTGCTCTAACTTTGATTCAGAACCCCGAGTTTCAAGAATGTAGGCTAAGTATGCCTCATTTCTTTTACGCAATAATTTTTTAGCAAAAAAAGATGAAATCATTCTAACAGTATCATCCAAATTCTCAAACTCAACCAAAATTATATCTCCTATCTGACATTTCAAACTGATTCGTTTTTCTTGACAATTCACTACCGCATCATGTTTCATTAGCCAGTCCATGCCCAAGATAATATCAAAATCTCGAAAGGGAAACAACATCAAATCAGCGAGGAAATCACAGCCCTTTACTTTCAGTGGACAGTTATGACATATTAAATTAACTACTACACTTTGGCCTAATGGATTAGTGACTTGTTCATCATAATCAATAGGCTCAATAGATAAATTCTTTTCAAATGCTAACATAGTGCAAATATATGAATGTGTAGACCCAAGGTCTATTAATACATACACAAGAACACCATAAAGATAGAAAGTACCAGCAATTACGTCTGGAGTTGTCGCTTCTTCTCTTGCTCGAATGGCATAAGTATGAGCATGTGCCCTAGTCTCTGATCGACCAGCAGTATCTTTCATACCCGAACGAATAGCCCCTAAAACACTGCTCTAACCTGAGCATCTACCTTTTTTAAGAGGGGTTTTCTGTTTTTCTTTTTGTTTCACTTTTTCTATTTGTAGTTGGGGACAATCTTTTATAAAGTGATCAGTAGCCCCACATTTATAACAAGCCCCTAATTTACCCCTACATTCACTAGGGTGATTTCTTTCACAATGTTGACATTTAGGCCTTGGGGTGTTTTGCACACTACCCACACAGATAGCAGGTCTGTTAGATACTCTAAAATCAGATTGTCTTGGTCTACTCTTACCCGATCTTTCTGGCCCCAAAGTGGTTCAACTAAATTCCTCTCTATCTCTAGACTTCTTCACTGATAAAGCTGAAAATGACTTAGAGGCACTTCTTTTGAAAGATTCTTTGCTCTTTCTATCTCGTTTCATCTTTCTATTATATACTTCTTCAAGTTTCTGAGCATGATCTAATAGAACAACAAATTCCCGTATCTCAGTGCCCCTTATCATCATTCTGATCTCATCATTCAACCCTTCTTCAAATCTGATACACATTTCTTCCTCGGTGGGTACAATATCTCGAGCATATTTACTAAGATAAACAAATTCTCTTTCATATTCAGCTATTGACTTATCTCCCTGTCGTAGATCAAGGAATTTTTTTCCTTCTTATCTAAATATCCTCTACTGACAAGTTTCTTCTTAAACTCATTCTAGAAAAACTCCCAAGTGATTTTCTTGGCTTCTATTGTTTCCGACCAATTATAAGCTTCTTCTTTCAATAATGACATAGAACATCTCAAATAATCATTTGGTGGACATGCCATTTGTTTAAAAACCCTCATCAGACTTTGTAACCAATACTCGACTTTAACGGGGTCATTATTTGTCATTCCCCGAAATTCTTTATCCCCATGTTTTTTGAGCTTTTCAAACGGAAAACGTTTACTGGATTCAGTTGTCGGTGGAGGTAGAGGTGAAACCTGAGGCTCTACTGGTATTGAAATAGGGGAAGAGGTTGCTGAGTCTGATTTCTTTCTCGTACATTCTCATTATACCACTGATTCATAAATCATGTTTTTGAGTTCTTATTCTCGCAATCAAGGAAATTGGAATATCACTACTTGTTCCTTGTTCAGAGGTCTGTACTCTACTGTTAACTTCTTCTTGTTCAGTACGTTCTGGTGTATTTGACATCTTTACAAGTCGAAGATAATCTATAATAAAAACAAGGATTATATTGGATCGTACACATCACACTATCACAGATTTCTATGGCATGTATTTCTAGGCATTTTACACGTCACACACATTTCGAGAATCGACTAAATCAAAGCTCTGATACCACTAAATGTAACACCCCTTACCCATATTCAACACTAGAGTAGGGTACAAGGTATTACCGAACTTAAACACAATTAAACACACACAAAATCAAACCATAAAACTTCATTCCAATTAAAAAATCATTCAAACATATGATTAAAGTCCCTTATACAGGCCTATGAGGCCCAAAACATACATTAGGGATGGTTCAGGACTAATACGTAAACTTTCGGAGCTTCTGGAAAACTAAAAAAAAAATTCCATCATAAAACAGGGCCACACACCCGTGTGGTTAGGGACATACTTGTGTGAGTAGGCCATGTGGTCACACACGCCCATGTCCCTAACCCGTGGAGCTCTCTAACTTGTATTCAAGAAGAAACTTGGGTCACACGGCCTGAGACACACCCGTGTTGCTAGCCCGTATGGTAATTAAAATTTTACAATTTAGGTCCAGACTTCACACGGCCGTATTACACGGCCATGTTGGAACTCATGTGTGTCACACGGCCAAGCCACACACCCGTGTACTAGGCCGTGTGTCTAAACCTGGACATTCTGTTTCCCATTTTTAAGATGCAAGGGACACACGACCTTAACACATGCCCATGTGGCAAGCCGTGTGTCTCACACGGCGTGTCTACCTGTGTAGACAAGAATAGACCATGTAAGGCCTCTTTTTCTCACCCTTATACTATCCTCCTACACAAAACACATTTATACACCAATATAGTCCAACCAATTAACCATTTCAAACCAAAACATAGATATTTCATTACCTAACACAATCGTCACATTCAAGTTACTTTACCTATTTAATCATTCATTCTATTACATTATCAATTCAACCCCTATACATGCCATATAAATCAAAAAGTTACTTAACAAAATCTACCAGAGTAAATCTGGATAATGTGATCCTCGATGTAGATCCGATCCTCCGAATGTATATACGTCAATCTACAAGAGCAAATACATACTCAAGTAAGCTTACAGAAGCTTAGTAAGCACATAGGCATAGTAAATAAATCTTACCAAACATTTTATACAATCATATAATATTCGATTTCACTAATTCCTCCTGCCAATCACAAAATCATTTATAAGTTCTCTTGATTGATTTCAATGTCACTATTAACCAATTCTATATCTCTTGGGCCCATTTCTCATTTACCTTCTTAATCAAATTAGGCAAAATTATGGTCTTGCACATAGTCACATATCATACACCGAAGCCATAGCCCAGCCATTGTCTTACACGGATCACATATCACACTGATGCCATATCTCAGATATGGTCTTACACAGAACCACAAATATCATCGATGCCATATCCTAGATATGGTCTTACACAGAAGTACAAATATCACTGATGCCATATCCCAGATATGGTCTTATACGGAAGCTCATATTATATCGATGCCATGTCCCAGACATTGGTCTTATACAGAAGCACATTATCACATCACACCGATGCCATAGTCCAACTATGGTCTTATATGGAAAATCACATATCACATGTTGCAATAGTCTAACTATGGTATTTTCTGTCAATTCATCTTTGCTACAGAATGAAAGCACTCAAATCCATTATTCCAACTAAATTGTACTTTTACTTAAATACTATTTCATAATTATTACCATATGATAATGTTCATCTATAATAATATACCATAGTATTCATGAACTTTTCATAACAAAACATTGAATTTTGCCATATGAACTTACCTGGGTTGATTTGCAAAAGTTGTAGAAATTTCAAGGACGATTCTTGCAATTTCTCCTTTCCACGATTCACCTCTATTTCTTGATCTATAATTATAAAATCATTCCCTCATTAGCATCTATTTCAATTCTATTCTACTTCACAATTTATGCCCTTTAATTTTTGAAATTACACTTTTACCTCAAACTTTTCAATTTTTACAATCTAGTCCCTGCTCAATTTATTCATCAATTGAACTAATTCCTCTCAAATAACACTTTATCTAGACATTATAAACTATTTCACAATCTTTGGCATTAAAATTTCAACACAAAACCCTAAATACCACAACTTTCACAATTAGGTCTAAAAAATCAATTCATATTAAAATCTCTTCATAAATCATCACATAATAGAATTAAAACCCCTATTCCATGCTAAATCATCATAAGCTTTCAGCATTTGTTATGGCAACTTTCTAAATCATTCGTAAAAGCAAAAACTAATGAATTAGATAATAGGACCTAGTTGTAAAAGTCTCAAAATCACCAAAATTACAAGAAATAATCAAGAATCCCAGCTTAAGAAAACCCTTTAATGGTGTTTTTGCTAGAGAGGATGAAGAAAAATGAAGAGAATTCTAGATATTCTAATTTAATCCAATTTTTAACTATTCAATTTGCACTAAATTATCATTTTGCCCTTAGTTCACACCATTTCTCAACCATTCTCTTTCCTAACTATCCAGTCTATTTTATTTTGGGTCAAATTGTTCTTTAAGTCCTTATTTATTATTTAAGTCACTTAACCCATTTCCACAGTTTTGCATCTTATTCAATTTAGTTCTTTTCATTCAATTAACTACCGAAATGTTAAAATTTCCTAACGAAACTTTAATACTATCTTATTAACACTCCATAAATATTTATAAAAATATTTATGGCTCGAATTATAATTTTGAGGTCTCGATACCTCGATTTTATCTCAAATTACCTAATAATTTCCTTTAATTCGTAAAATTCACTAATTCAAAAATATTTCTAAAACCACATCTAACTTTTACTTATTAATTTCTAGATTACTAAGCTCACATGTCGGATTTAGTGATTTTGAATCACTGTTCCGATACCACTAAAATTTGAGCCGTTACATCGCAGACACTCGACTAAAGACTCATCGCTCAACTGTTTAGCTCTAATCTGCTCCACCCAAATCGGTTTTACTTATAATTCAGCCAACAACCCTCCATCTTCAACCAAACTCAAACGAGCTAACATTGCTCTCAGATCAGTCGTTGCTCTACGGCTCAGGGAACTACCACATTAGCCTTACCCAGATGGTACTCTATCATACAATCATAATTTTTAAGTTACTCAACCCATCGGCGCTACCGAAGATTTAATTTTTTTTTTGGGTTAACAAATATTTGAGACTTTTGTGATGGTATAAATAATACACCTTTCACCATATAGATAGTGTCTCCATATTTTCAGAGCAAACACAATCGCAACTAGCTCAAGATCGTGTGTAGGGTAATTACCCTTGTGTGTCTTAAACTGTCGCGAAGCGTAAGCGACCATCTTACCGTCTTGCATAAGCACACACCCTAACCCGACATATGAAGCATCACTATATAACATAAACTCTCGACCCAATTCCGGTTGAACTAAGATAGGAGCTTGTGTTAAAATGGACTTAAGTTTATTGAAACTAGACTGTTGTGCCTCAAACCATATGAATGGAGCATTCTTTTGTAGTAGCTTCGTCAGAGGTGATGCAATCAGATAAAATCCTTTAACGAACCTTCGGTAGTAACCGGCTAAATCCAGGAAGCTACGAAGCTCAAAAACATTTTTTAGTTGCTTCCTCTCAACAATAGCTTCTATTTTTTTGGATCAACCCGGATCCCTTCCACCATCACTACATGACCCAGAAAGGCGACCTCTTGCAACCAAAACTCGCACTTACTGAACTTGGCATACAACTGTTTTTCTCGAAGTATCTTAAGTACAATGCGAAGACGATCATCATGCTCAGTTTCAGTTTTAGAATAGATCAAGATATCATCAATAAAAAACGACTACAAATTGATCCAAATACTGTTGGAATATCTGATTCATTAAATCCATAAACCCTACTAGGGAATTCGTTAAACCAAAAGGCGTCACCAAGAACTTGTAATGTCTTTAACGAGTCCTAAAAGCGATTTTGTACACATCATCTCCTTGACTTTAAGCTAATGGTAACCGAAGCGTAAATCGATTTTGGAAAAAATGAATGCTCCTCGAAACTGGTCGAACAAGTCATCAATCCTCGGTAATAGGTACTTATTCTTGATTGTCAATTTGTTTATCTGTCGATAATCTATGCTCATCCTTATTGACCCGCCTTTCTTCTTAACAAACAGCACTGGTGCCCCCATGAGGGCACACTCAGTCGGATGAATCCCTTATTAAGGAGTTCTTGAAGCTGGGCTTTTAACTCGGTCAACTCTTATGGTGCCATGCGGTAGGGCGTAATTTACACTGGAGTAGTACTTGGTAACAAGTCAATTCCAAACTCCACCTCCCTATCCAAAGGTACTCTGAGCAATTCCTCCAGAAAGACGTCCAGGAATTCCCTCACGATGCGGATATCTTCCATTGAAATTTTTGCAGGAATAGAATCAGATACATAAGCAAGGTATGTCTCATACCCCCTTCGAACTAACTTATCTGCTACAAGGGTGGAGATTACATTAGAGAGGTAATCTCGACGCTTACCAACCATGATCACCTCGTCAAGATTACCTCTCTAATATCAAATGAGAATTACGAGGTGATCATGGTTGGTAAGCGTCGAGATTACTCGAATATCAAATGAGAATGACGAGGTGATCATGGTTGGTAAGCATCGAGATTACCTCTCTAATGTAATCTCCACCCTTGTAGCAGATAAGTTAGTCCGAAAGGGGTATGAAACATACCTTGCTTATGTATCTGATTCTATTCCCGCAAAAATTTCAATGGAAGATATCCGCATCGTGAGGGAATTCCTGGATGTCTTTCTGGAGGAATTGCTCGGAGTACCTTTGGATAGGGAGGTGGAGTTTGGAATTGACTTGTTACCAGGTACTGCTCCAGTGTAAATTACGCCCTACCGTATGGCACCGTAAGAGTTGACCGAGCTAAAAGCCCAGCTTCAAGAACTCCTTAATATGGGATTCATCCGACTAAGTGTGCCCTCATGGGGGCACCAGTGCTGTTTGTTAAGAAGAAAGGCAGGTCAATAAGGATGAGCATAGATTATCGACAGATAAACAAATTGACAATCAAGAATAAGTACCTATTATCGAGCATAGATACTCAACGAGCCAATCCATTCCCAGAATCAAGTCAAACTCATTAAAGGGTAATTCTATTAAATCGGCTGGAAACACCATACCCTGGAGCTCTAGAGGTACCCGCTTGTATACTCTATCAACTCAAATTAATTGACCCAAAGGACTAGTCACAGAAAACTCTCTAGCAGTACTCTTAGTGGTTAAACCCATATTTACGGAAACAACACTAGCTATGTACGAGTGAGTAGAGCCAATATCAATGAGAGCATAATATGAAATAGAATGAATAAAGAAGGTACTTGTAATGACATCAACATCATCGCTCTTATTGCGGCGTCTCGCCGCATAAACCAGTGTCGAATGACGAGCCTTAGCCTGACCTACACCTATACCCAGTGTTCGTTGTCCTCTCCTAGATCCAATACCACCTCTACCAGTACCACGACCTCTATATGGTTGCTAAACCTCTCTCAGAGGTTGAACAGAATTTGAAGCCGAAGCCTGTGCAGTAGCTGACACTGGATCTAGTCGACGGGGGCAATTTCTAACTCGATGCTCCATCGACCCGCAACGGAGACACGCTCCTAACTTCTTCCAGCACTCGCCCAGATGGCACTTCCCACAATCACTGTACAACTGAATCTCAGATATTACAGCTGGTGCCTCTACCCTTAGGGGCCTATCAAATCTCACCTACTTCTTAGAATGCTGACTAGAATCAGGGGACCTAAATCCCTCTTAACCTTATTCTGATCTTTCTTACAATCACGCTGCTTACGCACAATGTGCTTTACTTCTTCTACTATCCTTGTTTTGTCAAGTAGGACTGCGAAAACCTACTCCCTCTGAAAAGCTATCAGAACCTATAGATCATATCTTAGTCATTCCTCGAATCTCACGCACTTGTCGTAGTCAGACGCTGTCAATGTCTGCGCATACCTACTCAGTCGTAGAAACTCGGCCTCATACTCAGCCACAGACTGGTCGCCTTAAACTAGGCTCATAAACTCGCATCGACGAGCCTCAACATAACTCGCCTCTATATACTTGCCTTGGAAGGTATTCATGAAATAGTCCCAATTAACTTGTTCAAGTTGAGCACCTTGCTCAATGGTCAGCCCCCACTGATAAGCTTTATCCTGAAGTAGGATCACAGCACCTCTCAAATTCTAAGTGGGAGTACAACCAAGGTTTGTTATAATACACTTGATAACCTCGAGCCAATATTCAACAACAGTAGGAGTGACTCTTAAGACGCCCTTGAATAATTTAGCACCACTCGACCAGAGTCGTTCAATAACTGACCCTCTGCTTCCCGATCCCAAATGGGTCCCTACAACCCTCTTCAGTGCTCGAATCATGGCTTGGGACAGTGGGTCATCCCCAGCTATTGGAGTCTAGGACTCCATTTTAGTAGTGGGAGTACCAACAGTCTCGCTAGTCTCCAGATTGGGCATACTACCCATAGAGGATGCCTTTGCTCGAGCTCCCCCTCGGCGTCCTCAACACCCCCTGCATACCACATACGAACTCACTATGACAATCTAGCTACAATGTTAGAGTATGCAGATCAATTCACACATCCAGTAGGATGATTTCACCAGTACACATCAAAACATTTTTACCAATAATAGTTTAAGTATTACAATCTTTATAACAGAACAGAAGTACTTACAGGGTCAGCGTCAGAGGCTCAGTCGTTCACTAAATTTTCAGTGTTTTCATATTAATTCAGATACTAAATTATCACTAAACTACTTTTCTCACACATTATGAGCCCAAACACAGTCTGAGTATTGACAAACCTGGCTCTGATACTACTAAATGTAACACTCTAAACTCAGCCTAGACGACCAACCTAAGTTTAGAGAGTTACCTCATTGATTATCAATTATCGTACAAACAACACAGTAAAGCTAATCAATGCTTCTCATCACATTTACCATAAAACTAAATAAGTGTATTATCTTCTAAATTCATACTGTTATAGTTTACCGAAATTCCTAATATACTACTTAAAGAAAGATAAAAGCTTGATCGAGCTCCCGTTGCATCAACTCGTTCAAGACTGGGAACCATGTAAAATCTAATAAAAAACAAAATGAGTTTTGAACTCAGTGCGTAAAAGAAGTTTATTCATTTAATGTTCACTTATAAGGTAGTTCCAAATTCAGAGGTTCGATTCGATACAGAAGTAATTTCAGTTTAGATTTAGAGCAGATTAGTTACATATATATATCCAATTTTAGTTCATATACAATACAGACCAGATTCAGATGCAATATTCCTATCCCCATACGCTACACACTATCTTCGCCCATCCCAATACACTATTAAGGACATTTACTGCCCAACAAACCCTGCACACCTCAGAGTGTCCGTTTGACACTTTACAAATACGCAACTTAGCTGCTAAGCAAGATTACGACAGAGCGCCAGAACCAGATTTATACGTATTGTGGCATAGCCACTAATTCAGAACATATTACTTCCTTTTCCATAATATCCCAAACCATGCAAACGTAGAGCACAAGTACCCATATTGAGTATTTAGTCATTTTATGTTATTTTGCAAACAGATAAGACAGTTCCACTTGAGAATATGTATCATGGTATACACACAACTATGCTATTCACATATCAGTCTCAAAAGATTAGATAGCTTTCATACAATCAAATTTAGCCATTCATATATTGAGGAAGTCAATAACAGTGTTAAACAACGTTCACGGCCTCAAATAGGTTTCGAGCCCTAATACCATGACACACGGCCTGGGCACATGCCCATGTGTCTTACCCGTGTGATTCAGAAGCATAAACAGTGAGTTACACGGCTTGTACACACGCTTGTGTCCCTGCCCGTGTGACTCACACGGCCTGACTACACATCCGTGTACCTGACCGTGTGGTTTTATATCAAAAACAGTGAGTTACACGGCCAAGGCACATGTCTGTGTCCTTAGTCGGGTGGTTTTATACTACAAACAGTGAGTTACATGCTCTAGACACATGCTCGTGTTTGTTGCCCATGTGAACCCTACCCTAAGATGGCCACACATGGCCTAGACACATGTCCGTGTCCCTGCCCGTGTGACCCCAAATAAATAAGCAGTAAGTTACATGGTCTACCACACAGTCGTGTGGCTCACACGACTTGGTCACACGCCCATGTGCCTGGCTGTGTAGCATCGACAACCACCATTTTTCAGCAGTCAAAACTTGCAAAAACTAGATTTTTGATACATACCTGGAGAGATTTCAAAGAAACTACAACATAAAAGATCCTCGAAGCCTAAAACAATCATTCAATAACACAATTTAACCATTTGATCAACAAAATTTCCTGATTACTCACTTAATGCCTATATTGAAAGTTTCGACACGAAACCTTCAACCGACCCAAACTTACCGAAACTTTAGCAATAATCACAGAGATTGTCTTGTTGTTATTCCTTGTTGTTAATACTCTCGCCCGATAGGTAAATAAACAATCGTTAATAATATATTCTCGTAACTCACAAAAATACCCCATTCCAAGCAATTTACGAAGCGAAGAAAAATCAAAGAGATGCTCGCCTTGATAGTTACTTACCCAATAGCCTTCTGACCAGTGACTAACAACAGAATGTCTGTTAATCTCATATTTCCCCCAATACTCTAACTAACAAAATAATTAAAACGAAAAATAAGGAAAGAAGATAGAAATGAAAAAATAAAAATGAAGAAAGAGGAACTGTCGTTATTTAATTTTCTAACTTCTAAGCAGATTTCTAACATTTGACAAAACAAAATTTTCCTTATTGGGAACCTTCAGGACTCGAACACGGGACCTAACAGAATACAAACAAATACTTAATTAGTGAACCCTTGTCACAATTTCACACTGAGTTGAACTTAATCGGGTAACATGTGATTATGGGGCGTTACAAAATAGAATGCCAAAGAAAGATAGAGTAATGCCGATAAAAAATCAACCAACCTAACAATACTTCCGTCTAAGATTATGATTAGCTAACGTTATCTTACGATAAGAATCACCTCTGAAGATGAATTATTACATATAGCTCTAAGAATAAATGAACATATAAAATACCCATAAGAGGTCACTATAAGATACTCGACTATAACAGCTGCATTCAGATATCTTTGCAATTTCAACACTATCCCACTGACTACTACAGTCATCAATGATCCTACATTATCCCAATCACTAAAGAAATCAATTCAGAAGAAATTCCAGTTAACTCGTTCTTTAAAAACCATACCTGAATAAGTCGATTACTCGTGAATAACTTCTTCCTTAATAGCGACATTGTGTATCCCGAATAATCTTTAGAAAAATTTGATATCACTTCTAGAACTCTCTTTACTTGCTAAACTATCCTCGGCTCTGGCCGCGTTATTATTCATTCAGCTATTGAACTCTTCAGTTTCACACTTATAAGCTTAATGAATATAAATCTTATAAATTTCGTTGTATAAAACTGTACAGGTGAGGGGGTCAAGGTCATAAAGCCTCAAAATTTGACTCTCATATATACACACATGTATAACATAACATTTATCATCAACATAATCATTATAATCATTCGACATTTTCAACTATAAAATAAAAACAAATATATCAGCATCCAAATCTCGACTCAATTTGACTCAATTATGGCATGTACCTCTAGACTTAATTCCGAACTCGATTTAGTCTGAGAATCAGCTAAACCTACAAAGCTCTGATACTACTAAATGTAATACCCCTAACCCGTATCCATCGTCGAAATCGAGTTTTGAAGCATTATCAGAGTTTACAAATCAAACAAACAAAAATTTCAAACATTTCATATCATATAATATTTAGGACAGAAACAAATCAAACTCATATATACTATCCCTTATTCAAGCCCTCAAGGCCCAAAATATGCGTTAGAAACAAGTTGAGACTAATTCGGAAACTCAAAATTTTTTTCGGAATATATTAAAAATTCTAAAAGTTGTAAGGGTCACACAGTTGTGTGGCCAAGCCGTGTGGCCATTCAAAGTGGGGACACACAGCCATGTTCCAGCCCGTGTCGGTGCCATGTAACTCTTTGACTCGGGTCACATGGCCAAGTCACATGCTTGTATGCCAGATCGTGTACCCTTTTGAAATGGCCTCGCACGCCCGTGTACTAGCTGTGTGTCTTACACGACTGAGTTACACGCCCATGTGTCTAGCCGCGTAGACCTAATATATGTCTTAAACAACAAATTACCATTTCCTACATGCTCGGGTATTAAACAACTCAAAAACTATTTGTTTAACCAGTTCAAAACACAATCAAATACATTCAAAACATGTCAAAACAATCATCCTAGGTGCCTAACCAATGTACCCTCATTAGTACCACATTTATATCATCTATTCATATCATCAAAGCATCGCTCAAATCCAAATTATAAACAAACCAATTTCAATCCATTTTGCCTAGTCCATAAGCATTTAAACACCAACTTAATTTCACATGCACATATCTAGTTTTGGTTCAATTTACCATGCCATAATATGGCTTCAAACACAAACACATGTTTATATGTATATACCAAACCAACATTACACTTGTAACCTTATTTACAATCCATTCAAAAAATAATTATCATTTAGACATCCTAGGTACATGCCGACACAAAAGATAAACATCACCACATTTGAGTTCAGGATCGTTATTAGATGCTAAATCGACGATCAAAAGTTAAGTACCTAACCTGCGCACGGAAAACAAAACCATACGCTGAGTAAAACTCAATAATATTTCTATAATTCGAATCTTTAAAGACAAGATAATATAATATGCACAATTGAATTTTAAGCACATATTAATGTCTAATATCATGACTATCATATGCTATCATATTTCATTTGTTGAACAATGTACCAATTCACACAATTGCTATATCAATAATTATTCACATATCAAACCACATTTATTTGTACAATGTCATTAGCCATTCAATACTCAACTCATGAATACATCATTTTATATCACCCTCAATTCTCAACATTTGCTATATAATAGCTTTTCACAATTTAATCCACCTATCATTTAAACAATAACATTATCCATTCCATATCCAATTCATGAGTATGGAACTCATGTATCTCATTTTCATGTTTCAAATTTCTATCCCATTTTCAATTCACATACAATATCATCCAATATCAATCATAGTACCATTTTATTTAATTAGCCCTATTAACACGACTCAGACTCGGATGGATACACAGATCCAACAAACACACCAGTTTGGCACCTAGTGCCTCATCGGATAAATCTGAAGTATTAATCACATTCAGCGCTATATAAATTGACACCCGATGTCTCATTAGTTAAACTGAAGTAAATTGGCACTCAGTGCGTCATCGACTCAAAGTCAAAGAATTCCCTAAACTCTTCCTATCCTATGGCATGTCATCTATATCCGACTCAGCCTGATACAGTTAATAGGGTTTAATTGCACATTTCAGATATAACCAATATCCAATACTAATTTTTCATATAATTACATATATACACATGAATTAAATTCAATCTATAATAATAAATATCCAAATTTCACATTAACACATATATTCATTTCAATTCAATAATCAATACATTCAATATGTATCTACCAATTCAATCCATTTCAATCAATTATCAAATGTCAATTACTCACTTCAATACTTACCATATGCATTAAATTGAATTATAACAATTAACAATTAGGTTCAGATTATAGAAATACAAACCAATGATTTCGAGCTATTCGACATCGACTTTATCTTCCCCTTTTTAATTGAGGATTTCGGTACGATGTTAGCTACGTAATTAAAACAATTAAAATTCATCAATATAACAAAATTCAATTTCATATTGAATATTTTAAATTTTACTCAATATTTGCCTAAATTTCAATTTAGTCCCAAAACCTAGACTAAGTTTTATTCTTTACATTTAATTATATACTTTCATACAAATTCCATTTTAAACTAAATTTAATTCCCTATTTTCACTTAAAACTCTAAAATTTGAATTTTTCACAGTTTAGTCCCTATTACTCAAAATTTACCATTTATTCTACAATTTAATCATTTTTCATTTCTAGCTTAAAAATCTATCAATTTAATCTCTAATACTAAAATTATTCAACATTAACAATACTTAAAAACTTAATAATTGCTAAAATTTCGACATGGATCGGGTAATACTTAACATCGGAATTCCAAAAACATAAAAATTACAAGAAAATGGACTAAATTGACTAACCAATTAAACTTTGAACAATTTGAAACCCTAGCCTTGCGTCTTTCTCCTTTCTTCTTTCTTTTTTTCATTCTTTTAATACTTTTGTTTTATTATACATTAAATTATTATTATATAATATAATATATATAGTTAACAATTAAGATTTCATATTATAATATAATATATAAATTAAATTTACATATAATACATATATCGTCCCACTTAATGGTAAAATTGCTTCTTTAGTAACTTTAATTATTCTTTAATCTATAATTCAACTTTCACCCTATATGCAATTTAATTTTTATACCTAATTATTTTTAATTTATGCAAATTCACTTAACTGAAATCTAATTAACTACACAACTAGCTTACGAGTCTGATTTACGGGAACGGAGTCCCGGGAATGCACTTTTTTTCAATTTAGTCCTTTTCTTTTAATTAACTATCAAAACGTTAAAATTTCTTAACGAAATTTTAATACCACCTTAATGAGACTCTGTAAATATTTATAAAATTATTTACGGCTCGGTTTATAAAATCACGGTCCCAATACCTCATTTTCTAAAACCACTTGAACTTAATAACTCACTTATATAACATAAATTATCAAATCAAAAACTTTTTTAAAATTATATTTGACTCGAAAATATTAAATAATGATTGTTGTGAATTTACTCGTCGAATTTGGTGACCTCAAAACTATTGTTTCTGACAACACTGAAAAATGGACTGTTACATATCATGTATGTAATTTGGGACCATAACCCTAATATATAACTTTTGCAAATTAACCTAATTTCTAATCAGTCCATCATTAATTAAAAATTAGTTACTAGAATATCTACACATATTTGACCCATATTTTATTTAATAATTAAAACCCAATAAACATTAACCAAATTAGATCACCTCTAATTTAGGCTAACTTATTATGATAGCAAATAATAATATGTAATTATCTTATTATATATATGATGTCCATATTTTTTCAACACCGATTTCAACTTGAAATCAAAAGTATGACTAAAACTTTAGTAAAAAAAAATCTCTTCAAAATAGGGAAAATGCTTTCTTTCCCCTTTGTTGAAAACGAGTCATTTAATTGACTTTAATTTATCGAATGAAATTAATTTATTGCTAACTCATATATTAAAAAAGTTTAAAAAATAATACTCTTGTAAAAGGAAATGTTAATATTTTTAGTAATCCAATCATATTTTATTTATATAAATCGAATTTTAAATGATTTAGAAATTTTATTATTCCTTTAATATAGAAAAACTTTAAACTATATACGGATAAAAATAGTATTTACCGATGGATACGAAAGAAATGTGAAATGTGATTGAAATTCTACATGCTAAATTATCTCCTTATTAGTTTTCCTATGACACCTACTGATTTAAGTATTGGAGCACTCGAGGTAAACAAAATTCCAGTACCCTCTCACAATGCATTCTTCTGTTTTCAAAGGAGCCCCAACTTTCATCAATAAATTCCACTATTCAATTCCCCTGTTACCGGACATAAATGGGATAATTTCAATTTTAACCACTCCTGATAGTTAATTATTTAATTTAACCTTTCTTTTTTTTTTCTTTTTGTCATTTGATTACTAAAAGATTTTCATTTTTGACCCCTCTAAAAATTAGAAAATCAGTTTAATTCTTTTCAAAAATTTTCTTAACTTCAGCTTTTATAATTTATTTTGACCCTCCTCAGAATTTTGTGACTTCTTTGGGACTTTTGAACCATTGGATTTATCTTTTAACTTTTCTGTATATCATAGAGTTAACAATATAAAATTAAATAAAAATGTAATCATCTGGAGAAAAGAAAAACCCAAAGCCAATCAGTTTATCCTCCGAAAGACTGAAAACAAATAAACATTTGGCAAATGACAAAGGGGAAGCCATTTGGGGTTGACGGACTAAGCACCGAACGAAAGCTGTTTGCGTATAGACAGAGTGATGGGTTTTAGCATAGACGAAGCCCCAATCCAAATAAGCTCTGTTTCCCCTTTAATTATTTCAAACATTTGGGCTCCATAAAAGCTGAATTTCATTGCCTGAAACCTCACCTTCTAAAGGCCATCGTTGTCTTTATTAACTAAAATCCTCTCTTACAATTAAAGGACCACGTTTTACATTATCTTCTTAACTCAACACAATTACCGTGCACTTATGTTATATTCCGCAACGTGTTCTATTGTACTATAAGAAAATGGTCTGCCAATACCCAAAACCATGGGCCAATTATGGATATCAAATCTAGTTCGGCCGACTCTACTTAGGCCCAGAAATGAGCGAAAGAAAAAGCCCATGGTTTTTAATATTAAATTTAATAGGTCAAATTCTGCTATAAGCCCTTATATTATGCGTGAGTTGTATATTTAGTCCTTTTAATACGGTCAATTTAGTCTTTGTACTTTTCGAATTATAACATATCAATCTCGACCTAAACAATAGTAGTTAAATCTATTAAGTCAAATTTTGCTATTTGCCTTGCACCATGCATGTTGTGGATTTAATCTCTGCTCTCCTATTTTTAGTCTAAATACATTTCAAATTTTGAAATTTCAAATCTAACTAAGATGGTAGTTGTTGAATTTATAAACTAAAATAATGTCATTTTTTGTGAATATTATGTGGAAATAGCAAGTTGACATGTCATTACACATGTGAATTTAACCGTTACAATTTAGGTTAGGACTAATATTTTAAAATTAAAAAAATATAGGGATTAAAAACAACCAAATTAGAGTTCAGGGACTGAATTTGTAACTTACATATAGTACGGAGACTGATAGCAGAATTTGACCTACTTAACATTTACTACAAAATTGAAGCATATACAAATATTGACCTTCAATACTCATTATATGAATCCATATTCCTTATACATGCAACTAAGGGTGAGAGTTCGATCGAATCAAATCGAATCGAATCGAGTGAAATTTTTTTGAATTAATCGAGTTGACGAATCCTATTTTCTCGATTTGAAGTTTTCTCGAATCGAGTCGAGTGAGATGGAATTCGAATCGAATCAAATTGAATATATTTGTTCGAGTTAAATTAAAAAAAAATTGGTCCTTGTAACCACTGTCACCCACCGTAATCAATTTTGTCCACCGTAATCAAATTTGTTATTAACTTTCATCCCATCATAATTTATTTATTAATCTTTTATATATGCGTTAGCTTCTTTGCTTACTTAGTTGCTTCAATTATCTTCTGATTCTTGTCACTATATATTTTGAAATTAAAAAATTTATTAAATGTAAAAAATATGATTTTTTTAATAATAGTTATCTTAAAGATAAAATATGAAATTGATACCAATATAAAATTTTAATACAAATATTTTATGGCATCACAAACATCAATAATTCAATTTTAACATAAATTTATAAATATTCAATATGATTAAATAATTCGATAATATAAATAGTACAATTTAATTTAATAATATAAATAGTGGATATAAAAAAAATTATTACTATTTAGATTTAGGGATTTTTTTGAATGATTTTGATTTTTGATTTGGGTATAAAGGATGAGAAGTAAAAGTTTAGGGGGCAAATAAAAAATTTTATGAGTTCGATGAGTAAAATTTGAGGGGGATATTCAAAAAAATTGGGGCGGGTGAGTTTGAGGTAGATGGGGGTGGGATGGAAGGGAAGTAAAAGTTTTAGGGGGAAAGTGAAAAGGAGTAAAAGTTTTGGGGGAAAGTAAAATTTGGGGGTTTGGAGTAAAAATATAAAATATTATAGTTGGTATTCAGTTTATTCAAATTATTCGAGTTATTCGAATTCGAAAATCAAACTCAATTTGAACTCGAAATTCAAAAAAAATTCAAGTTGACTCGAATAACTCGATTCATATAACTCAAAATTCGAATTTTTTTCGAGTCAAATCGAGTTTTACATCGAGTTTTACTCACCCCTACATGTAACACTTCAAATATCCAAATTCATTGTTTGAATCAACTTTACTTTTATAGATAACTAATTTGGAAATACAAATATATTTTCCTTTTGCTATTAATGGATTTTTGGATTCGAATAAATTATCCACTTTACCTTTTTAATTTTTTATTTTAATAAAATGAATTTAGTAAATTTAGATATTAGTGGATTTAGATATCTAACATCTAATTTTATTTTATTTTATTTGAATTTGAATAATAATAAAACCTAGTACAAATAATAAATGAATTCAAATTTTAAAACAACTATATATATTATAATTCAAATATAATTATTTTTAAGTCTTTTTGAGGAGGATAAGATGAAGATGACTATTGGGTTGATAGAGGTTTCGAGCATGCAAGACAAAGGAAGAATTATGAGGGCCACCAAAGCTTGTTCTCCAATGCTTAAGCCAATAACGAGAAAGTGATGGTAGATTAGTGGAAATAGCTTAAATAGTAGCAGTGATTCTAGAGTCCATACCTTCTATGAGGAACCTCATACCTTTATCCCTTTGCATCCTGTTATTCCTATCATATTGTTTTAGGGGATCTAAAGGAACCATTGTACAGTTAGCTTGTGTATGTATGCACTCTTGTCCTAACAGAACTATTACCTCCAACCTCTTTCTTGGCTCGGTCTTTTGTTTGCCATTAGGTGTCCTTGGTTCGTTTTGATGGTTACCAATTGCCTTGTTACTCCATGTCGTCTATTCATTTATATGACTTGAACCTTTTGGTTGTTCGTTATCTTACGCTTGGAGTTTTATCTCTTAACATGTATAACAGTATTCCCCTTTCAGGTAAAGGTAAATTATAAAGTGATCTGTCGATGACCTAGTCAGAGGTAAGCTAAGGCTATTATGTGCAAGGTGAGATTATTGTGTTATCTTGCATACTCCGAAGGTTCTTGTGCTTTGAAGTTTTCGAAAAAGATAGCCTTTGGGGTTTGATGTATTTGAATGTATGCTATCCCTTAACAAATTAGGTCCTCTAAAAGACTTTAGATTTATTGACTAAGTAGGAGTAAGTTTTTGGAAAAGTCAAGTTTATTTGACTATATGTTATCCTTTAAGGGATTGGGTCCTCTAAAGGAGGCTAGCTTTGCCAACTAAGTGAGAATGAATTTTTGGAAAAGTTAACTTATTTGATTGTATGCTCTCCTATGAGGAATTAAGTCCTTAGAAGGATTTTTAACTTTATCGATTAAGTGGGAGCAAAATTTTTTTGTTTTAAATCAAGTTATTTGATTGTATGCTATCCCCTAAAAGATTGAGTCCTCTAAGGGAATTTGGCTTTATCAATTAATTCGTACAAAAATTTGGTAGGAAATAATACAAGTTTCTTATTTCCGAAAAAAGATGACATATATGCCTTTTGAAAATGTGGCTTGCATTAATGTGCAATAGACATTGTGTTGCTTGGGGAAATTGGTACTAAAATGTAATGATAATTGAGTGAAATTTTCCAAGTTTTGTAGCTATCATCTTAGGAAACATGGCTTAAGATTATCGACCCATTGTGTATGTACTTTGTGAGAGAAGGTAGATGTGGTGAGAGTAGTATTGATAGTCTATTTCACTAGAGAGGTTTGTTGTTTTGTGATCTTATTTGACTAATATACTCTTGGTAAGGTGTAGCTTCCTTTATAAAGTTACTAGCGGAGAAAAGGTAAGGAGAAAGGGTAAAACTTACATTCCGGTAAAACTTACATTCCTTTAAAGTCTTTGTGCTTTGTTATTTATCTTTTTCTTTATATGTTTCCATTTTGCTTGTGTTCACTAGTTTGTGATTGTCTTGCTTTATTTTGGTTCCATATTTCTTTCCTTCCTTATATGTTGTTAGGAATGTTAGATGAAGTGAAGGCTAGTATTACTGTGAAAGAGATTCCACAATCTAAGATGCAAGCAATTTATGCAAAAAAAGAACCTTAATTTGCAACAGCAACAACAACAAGATATGTTTGTAATTGCATTTGTTTGTTTGTGGATTTCATCTGCCCTTTCACCTATTCTATAATGTTATTCTAGTGTGATATAGGTTATGCATTAATTAGTTATTGTCAAAGGGATGGGCTATAATGATAAATTTCCTTATTGTTTTCCATCAACACATTTTGGAATCGACAGTGAATGCTTTTGTGAATTTGTAACACCCCGATACCTAACCCGATCGCCAGGTCCAAGCAACTGAATGTTATATTAGTTGTCGAAGAAACCACAAACAAATCATGCTTAAGATATGCAATTTATTGATAATAAATCAAAAAAATTATACAATCATCAAGAAATATAATCTTTTTCGGGCTAAATACGAGCTTATGAAAGCTCTAAAACTAATCAAATTCGAAGTGGGTCTCAAATGAAAAGTTTCAAAAAAAACAAGGTTGATGTAGTGGCGTGAGGGAGTTCTACATCACTCACTGTCCAGTCTTGTTATGATGACAAAGTTCCTCATCACGATGTGATCTAGAGCTCAACGTCGTCCCAACGACCCAAAATTTGGCGTTGAAACGTGGATCCTCCATCGCGACAACATGTGAATGACGTCACAGGTTGTTTCTGCAAAATTTCATTCAAAACCTGCAATATCTAACCAACTCCAATTCAAGCTATTTGTATCCTCAAAAATGACCAAAATAATAGTATTTATACAATTTAGCATTTCTGAAACATGCACCATCAAACACATACAACTTATTCATAAACTTAATCTCTTACTTATTCAATTTAACATGCCAATTCACCTATCAATACACCCAAGACATTAAGATTCATCCACATTTACCATATTTACATTTTCAACATTACTAAATCATATTAATACACCCAATTCAAGAAAAAAACTTAGACAAGCACATCCAACAACCATTCATGCCTATATATATATATGTCTATACTTTATATAGATATCATGTACAATAATTAAACCAACCTCAATGATCAACCATTCATCTATACTAACTATTACTTCCAAAAGCATACCTCAATACTAGTATCCAAAACATGCCAGATTCAAGCACTTATCATTTACCAATATTTACATACACACAACTAGCTGCATACAACAACTTTTAAATCAAGATTCCAAGCCATGACCAAAATACTAAAAACTTTCCTAGGTGCATGCCATATATATATACAAAAAAAAGTTCACCAAAATAGTTGAGATCAGAATTCGGAGATGGATGTTGAACTTGACGCTCGAATATCTGATAAATACCTAACCTGTACACGAAAAACAAAATCGTATGCTGAGTATAAATTCAGTGGTATTTCTATAATTGAACAATAAAACATAATATAAATTATGAAAAGGCATGAATCATTGGTTAAATGTTCAATACAAAACAGCATATCATACTATACCATTTCCTCATTTTATTCGTGTTCAGTTTACTAGCATAAGAACATAATCCATTTCATAACACCTCTAAAATTTTAAAACGATTGATTTCAACGTCTTTGATTTCAATATACCAGCCTTACAAATCTGATGAACACAATCAATCATCATTTCAAATCATCTCATGTGTCATTATACTGTTTTACATTTTAATTCCCTATTAATTTGTCTAGGACTTAGACGTATACACGGATCCAACCAATCACACCAGTTTGGCACTCGATGCCTCATCGGACAAATTTGAAGCATATGAATTGCACCATGTGCTCATTGGTATAACTTGTAACAGTCTGATTTTGGGCCTAGTCAGAACAGTGATTTCGGGACCAAGAATCGAACGTAGTTAATTTATTTTTATTATATTTTTATGGTCTACATTTTTATGGAATGATTTCGTGAAAATTTCGTTTGAAAATTTTGACGTTCGGGTACTCAATTTAGTCAAAAGGATTAAATTGTAAAAAGTGAAAAAGTTGAGTTCTACATGCTAGAGGTGTCTAATTGCTATGAAATTTTAAATTGGAGGTCCTTAAATGGTAATTGGAGCATTGGTTAAGTTGTTGGACAAAAGTAGACATGGTTAGGTATGTTTCTAAAGTTTTTTATTAAGGGTATTTTAGTAATTTGGTAATTAAATGAATTAAAAAGCCAAATTAAAAGTCAATTTTTGTCCATATTTCTCCCATGGAAAAATTTTACAAGATGACTAGGGTTTTTCAAGCTTCCAAGCTCGATTGTAAGTTCGTTCTATCCCCATTTTTAATGATTTTTATGTTTTTGAAATCCTTGCAACATGATCTATCTATTTCTACCACTAATTTAAAATATAATCAAAGTCTAAAATTTTCTCATGATGAATATTTGTGAATTTCGATGTTTAATGATAGAAAATGTATGTTTGGTGTATGATAAACGACTTTTGCTAAGTGATTTTCGGTGAAAATGCCTAAAAGGACCTATTTGTAAAAGTTATAAAATAAGAAGTAAAAGTGTGATTTAATGAAAAATGTGGGCTGGTATGAGTATAATAAAGATTCGGCTAGGCTTGGGTAATGAAGCTATTTGATGAAAATCATTTTACGAGCCTAGGGACTAAAACGTAAAAATGTGAAACTCTAGGGGTAAAAATGTAATTTTTGTCATAATGTGATTTTGGGCTGATTTGAATAGTATAACGATTAAATAATTTAAATTTGATATTATAATTCAAGAAAAACGAGATTTGGAACTAGAACAGGGGAAAAACGAGTATTTGACGGTTAGGTCCTATTCGCCATTTTTATGTCGAGGTAAGTCCGTATGCAAATAATGCATTATTTTTAATTATGTTTCAAATTATTTGTTATTTTATGAATTATGATTGACCATTGAGCGTGCTCAACAAAGTTCGACAAGCGTGAAATCCCAATTGAACCTTAGGAATAGATAGGATACAAATGTCATGACATTAGGGTTACTAAGACTATGCGTAAGACCATATCTAGGATATGACATCTATATGAGACTTCGTGTAAGACCATATCTGGGATATGGCATCGATATGAGATTTCGTGTAAGACCATAGCTTGGCTATTGGCATCGATACGAGATTACATGTAAGACCATATCTGGGATATGGCATTGGTATGGTACCGAGTGTACGGGACTCTCGAGTATCCTTTAGTATTCCAAGTGGTTCAACGGGTAATTTAACGGGTATGTCAAAAAAGAGAAATAGCATACAAGTATTACGAATTGGTATAGGTATGTGCTTAAAGTTTATAAGCATTGACTTCATGAAATTGTGAGTTCATGATTTCCACGAGAATGATTTTTGCGAAAACCTTGTGAATATTGGCCTATGCTTGTGATGTATGAAATTCATGATAAATTCTGTTGAAGAACATGTGATTGGCTTTCGGGCCAAATTGAGTTATGATATAGCGTGTTTTATTCACCTAAGTTGCGATCTATCGGATATGAGAAAAAGGAAAGATTGGTATAATTGTCTATTGAAATGATTATTGAAGTATGATAAGATATGAACTTGGAACAATTGAAAAATGTTAAAATATGTGCTTGAAATGTGAATACTCATATTTAATGTGCATGTTTACTATGAGGTTTGAAATGACTTGTTGAGTGTTGTGATATGTTACGAAAGAAAGATTTCAGTTGCTAGGCTAATGCCAAGATATGTTAAATTATGCTTATAAGTTAATAGAGTAAACATTGTGATTGAATAAAATTATAACTATGAGATTTAAAGTAATTGGTATTATTTTGTGTTTAAATTGTTGAACTTGATAAATGCCTAATAAGAGTTGCTTATTATTTTCATACGGACTTACTAAGCTATATAGCTTACCCCTCTTTCCTTTTCCTTATCTTATAGGGTTATTAAACTAGCTCAAGTTGGAGATCGCTAAAGATCCTATCACACTATCAAGCTATTAATTTTGGGTATTGTTGAATTCAAGTATTTTAAGTTTATGGCATGTATAGGGACTTGGTCTTTTGGTCATATGTGTCATTATGATTTTAGCCAATATAATGGCTTGTAATTGTCAAAGGCTTGTTTTACTATTTGGCCATGTAAGTTGGCTTATATCGGCAACATGGTTGTAAGCCTAAGTACATTCATATATGTGCCTATGTCTTTGGTGATATAGTCATTGTATGCTTGTTGAATGATGGAGTGTGATTTATAGTATGATTGTAAAATGTTTAGAAATGTGATTCATGGATGAGATGATAGATTTGTGTATAATTAGGTATCTTGAAAGGAAATAAATAAAGCTTAATAAATGTGAAATTGGCATGATTGAGTTAGGGCATAATAAACGTTATGAGTATGATACATGTTGATATTACTTTGGCATTTGTTGGACATAGTTGTGTATGTTTTTGGTTGCCTAAATATAATATGATGAGATGATAGATTTGTGTATAATTAGGTATCTTGAAAGGAAATAAATAAAGCTTAATAAATGTGAAATTGGCATGATTGAGTTAGGGCATAATAAACGTTATGAGTATGATACATGTTGATATTACTTTGGCATTTGTTGGACATAGTTGTGTATGTTTTTGGTTGCCTAAATATAATATGTTTTGTGACATTGTGTTGGTGTAAGTGTTTGTGCAAATAAGGGTGGAAAATGGCTTGGTAAATAGCCTTGTTTTTGTCCATAGGGTAGACACACGGTTAGCCCCATAGGCGTGTGATCTGGCTGTGTGTCCCCTTCACCTAAATTGTTGCAAAACAGAATGCTCAGCATCGAGCACATGGGTATGAGAGACGGTCGTGTGTCTCAGCCGTGTAAAGGACACGGCCTCCAGACACGGGCATGTGCCATGGCCGTGTGACTTAAATTTTCTCTTAGGTGACAAATAGAGAGTTACACAGGTGAGGGACACGGGCGTGTGCGACCACACAGCCTGCCCACATAGGCGTGTTCCAAGCCACAGGGGCGTGTGACCCCTGTTTTAGCAAAAATTCTCTAAATGTCATAAAATTTTTTAAAGTTCTTGATTTAGTCCCGAATCACTTCCAAAGTATGTTTTGGGCCTTGTAGGTTTGTGTTAGAGATTTTATGCTTGATTTTAAAAAGTTTTAATTTGGACGAAAATTTATGACTTAGAAATGTATGTTTAGGTTGTGTTTAAGTCCGATAATGCCTTGTACCTTGTTCTGGCTTCAAATACGGGTAAGGGGTGTTATATTTAGTGGTATCAGAGCTATGGTTTAGTTGATTCTCAAACTAACCTAGCATGTGTAAGAGTCTAGCTATACATGCCATATATGACCTGTGATAGTGTGATATCTCTCGACTCTGATGAAATTTTCTTGTTGAGACAGAGATGCTTTCCAACCGAGCTACTTTCGAAAACACTGAAAGATATACTAAGATGTTTGAAAATGTGTTGTGATAAGTTGAAACTTGGAAAGGTATGAATAAAATTTCATGGTAAGTATGTGATGATGTACAAAATGAAATAACCATAAGTTGAGAAAAATGGGTAAAATGTCATTGTTTTGGTTGAACGTTGTGTTCCGATGGATTATGATGATTTTATGAAACGAAATTAAAGTTTATATTGTGATAAACTCATCCATGTTTGTTTGGCATTCATATGATGTTATGTACCTAACTTGTTTGACTAAATGAATGCGATAAGTAAACTTACTCAAAATTTATGGAATGTATATTTATGTCCATTTGTTTGAATAAGATAATCAGAAAGTTGTGTAGCTTAAATATGTATGTTAATTTGCCTGAAGTGAATTATATAACTGTGATGATATTATGATGATGATGAATATTAAGTCATATGTGTGTATATATGAGAGTCGAGTTAGAGGCGTTATGACCTCAGCCCCTTACCAATGTGGTATTTTATTACGAAATTTCATGAGATTTATGCTGAATAAGCTCACAAGTGGGAGACTAAAGAGTTCAGTAGCGGAATAACTAATAATATGGACAGAGTTGAGAATAGTTTGGCAAGTGAATATAGTTTTGGAAAAGATGCCAGGTTATTCTAAAGATCATTTGGATTTCGCAATGTCACGGTTAAAGAAAAAGTTAATCTCGGCTAATCGACTTATTCAGGTATGATATCTAAAGTATGTATTTTCTGGAATTTCTTTCGGATTGATTTTCGTTAGTGAATGGAATAATATGGGATTAGTGTTGACAAAATTAGTCAGATAAATGATATTTGAATCGTACAGAAGTCTGAGTGTAATAGTTGAAATTGAATAGATTATGATGATCTCTCTTGGGTATTTTACATATTCATTTATCCTTAGAGATATTTGTGATTGCTCGTTTTCTGATGAAATTCTTATCGTATGAGAATGCTAGCTAATTATAATGTTAGATGAAAGCACTATTGTTCTGGATAGTTGATGATCAGCCTATCTTATCTCCTTCTTTGGGGTTCTATTCTATTATATTTGGACTAAAAGTAGATGGTGAAAATTTATGTGAGGCTATCCTTCTGTTTCTACTGGATGCTGTTTTATTTTATATATATAATTGGAAAATATATTATCTCTGTTCCAGAGTGTGTAAGAATTGTTTTTCTTCTGGTTTTCTCTGAGGAATCATCAAGATCTTTATTATTTTCATATGAGTTATGTTCTCGGACTTCCAGTATGGTATCATATCTTAGATTTCTTTATCTCGATTTTCTTATCATCCTTATTTCGTAAATTATCAATCATGACTCATCTTTAAAGTGTGTTCTTTGGCTTGTGATAACTGTGTCTATTATGGGTGTATTTCTGGTTCGATCATAGAAACGTGGTGATTCTGTTAGGATTTCTCTAATTTTCGTGAAAGAAATTGACATCGGCAACGATATAGATAGTGGAAGCTCAAGCTCAAATTGTATGATGGTTTTCTTTTCTTAGGTAAGTTTGATTAAGGTCAATGAGTCAATCAAGATATTTTGTTTTTTTGAGCTAATGCAGTTGTAAAGATCTTTGATTAGAATGTTAAGGGAATTATAAAAGATTGTATGTTTGAGTCGTTTAACAACATGAAGAAAAGAGTATTTTGATATGTTATTATTTGATAGTTGAAATCGACTCAGTTGGTTTTATCTGAGCGAGTTGGTTAGTTGAAAGGTAATTTGAGTTATATGCATTTAAGTTTATCCCCAGGTAAGGAAATAAAATATTGTACATTCATGGGTGAATAGACGAACAGTTTGAAGGAAGAATTCATATTCTAGAAAGTATGATACAGAGATATACCTATTAGATTTGTTCTAATCGAATGATGTTGTTATGAGTTAAAGCTATTCCTATTGATGAGTTATCTTATTTGTGAAAGTTTGAATGGTCTGTTGTATGTTAACAAAGTTGAAAACAATTGAAGGTGTTATTAAGTGAAACACTGACTCTAGGTTCTATTTGAATTGAGTAAAGAATTCGTGATTTTTTTTAGTGATGCACTATCAAACGGATTGGAATGTGTTTTAATGTAAGAATGTAAAGTGATAGTTTATGCTTTTAGATGGTTAAAGTCTCATTAAAAAAATTGTTCGAAGAGTGAATTAGAGTCGGCCACTAGTATGTCTATGTTGAGAAATTGATGACATTGTTTGTTCGACAAAAAATGTCATGTGCTTCTTGATTCTAAGAGCATAAAGTATCTAATGTTACAAAAAAATCTAAAAATTTAGACAATGTTGATGGCTTGAACTATTGAAAGATTGTGAATAGTTAACGATTAACCTTTGGGGAAGTAGATATAGTTGCAGATGCCTGAATGGAAAGCCTTTGTTCATTTTGTAGGTGTTGGTTTTGTGATTAATCTTATTTGATGGAAGTCTGAATTTAGCTAAATTAAAAAGCTAAAGCGATGTTTTCTTTGCAAGATTAAGAATTTCATAAATGTGATAGTGAGTGGCAAACTAAACGAGTACAATGTGAGACGACTTTTGATTTTGGTTTCTATTATTATTACTCCGAGATAGAATTTGTACAATGAATTATCCAGAGCTTATGCAAAAAAGTGTTGTATGAAACCTAGTAGTAGCTCGTTTGTTCATTCAGAGAGTAATGAATATGCAGTTATTTGAAGATGTTCTGATGATCAGGAATATAATCAGAATACGCAGTTGCATCTTGGCAATGAAATTCATCTTTAGATTAACGATAAGCCTAATAGAGTAATTAAGATCTTTGACGATATGCTCTGACACTGTGTTTTAGAGTTCAAAGGTGATTGGAAAAAGATATATGAAGTGGAATTGATTTGTGAATCTGAGGAAACAAGTGAAAATGATTCATGAAAGTTGGAAGCAACTTTGGACTGACATAAGTGGTATACAGATTTGAAAATTTAAGATATTGGATTCCAGATCGATGACAGAGTGCTTTTGGAAGTATTGCCCTCAAAAAGGACACTTTGATGAGGTAGAGAAAACTACAAGATCGTTACCCTAATCTCTTTTCTGGTAAGATTTTCAGGGACGAAAATCCCTAAAGGAGGAGAGTTGTACCAGTCCGATTTTGGGCCTAGTCGGAACAGTGGTTTTGGGACCACGAATCCGACATAGTAAAATTTATTTTTATTATATTTTTATGGTCTACAATTTTATGGAATGATTTCGTGAAAATTTCGTCCGAAAATTTTGACGTTCGGGCATTCAATTCAGTCAAAAGATTAAATTGTAAAAGGTACAAAAGTTGAGTTCTACATGCTAGAGGTGTCTAATTGCTATGAAATTTTAAATTGGAGGTCCTTAAATGGTAATTAAACCATTGGTTAAGTTGTTGGAAAAAAGTGGACATGGTTAGGTATGTTTCTAAAGTTCTTCATTAAGGCCATTTTAATAATTTGGTAATTAAATGAATTAAAAAGTCAAAGTAAAAGTCAATTTTTGTCCATCTTCCTCTCATGGTCAATTTTTGTCCATCTTCCTCTCATAGCCTAAATTTACAAGAGGAAATCATGGCTAGGGTTTTTCAAGCTTCCAAGCCCGATTGTAAGTTTGTTTTAGCCTCGTTTTAATGATTTTTATGTTTTTGAAAATGTTGCAACATGATCTATCTATTTCTACCACTAATTTAAGATAGAATAAAAGTCTAAAATTTTATACATGATGGATATTTGTGTATTTTGATGTTTAATGGTCGAAAATGTATGTTTGGTGTATGATAAACGACTTTTGCTAAGTGATTTTCGGTGAAAATGCCTAAAAGGACCTATTTGTAAAAGTTATAAAATAAGTAGTAAAAGTGTGATTTAATGAAAAATGTGGGCTAATATGAGTACAATAAAGATTCAGCTAGGCTTGGGTAATGAAGAAATTTGATGAAAATCATTTTACGAGCCTAGGGACTAAAATGTAAAAATGTAAAAATTTAGGGGCAAAAATGTAATTTTTCCATAATGTGATTTTGGGCTAATTTGAAGACTATAATGATTAAATAAGTTAAATGTGATATTATAGATCAAGAAAAATGAGATTCGGAACTAGAACGGGGGAAAAATGAGTATTTGACGGTTAGGTCCTATTCGCCATTTTTATGTCGAGGTAAGTTCGTATGCAAATAATGCATTGTTTTTAATTATGTTTCAAATGTTTTATTCTTGTATGAATTATGATTGACCATTGAGCATGCTCAACAAAAAGTTCGACAAGCGTGAAATCCCGGTTGAACCTTAGGAATAAATAGGATGCAAATGTCATGACATTAGGGTTACTAAGACTATGCGTAAGACCATATCTGGGTTATGGCATCTATATGAGACTTCGTGTAAGACCATATCTGGGATATGGCATCGATATGAGATTTTGTGTAAGACCATAGCTGGGCTATTGGCATCGATACGAGATTACATGTAAGACCATATCTGGGATATGGCATTGGTATGGTACCGAGTGTACGGGACTCCTGAGTATCGTTTAGTACGCAAGTGGTTCAACGGGTAATTTAACGGGTATGTCAAAGAAGAGAAATATCATGTAAGGAGAAATAGAATGTAAGTATTACTAATTGGTATAGGTATGTGCTTAAAGTTTATAAGCATTGACTTCATGAAATTGTAAGTTCATGATTTCCACGAGAATGATTTTGCAAAAACCTTGTGATTATTGGCTTATACTTGTGATGTATGAAATTCATGATAAATTTGGTTGAAGACCATGTGATTGGCTTTCGGGCCAAATTGAGTTATGATATAGCGTATTTTATTCACCTAAGTTGCGATCTATTGGATATGAGAAAAAGGAAAGATTGGTATAATTGTCTATTAAAATGATTATGGAAGTATGATAAGATATGAACTTGGAACAATTGAAAAATGTTAAAATAGATGCTTGAAATGTGAATACTCATATTTAATGTGCATGTTTACTATGAGGTTTGAAATGTCTTGTTGAGTGCTGTGATATGTTATGAAAGAAAGATTTCAGTTGTTAGGCTAATACCAAGATATGTTAAATTATGCTTATAAGTTAATAGAGTAAACATCATGATTGAATAAAATTATAACTATAAGATTTATAACAATTGGTATTATTTTGTGTTTAATAGAGTAAACATCGTGATTGAATAAAATTATAACCATGAGATTTATAATAATTGGTATTATTTTGTGTTTAAATTTTTGAACTTGATAAATGCCTAATAAGAGTTGCTTATTATTTTCATACGGACTTATAAGCTATATAGCTTACCCCCTTTCCTTTCCCTTATCTTATAGGGTTATTAAACTAGCTCGAGTTGGAGATCGCCGGAGATCCTATCACACTATCAAGCTATTAATTTTGGGTATTGTTGAATTCAAGTATTTTAAATTTATGGCATTTATAGGGACTTGGTCTTTTGGTCATATGTGTCATTATGATTTTAGCCAATGTAATGGCTTGTAATCGTCAAAGGCTTGTTTTGCTATTTGGCTATGTGAGTTGGCTTATATCGGCAACATGGTTGTAAGCCTAAGTACATTCATATATGTGCCTATGTCTTTGGTGATATGGTCATTGTATGCTTGTTGAATGATGGAGTGTGATTTATAGTATGATTGTAAAATGTTTAGAAATGTGATTCATGGATGAGATGATAGATTTGTGTACAATTAGGTATCTCAAAAGGAAATAAATAAAGCTTAATAAATGTGAAATTGGCATGATTGAGTTAGGGCGTAATAAACGTTATGAGTATGATACATGTTGATATTAGTTTGGCATTTGTTAGACATTGTTGTGTATGAAAGGCAGTATTCGCAAGTATATGGGTCTGGTAATATAGTTACAACGGAGTAGGTGAGTACTTTGAGGATAGTACCCAATGGAGGCGAGTACTAAATTAATTCTAACCTAAACATAAATAGATCTCATTAGTACTTTAAATGAATTATATTACGATGAATAAGAAAAAAGGTTTTGGTAATCTAAACTAAATATAATAATGAAAGAAAGAAAAGAGATAAATAATCACAAGAAATCAAATAGTAAAATATATATAAAATTTGAGTATAGGTGATTAGCTCGCTTCAATAATCATAATCAACTGTTGTTTCGGGTTTTCTTGTTCAATCAACTAGTCAATATCCTAATACGATCTTCTGATATTTTACTAAAATACCAAGTCAGCAAGAACTACTTATCTCTCGACCTCACAGTCTAGATTGGTTCAGGGTTAAGGTGTTCACGGATAGGCCATACCAAATTTGAGTAATTCCTAACTTGATGACTTCCTAGGGTTGTCAGGCCTAGGGTTTTAAGATCTTCTTTTCCTAAACAACTGATCCGTTAAGAAAACCCAACAAAACAATTAATTAATCATACCTCCACTCACTAATTCCCCATAGGAGGATTAGTTCCTCATGGATCTAATAAACAATATAAAATTGACAAAAAGAGTAAACATGAATAATAATTCAAGAGTATAAAGTTTAGAAGAAGCCTGATTTTTATTAGAATTAATCGTAGAATCCTCACAAAGTTTGATTATGTTTCACAAATTTGATTTCTCCCACAAGAATTGAAATAAAACCTAAGCCTAAGAAAAGAGAAAAACTAAAGACTAAATCTAGGAAGAAAATTATACAATATAAAATTTGTGTATAAGATGTGCTAAATGAGCCTATTTATAGACTTTAAAGTGGTCGTCATCCTTAACACTAGGTCAACTGTCGTCCTTGTACTTAACATTTGATTGTACAGACCAAAACACCCTTGGGTCATAATTATTTCCTGTAAAGAGGTGATGTCACAACACATTCAGTCTTGTATCGCGATGTCAAGGGCAGTATGATCATCTTTAGGGTTTCTTTAGAGGTGTGTTGTGACATCCTCTAGTTGTGTCACGACACCAAAGGTAGTCTTGGAATTCTTCTATTCTACTCCCTATGTTGCAACATCCGATGCTCCGTGTTGCAACATAGAAACCAGTATCGAGTTAGTACGCCTTCTAATGGTCTCTTGCACACTTACAAAGTATATTAGCTCATCTTTAGGCCTCATTCAGCCCCTAAGGTGGTCAATAAAAAACTCAAATTACACACTTTATTGAATTGAACTAAACTTATGAAAATGTAAATAAAACTTAACTAAAATGCTTATGTTCAAGCTCCTAAAGTGTGAAAACTAGTTTATTCTACTACACTGAATTACAACATATCAAACTCCCCCACACTTAAGTCATTGTTTGTCCTCAAGCAAAACAAATGAAAATAGTAAATGAAAAGACGACCCTTGAACAAGTATGGTACAAGTGTTAGCTTTGGAGCACATGAATAAGCATTTCATATTCAAATATAATCTTGGCATGATATATAGTTGACTTACCGCTTTTTGTATCAAAGACCTAAGTTCAATATATTACAAAACATACAAGCATTAAGGGTCTTAAATGTAAGAATCCCTCAATAAATTATACAAGTTATTTGATTATACTGGTAGAATACAAACATTAATAAATGCAATTATTCGGTATGGTTTCAAATTGTGAATAAGTCTACCTAAATCACATAGGGCTTTTTGGCTTGTAATGTCATGAGGCTTAGGACATGTATGGATTTCAAGAATAGTAAGAATTAAATAGTTTCAAGGACGAAAATAGTTTGGCACATCATATTGTCCCCTATTCTCCTCCTTAGTGACCTTTTCCCATTCATCGTCTTATTTCTCTTTCTCTCACTATCCTTTTATCTCTTTATAGGGAATTTCAGTATCATATAGTAACTACGGCTAGCTCATGAGTTTATGTTACACTGATGAATGAGTATTTATCACTTTTCTTTCTTTTTCACAGTACCTTACTCACAAATGCCTTTACTTTTCACATACTGTTTTCTACTCATGTAATTTTTCTTTTTCACTTTCTTTTCTTTTGCACTTTTTAGGCTAACCTATAATCACTATACTCTACTAATATTTCCTATTGCTCTATTTTTACAAAACCACCATAATGTATCTACTTAACCCTCAATATGTATGACCAGATGATAATGCAATTTAGGACCAAAGAAAAAGGTAAGCACAAATTATCATTTTTAGCTCGGGTTTTGTATAGATTTTTATCAAGAAAGGTTTTCTAGCTTGAAATAGGTATTAAAGATAAATAAATGGGGTTAGCTTTTTGGCTCTGGGTGTATACCGATCAATGCTTTAGGCCATCCCTAGGTATATCAATATTCACAAGTTTAGTCAACCAAACAATCACATATTCAACAATTTATCATTCATACTAGCATGCTCGTTTCTTTGTGCTCTCTATATCATTTGGTGCATTCAATTGCTTAATGTCTCTTTACAGTGTAATATATAAAACTTAATAGTCTAATAATAAAAAATTTAAAATCACCTATCATCATGCCAAATTTACCATAAATACAATCAATTTATGTATATGCTCCTAACCAATCACTTGTATTTCTACAAGCTCAAGCACACAAATGACAAGAAAAATCAAAGAAAAACATAAAAATTTCACACAAATTTTCTATGTTAGCCCCCTACACTTTAAATAACACATAGTCCTCAATGTGTAGCCCTGTAAAAGATAAGGAAATAAGTTACTCGATTGATCGTGATAGTCGCAGACTATTGGTGAGGCCCTGCAAAATTGTTGTGCTTCTTCCATGTGGGGTTTCTACATAGAAAATTTAAACACAAAAAACCTACTAGTCTATTATTACTCCTACTCCTAATAAATTAAAAATCATCTCACAAATTAATACAATTTTTTAAAAACAAAAACTAAAAGTTCAGTCATCCTCCTCCAAATCCATCTCATCATCTTCCTTCCCATCCTCAGTTCCTTCTTCTTCTTCACTCTCCTGCTCCTCTTCCTTTTTCTCTAGACGCGTTAGCCCAAACATACCTGGCGTATACTTAGGCACCCTAATATTATTTTTCTGCCTGAATTCCTAAAAAGTCAGGCCTGACTCCTACATCTAGTGTATCATCCAGTTTAGCTTGAGATGATTGCTCTTGCTAATTTCTTGTTGAGTAGTCGATTTTGTTCTCCATTGCAATGAAACCAGAGTGGCCATCATCTCTTGCTAGTGCTTATTCAACCCATTAATCTATTTAGCCTGAAACTCAATGTACTGTGTATACAGAGTGTCGCCAATTATGCTTCTAGATGGCTTCATTGATTGCTCCGTAGATGCCATCGGAATGCCTAATTTTTGGCATAAGGTCATCACTTAGTTGGGAAAGAAGACTCCCACCCTTTGGCTACTAACGCATCGCTTTATATTTTGGAATATCCATGTTTTCATGCATACCAATTTTTTCTACAAAATAGTGTAAAGCAAAATCGCTCGAAAAGTATTGACATTAGAAACATTCAAACAAGAGCTATTCTAGTGCACAGAACTTGAATCCACATTTTTGCTTTAGAAAATATTATCGCTTTATTAAAAGAGGTTGGAATTTTAGTACTTGGGCAGCATTTCCGTTCACCCCTCCCTTCTGTTAGAAAGTTTATAATGTTGTCCATATTTATATCTCAAAAATATTCCAAATTAGTTTCTTTTATAAAATATTTTTTTTAAATTGAGCATTATAAAATTCACAAATAACCCGAGGGGTAATTCATACATTTTCCCCTCTCACAGGTATCGTTTCCCATTTATGACCTTCGGCTTTTCTAGACTCTTGGTCCCGTAAAGATGCATAAAATTCCTGAACTACAGGGACTATACCAGAGTCATTTAGGATCATACAAAAACATTCCCATCTATGATATCTAACTAAAGGCCATATCTCCTGCCAAAGAACCATCGATGGTTCAAATCCCCTCTTTAATAAATGTTTTCTTTCTAAAGTTTTAGAAAATATTTTTCAATGTTTAGATTCGAGAAATTAAAAGGATTTGAAACCGTTGAAGGTTTTCGTTCATTATTTCTTCTAACCTTTAGTGGAGGCATTTTGAATATTGTTTAAGTTCAATAACTAACAAACTAACAAGTAAAGTTTCCAATGGAATAATAAAAATAGGAGTTAGGAACCCTTAAACTTAAATGGAGATTTGTCGGATTCCTTTGAGAACCCTTGTTGTTTTGTCTCCAAATCCATACATCGAGTGAGTTTATTCTTGAAATTAAAATCTACAAAACAAATAATAGGAAATAAAATGATATTTGGAGGTTTTAAGAATTTTAAGGATTTAGAAATTTAGAGGATTTTGAGAGAATTAGAGTTTAAAGAGGTTTTAGGTGATGGTTAGGAGTGTTTTGGTGTTTAAAAATAAATTGAGCTTAAAATCAGGTATAATTAGGTGTAGTAATTCAGGTTGTGCAATTAGTTTGGGTCAAACTTGTAGAAAATTGCAACAATGTCGTGACATAGGGGTTTCGTGTCATGACACCCTTGATAGTTTGCTGTTGTCGCGACATCGAACCTCGATGTTGCGACACACTTTGGGATTTTGGATTTCTAGGTATACTAGCTTCGGTATCATGTCGAACCTCGATGTCGCGAAATTGAAGTGGTTTTCTCAATTTCATCAATTTTGGCCTTGGTGTTGCGACACGAGGTTGCCATGTTGCGACATTAGCTCTGTCTTGGCCAAACTTCTAATTTCTAAAGTGTTACGGTTCCTATAAGACATAAATTTGATAAAAATTAAAATCTAAACTGAACAATTAGCCAATTATACAATAATTTACAGAAAGTTAAATATTAATTTTAAAAAATCAAGTTTTACTGTCGGATTCATCCGACAGCACCAATAATTCATATAAGGATGATTCTCTAGTTCTTTTAGTATTAGTCCAACGCCCGTCATACCACTTCACCTTCTTCCATTTATCTTTTTCCTTCAACCTATTCTTTGACCTGTATTGACTGTATGAAGTATGTCCCTTGATTCGGGATTATTAAGGTTAAAAATAGGTAATTTATTACAATTCTCCCCAAAGTCCCTTTTATTTTCCCCACTCTGGTGCTGACCACATTTAAAAATTTCTGTTTTACCATTGATCTTCATTGTTAACTCATTGTTTTCCAAATCAATGGTGGATTTTGACGTTGCTAAAAAGGGTCTTCCTAACAAAATAGGCATCTCACGGTCTTTCTCGAAATCTAATATTATGAAATCTGTCGGGATGGTGAAACAGCATACTTTGACTAATACATCTTCCTATACTCCTTTCGGCTATACTGAAGATCTGTCAGCTAGCTGTAGTGTATCTGAATGTTTTTGAGGTCCCCTAATCCAAGATTTTCATAAATGAATAAAAGTAGTAAATTGATGCTAGATCCTAAGTCACATAGAGCTCTATTAAACTGAATGCTCCCTATCTCTATAGGAATGTAAAGCTTCCTGGGTCTTTTAGCTTTTGGGGAACCTGTCTAGAAATAATAGCACTACAGGAAATGCTTATATTAACTTGTTCTCCTACATTAATTTTCCTACGCCTAAACATGATTTCTTTTAAGAATTTGGAGTATTTAGGGACTTTTTCAATTAGTTCAATTAAAGCTAGGTTGAAATTTAATGTTTTGAACAAGTTTAGAAAACTTACAAACTCACCCTCATCCCATTTTTATTTCTCTTCCAACCTTGAAAGGAATGATATCTTTGCAATAGCAGATTCCTTGGTTATTTCTCTTTCCGGCTCAATTGCTGATTTAGTTACCACTTTTGGTTCTGGTTCTTTATTAGCTTCTGGGAGGTCTTCTTGAAGATCTTCTGCACTCTCTCTTATCTCTTCTCTTGGCAAATTTTTTGGCTACTCAATATTTTGCCTGAATGGAGTGCAATAGCTTTCACATGCTCCTTTCCTTCCTTTTGAGGATTATTCTCGATTCGTGCCAATTTACCTTTTAATTTCTCCCATCATAGTCATCAATTAGCTCATCTGATCTTTTAGCTTAGTCAATATTTTAATTGAATTGGTGCATTCAGATTGCATTTGCTTCACTTCTGTTCTCATTGACTGCATCTCCCCTTTGATTCGATCCAAACGTTGACCACATACAGTATGGTCATTTGGGCTAGCCTTTTCCTAAGGTTTCTATAAATAAGGAGATTGATAGTTAAACATTTAAATGACTAATGAACAACATTTTCTTCTATTTTGCTTTGTGTGCAAAAACAATGTGAGGACAATAATACAAAGTATATTAATTTAAGTCATGAATAATTTTATTAATCAAGTTGTTCAAAAAAATAACAAGTTTACAAACAAAAATACTACACTGAGGGCACCAAATCCAACACGAGGTAGTGATCAAATTGAGCAAGGAGAAGAAAGAAAGGGAATTAGAGGAAGTGGAATGCCTTGAAGAAGATCTGGAGGAAAAGTCAGAAGGCGAACAAAACAAAGTGGATGAGGTATCAGATCCTGGTTCTTACTAATTGTAGACAATTTCAATTAATTTTTAGTTTTTTTCAGTTTGACTTAATATTTTTATTTGAAATGTTTTAATTTTAGTTTTTAATTATTTAAAACCTTAATATTATATATATATATATAGTGTGTTTAGTTTTTCTTAGTAGGAACCCCAAATTTTTTACGACAACACAATATAGACCCAAAATCGAGGAGGGGGAGTAGTCCCACCAATTGTATTGCATGAATCAAGAAAATTGGGTAATCTCTTTTCTTTATATCTTTTATTGCTCATTAGGGGCAATGTGCCGAATAAAGTGTAGGGGTGACATAGGAAAATTTTGAAATTTTTTGTCTTTTATTTTTAGTTTTAATTATATGTATGTGCTTGAACTTGTAGAAATACAAGTGATTTGTTTGGAGCATATACCTATTTGTTTGTTTAAACTGTAAATTTAGCCTAAAATTAAATAATTTAGATTGTTTATATTTAGACTAATTAGTTCAGTTTATTATACTGTAAATAGGAAAAAGAAATTAAATATGCCAAATGATAAAGGTTGATACGAATATGTAATTATATTTGTAGAAGTATAGGATGTTTGAATTTAAAAAAATACTCAGTAAAATCCATGATTATTGAAACGGTGCAATATGAATAGTATAACCCTTACAAAAAGTGCGCAAGTAAAATCTTAATCATATTGGCACAAATAAATAAATAAAAATTATAAGGTATTATCGAGGAAATATTATTGCATTAGAATTCAAAGTGTGCACAAAAATAAACTGAGTAGGAAAAAAATAGTTGAGCTAACTATACTCTACAAAAATAAATACTATATTCGTATATACATTTTGATGAAATCATATATTTAATTTTCTTTGATTTGTTTACTTTGTAATTTATTGAATTAATCTGTTTAGGTGTAAATAAATTTGGATTGTTTAGATTTCTAGCTAGAGTTATATATTTAGGCAATTCTTCCTTGTGTCGATGCTCCGACCCATTCTCGTGTATCAAGTCGGCTCAAGTACATTTTATTTTCTTCGCATGTTTATTTCTTGTTTTCAGTTTTGGTTTTTATTTTATTTTGGCTAGTTTGCTTGAGGACAAGGAAAGACTTAAGTGTGAGGATATTTGACCTGTCGTCAAATGTAGTAGTTAGTTCAATCTCAATTTTGCACTTAAAGAGCTTGTTTTCTTGGCAATTTAGGATTTAATATTATGTTTTTGTTAATTAGGCTTTAGGATTAAATATTAGTAAAATAAGTATTTTTAACACACTTTGTAAGTGTTGTGACCTAATAGGCCGACACGGGCCTTAGGTAGTACTAATATGGTTAATTAAGTGTGTAAGATGAATGCCTATGTGAACCTAGTGAATAATTAGGATACAAATGACATGTCATTAGAGATTATCAAGCACTATGTCCCGATGTTTATATTATCAGGTACTATGTACCGGTGACTATATTATCAGGTACTTTGTACTGATGTTCATATTATATAAGGCACTATGTGCAGGTGTTTACATTTATCAAGTACTATGTACCAGTGGTGGATACCATACCGATGGCTGAGATCCAGAATTTGTTGCGGATTCTTCACAATTCGTATGAGCAGCATCGAGTAGTGGTTAATGTCCCGCTTTATGGCTCGCGTGAGCAAAGTTATCCCGAGTATCCAAATTTAATTTACTATAGTTCTCCGGGAAATACAAGTTATGAAAATGAATTGAGATGAAAGCCTATAGTATAAGATGTTATTTATGAAGTGAATGTGAATGTTATGTGTCGAAACCATTTTTTAAAGGATTGTTCAAAAAACGGGGTTCGAATTTTTGAAAAATAAAAACGAGAGTCGCCACCAACCTTTTTTAGGTGTGATTGGATCACCTTATAAAACGTTTTGGTCTACGAAAATTAAGAAAACAGGTTCGGGAGTCGATTACGTACGAGGAAGGATTAGCACCCTCGCAAATTGAATAATTTTTTTGTCTTAATGTCAAAAATTTGAAAGAAATTTTAGAAAAAGCGATATTTCTTTAAAACTGTGATAATTTGAGAAAAGAATCAAGATTCATTCGTTCTTAAAAGAGTGCAAACACCATATCCAGCATGATTGGACATGATATCTTTAATCTTTTGTAACTAAAATCATCTTATGATTCATAAAACTTATTTAAAAGGATATTCTAGATAACTAGACGAATGAGAAATTGTAACCCAGCATGTTAGGGCACTATTTCTCGAATTTCTAAGTATTCAAAACATTGCCTTGCACCCTTTTTTAAAAGTTCCTTTTAAATTAAATAAAACATGACTTTTGGTCTTAAAAAATGATATGTTTACATTTTATAAGAAATTATAATAACTTAGCTACCATATACATGTTTTATCATTTCATGCAAGCATAGTAAAAGTGATGGACAAGGATCTAAATTATCTAATATACTATTATTTTAATGCATGGTCATGGATAACATTATTACATAAAAATTACAACGTGGAATATAGTGAATTAAGTAGTATAAATTATATAACACATACATAACAACATTTCATGCAAACATATCTAATTTATCATAATTAACTAATTTTATGTGAATATAAAAAAAAACAAGAACAAAATGATATATAAAATTTAACATATTATACAATACCAAATAACAGTGAGTCTAAAAATAAGCTATTAAAACGTAAAAATATAAAATGGCTATTAAATCCTCGTAACTAAAATTATCTCATGATTTTGAAAATTTATTAAAAGGATATTTGGTTATTTAGTCAAACGAAAAATCGCAACTCAAAGATGTTAGGGTACTATTTCCCGAATTTCTAAACACCAAACATTGCCTTACTTAAGAAAAAAACTTTTTCAATTAAATGAAATATATTTTTTAAAACAATGAATAATATAGAATTTAATAAAAAAATTGATATAATACTAAAATTATTAAAAAATAAAATATAAAAGAGAATTAAAAATCAAGGAAATAGGGATTAAATAAAAAAGGTTGAAAACGAAGATGAACAAAGAATAAATAAGAACAAACCGTAGAAAATAAGAACGCAAGAGGGAGAGAAATTTGAGTGAATGCTCTCAAGAATTCTTATTGCTTCCCAAAACTCCAGTGTTTACAATGAAGGGAGAGGCCTCTATTTATAGTTGAACCTCCTCAAATCCAACGGTACAGATCAATTACATCAACGGTTAAGATTAAAGGATATCTACAAATTAAATCTCCAAGATTACAAGATCATATCTTCAAGATTGCATATCATATCTAAGATTGCAATCATATCTAAGATTGCATATCATATCTAAGATTGCAATCATATCTAAGATTGTATCATATCTAAGATTGCATATCATTGAAGATTATATTTCCATATGAGTCAAGCTTGTAGATGGACCTTAAATCTTTTCAAGTAATGGGCCATTCCGATCGGGCCAAATTATATTTGTAATTATGGACTGAACTTAGACTTCGTTTATTTATTTTAAATACTGAAATGGGTTTTTGGACTTATTTCTAGGCCCGGGCAAAATTGAGTGTCTACAGCTGCCCCTCTTTGCTCATTGCTGTGTAATAGGAATAGAGCAAAGACTATAAAAGGACTAATTTTGCCTGGGCTCACCGAGTCTTGAGTTCTTAATCCTTGATCTTCTTTAAATAGCCTCTTGACGGCTTCAATCTGCTTCACTGCAACTCAAGAAGGTGATATTTGCTATCTTTGATCTGCTCCCCGTCTAATACAGAGACGCCAAATCTATTATCTTCGATCTGCTCATTGTCTAATACAGAGACGCCAAATCTGCTTCTTCAATCTGCTCCCCATCTAATACAAAGATGCCAAATTTGTTATCTCTGATTTGCTCTCCGTCTAATACAAAGATGCCAAATCTGTCATCTTGGATCTGCTTCGATGTAAACACATGAAGGTCAGATCTGTTATGTCTTCGATCTACTCCCCGTCTAATACAGAGATGCCAAATCATCTTGGATCTGCTCTAATGAAGGTCAGATCTGCTATGTCTTCGATCTGCTCTCCGTCGAATATGGAGATGCCAAATCTGTTTCTTAGATTTGTTCTTTGACAGTACAGAGATGCCAAATCATCTTAGATCGGCTTCAGCGTAAACACGTGAAAGCCAAATCTGCTATGTCTTTGATCTGCTCCTTGTAAACGCAATGATGCCAAATCATCTTGGATCTACTTTGATGTGAAAACATCCGAAGGTTAGATCTGCTATGTGTCTGCTCTCCATCGAATATGGAGACGCTAAACTTCGATTTGTTCTCTGACAATACAGAGATGCCAAATCATCTTAGATTTGCTTTAGCGTAAACACGTGAAAGTCAAATCTGCTGTGTCTTCGATTTGTTCCTTGTAAGCACAAGGATGCCAAACCATCTTGGATCTTGCTTGATGATAAACATCCAAGGTTAGATCTGCTATGTGTCTGCTCTCCGTCGAATATGGAGATGCCAAACTTCGATTTGTTCTCTGACAATACAGAGATGCCAAATCATCTTAGATTTGCTTCAGCGTAAACACGTGAAAGCCAAATCTGCTGTGTCTTCGATTTGTTCCTTGTAAGCACAAGGATGCCAAACCATCTTGGATCTTGCTTCAGTATAAACATTTGAAGGTTAGATCTGCTATGTGTCTGCTCTCCGTCGAATATGGAGATGCCAAACTTTGACTTGTTGTCTAACAATACAGAGATGCCAAATCATCTTAGATCTTGCTTCAGTATAAACATCTGAAGGTTAGATCTGCTATGTGTCTGCTCTCCGTCGAATATGGAGACGCCAAACTCCGATTTGTTCTCTGACAATACAGAGATGCCAAATCATCTTAGATTTGCTTCAGCGTAAACACGTGAAAGCCAAATTTGCTGTGTCTTCGATTTATTCCTTGTAAGCACAAGGATGCCAAACCATCTTGGATCTTGCTTCAGTATAAACATCTGAAGGTTAGATCTGCTATGTGTCTGCTCTCCGTCGAATATGGAGACGCTAAACTTCGATTTGTTCTCTGACAATACAGAGATGCCAAATCATCTTAGATTTGCTTCATCGTAAGCACGTGAAAGCCAAATCAGCTATGTCTTCGATTTGTTCCTTGTAAGCACAAGGATGCCAAACCATATTGGATCTTGCTTTAGCCAGATCTGCTATGTTGCGGCCTATTACCCTACTGCTTAGGGGATTAAGGCTCATCAATCTTCATTGTCCCTTGAAGAACATAACTTGTATAATGCGTATGAGTTCATGCCTAATGGTTAGGATGCTATGATCGAAATGAGTCAAGTGCTCCTAATTAATCCTGTTATAATGCAAAATGTTTATGAAAATAACTTCTATTTCGAACGTCATCACTCATTCATCCATCGAGCTTTCCACCTCATTCTTCTCAACATATCAATCATACTCTACTCGTATGTCTCGAATCTTCTCCATCAATTTGGTCTACCATACCATTCCCCGAATGTTACGACCCACTGAAGATGTTTATGAAATGATCCTTTCTTAAGATCAATATTGCTTAAAACGTCCAACCACCTTTTGGATTGAAGAAGAAAATCTCTCAAGTATCTCCAACCCATAAATATGAGAATTCCTTAAACAATTGTCTTGTTTCAGTTTCTTGTATTATCTAGAAATTTCCAGAGTAATATGCAAAACTTCGTTTGTAAAGATATTTCAGTTCATCTATCATTATTTCAATGCAACATGCTTTATGAATAATGGGAGACAAATAAATTGATCCTGAGGATAATTAGATTTGGACAAATTATTAGAAGGAATGCAAAAAGATTAAATTGATAACATATCTTGGCGAAGAAAAAGAATCCAAAAATAGTAAATAGGACAGAAATCAGATGCCCCAGATATCGCCGCTTGAGCGTCTATACACTAGATCCATGAAGACTTTCTTGAGTTCAACATGTGTTTAAAAGATCCAAAGTAATTTGTTGATATGTAACATACTTCACTTCTCGTCGAATCTGGTATAGTAAGGTCACTGCATGACTTTCCAAATTTGAGCTGCCCTTTCGGGTTTTCAACTCAAAACCCCTTTGGTCACAAGGCGCCCTTTGCGGGTTTTCACCTTGGCCTCTCCATTTTTTTTCTTTTCCTTTTTTCTTTTTTCTTTTTATTATTTTTTCTCTCTTTTTTTCTTTTTTCCTCTTTTTTTTTCTTTTTTTTTGAAATAGAAGTCCCAAAGTGCCCTTTGCGGGTTTTCAGCTTGGCTTCCCTTCTCCTTCAAACAAAGTACTCCTTGACCGAGTCCGAATTCATTGGATCAGATAAATTCTTCCTATCCATTTCTTGTCAAAATCAATGCACCTCTAGAGAAAGCCCTCTTCGTAACATATGGCCCTTCCCAATTCGGCATCCTTTTGCATGGGAAGGATCTCTTTTAGCACAAGGTTTCCTTTATGAAATTCTTTTGGACGAACCTTCTTTTTCATAAGTCTGTGTCATCTATTCTTGGTACATTTGCTTAGGATGAATACTTTCAAGTTAAGTTTACTAGAGGTATTCAATTCTTGACTCCATCAAAGCTTGGAGGAAAAATCTTGATTCATAAACCCATGAGAAAGGGATTGCCCCAGCAGCAGTCTTGGTTGTTGTTTGTCAAACCCTACAAAAAGATGGTTCAATAATTATCAGCAAACAAGAATGAGGTTGCTGACTTTATCTTTCAACCTGGAAAGCTGAGGTACAGAGATTATTCCCGGAGCATACATCCCACCATGACTCGATGATGTTTTTGAAGCATCCCTAATCTTCATAAATTGCCCCCAACTGTGAAGCTGCCAAATGAGCGTAGCAAATAGGAGCCACAACAAATATGGCTGTGGTGCTCCTTTGATACATATAGGATAGAGAATGAACAAACTCTTGCAGGATCATCACCAAAAACCCACTGGTCTAAGAGAACATGATAGTGGAGTCCGCCTCGTGATTCCAATCATTCCAGCATGGGTACTAAGGTAAAAATCATTGTTCTTTGGATGGCATACTTTGTTGTCAATGACAGTACCATGTAGCACATTGTCAAGAGATCCCTGTTGAAAAAAACTTGGTATGATGGGTTTTCGTACAACAATAACCACAATCTTTAGGGTTCCACTTCTCGTCAAGGAACTTGTAAGCCTCAATAACTCGATCAAAACTTGATTGAATTGAGACTCGCTAACCCCATCCCTAAAAATAATGATTTGATCAGGTTTCCTCTTCCCTGAACTTGTATAGAAGTCTAAGAGAGCTTCCTTCATGATACCGTCATCCACTTTGTCAGAAACTGGTTTTGAAGAAAGAATCTATCATTTTAAGCTTCGTAGATCGTGTATGCGGTCCGATGCCCCCATAGTTGAAATCAATGGCCAACGCCTGGAGCTAACCATCGCAGCTATTGGCGGCACATCAGACTGCTCAGGAAAGCCAAACAATGCACCCATTCCAAGGATGATGGTTGGAACCTTTGAAACAATTGGAATTGAAGGTGTTTGCCCCAGCGTAAGCATAGAGAGTAGGCGGTAGTTTCTTATGCCAATTTTTACCAGTCTTGGTCATCTTCTATAATTTGTTTTTTCTTCTTTTTCTTTTCTTTTGGCAACATTTGTTGTACTGTGGTATGGCGCATTATCTTTGAAAAGACTACAAACTTTTGGCATTGTGCAGTTATATAATCTTTTTTTTTCTTTTTTTTTTTTTTGAAATGGATGACTTTTGACTTTGTAATATTGGCATATGAAGCTATCTCCCCCTCTTAATGTAGTAGTTGACGTCCACAAAGATGAGTCATTGTTAGCTTGAAACTTTTGACGAGCTCGGGCCCATAACATACATGCCCCATAAGTCTTGACTCCTTTAAATTTGGCATTCATTGTACAACTGATGCGATCCCTTTCCATGGTGGACCAACAGTGCCCCAAAACCTCATGTTTATCCTGGCAATTGCAAATCCTCCAGCATGCATCTTTGGACCACATTTTTGAATTCCCAAAATAGTCTCAACAAGGTCTTGTTTTGTCTCCTCAACTAATTCTAATTTCGCAATCTTTCCTTCCTCTAAGGCTATATTTCCTACCACCACTTCATGGGGTAAAAACCATTTTCAACAAATTCAGAAACAAGTCACAATTTCTGTCACCTTCAAAGTACTGAGATTCCTTTAAACACATATCGCACTCAAAAGGAACTCTAAATCTATAGTATCGTTGCCCGTGTCATTGATATCTAGAGATCTATGATAGGCACACAAAAGAACATATAAGGAATAAATGAATTCAAGAATGACTATTTACATAAAATGAAAATTTATAAAGAATGTCAAAGGTCAAAAGAATCAGAATGAAAGAATATTTACTCGGATAAAGTATGTTTTATTGAAAATAAAAATGTCTGAACATGAGCCCTCTTCTCAAAAGAAATCTCATTACTCCTAGTGTCACGGGGCTAGAGCTTTCGTCTCGCAATCCGTGTGGCCTTAGGCGATTTGCTCGTTCAAACTCGCCCAAGTCAGCCTTTACTCGAATGAGGATTCCTTAAGAACTCCTCCAAGGCACCAATCGAACAGCGGAAGCAAACTTATGCCAAAAGAAGCTTATAAAGAACAACAGAAAGGGACGCTCACAAAGTGTTTGAGTAAATGCTCTCTATTCTCTTATTCATAAAGAATAATGAAACAATGAATGGAGTTTTTTACAAATGAGGGGGAGGCTCTCTATTTATACTTGAGCTCCCCCAAAACCGACGGACAAGATACAACTACATCGACGGACGAGATTAACCATATCCCTTAATTTATGGGATTTACAAGATATTGCCATATCAAATCCTATCTAATCTTAAAAGATATGATTCCCTCTATCTTTTAAGATTAGTTACCATAGTTGCCTAAGTTGCCATATCTTCGCTATCGGGCCAACCAGGCTTCAATCTGACAGGCTTCTCCAACAGTTCCTTGAATCGGGCCAGCTCACGTGGGCCAAATGATCCCCATCTAAGTAATAGACCTCCATTGGATGCATTTGGTTCGATGGTCACGGGCTTCGAACTCTGGCCCGTGACATTCTCCCCCACCCATTCTCGCAACGTCCTCGTTGCGACTTCCGAATGGCACTGACTTGATTCAATTCGTGTCCTCTCTCGTTGCTTTGGCTTTACCTTTCTTCTTCGACTTCGCCTCCGGCTTCCGTCGCTTCTTCACTCGAGCCGTCCTACTCGTTTGTACATCTCGATGACAAGGAGTTATGTCACTCCCTTGCCCACATTCTAACTCTTCTCGAACGGAATCCTCGTGATTCACCACACTTGGCTTCGCTTTGCCCCCAGTCTCTCGGCCTCCTTGCTCAAGAACTTTGAAAGGGCCCCTACGTTCTCGCCAAGTACATAAGTTAGAATGCAAAACACTATCAGAGTGTTCCGAATGTACCTTCGCATTTACTCGGGTCAACTGTCCCACATGCATCACTTCTTTTTCCTTGAAGTCCGATGCACCACCCACCTCTCCCATAGGTGGAAGCCTTGTCGATGACTCGGCCAACTCCGACGCTTCACTCGATTCGAGCCTCATTGGTCCCAACTTCACTGTTTTCATCGCAACTTCTTCCTCTAAGTTCGATGACAAACTCACCTCTTCCTTGGGTGAAAGCCCCTCCGATGACTCACCATGCTCGGACGTTGCCTTTCCTTTGACTACGGCTTGCTTTGGACAGTTCCGCAACTCATGCGGACCACGGCACAAGAAGCACTTTACTCGCTTCTTTTTGCTCCTCTTTTCCCTCTTGGCTTCGGCTTTATCCTTGCTCGAACCAAGCTTCTTGGGCTCCTTGTCTGCTCCATCGTTCCCTTCGATGACAGACTTCCTCGGACACTTCCGCAATCTATGCGGACCATGACACAAGAAGCACTTGACTGGCTTCTTCTCGCTTTCGGCCTTCTTGGCTTCGACACCCCTTGCGCTCGAACCAAGTTCCAAGGCCTTATCCACCGGCTTCTCCTAAGCGCGGATTTCGTCGGACATTTCTTCAACATATGTGGACCGTCGCAGAGAAAGCATTTCAGCTTGTCCCTTTTCCTCTTGGGTTTCTTCTTCCCAACTCGTGGTTTCCCATTACCACAATTGTCGCCGATGCCATTGCCATAATTATCCGTATCTTCCTTGTGATTCCCTTCACGTATGCCCCTTTCCTCGGACTTGGAAGATCCAAGCTTGTCTTTCCCTAGACCAAGCTTAACCACGGATACCGCTACCATTATGGCTTCCGACAGCTTTTGGACACCTCTTTGTTCCACTTCCTGTCTGACCCACGGCTTCAATCCCTCTTGAAAAGCAAGCATTGCTTCTCTCTAGGTCACATCCGAAACTTGGAGCATGAGTTCCTTGAACTCACGAACATACTCCCCCGCTGTGCCTTGTTGCGTTATTCCTTGCAACTTTGCCCGAGCTTCTTCCTCGGCAAACTCCGGATAAAACTGTCCCTTCAACTCGCATTGGAACTCTTGCCACGTTCCAATCTCATTTTGCCTTTTATCTGTGGTCCTTCCTCGCCACCATAAAAGCGCAACATCAGTAAGAAATAATGAAGCAGTTTTAACCTTACCCGCATCATCCTCGATGCCTTTGGCACGGAAGTAGTTTTCCATCCTCCATAAGAAATTGTCCACATCACATGCAGACCTTGTCCCCACAAACTCTTTCGGCTTCGGGACATCCTCGTTATTGAGTGCTGCATTTGCCACTCCTTTTCCCACCGTTGCTTGACACAAAGCCAGCTCTACCTCGAGCTCCTCTATTCTTGTGCTCAAAGCCAACGTCGTGGCCATTGTTTCCTCCTTCCAAGCCATCATCATGGCCTCAAGAGCATCATTCCTGTCTCGGCGGTTATCTTTGTGTGAATCAAACAACTCATTTACCTTATCCATGGTCGCATTAAGAGACATCTTTACATAGTCTCTGGACTGATCCTTCCAGTTGTCTATGTGACCCTCGAACCCATCGAGTGCCTCCTTTACGTCTTCCATGGATCCCTCGAGTTTACCCACACGCTCCTCTCATCGCCAACAAGATCTCCTCAAACCTTTTCTCACCAATCTTTGTTCGAGACTCTTCTTTCGACATCCCAACGGTGCCTTCGAACCAACGGCTTGGCTATCACTTGGTTCGAACCTTGGCTCGATACCACTTGTCACGGGCTAGAGCTTTCGTCTCGCAATCCGCGCGGCCTTAGGCGATTTGCTCGCTTCAAACTCGCCCAAGTCACTTTTACTCGAATGAGGATTCCTTAAGAACTCCTCCAAGGCACCAATCGAACAAAAAAGCAAACTTATGCCAAAAGAAGCTTATAAAGAACAACAGAAAGGGACGCTCACAAAGTGTTTGAGTAAATGCTCTCTATTCTCTTATTCATAAAGAATAATGAAACAATGAATGGAGTTTTCTACAAATGAGGGGGAGGCTCTCTATTTATACTTGAGCTCCCCCAAAACCGACGGACAAGATACAATTACATCGACGGACGAGATTAACCATATCCCTTAATTTATGGGATTTACAAGATATTGCCATATCAAATCCTATCTAATCTTAAAAGATATGATTCCCTCTATCTTTTAAGATTAGTTACCATAGTTGCCTAAGTTGCCATATCTTCGCTATCGGGCCAACCAGGCTTCAATCTGATAGGCTTCTCCAACAGTTCCTTGAATCGGGCCAGCTCACGTGGGCCAAATGATCCCCATCTAAGTAATAGACCTCCATCGGATGCATTTGGTTCGATGGTCACAGGCTTCGAACTCTGGCCCGTGACACTAGGCTTTAGAGCAACAAGAGTGTTCTGAATATTACTCGGTAAAATTCCTAAAAATTACAGAAAGTTCTTCTGCAGTCCAATTGTTTAAAGAACTTCCCGGTTTGTAAGGGCGAATGCCCTCAAGGTTTCTTTGTTCAGTCCCTTCCTCATGTATGACATTGATGGGATGATTTTCATTTCCAAATACCCCCTTCTCCGGGTAAGCTATCCCTCTTGACACAAAAGTCAGGGATATGTAAAGGAACATCATTAATTCCCATTCAACTTCTTTTTCACTCAGTCGTGACCCTCTTCTCTCTCTCTCTTTTCTTTCTCTTTTTAATAACTTTAACTAATTAGGGTCTTTTTATAATTTTAAATGCATGTGATGTGATGCAATGCAAATGCAAAAAAAAAGGAGATGTTGATCTTGAATTCAATTCCATTAGAATAACTTTTCTAGAAAACAAATTTCTTTACATGAAAATAAATTACATATGCGGTCTTGCCCTTCATAGTCCAAGTAAACACTGATCTTTTCTTCACGGTCGAATCCGGTAAATTCTCCAAAAGATGCATTTGCTAGCTCCTTACTGCTTAATCTAAGCCTCAATCTCTTACTCGTTTATCTCTATGATACTCATCAAAAAGTGTCGGCTCTTGGATAATCTTCGTTGGTAGTTAAATCAAGTAATGTATTCCTTTGTGGACTTCCGGTTTTCTCTCGTCATGCCTTTGTTGGCTTGAATCTCTGGCAATTACATCATGTATTCCTCCGTGAACTACTAGCTTTCTCTCGTCGTGTTTACTTGGACTATATTCAAACGACTGCACTATAATCCACTTTATCAAGTAATTCGTTTCCTTATGACAAACTATTCTATTTAGGTATCGAATTTTGAATCAACACCTTCTTTTCTTTGATGTAATGTAATGCAAATGCATGAATGCAAAAAGGTATCGATCTCGATTCAGTTTCATTTTAGAAAACATTATTTAAGGAACAAAAATCTTTTCATAAAACAGATTACAAATACACTTTCGCTCGTAGGCCCAGAGTCTTAACCCTATCTAATAACAAAGCTAACTTTCGACCATGATCTGACTGTAGCTTATATTGGTGCTCAACGTGCTCGCCCTTTCTACTAGTATATGTAAATGATCAGGTTTCTCTTGAATTTGAATTACGGCTTCACCTATGAAGTAAGCTCTACAGCCAAAGACACCTCATCCAATGCCTGTGAAGTTGCTCTAATTACCTTGAAAGAAAGATTGGCGAACAAGTAGGAATTCCAACTTCGTAGCATACTACCTTAAAATGATATCAAACATCCTCAGTGCTTCTTGAGAGTCTTCAAATTTCTGCCCCCACAGAACATTTTGAATTGCTTGCATGAGTATCTTCGCAGCATAGCTAATCTCCACTTTAAAGGTCTTTAAACGATACGATCTTCTTTAATCTCTTTCTTTCATGCTCATTTGGGCTGTCCCGGCCATTAGGGCTTGCATTTCCATTATTTCTGATAGGTACAACATCCTAAAGCACTACAGTAAATTCCAACTTGTTGTTTGGTAGCGGTCCTATAGCAAGTGAGCCTTTCTACCATCATAAGCAAAATTCTTTCCATCCAATTCAATTTTGTAGGTCTTATATCCTTACCATCCACGAGGTGACTATCTTCATCTACAATGGTAGAAGTGTCCATCAGTACTCCCCACGCTCACCTTGAATTGTTCATCTATCTTCATGTCAAGCAAATACTGCAATTCCCCATAACTGCTGTAGAACAACTACTTGGCTTCATTACTCCATTAATTCCATATTTCCTTTAACTCTTGGAGGTTATTTCGCATCACACTAATGAGAGTGTAGTCCCATAATTCTGATGTGTATCCTTCGGTGACACTATTTTCTTTTTCTATCTGGGTTTTCTCTGACCAAGCACAAACGAAAGAGTTGTCCTCCACTTTATTAAGATATTCGTTCCCCATTACAAAACTTTCTAACTCGGAAATCGAACCTTGAATCGACACCTTTTAATGATAAATGACATGCAATGATAGCAAAATAAGAGAAACAAGTCAGTGTCACATATATAAAAAAAAATATAATAAATAAGAACTTATAAAGGTAGGCACTAAAGGTCATCATCATACTACCTGGGGCAAGCACTTAAAGTTTACTATATGTAGTTCGGTTCTAAAGCAAGGGTACCTAAACCAGCAGATTCCTCAATCCTCACCCATTATAGGCTCATATGGACCAAGTTCGGTTCAGGGGGACACATTTCCCTATGACCATGCGGAGATGAAAATCTCACGAAGACATAGGTACGGATGTATCCCGGAAGCAATCCACTAGCCCATGCGGAGGTGAAAACCTCACGAAAGCATAGCTTATCACTCCCACTTAAGGGTGTGACCACAACGGTCGTGCAAATGCAATGCGTGCATAAATAATAAAAAACATATGCAACAAACACATGTAAAAATGACGTATTTTAAAATTTTTCCAAATTTCCGACATTAAGACAGAAAATAATCAATTTTCGGCTTGACTCTCTTATAGGTCCCAGTGAGTCGCCAAGTCATCGAAACCATTTTTTAAAGGATTGTTCGAAAAACGGGGTTTGACTTTTTAAAAATAAAACGGAGTCGCCACCAACCTTTTTAGGTGTGATTGGATCACCTTATAAAACGTTTTGGTCTACGAAAATTAAGAAAACAGGTTGAGAGTCGATTCACGTGATGAGGAAGGATTAGCACCCTCATAACGCCCAAAACGGTACCAAATTGAATAGTTTTTTGTCTTAATGTCAAAAATTTGAAAGAAATTTAAAAAAGCGATATTTCTTTAAAATCGTGATAATTTGAGAAAAGAATCAAGATTCATTCGTTCTTAAAAGAGTGCAAACATCATATCCAAAGATGATTGGACATGATATCTTGAATCTTTTGTAATTAAAATCATCTTGTGATTCATAAAACTTATTTAAAAGGATATTTTAGATAATTAGACGAGCGAGAAATTGCAACCCAAAGATGTTAGGGCACTATTTCTCGAATTTCTAAGTATTCAAAATATTGCCTTGCCCCCTTTTTTTAAAAGTTCCTTTTAATTAAATAAAACATGACTTTTGGTCTTAAAAATGATATGTTTACATTTTATAAGAAATTATAATAACCTAGCTACCATATACATGTTTTATCATTTCATGCAAGCATAGTAAAAGTGATGGACAAGGATCTAAATTATCTAATATACTATTATTTTAATGCATGGTCATGGATAACATTATTACATACAAATTACAACATGGAATATAGTGAATTAAGTAGTATAAATTATATAACACATACATAACAACATTTCATGCAAACATATCTAATTTATCATAATTAACTAATTTTATGTGAAAATAAAAACAAGAACAAAATGATATATAAAATTTAACATATTATACAATACCAAATAAGAGTGAGTCTAAAAATAAGCTATTAAAACGTAAAAATATAAAATGGCTATTAAATCCTCGTAACTAAAATTATCTCATGATTTTGAAAATTTATTAAAAGGATATTTGGTTATTTAGTCAAACGAAAAATCGCAACCCAGCATGTTAGGGTACTATTTCCCGAATTTCTAAACACCAAACATTGCCTTACTTAAGAAAAAAACTTTTTCAATTAAATGAAATATATTTTTTAAAACAATGAATAATATAGAATTTAATAAAAAAATTGATATAATACTAAAATTATTAAAAAAATAAAATATAAAAGAGAATTAAAAATCAAGGAAATAGGGATTAAATAAAAAAGGTTGAAAACGAAGATGAACAAAGAATAAATAAGAACAAACCGTAGAAAATAAGAACGCAAGAGGGAGAGAAATTTGAGTGAATACTCTCAAGAATTCTTATTGCTTCCCAAAACTCCAGTATTTACAATGAAGGGAGAGGCCTCTATTTATAGTTGAACCTCCTCAAATCCAACGGTGCAGATCAATTACATCAACAGTTAAGATTAAAAGATATCTACAAATTAAATCTCCAAGATTACAAGATCATATCTTCAAGACTACATATTATATCTAAGATTGCAATCATATCTAAGATTGCATATCATATCTAAGATTGCAATCATATCTAAGATTGTATCATATCTAAGATTGCATATCATTGAAGATTATATTTCCATATGAGTCAAGCTTGTAGATGGACCTTAAATCTTTTCAAGTAATGGGCCATTCCGATCGGACAAAATTATATTTGTAATTTTGGACTGAACTTGGACTTTGTTTATTTATTTTAAATACTGAAATGGGTTTTTGGACTTATTTCTGGGCCCGGGCAAAATTGAGTGTCTACATTATGTGTATTATTCTACTTATATGCATTGATGTTCCTTATATGATCATGACTATCCATTTTGGCATGGTAGGAAATGTGTAAGATGTCAAGAAATACAATGTTATTATGAAAATTTCAATTAGTAAGGCTTTTAAATGGTAGATATGTTATGTTCAAATTTATACGAACTTACTAAGCTTTAAGTAATCTTACCTTGTTTCATTTTTCTTTTTTATAGATTGTCAAAAATCGTTTCGTCGATTGGATCGTTTCGTCAATTGGACCATCTCTGGAGCTCACACTATCCACCAACTCTTTTGGTAGACTTTTTTTTTATTTTTTTTATTTTGGCATGGTTATAAGTGGCATGTAAATAGGTTATGGCAATATATGTGCATAAGTATTTGAATAATGTTTTGTGCCTTGTTGGTGAGAATGATATATCATGTTAAGCTTTAAGGTGTGTTGTTATGCTTTGACATGAATTTGGCAATTATGTTTTGGTCTTTTTGGTGAATCTTGTTTGATGAAACCTTGGCTTTTGGAATGATGATCATATATAGTTGGAAAGTATGAATGTTTTGTTGTGAATGGTTGAAATGAGGTGCCAAATGTGGCATATTGGTTAGGCACTTAGGGTGGATGATATATGTTATATTTTTAGCGGGTTTTTTTTATGTATTTGAAAAGGCTTAATGGTTGGCATATTGCATTGCTTGTGGCTTAAGTGAACATAAGATGTTATAACTTGATTTAGAAGGCACTTTTGGTACACACGGTTTGACACACGAACGTGTGACACACATGGTCATGTGGCACGCATGGCCAAGTGGCATGGTCGTGTAGTCTTTATGTTTTGGGAGGTTATTGATGTACACAGCCTTAGTGAGTTACACGGCCAGGATACATGGCCGTATGACTCCAGCTTACACGATCTCAGCTTGTTACACAGTCATGTGACTTTTGTTAGTAATTTTGCATTTAGATCCACACGACTTCAGTTTGTTACACGGCCTAGCGACACGGCCATGTGACCTTGTTATACACAGCTTCAATTTTTTGAACGGTTTAGGTACACGGCCATGTTATCTAGCTCCACACGATATCAACTTGTTACATGGCCTGGCCACACGGTTGTGTGACCCCTATTTTTCCTTTTTACCTATCTTTTTGTTAAAGTTTCAAACTAGTCCTGAATTGATTCTGAGTTGGTTTAAGAGCTTTATAAGCTTGAATAAAACTCGATTTTGGTTGTAAAACATATTAAACTAATATTATTGAATGCTTTGTTTTTTGATTGAATAATTAAGTTGAATTTATAGGTGATCTTTGTCAACAAGTGAAGTAATATCTTATAGCTCGGGTCTAGCAACTGGACCGGGTGTAGGGTGTTACACATGTCATAAGTGTGTTACCCTTATAGGATATCCTTAATCACTTTAGGCTAAGGGTGGATTTGGATAGGCAGTGCGTTTACCTATAGTTAGTGTAAAAACTACGGTGGTGGTGAGATTATATACTGTAGCGATACTGTAGTGTAAGACAAAAAAATAAGCTAAATGCATCGCATTGCACCCAATCACCCATTCAAACCCACCCTAAATCTATTCTCTCAATATGATCCTATTTTATCTCACGGTAGCAATTAAATCTTCTTTCATGAAAAGTCAATTACTATAAAATAGTGATTAAATCATTTATCACAAAGATAAATGACCAAGGGTCATGTTTACTTTTTATCTATCATGTAATGTCGATTAAAGTATATCATTTACCCTTTTGTTGGGCTATGAATTCCACAGTTGTGGAATGATGCTACATATTATAAAAGTCTTATATCCAACATACCAACTTTTGGTTCCTTATTTATTTTAACTCAAGCTTTCATTTACTTCCAAGTATACCAATCACGTATACATAGTTTATCATCTACTCAAAATTAAGGTATGTCACACTATAAATGTCACAAGTGAATAAATCCATAAAATGATCTAGGATCTATTCTACTTGGGTCATATCCGATGTACTGTTAGTCCAATTAGTCACATATATGTCTCTATCTTTTGGAGTCATCCACTCTAATACCCAAGACAAGGTATCTCTTCAATGGGACTTGATAGACGTCATATTAGTCTTTCAATCGGTTTGCTCTTTTCCAATTAGACTAAGGACATATTTAGATTATCTATTGATACAAGTTGTCTTTCCATGTTATGATCTGACCACTTAATACCACTTAGTATTAGTTAAATGTTAGATAATCAGTGAGCTAATATTTTCTTTCATTTCGTTTTTCGTGCAAAAATCATTAAAGACAATATACAAAGAATATTTATGTAATTATTGAATATTTTATTAAACCAAATTGTTCAAAAAATACAAGTATACATAGACAAAAATATGACATTAAGGGCACTAGATCCTAACAAGATAAGGGAAAGTACTTTAGTGAAGTAACAATTAATCTAGAGTTCATAACTCTTATAAGAAGTCTCATACCTTTATCCTCTTACACTCTGTAGTTCGCAGCATCATTGCTCTAGTCAGGACTATTGTGTGGTTGGCTAATATATGCACCATTATCCTAATGAAACATTTCCCTTTAAACTATTGTAGGTTTTGTCATTTTAGTTAGTTTTTATGGTTACCCATTCCCTTGATGCTTTACGCCATATATTCATTTATGTAAACTGATCTAAGGGTAAGCAAACAATTAATTCGGTCAGTTCAATCAATATTGTTTTTCAAATTCAAGTGACGTAATTGACCATCATATACAAAAATTGAATTGACAACTTATATGACATAAATTGACCTAACCGAACCGACTTAACATCGATTGGCTCAATCAATTAACCTACTTATTTAAAATATATATTTAAAACAAATATATTATAAAATATATTTAAAATAATGAAAATATAAATATATTTAACTGACTTAATTATTTTATATATTATAAAATATAAATATATTTAAAATAGATAAAAATATTAAATATTAAATTGATCAGTTCGATTATAAAATTCAAGAACCGATATAACTAAATAAATCGATCCTATAATTGATTTAATCATCAAATCTGTTTAAATTGAAATTAACTTAACCGAATTGTTGAATTAAATCGATTAAGTCAGATTTTAATTTACTTATGCTCTCCTTTAAAATTTTCCATTTTAAGTTGTTGGTTACTTTAGACTTGAAGTTTATTTTTAACATGTATGGCAATCACATTATTCTCTGTTATTTTATAATTGAGCTAATTTAGAGTTACAAAACATTCTTCTCTTGTTTTCTTAGAAAAATGGGAGAAAAGTGGAGGTAATTAATCTGAAAATATAGATTTTGACGTTGAAAAAAAATAAAAAGTAAAAATGTAAATCCCTATATTTTACAAGGAGATCATAAATGAGAGTCTGAATTTAAAGGGAATTTCTCGTCACGCTCTCAAATGAAGAGAGAGAATCAAACAAATTAACTGTTATAATTAAGTGACCCGAATCTTTATTTAAATAAAATACAATGGTAAAATAAAATAAAAGAAGAATTCACATAGAATTACACTTCTTTTATTTTATTTTAGAATAAGGTTTTTTAAACCTTATTAAATTCCATCTATTTGATATTGATTAGAATAAGGTGTTTTAGTCTTACTAGAATATGGTTTTACAAGCCTATAAACAGACATAGTCTATTCCTCTTATAATTAATTCAAATTCGACATAGTGAATTTTCTTCTCCTCTGCTCGTGGTTTTTTTCCCGAAAGGGTTTCCACGTAAAATCTGTGTGTTCTTTATTTAATTTTAATTTTTTATTTTATTTTATTTTCACAAATTGGTATCAGAGCTTCGGGTTGTTTATCTCGACTACGGTAATGGCGTCTTTGAAGTATGAAATTTCGCTGTTAGATCACAACACCAGATTTGCGTTGTGGCAGATTAAGATGCAAGAAGTTCTTGCGCAGATGGATCTGGAGGATGTCCTACTAAGGATAGATAAGATGCCTTCGACATTAACAGATGAATAGAAGAAGCGTAAGGATCGAAAGGCATTAACACAATTACATCTGCATTTGTCCAACGAAATTTTGCAGGATGTGATGAAGGAGAAGACTGCCACTGCATTATGGAAGAGGCTAGAACAAATATGTATGTCGAAAACTCTAACAAGCAAGTTGCATATGAAGCAGCGTCTTTATGCTCATCGTTTGGAGAAAGGTGCGTTTTTACACAAACACTTAACAATGTTTAAAAAAAATTCTCTCAAACTTGGAGGCTATGGAGGTTCAGTGTGATAAGAAAGATCTAGGGTTGATTCTACTTTGTTCGTTGCCCCCGTCTTATTCAACCTTTAGAGAAACAATTTTATATAACTGCGAGTCTCTTACAGTTGATGAGGTTTATGATTCTTTGACCTCGTATGATAAGATGAAGCATCTTGTGGTTAAACTCGACTCTCAGGGAGAGGGTTTCATTGTTCGTGGGAGACAAGATCGAAATGTTGATGATGATCGTAGAAGGACACAGGAACGAAATCCTTGCGGTAAATTTAAGGGTAGATCGAAGTCTTCAAAAAGAGGTAAAACTTGTAACTTCTGTAAGAAGAAAGGGCACATTAAATCTAAGTGCTATAAGCTATAAAACAGGATTAAAAGGGAGGCTGGGAATCAGAAGGGAAAACAACCAGAAAATTCTGGTGAAGCTGATGTTGTAGAGGACTACAGCGATGGTGAACTTCTAGTCGTTTCTATCAACAATTCTAAAGTGAGCAAGGAGTGGATACTTGATTCAGGTTGCACCTTTCACATGAGTCCCAATCGGGATTGGTTTACAACTTACAAAACAGTGTCTGAAGGTGTTGTTTTGATGGGAAATAATGCTTCATGTAAAATCGTAGGTGTTGGAACAATTAAAGTTAAGATGTTTGATGGAGTTGTCAGAACACTTAGTGATGTATGACATGTTCCGAAATTGAAGAGAAATTTAATTTCGTTGAGTACTTTTGATTCAAAAGGGTATAGATACACAGCTGAAAGTGGAGTTTTAAAGATTTCTAAAGGTTCCCTTGTTGTGATGAAAGGGTAGAGAAAGACTACCAAGTTATATGTTTTGTAAGGTTCTACTGTTACTGGTGATGCTGCTGTCGCTTCCTCTTCCTTGTCAAATGATGATATTACTAAACTTTGGCATATGCACCTAGGGCATATGAGTGAGAATGGTATGGCAGAATTGAGCAAAAGAGGACTTCTTAATGGGCAAGGAATTTGCAAACTGAATTTTTGTGAGCACTGTGTTTTTAGGAAGCAAAAAAGAGTTTGATTCACCAGAGGAATTCATAACACGAAGGGAACGTTGGAGTATATTCATTCTGATCTGTGGAGGCCATCCAGAGTGCCTTCGAGAGGTGGAGCTAATTATATGCTAACTTTTATTAATAATTTTTCCAGAAAAGTTTAGGCATTCTTCCTGAAGAGGAAAAGCGATGTGTTTTCCGCATTTAAGTCTTGGAAAATTATGATTGAAAAACAGACGGGAAAAAAATAAAATACCTCCGCACAAACAATGGCTTAGAGTTCTGTTCTAATGAGTTTAATAGACTGTGCAAGTTAGAAGGGATCGTGAGACACTTGACAGTTCGTCATACTCCACAGCAAAATGGCATTGCAGAACGAATGAACAAAACGATCATGGAGAAGGTTCGATGTATGTTGTCAAATGCCAACTTACCAAAGTCGTTTTGGGCAAAAGCAGCCTCTACTGTATGTTTTTTGATCAACTGATATCCATCCGTTGCCATTGAGAAAAAGACTCCACAAAAGGTATAGTCTGGTAATCCTACTAATTATTCTGACTTAAAGATCTTTGGGTATCCTACGTATGCTCATATTGATAATGGAAAATTGGAACCGAGATCCATTAAATGTGTTTTTCTTGGTTATAAAGCTGGTGTAAAAGGGTATAAGTTATGGTGTCCTAAAATTAGAAAATTTGTGATTAGCAGGGATGTCATTTTTGATAAAACTGCTATGCTACCTAACTTATCTCTTAAAGACTCTCCAATAAAGAAAATCAAAAGCAGGTGGAGCATCAGATTAATACAAATTCGACTCCTCAAGCCAGTACAAAAATTGATAATAGAGTTGCTTCTTCACCACAATACTCTATTGCCAAAAATAGAACTAGAAGAGAAATTAAACCTCCAAAGAAGTATGTCGAGGCTGATCTAGTTGCTTATGCTTTAAATGTGGCTGAAGATATAGTTGCAAACCGAGAGCCATCTAATTACTCTAAGGCAGCTAGCTGTGAAGACTCGGAAAAGTGGATGTTTGCTATGCAAGAGGAGATGGAATCACTCCACAAAAACATAACATGGGATCTTGTAAAACTTCCTAAAGGTAAAAAGGCTGTTCATTGTAAATGGGTGTTTAAAAAGAAAGAAGGGACTCTAGGAGTTGAAGAACTCAGATATAAAGCAAGACTTGTTGCAAAGGGTTACAGTCAAATTCCATGAGTGGATTTCATAGATGTATTCTCCCCAGTTGTGAAGCATAGTTTGATTCGAGCTTTTCTTGGTATTGTGGTTATGCATGATTTGGATCCTGAGCAATTAGATGTAAAAACTACATTTTTGCATGGAGAACTTGAGGAGGATATTTACATGCAACAATTAGAGGGTTTTACAGTATCAGAAAAAGAGGACTATGTTTGCTTGCTGAAAAAGTCCCTTTACGGTTTGAAACAGTCACCAAGGCAGTGGTACAAAAGGTTTGATTCCTTTATGACTTATCATGATTTCAAAATAAGTAGTTTTGACAGTTGTGTTTACTTTAAGAAAAACAGTGATGGTTCTTTTTTGTATCTACTTCTTTATATTGATGACATGTTGATAGCAGCAAAAGATAAAGGAGAGATAAGAAAGGTCAAAGCCCAACTAAGTGGAGATACTTGGTATGGAGATTCTCAGAGATAGAAAAGTAAGTAAATTGTACCTAAGTCAGAAGGGGTACATTGAGAAAGTTCTTTGCAGGTTCAATATGCAGAGTGCTAAGCCTGTTAGTACTCCTTTAGCAGCCCATTTCAGACTTTCATCGGCTTTGTCTCCACAATCAGATGATGAGATTGAGTACATGTTCCATACTCTAATGCAGTGGGATCTCTCATGTATCCTATGGTTTGTTCATGTCCAGATTTATCATATGTAGTCAGTGCAGTTAGCAAATATATGACAAATCTAGGTAAAGAACATTGGAAAGTAGTTCAGTGGATTTTAAGATACTTACAAGGTACTACTGATGTTTGCTTACAGTTTGGAAGAACTAAAGATGGAGTCATTAGGTATGTTGATGCTAATTTTGCTGGAGACCTTGATAGAAGAAGATCTCTCATAGGTTATGCCTTTACAATCGGAGGTTGTGCAATCAGTTGGAAAGCCACTTTGCAAACTACAGTCGCTTTGTCTACCACTAAAGCTGAGTACATGGCGATTACTGAGACTTGTAAAGAAGCTATTTGGTTGAAGGGACTTTTTAGTGAACTCAATGAAGACCTTCAAATCAGTACAGTATTTTGTGACAGTCAGAGTGCCATCTTTCTTACAAAAGATCAAATGTTTCATGAGAGAACAAAACACATTGATGTTCGGTATCATTTTGTTCGTGATATTATTGCTCTTGGTGATATTGTTGTGAGCGAAATTAGTACTCATGAAAATCCTGCAGATATGATGACTAAGTCACTTCTTATAACCAAGTTTTGCTTAGACTTGGTTGGTGTTCATTGTTTAAGTTAAACTCTTAAGGGGTTTTATGGAAGAGGTGGAGACACTACAGGAAAACAGACTTTTAGCGGCGCTTTTTTTATCCTTTAGCGGCGCTTTTAGGCGCCACTAAAACTTTTAGCGGCGCTATATAAAACGCCGCAAAAAACGCTGCTATAGGTAACGCCACAAAAATTTGTGGCGTTTATTGGGAAAAAACGCCGCTAAAGGTCAAGGCTTTTAGCGGCGTTTGTGGTAAAAGCGCCGCTAAAGGTCAAGGCTTTTAGCGGCGTTTGTGGGAAAAGCGCCGCTAAAGGTCAAGGCTTTTACCGGCGTTTGTGGGAAAAGCGCCGCTAAAGGTCAAGGCTTTTAGCGGCGTTTGTGGAAAAAGCGCCGCTAAAGGTCAATGCTTTTAGCGGCCCTTTTTTTACAAGCGCCGCTAAAGGTCAAGGCTTTTAGCGGCGCTTTTTTTACAAACGCCGCTAAATTTGGCAGATTTGTAATATTTTTTTTCACCAATATCCAGCCCTTCCTGCATTAAAATCCAACTAAATACAACAAATATAATATAAAATGCTGCCAAAAGCAGCAAATTTAACATAAAAAATACAACCAAAAATATTAATTCTAAATGATACTTCAAATTTAACTAAAGATATATGATATAATTAATAAATAAAGTATAATTTAAAATATTTTTACAATAATGTTAAACGTGACAAAACTTAAAAACATTCTTACAATAAGAAAACTAATGTCTAAGACGGCGGCTTTTGCGATTGTTGAAACATATGCATCATCTGCTGGAGCTGTAGCTGGAGGTCATCGTACTTTTTGCTCTGTTCTGCTACCATCGCTCGTGCCTCTGCCTCTCTCGCTGTAGCCGCTGCCTCCCTCTCTGCTGCCTCCGCTCTAAGTTGTTGCTGGAGTTCTTCATATTTTCGTTGAACCTCGGCAATTTGCTCAACTGTGTTCGCTTGCATCTGACCTATCTGGTCTCTTAACCTCTGAACTTCAGCTTGAGCTTGACTTCCGGAAGGCATGTATTGCTGGGAGCCGGATCCAAAATATTGGGTCGGGGTAACACCAGATCCTTGAAATCGAACCCGACCGTACCTTTCAGGACCCAAAACTTCAGTGATAATTCTGTTATCAATGTTCTCAAGATTAACAGAACTATCACTCGAAGCAATCGCTTCATATTCCGCCTTCTTCTCCTTTAGTTTCTCCTAAAAAATCAATTAAAGAGTTAGAAACGAAATATATAATAAAAAGAAATGCAACATAACTTAACATTTTTTAAAACTACTAATGATGAATTGAATTAAACAATTATAATTAAAGATTATAAATATTTAGAATAAATCAAATATTATTAAGTGAATATACCATAATTTCTCCAGCTTCGGATGTCATAGGAGATCCATCTTTCTTCCTATGCGTAATCTCAAAAAATCAAGGCGTCCAACTTTTTGTCCGGATTTGACTTCCTACAATATAGTAGTAAGAATATTATTTAATAATAGAAAGTTATTAATATTTGAAAGAATTAATAAATTCATAATACCTCGGCCTCAGCTACAGAAGCAAAACTTCTCAACCCTGCCGTGTGCGTGAATTTTTGTTTTTGCCTGCTGCTTGTTCCAACTCGCTCACGGTCCTACATAATAAAATTATTATTACGTATATAGTAAACACTATATATAAGAGTTTGGAAATACGCAATACCTCTCCTTTCTTTGAATTCCAAAATCTAACCGCATCTTTCCATTGATACCTCAAATTCTCAGCGGAACATTTCTCAGTTTTTCCTCGAGGCTTATGTCTTTCTTAAAATATTGTTTCTTTAAAGTGCTTTTATTGTCTCTCCATCTTTTACCTAATGCTTTCTTGATATAATCATCGGAGACTTCTAAAGCAAATCTCTCTTAAAAAACATAAGTTTAGAATGTAAATATAAATGAAACTTAAACCAAAGTATTATAAATTGCATTCACATTTTGTTACCTTAATATTAGCGAGAGCTGATTTTTGTTGCTATCAAGCATGTGATGCCATGATTCGTAGTTGATGGGCAACATATTTGCATTTCGTGCTAAAATGCCCAAATAGCCTCGCTAAAAGTCGAGCTTCGATCCAACAGTGACCATGAGTATTTCTACTTACTTTAACACGCTCACGGGATCTAAGTCGTATAAATCTCTAAGTAGCGTGACGTCCTCGAACTCTGCGCGTCCCACCACTTTCAAATGAAAAATGATATACTATTATTATATTAAAATTGACAAATAATTCAACAATAAAAGTCAACACATGCAAAATGAACATAATATTACTTTGAAATTCTTCAGGCTCATCAAGTGTCTCGGCATTCAAGATCCAACAACTATCTGCTGTTCACTATTTCTTTCTTCCGAATTTGGAGTATTCTGGACAATACTTAAATCTCGTACTCTTCTTCTACGCATTTTTCCTGCAATACACATAAAATAATTAAAGTTTTAGTAACAAATTTAGCACAATAGTAGTACATATAAAATAGTTAAACTATATAACATGACAAAGATTAAAATTATAATATTACATATAATTAAAAAATTGTAAAATCTTACTACATCATTATTCGTAAATATCTTCATCCACATCATGTCGAACCCATTGATGTTGTGTATTAGTACTAGGGATATTTTCATCTAAGTTTTGTTCTGGAAAAGGTAATGTTTCTGATCTTTCGACGATGTCATCTCTACTTCCATTACCCATTTTAAACAAGTCTCTAGGGGTGTTCCGGAGTACAACATACCAACCCTCATCAGTTGGATCTTTCGAATAAAAAACTTGTTTCACTTGAGAGGAAAATACATATGGCTCGTCCATCAATTGTTGTCCAGTGTGAATCAAGCGAGAGAAATTCAACATTGTAAAACCAAATTGATCTTCTTTAATTCCTCGAGCAGTATTAACATCAGCCCAATCACACCGAAATAAGACAACTTTCCATCTGCCATAGTAATCCAACTCAATAATGTCGGTAATAAGTCCGTAATACTCCACATTACCCTCAACCGGATTACTGTCCCTAGCAATAGCATAACTTGTAATTGAAGAATTGACAACAACTCCACAATTTTGAGTTCTCCTCATTCTCTCACGATACTTTGTATGAAACTGTATCCATTGATGAGGAAGGCACTATATCTTTTTATTATTCTGTTCGGACCTTGGGAAAGCCATTTAACTTCGTCATTGACGTCCTTTCCACTCCAAACCTATTGAATCGAAAGTAAATTGAATAATTAACTAAATTTCGGGACTATATGTAACTTATTAACTTTAGTTACATACCGTTTGACTTAACCATTCATGAAAAGATTCTGTGAATAACTTATTAATCTCTCGATGTTGCAATCTTCGAGAGCGTGCACGAGATCTCAAAATTTGTTTGTACTCACTATGTTAAAAACAAGTGTATTTGGTTAGAAGATAAACAAATCAAAATGACAAATATGTGAGGAAATTTTAGAACTTACTTGCGTAACGGTTCAACTAAATCGTGGTGAAAAAGTACATATCGATGTGCTTGTATCCACGATATATCATCTAATTCTGCAATTTCAACTTTGCCGATTGGTTCTCCATAACTTTGGAATAAATTAGTTTCGCCAAGTTATGATCATTGAGCCCAAAGATTTCTATTTGGTCTATTCAATCGTGTTTCAACATCTTCTAAATATCTAGAACAGAATGTCATGCACTCCTCTGCCAAGTAGCCTTCAGCAATTGATCCTTCTGGATAACGCTTATTGCGACAATAAGATTTCAATTTGCTTAGGAACCTAAACACGATATACAATATTTATCAAAAGTTGTAACTATATGTATAGACGCGAATAAATAAATACTTGACAAATAAATTAGCACCTTTCTATTGGATACATCCATCGATAAAAAACCGGTCCACCAAGTATTGCTTCGTGAGGGAGATGGATTACCAAGTGCACCATAATAGTGAAGAAGGAAGGTGGAAAGATCTTCTCCAAATTGCATAAAGTCAAAGTAGCTCAATCCTATACTTTCTTAAGTTCTTCAACATTCAAAACTTTGCCACAAATAGCTTTCATTATATTGGATAGTTCAATTATACAGGACGTCACATTTTTTGACATGCAGCACCGTAAAGCAACTGGGAGTAAATCTTGCATCAAGATGTGGTAATCATGTGATTTTAATGAATATAATCTTCGATCTTTAAGACTCACACATCGAGATATATTTGACGCATACGCATCTGGGACCTTTATATCCTTCAACACCATACAAAACACCTCTTTCTCTTCCTTTGACATTGAAAAAATAGAAGGCGGCAACCGATATTTCCCATTCGGAAGTACTTGAGGATGAAGATCACGCCGAATTCTCATGTCAACTAAATCAAGTCGACTCTGAAGATTGTCTTTTGGTTTTCCATCGACATTCAAAATTGTCCCAATTATGTTCTCACAGACATTCTTCTCAATATGCATGACATCAAGATTGTGACGTAAAATATTATGCTCCCAATAAGGTAACTCAAAAAAAATACTTCTTTTTTTCCACAAGTCTGCCTCATTAGGATCATCCTCTTCGTCAGATTCATCATCAGATTCATTCCTCGATATTTTCTTTGATCTCGTGTTAGGTGGTTGATTCATCTTCCCAAAACTAAAGTTGATATCTTTTAACATAAACAAGATTTCAGATCCAACGGTCTGCTGAGGAGCTCCTCTGTACTCTTCAGTACCGTCAAATAGAGTCCTCTGAAATCTATTTCCAACTATGAATTTTATCGTACCCAAGGCCCAAATCTTTTATTAGTCTCTTCATGTCTTGACAAGACTGGGGAATTTTTGCAAACGGAAACATCTCTCTTAGAAACTCTAGCAGTATTGTAAAAGAGTTTCCGGTCCACCCTCCCAAACATTTTAAGTGAAATAGACGAATGCAGAAGGACAATTTCGAATATTTTGATCCCTCGTAAAGTTCTTCATTCATTTCATTAAGTAAATTGTAGAACTTAGCCGCTTCTTCATTTGGCTCCTCATTAGGTGCACTTGTTCCCGTTTCGTAAAAAACATTTCCAGTAATATTACAATCCTCAGATATAATAAAGTCAGGTGGAAACGATTGCTCACCATGACTACGCATATTAAATGCATCCCGCAACATATCTTCCATGTCATCTTGTCTAACATACTGATGGTAATCAGTATCAGGATAAGTCGGATTAATCGTTGAAGAAGTTCCACTAGATGTACACTCTCCATGGAAAATTCATTTTTTATACCCCCGAATAAAGCCATCAACAATTAGATGTTCGTAGACAACTTCACGAAAATGCCAGTAGATGTTGCCACACTTCTTACACGGGCAAAGAATCATATTCTCTTGGCTTGCATTTTGAAATGCAAAATTTAGAAAAGTTTGTACTCCATTTTGATAGGCATTGCTTACCCTTGACAATTTCATCCAACTCCTATCCATTTTGTAGTTCTTGAAATCTAAAGTTGACAACATATAAGTTATGTAAGTTATATAAGTTATGTAAGTTATGTAAGTTATATAAGTTATGTAAGTTATGTATGTTATATGAGTTATGTAAGTTATATAAGTTATATATTTATCTAAGTTATATAAGTTATGTACGTTTTGTAAGTTATATAAATTATGATATCAAATATATTTATGTATTATGTAAGTTTTTTATTCCACGATGTGGAAAATCACATGGATAATACATATCAAGTATCAAGTATCTACAGGTAAGTAGCGGGATTAAATAATATTTAATTAAATAATATTTATAAAAATTATTTTAATTAAGTAATATACATGTCGTTCGTTTTTATTTGACAAATCACATGTGCAGTTAAAATAGTCCACACTTAATTTAATTTATGTTTTACAAGTCATATTTTCTTAACTACATATTAAAGCACTGTGTGGACATCCGTATTTAGTTTAAAAGCTATGATTTAGTTGGAATAAAAAGCTTAACTTAAATGGTAAAACGGACGATAATATTTGTGATAAAAAGTATTTTTGAATTTTTTAAGATTCATCATACGTGGCGTTGTTACACCTAGGGAGGATCCATTATATCTTGCAGCTCGATATAAGGCAACCCGTCAGGTTTCCAGCCTATATACTTTGAATCTTTAAAATATTTAAATATTAAAATCAAACATTATTAATATAAAAAAATAGTAATTTGAATATAATAATATCAAAAAAGAATCGTAGTTTAATTTTTATAAGTAAATTGGAAATAAATTAATGTTATATAAATATTCAATAGTAAATGAGCTCGATAGAACTTTTTTCAAGTCTTTTTGAATTTTTTAAGATTCATCATACGTGGCGTTGTTACACCTAGGGAGGATCCATTATATCTTGCAGCTCGATATAAGGCAACCCTTCAGTTTCCAAATTATATACTTTGAATCTTTAAAATATTTAAAATAAGGTTGGAGAGAAGAAGTCACTATTGTTGTAATTCTAATGGACAAGCAAGCTACACGGTAATAAAATTAATTCATACCTATTCATACTTAAGTTGAATCAAATAATAATTAAGTTGAACCAAATATTTAAAATTAATTTGGAAACAAAATAGTTCTACTCTAAACAGAACCAGCAATTAAATCTTTACAATATCGCAACCCCAAAATATTAATTTTTCCAAAATCATCATGATAAAACTATTATTGATTAGAATTTTGAAATAAAGCCTACCTTAATAAAACTAACATAACTAACATCTCATCTTCAATAAGTGGCTGCAAATAAGGATCAAAATTTAGCAACGAAACCTGTACGTACCAACTTTATGTGTACAGAGGCCTTGATGAAAACTAACATAACTATCGCCCAACTAAATTCAAATTAAACTCTAGCTGAGAGGTTAAACCTGGTACACCCGAGTCCTAAACCCCTTTTGCGGTGATAGACCATTGAAAATGGCAAGCCCACACATTACCACGTTTTGTTTGATGAAAATGGCTTCACTGCTGACATCTTGCAAGTGCTCACAAACAGTTTATGTTACACGTATGTGTCTACTTCTTTCTCTATAATCTTGAAATGGGGTGAATAAATAATGCTTTAGATTAGCACCTAGTAATTATATAATAATAATTTTACTTTTTGGACAGGTATGCGAGGTGTACCAAGTCTGTTTCCATAGGTTTGTGATGATTTTTTTTGTCTTGTTAAAATTGTTGACTAAGGTTGGTTTTGACAGTGAATATTTGGATTATATGTTTGTAGTGCCTCCGGCATACTATGCTCACCTCGCTGCTTTTAGGGCACGCTATTATATTGAGGATGAGATGTCGGATAGTGGGTCTACTGGGGGAGGCCGAAAGTTGAAAGACAAGGTTGTAGAGGTTAGGCAGCTCCCCAGCATAAAGGATAATGTGAAGGAAGTGATGTTCTACATCTGATAAATTATATGTTTGGTTGATGGTGGAAAGTTGCTCAGGTATAGTTGCAGTTTGTGGATATTGGTTGGTACAGTTGTTTTGTTAGCAAATAGCTTTTTGTTGGAGGGTACAGCAGATGTTTTTACCAGAGACTGAAAAACAATTATCCCAATCATATATAAAATAAATTTACCTTTTCTAATTGAAACTTGAGGAGTTTCGTACCTCAATGGGTGCCAACGCTGTTATATGCTTCTTACTCCAATGCCACCTTTGATGATATAACAATAATTCATTGATGTTAAAAATTGATGAAAGGAGCGATTTATAAATAATTAAATAAAAAGGAGCGATTGAGGAAAATCTTTAAAAATGTTAGTAAAAACACAACATATAAACTCCTCGCATTAAAAGGAGACTATTCAAAATCAAAGAAATTAGTGATTCAAAGAGCACTCACTGGTAGAAATTCAGATCGAAAAAAATCATTGAACCAAAAACAAAAAAAGCACAAACTAGTTTTTCCATTTCAGAACAAAAATCCAAACAACAATGACATAAAAATCCGACAAAGAGAAATGAATTTTCCATTTCAGAACAAAAAATCCAAACAACAGACATAAAACTGACAAAAAAGAAATGAATTTTCCATTTCAGAACAAAAATATCCAAACAACAGACATAAAACTGACAAAAAAGAAATCAAATTTTGGATCAAGTAATTAAAGAAACCTGCGTTAAAAGGGAAACTATACAAAATCATAGTAATCAGTGATTCAATAGCACTGATTGGTACAGAACTCAGACCAGAAGAAATCTTTGAACTGAAAACAGTCAAAAAGAACTAACCAGTTTTCCCAATTCCAAACAAAAATATTCAAACAACAGATATAAAACTGACAAAAAGAAAAAAGAAACGAAATTTTGCTCAAGTAATTAAAAGGAAAACAGTATGCAAAATCAAATCAAGATACCATCATCGATTAGTAATTCAGTACTCACTAGTAAAGAACTCAGATCAAAAGAAATTTTTGAGCCGAAACCTATAAAAGACACTAACTAGTTTTCCGAACTCAGAACAATAAATAGAAAAAACTGACAATTTCCATATTCAATATTTTTATATTACTTAAAACAAGGGTATAATCATCAAGATCAACATCAACATTAGTATCAACATCGTCATCATTAAGATCATCAAAATCATCAATAACCTTGGGATGATTTACCCGGTTCCCATCATCATCAAGGAGCGATTTTTGTTGGGATCTAAAGTCAAGTAATACATTAACTACACATTAATCTGAAGGGGACTCAAAAACTAACCATTTCAAACCCATGAAGCATCTGACCGTCGACGAGAGGAAATGGAGAATAATTAGGGATTTCGGGTATGGGGGAACAGATTAAGGGAAAAAAAGGGGACTTGGGGAAAATGTTAGGGATTTCGGGTTTGGGGAATTAGGGGATGATTTGGGGAAAAAGAAGGAGGTGTTTGTTTTAGAGATTTGGGGTAGGAAGACGAAATGGGGGAAATGACTTAGCAAAAAAATGAAACCGATTTCGGGTAAAGGGCATAAACATCAGGAGAGAAAAAACGACGCCGTTTCAAATAAGGAAAATTTGTGGCATTTTCAGCAACGCGCCGCTAATAAGATCTTTTGTGGCGTTTTTAGCAAAGCGTCACTAACACCTATTTTATCTACACTATAAAACGACGCCGTTCTAATACGCGTTGTGGCGTTTATTATAGAAACGCCGCTAAAGCCACTACTATTTAGAAGAAACGACGCCGTTTTACTCTAATGTAAAATGAAATTTTGTGGCGTTTTCTAAAAAAACGCCGCTATTTTCTATCTTTTGCGGCGTTTTATGTATAAACTCCGCTAACACCTGAATATTTTATAGAAATTGATCAAAATTTAAAAATATATATATATTTAGAATTTATTTTAAATTATATATAAACCCGAAAACCCTAACTATAGTTGAAACTTTAATTTTGATTTAATACACATTTTAAAATACATATTATGTATGCATATAAATTAATTAAATTAAAACATGATGCTATTTATTATATCAATAACGTGTAAATATTTTACAAGGTCTAGATCAAATTACATTTATTATATCAAATTGCACACTAACCACTTTTCATATGTATATTTATATATATATTAAAATAATATTTTATATATATTTATCTCATATACATTTATCTTCTAAATTAAAATCCAAAATTATACTCTAAATTTAAAACCCTAGACCTGATACTCTAAACCCTAAACCAGCTTAGACCACAAACACAAAACCCCTAACCCCAAACTTTAAACCCCAAAACCATTCGGTAACCCCTAAACCAACCATATAACTCCTAGACCATAAAGCCCAAACTATAAAGTACTCTAAAAATCATGTAACCCTAAACCATAATAAACATATATATTTCTGGGAATTAATTCGTGTGGCCAATGTTAGTATAGTACAAATTAAAACACACATATATATATATATATATATATATATATGTTTATATTCTTCATTATATTAAATAATATGAGTATGTATATATATATAAAATACATGAATCTTAGTAAAATCCAAATTTTCTTCAGTTAATTTCTACCTAATAGTATCATTTCCTTAACCCTTAACCTAAACTTAATTTTTATAACATATTTTATTTCAGACATTCTATTTAATATTCTAAATATATTTAAACAAAAAAAATAGATAATTAAAAATACACAATAGCATTATTATTTATACAAAGTTACATAACTTTAATAAAACAATTAATTCTCTATTGGAACACTCTAGTTATAATGTCCGGTCTGTAAGATATTTCCATGTTATATAAGCTTGGAAATTATACATAGTTCAACAAATGCTAAATCCATGCCACATTCAAAATCACCCTTTCTTAATAGCATCCCAGGCTAGGTAAGAATCTGGAAAGGAAATTATCTCTTAAGAAGTTAATAATTGTCCCATTAATTGTAAACTTAATTTAACCCTAACCTTTAAACCTTAAATCATAATCCCTAAACCCTGAATTAATCATAAACCTTCAAATACTAGTTAACTCCTAAACCTTAAACCATAGTTAACTCATAATTAATTAAACATGCTTAAACCATAAACCTTAAACTATAATGATAATTAATTCAATATTTTAAATTCAATACTATCTCTTTTGTGATTATATAAGAAAATATTTAATATATTGTATAATCATAAATTTTAATAATTATTGTTTTAGGGGTTATAGATTAGTGTTTATGATTTTTTTTGAGGTTTAGGGGTTATGAGATTTTTAGCGGCGTTTACTGGCGCGCGATGATGCTCAGTGTTTAGCGGCGTTTCTGGCGCGCTAATGCTCACAGTGTTTAGCGGCGTTTTTAAAAGCGCGCTGATGCTCCAGTGTTTAGCGGCGTTTCTGGCGCGCTAATGTTCTGGTTTTTTGCGGCGTTTTAGGAAAAGCGACGCTAATGTTCTGGTTTTTTGCGGCGTTTTAGGAAAAGCGACGCTAATGTTCTGGTTTTTTGCGGCGTTTTAGGAAAAGCGCCGCTAATGCTCTGGTTTTTAGCGGCGTTTTACAAGAAGCGCCGCTAATGCTCTGGTTTTTTGCGGCGTTTTAGGAAAAGCGCCGCTAATGCTCTGATTTTTTGCGGCGTTTTAGGAAAAGCGCCGCTACTGCTCTGGTTTTTAGCGGCGTTTTACGAGAAGCACCGCTAATGCTCTGGTTTTTTGCGGCGTTTTAGGAAAAGCGCCGCTAATGCTCTGGTTTTTAGCGGCGTTTTACGAGAAGCGCCGCTAATGCTCTAGTTTTAGCGGCGTTTTTTAATAAAACGCCGCTAAAACGCCGCCAAAAGTCTGTTTTCCTGTAGTGAGAACTTGTTCGTTGAGACGCGATGAAGAACTTGTTCATTGAGAATTCGTGTCAAGGTAGAGATTGTTAGAATTAAGTGACCCGAATCCTTATTTAAATAAAATACAGTGGTAAAATAAAATAAAAGAAGAATCCATATAGAATTACACTTCTTTTATTTTATTTTAGAATAAGGTTTTTTAAACCTTATTAAATTTCATCTATTTGATATTGATTAGAATAAGGTGTTTCAGACTTACTAGAATATGGCTTTACAAGCCTATAAATAGACATAGTCTATTCCTCTTGTAATTAATTCGAATTCGACATAGTGAATTTTCTTCTCCTCTACCCGTGGTTTTTTCCGGAAAGGGTTTCCACGTAAAATCTGTGTATTCTTTATTTTATTTTAATTTTTTATTTTACTTTATTTTCACATTAACGATTAACAAAAAAAAAATTAAAAATGTTAAAAATTCAATCAATCAATAATCACAATTGATCATGTCTAAACACATAAAAAATTTAAAATCTCTATCATTGTTTGCAATGTGGCAAGGGCGAAGCCGGGGGTGGCCTGGGCCCCGGCCCCCTCTAAAATGTAAAACTACTATTTAGGCCTTTAAAATTTTTTAAAAATTTTAAATTAATAAAGGTAAAATTATACTTTGACCCCTCTAAAATTATAAAAATTTGATTTAATTAGTTACAAATTATAAATATATAAACTATAAAAAATTTAAATTTCATCTGCCCCTACAAAATTGTTCTAGCTTCCTGCCATGTGGTCTATTTTAACTTGTGATTTTATAAAACTAATTACTTGATAACGACATTGGATTAACTTAAAACAGAAGGTTCACTTTATTTCCCAAGGATTTTAATTTCAGGAGTAATGTTTGTTTTGTTGGGTTTGAACGTACATTATCCAAAAAATAAAGTATCAACCTGTATGGATTCGTGGACACCTCTGAAAGACAGCAACATGCAATAAAAGATGTCATGAAAAAGAAATCTACCTCTTAAATTTTATCATCAATGGCCTTTTGCTATATATGTGTAGTGTAGAGAAGAATAAAAAGGAAGCTAAATAAATGAACAGAGAGTTTTAACCCAATGCCATCGACATGGCCACCTAATGTGGGGGAAATGAAAGGCTAGATATAGTACAACATGGAAGATTGCCGGATCTTTAATCATCAATTATTTAAAAGCAATGAGACCGACCTTTTCCCATTTTTGAAAATGATAACACTTCACTTGCCATTTCATTTTGGCCCTAGCTGCTGCCTACTGTTAGACACCTTAGGCCTTCCTCCATTTACTTTTTACTTTACTTTATAATTTGAAAAAAAAAAAAACTGAATACTTTAGAATTAGTTAAAGGCTTCTTTAATTTATTTAAATTGGGTATTATTAATGTTTTCCAATAAAATATAAAATTTTGAGTTAATAAAAAATATTAAATATTAACAAATTTGTTATATATATAAAAGGGTAAATTTCACTTAAAATTATAAATTATTAATAAATTTATATTTTGATCATTTAACTTGAAAAAGTTTTTAAATAAGTCATTGAGCTGTTGTATGATCTCTGTTTCTATCACCTGCACCAATTAAAAGCTCTCATTTTCCTTCTTTTTCACAATTCATTTTACAAATCTCCGAGCCAAAATCTGATCGGATTTCTTTTCCGACCTCTGATCCTAGTTGTAAGGTGGGTTTGGATCTAATTTATGCTCTTTTACTTATCGATAAGTATTAATTAACCATACCAATCATTGAATCGTCACTTAAAACTCAATAACCATATTAAAAAAAATTAATAATCTTATTATTTAAATAAAAAATTTTAAATAATTTATTATTATTGTAGCATTTTAAAGTTGAGCTATCCGTAATAGTTTAATATAATTTACATAATAATGATATTGATTGAATTCCTCCTGAAACGGGCTGAGAAAAGACTGTTGAACTCCACTGGAAGCAACTGACAACTTCTCTTCAAGTGGGGAAGTCGTACATTCTTTAACTAAGAAATTTATATGATATTAATTTTTAATATATTAATATAAGACGCAAAAATAGTAACGGATTAACAAGTTGACCAGTACAATATTTCATTTCTTTATAGGTTAGCTTTACTTCACACCCTAAGGTTATTTTATCAAATTGATCTAAAAAAATTGATATTTACAAAAAAATTTAGATTTAAAAATAATCATCAAAATAACCTGAAATAAATAGTAGAATGGGGTTTTGGTCTTCTAATAGTCGGCACTACTTGGTATTTTGGCCTTATGATTGCCTGATGATTGTGTCAGACTTTAAAAAATTGAATTTTTTGGTTCTAGCCTTTTAATGGCCGGCACTAATGATTATTTTTTAAATCGTTTATACTGGTATACAAAAAACTAGTATTTAAATTTTTTTAAAATATTGAGTCTAGTACCGACCATTGACAGGCTAGCACCAAATTTTTTTTTAAATACTAAGTTAGGTGCGGGCCATTGACAGGCCAGCATCAATTTTTTTTTTAAATACTGAGTATGGTGCAGGCCATTGACAGGCCAGAACAATTTTTTTTTAAATACTGAGTCTGGTGCCAACCATTGATAGGCTAGCACCAAAAAATACTTTTTTTTAAATACTAGTTTGGTGCTGGCGCACAAGACCAATTTTTTTTAAATCATCGAGTGCAGTGCGGCCATTGACAAAGCCAAAGACCAATTTTTTTTTAAAAATACTAGTTTGGTGTCGACCATTGACAGACCAGCACCAATTTTTTTTAAATACTGATTTTTTGTATACCAGTATGATACAATTTAAAAAAAAAAACCCTTGGTGTCGGTCATTGGCGGGCTAGAACCAAAAAATTCATTTTTTTAAAGTCTGACACAATCATCAGACAATCATGGGGTCAAAATATCAGGTGGTGCCGACCATTAGAAGGCCAAAACCTCATTTTACTGTTCATTTCAGGTCATTTTGATGATTATTTTTAAACTTGGGTCATTTTTGTAAATATTAATTTTTTTTTTTTGAGTGAGTGTGGTAAAATAGCGACACCCTAACCTTATTTTCTCTCTCCTTTTCACATGCACACAAAAGAAGCTATTTAGCCATAATTTCCATCTTGTAAATACTCAGTTTCGTGATCGAAACAAGAATACTAATTGCTTGGTTTTATATATTCTTTGTTTAATTTATTCCCTTGCTTTGCTGTTTCTTCTTCTCAATGGCCAGTGATCTGTTCGGTTTTTTTTCTTCTTTTTATTGGTAATCTTCATATAGATTTTCAGGTTTGTAGGGTAGATCAGTTAGATCTATATGCTGAAACACTTAGCGAGCACTTCAAACTTTTCAACTGTAATTGGTATTACATATATATATTTGCTCTAGAAGGAAGTGTTTTTGTGGTTGAATTTTAGTCTTTTTTTGTTTGATTGAATTAGGGTTTTCTCCCTAGGGTATATTTTAATTCTCTTCTAGACTATGTTCTATTCCATGCAAACTAGTTTAAAATACATCCCAAATTTGCCTGTTGCAAAGTGCCTTTAGATTCTAATCCCCTAGAAAACTTTTTTAGCAGAATATTGCTTGTGAAATAATGAAGGATCAGTCGTTGTTTGCAAATGTAGCATCATCAAGATTCACATGCAACGTCGTATGTATGTATATATATATGTATAGTTTGGGCCTGAGAATCTTGATGATGCTGCATTGGCAATGAATGGCTATGGCGAAACATTGAAACGATTCCTTTCCCATATTCCCATCAGGGTACAAAATATGCTTGTTAATTCAGGGTTTAACCTCTTTTATTTTTACTTGTTAATTCAGGGTTTATGTTGCTGTCAATTGAGTACGATTTTGAATAGGAGATGGATATGAATGGACAGCTTATAGTGAAGATATTAGATTCCTTGCACTGCAAATTATAGTTGGTGGTCCTTTCTGTTCAGTTGTCAATCATGCTGTTCACTGCCCCAATGTTCATTACAACTTTTAATTGCTGTTCCAGGTGATCATCAAATTCCCTTATTATAACAGTATATCCAAATCTCAAGACTTATATTAGGCATCCATGAACTTTTGATGTATTGTACTATTAAACAAGCAAATTATGAATAAGATATATGAGTTCATGGTGAGCGTCGGAAATACACAGGTATGTTCAATTTTTAAAACTCTTTTCATATATTTGTACCATCGTACCCTATACTCTTGTATTACAAAGTAAACCAAATTTTGAGTTGAGGCATAATTTGTTTTCCTTCACTAATAGGTACTCTTTAGGTTATCTGCTTTCATCTTTGTAATCCTACGTTTGGCTTGTATATATGAATATGCTATGTTTTTAAACGTCTTGTACATACATTTTGCACACACACACATATATAACAGTACATATTACATAAATATATTTTATACCACTTTATATGTAGTAGGGCATCATTACAATAGGCCTCACAAAAGACCCTATATTTGTACTCTAAAAGGTCATGAAAGAGATCTCTCCTGTCACCTTTTTTTATTCACCTTCTTCGTGGGAGAAAGCACCAAGCTTTCAACTTTCTCCGCATCATCCGCTGTGTGCTCTATCCTAAATAAGATGAACTGATTAACTTTACCATCAATCTAATTTTGCATCAACACTTTTAGTGTTTGAATTATTTCAAGTTTAAATATTGACTTATTTTAGACTTTCATTCTGTTAGAAAAATAAATAATAAAAATTGCAACAATAAAAAAATAAAATAAAAAAAGTAAAATATGATAGCTTTCAAGCATATAGAACATTTTTCTTAAGCCTTTTACATGCCTTCAATATATAATAAATCTCTTAGCACTCTAAACAGAATAGTAAAAATGACTAATAGAAATGTCCTTTTATATAAACATCTAATATGTATATCTTTCCATGAAATACCCTTTCATATGGATATATCTTTTAATAAAATACACTTTCATAAGATTGTATTGTTTTACAAAATAATGTTAATAAAATTATGTCTTTATAAGATAATTTTATGAACAAGAGTTACATCTTTACAACACAATTATTCATTAATAATTATAATTTATTAGACTTTTCTAAACAATAAAACATTATTAGCTACCAAAATTATAAACCATTAACACATTCAACCCTTTTTAAGTAATTATTTTCTTTTGCACTTTGTCTGAATAGACATTAACTTATAGGAAGATTGCTGATAAAATGATCTGTCATATATTGAAATAATGCCATCGATCAGATGGAAACAAATTTTGGGTTTGAATTGGATCATCTCCCCTTTTGAGGATGCACTCCAAGCGATTGAAGATGAAATCATACCCTTGTTTTATTAGTTTCTGCATATTGATTTTTTTAGATACATTTCATGCTCTATCTCAGATGAGACTGCTGTTATTAATTGTGCTACTTAACATGTTGCTATCAGTGTTTGCAAAGGATAAGATAATATGTATTCCAGGTTTAAAGTAAACATTACACTGTTTTCAGGATTTTAATTTATCAAGAAATTAATTACTGCATGATCGGTAGATATTAGAAGGCTGGAACTCTTCAAATGTTGGGTGCTTTTCATGTTGTTATACTACCTAAGAATGTCTCTCATTTGCCTTTAAAATAATAATAAATGAATGGATTATCCTCTCTAACTTGGTGATGCATAATGGATTATGATGACTTTCCATTTAGCCTTTTATGCTGAGGTATAATGGATGATGATGATGACTTTCCATTATCTTGTAAAGATCTACATTTAGTAGAATTTCAGTATGAAGAATATGTATGTGACAGCTGATCCTATCTCGTGAAATTAACTATGACTAAAATATATATACTCTAGCTACTTGTTATGGTTAATTTCTCAGCTATTAGTATATTTTTCCTTACTATCTGGTTACAAAATCTTTTAATTTGATGACGAATGTTATAAATTTTGAATTTTTGAGTTATTTGTCATGTTGATGTTTTGAGTTATTCATCCCTTAATTGTTTAATATGTCCAAAAACCCTTTAAGAAAATGTTAAATATCAATTAAATTCACACCGAATTAAGTCATTATCTTTAATTAAAATAAACAATTAAACTCCTACATTAACGATTTTTGTCATAGATCATGTTGACCGTTAAATTAACTGATGGACCAATCAGATGGTGACACGTGGTAGTTTTTAGTTTAATCCAATACTTTTTCCATAAAAACTATTAAAAAATCATAAAAATTTAATAAAAAATCATAAAAAATTACCAAAAAATATTATATATTAAAATTGATATAAACTGATAAAAAATTTCTATTAAATTATGAAAATTTTATAAAATTAATGAAACATGTTTAAAATATTTAAAATTTATAAAAACGTATTAAAATTCTAAAAATATCTTATAAATCATAAAGATTATAAATATATATATGACCAAAATCGACAAGAGTATTGATCCGAAGAAAGCCATTAGACCAGTTGACCTAGGAAGCAGACGGTTGAATTGATTTTATTGTTATTTTATTTAATTGAACTAGACAAATCAATTGAATTAGCAAATTAGTGGCTCGATTGGTTCTGTAATGACCCGATAGTTACGGGTAATTGGAAAGTGTATTTTCGGGTTTCCGTTTGGTAAAACAGATTCGTAAATATTTATTAAAAATATTTATGAAGTTAGTTGTGTGATTAATTAGGTTTTGGCTAGGTGAATTAGCTTGAATTAAGGGCTATTAGGTGTAAGGATTAAATTGAATATAGGGAGAAAGTTGAATTATAGATTAGAGAAAAGTGAAGGGACTAAATAAGCAGTTAATTCCTATATAAGATGTGTATGGTAAAAATAATTCCATGTGTGTAAATAATATACATATATTTAATAATAAATTAAACTTACTTATTATTTTAAGTAAATATATTAATATTATTATATTATTATAATATAACATAAAACAAAATAAAGAAAGAAAAAGAGAATAGAAAAAGCATAAGCAAGAAACGAAACTCAGAAGGGAAATGGGAGAAAGAAAAAGAAAAAGAAAAATTAGGGTTTTAAGTTCAAAGCTTAATTGGTAAGTCAATTTAGTCCCTTTTCTTATAATTTTTTTATATTTTTAGAATTCTAATATCAAATACTACTTAATCTATGTTAAAATTTTAGAAAATATTGAATTTTTAGATGATGTTCATGTTGGATAATTTAAGTATTTGGGGTTAAATTGATAGAATTTTAAGTTAGAAATGAAAAAGGGATTGAATTGTAAAATAAATTATAAGTTTTGAATAATAGGGACTAAATTGTGAAAATTTCAAAATTTAGGGATTTAAGTGAAATTAGAGAGTTGAATTTAGTCTAAAGTGGAAATTGAATGAAACTATGAAATTAGTTTTGAAGAAATAAAGTTAGTCTCGGTTTATGGACTAAATTGGAATTTAGGCAAAAGTTGAGTACAAATTGAAATATTCAATGTGAAATTGTATTGTATTGATGAATTTCAATTGTTTCAATTCCGTAGTTAATGTTGTGCTAGAAACTTCACTTAAGAAATGAAAAGGTAAAGTCGACGAAGAGTAGCTCGAAAAATTCTGGTTTGTATTTCTATAATCCGAATCTAAATATTATTTGTTACATTTTTGATTTAATGATTATGGTAAGTGAATGAGGTAAGCAATTAGCATTTTGATATTGAATTGAATGTATGTGAATTTGTGAATCATGTGATATTTGAATATTGGATGATTGTAACATTTGAAAAATGAATTGAAAACCTATTAACTGTATCGGGCTAAGTCAGATATTGATGGCATGCTATAGGATTGAAAGAGTTAAGGGATACTTCAACTTCAAGTCGATGAGACACTGGGTGTCAATTTAATACTTCAGATAAATTCTATGAGGTACTGGGTACCAATTTACTTTGGCACAGCCGATGAGACACTAGTTTTCAACTTATTGCTTCGAATTATCCGATGAGGCATTGGGCGCCAAACTGGTGTGTTTGGTTGGATTCATGTATCCGTTCGAGTCTGAGTCCTGTTAATAGGGGTAATTGAATTAAACACTGACATGATTGATATTGAATGATGAAATGAGATATGGATAGAAACATAAGAATTGTGAATTTATGAATTGGTTACAATTGAACAACATTATTGTTCAAATGAATTGAGTTTACGTTATGAAAAGCTATCTAAGATAGCAAATGATAAGAATTGAATGTGATATAAATGCATCTCTATGAAGTGAGTAATTGTATAACTATGGTTATTGTATGATTTAATGTATATGTTACATTAATTTACCTTTAAGCATTTAGATTATAGAAATACCACTGAGTTCATACTTAGTGTACGGTTTGTTTTTCGTGCGCAGGTTAGGTATTTTAGAGTTAATCGTCGATTCAACATCCACAATGATCCCAAACTCAAAACATGGTGATGCACATTTCTTTTTGTGTCGGCATATACCTCAATTGTCTAATGTTTGTCATTTTGAGAAATGATTGTAAATGATGTTATAAGATGATATTGGTTGCTTATATATATGTCATATACTGAGGTTTAATATGGGATGTATGAGTAAATGCATAAGTGAGTATGATATAGGTATATTTGGATTGAAATTGACATGATTTTAGATTTAGATTGAATGAAGTTTTAATGGATTAATTTTGAAAATGGATATGAAGTATCTATGAGGGAACATTGATTAGGTCAATAAGTTGATTGTTTTGACATGTTTTATATGTATTTGAATGTGTTTTGGATTGATTGAACAATTGGTTTTTGAGTTGCTTGTTGTTAAAGATTGTAGGATATGGTAAACTTGATGCTTAAGGTTTATTTTGAGTCCACATGGCCAGGCACACGAGCATGTGACTGGACCGTGTGAGACACATGGCTAACACACGGGTCTGTGATTTGGCCGTGTGTCCCTTGCAACTTAAAATTTCAAAATAAAATGCTCAGGTAATTTCACACGGGCGTGTGTCTCAGCCTGTGAGGCACATGGCCTAGCACAAGGTGTATGGCTGACCGTGTGATCTAAGTCAAAGAGTTACACGAATTTGGACAATATGATTGAATTATGATGTTTTTGTGTGGATAATTATGTAATGTTTGTATTTGATCTGAAAAGTTCGGTAATGCTCTGTAACCCTGTTTTGGGAACGGATAAAGGTTAGGGGGTGTTACAATTAGTGGTATCAGATCTTTACAAGTTTAGCCGATTCTTAGACTAAATCAAACTCAGAATCGAGTCTAGAGGTACATGCCATTATTGAGTCAAATTGAGTCGAGATTTGGATGCTGATATATATATTGTTTGTTTTTGTTTTATAGTTGAAAATGTTAGATGATTATAATGACGATATTGATCAAGAAATGTATACTGGAGATAAAGAATCTTATGAATTAGATGAAACTGAACCGGTAACACCGAGTGTTAACCCAGTGGATAATCAACCACCTAATGTCAAACGAGGTAATGTTAGAGAAATGAATGATTCACAACTACTTAGAGTTATTGCTGATACTCTTCAACAAGTAGCAAAAACTACAACTACTACGACATCTACCCTTACTGTCCGTCGAGCCCCAATTAAAGAATTATGTAAGTACAATGTAACTGAATTTCTGGGTTTAAAAAGAGTTGATCCTTCTACAACTAAAAACTGGATTGAAACTACAAAAAGAATTCTGCAGCAACTTGAGTGTACTCCACGAGAAAGTTTATTATGTCCTGTTTCTCTATTGCAATGAGAAGTATATGTTTGGTGGGAATCAGTAACACGTCATGTACTGGCAGAACAGGTAAATTGAGATTTCTTTCAAAGAGAATTTCAAAAGAAGTATGTGAGTGAGTTGTACATTAAAGATAGAAAACAAGAGTTTTTGATGTTAAAACAAGGTGAAATGTCTGTAGTTGACTATGAACGAAATTTTCACGGCTTAGTAGATATACTGTTGAATATGTACCAGCTGAAGCTAATAGTTGCAAGCAATTTCTATGTGGTCTACGTGATGAACTACGGGTGCAACTGGTATCATATAGGATCACAAAATTTGTAGATTTAATTGAAAAGGGCAAAAATGGTTGAACAAGTATTGGGTCTTGATAAAAAGACTGAGAATTCCCGTCTGGTTGGAAAATGTTTTGGAACTACTAGTTCAAACTCGCAACTCAAAAGATCAAAAGAATCTCGTGGTAGTTGGAGATCGAGCTTTAAATAAGATAGAAGTGATAGAAACTGTGGAAGGCAATTGATAGTCTCTACGGATAGTGTACGATGTCCATCTCAGGATACTGAAATTTCGAATTATGAACATTGTGGGAAAAAGCATCGAGGTGAATGTTGGAGATTGACTCGAGGTTGTTTTCGCTGTGAATCTACATAACATTTTGTTAGGGATTGTCCGAAAAATGAAAATGTTATGCCTGTTACTTCTCAAAGATCTGTGCATTTTTCTAAAGGTCGTAGATCAGGTCGAAGTGGTTATTTTTCCAGAGGTGGTGTTAGAAAGGGAAATGGTGTTGTTACTCAACAATCAGAAGTCAGAACACCAGCTCAAGCATATATTGTACTGACTCGTGAAGAGGGTGATGTTAATGATGTAGCGACAGGTATATTTTTTTTGCATTCGAAACCTGTTTATACTTTACTAGATCCGGGATCTTCACATTCATATGTTAACACAAAATTGGTTGAGTGGGGAAATTTAAAATCTGAGATGTCTAGAGTATCAATAGTGGTGTCCAGTCCATTGGGGCAATCTGTACTAGTAGATCAAGTGTATAAGAGATGTCCATTAATAATACAGAATATAATCTTCCCTGTTGATTTATTAATAATGCCTTTGGCAATTTTGATATGATTTTAGGAATGGATTGGCTTCTAGAGCACGGGATGATTTTAGATTGTTGTAAAAATTTTTTTGTTCAGAGTGAAAATGGGGATAAGATTGATGTGAATGGTATTCGAACTAGTGGATCAACCCGTATTATTTTAGAGATTCAGGCTAATAAACTTCTTCATCAGGGTTGTACGGCTTTTTGGCTTATATTATTAATTCAGATTCTGTTGAAAGTCAATGCAGTAAAATTCAAACTGCTTTTGAATTTCCTGATGTATTTCCTGAAGAATTACCGGGATTACCACCAGATTGGGAGGTTGAATTTTCAATTGAAGTATATCCTGGTACAGCTCCAGTGTTAATACCTCCATATCGTATGTCACCTACAAAGTTGAAAGAATTAAAGGTGCAACTGTAGGATTTATTGGATCGTGGTTTTATACGTCCTAGTACTCCGCCTTGGGGAGCTCCAGTGCTTTTTGTTAAAAAAAAGATGGTTCGATATGACTCTATATTGATTATAAGCAATTGAATAAGGTAACGATTAAGAATCTATATCCGTTACCCCGTATTGATGATTTATTTGATCAACTAAAGGGAGCTTCTGTCTTTTCAAAGATTGATTTGAAATTGGGTTATTATCAGTTGAAGGTGAAAGAAAGTGATGTATCGAAGACGGCATTTCGAACACGGTATGGACATTATGAATTCTTAGTGATGCCTTTTGGATTAAAAAATGCTCCGGTCGCATTTATAGATCTCATGAACTGTATTTTCCAACCGTATTTGGACCAGTTTGTGGTAGTTTTCATTTATGATATTTTGGTCTATTCGAAGTATGAATCTAAACATGAGCAACATCTCAGAATTGTTTTGCAAATATTACAGGAGAAACAGGTATACGTGAAGCTTAGCAAATGTGAATTCTAGTTATTAGAGGTTGTTTACTTGGGGCATGTTGTTTTAGCAGATAGAATTAGAGTTGATCCGAAGAAGATTGAAGCAATTGTTCAATGGAAAGCACCGATGAATGTGTCAGAGGTTCGTAGTTTCCTTGGATTGACTAGTTATTATCGAAGATTTGTAAATGGATTTTCGAAGATAGCTTTGCCAATGACGAAGTTGTTGCAAAAGAATGTTCAATTTTTTTAGGATGATCAGTGTCAGAAAATTTTTGAGAAATTGAAGAAAACTTTGACTGAAGCACCGGTTTTGACATTACCAGAATCGGGAAAGGATTTTATCATTTATAGTGATTCCTCCTTGAGTAGTCTTGGTTGTGTATTAATGCAAGACAGAAAAGTAATTGCTTATGCATCTCGTCAACTGAAACCGCATGAACTTAATTATCCGACGCACGATTTGGAACTAGCTGCTGTGGTTTTTGCTCTAAAGATATTGAGACATTATTTATATGGTGAGAAATGTTATATTTATACTGATCATAAGAGTCTCAAGTATCTTCTATCTCAAAAGGAGTTAATTTGAGACAGCGTCGTTGGATAGAGCTTTTAAAGGATTATGATTGTGTTTTTGATTATCATCTTGGTAAAGCTAATGTTGTAGCTGATGCATTGAGTAGAAAAATTGCAATTGAATTGCGTGCAATATTTGTTTAGCTCCGTATCAACGATGATGGAAGTTTGTTGACAGAATTGAGAATTAAACTAATGATGTTTGATCAGATCAGATCAGCACAGTTAGAATATGATATGTTGATGAAGAAAAGATAAATAGTTTAGAATGGTATGTTAGAAAATTTTAGCATTGATGAACATAATTGTCTGAGATTTCATAATCAAACCTGTGTTCTAGCTGTTTCTGAATTAAAATAGATGATACTCTGCGAAACTCATGACAGTCCTTTTGCTTTGTATCCTGGAGGAACGAAAATGTATCGAAATCTGCGAGAATTATATTGGTGGCCTGGAATGAAAAGACATATAGTTGAGTATATGGTTAAATGCTTGACTTGTCAACGAGTTAAGGCAGAGCATCAGGTTCTTACTGGACTACTTTAGCATATTAATATTCCTGAATGGAAATGGGATTGTCTTACGATGGATTTTGTAACGGGGTTACCATTGTCGGCAAGTAAGAAAATGTTATTTGGGTGATTGTTGATCGGCTTACAAAATCAACTCATTTTATAGCGGTCAAAACTGATTGGTCACTTCAAAAACTTGCTAAAGTTTACATTTGGAAAATTGTGAGATTGCATGGTATTCCTATTTCGATAATCTCTGATCAGAATCCATGATTTACTTCGAGGTTCTGGAAATAGTTGCATGAATCTCTTGGTACTCGACTCAACTTTATCACAATATTTCATCCACAAACTGACGGACAATCTAAACAAGTGATTCAGATTTTAGAAGACATGCATCGTGCTTGTGTCATTGATTTTGAATCAGGCTGGGAACGTTATTTACCTTTGGCTGAATTTGTATATAATAATAGTTTTCAATCTAGTATTCAAATGGCTCCATATGAGGCTTTATATGGTCGTAGATGTTGATCACCTGTTTGTTGGATGGAATTGAATGAAAGAAAAATGATTGGGCCGGAATTAATTCAAGAAAGGGAGGACACTGTTAAGAAGATTCGAGATAGATTGAAAGTAGCTTTCGATAGACATAAATCATATGCAGATATGAAATGTCAGGATATTGAATATTCTGTCAGTGGTAAGGTATTTCTTAAAGTTTCACCATGAAAGAAAATTTTGAGATTTAGTCGAAAAGGGAAATTGAGTCCTCGTTTCATTGGGCCATATGAAATCACAAAAAGAGTAAGACCAGTTGCATACCGTTTAGACTTGTCTTTGGAATTACAAAAAATTCATGATGTTTTTCATGTTTCAATACTCAAAAGATACAAATCAGACCCTTCTCATGTTATTTCGACGGAAGATATTGAAATCTGACCCAATTTATCATATGAAGAAGAACCGATTGAGATATTAGCTTAAGAGGTGAAAGAGTTACGTAATAAGCGAGTTCCATTAATAAAAATGTTATGGCGCAGTCATAGTGTTGAAGAAACGACTTGGGAATCGGAAGAAACTATAAGATCTCAATACCCCCACCTCTTTTTAGGTAAATTTTGAGGATAAATTTTATTAAAGGGGGAGAAATGTAACAACCCGATAGTTACGGGTAATCAAAAACTGTATTTTCAGGTTTTTGTTTTCGTAAAACAGATTTGTAAATATTTATAATAAATATTTATGAAGTTAGTTGTGTGATTAATTAGGTTTTAGCTAGGTGAATTAGCTTGATTTAAGGGCTATTAGGTGTAAGGATTAAATTGAATATAGGGAGAAAGTTGAATTATAGATTAGAGAAAAGTGAAGGGGCTAAATAAGCAATTAATCCCTATATAACAAGTGTATGTGTAAATAATATACATATATTTAATAATAAATTAAACTTACTTATTATTTAAGTAAATATATTCATATTATTATATTATTATAATATAACATAAAACAAAATAAATAAAGAAAAAGAGAATAGAAAAAGCATAAGCAAGAAACGAAACTCAGAAGGGAAAGGGGAGAAAGAAAAATAAAAATAAAAATTAGGGTTTCAAGTCCAAATCTTAATTGGAAAGTCAGTTTAGTCTCTTTTCTTGTAATTTTTATGTTTTTAGATCCTAATATCAAATATTACTTAATCTATGTTGAAATTTTAAAAAATATTGAATTTTTAGATGATGTTCATGTTGGATAATTTAAGTAGTTGGGGTTAAATTGATAGAATTTTAAGTTAGAAATGAAAAGGGGATTGAATTGTAAAATAAATTATAAGTTTTGAATAATAGGGACTAAAATTGTGAAAATTTTAAAATTTAGAGATTTAAGTGAAAATAGAGAGTTGAATTTAGTCTAAAGTGGAAATTGAATGAAAATATGAAAAGTTAGTCTCGATTTAGAGACTAAATTGAAATTTAGGCAAAAGTTGAGGACAAATTGAAATATTCAATGTGAAATTGTATTGTATTGATGAATTTCAATTGTTTCAATTTCGTAGCTAACGTTGTGCCGGAAACTTCAATTAAGAAAGGAAAAGATAAAGTCGACGAGGAGTAGCTCAAAAAATTCTGGTTTGTATTTCTATAATCCGAATCTAAATATTATTTGTTGTATTTTTTTTAATGATTATGGTAAGTGAGTGAGGTGAGTAATTAGCATTTTGATATTGAATTGAATGTATGTGAATTTTTTATTAATGTGATATTTGAATGTTGGATGATTGTGGCATTTGAAAAATGAATTGAAACCCTATTAACTGTATCGGGCTGAGTCAGATATAGATGGCATGCCATAGGATTGGAAGAGTTAAGGGATACTTTGACTTCAAGTCGATGAGACATTGGGTTTCAATTTAATACTTTGTATAAATTCGATAAGGTACTGGGTTCCAATTTACTTCGGCAAGCCCGATGAGGCACTGGGTGTCAACTTATTGCTTCAATTTATCCGATGAGGCACTGGGTGCCAAGTTGGTGTGTTTTGGTTGGATCTGTGTATCCGTCCGAGTCCGAGTCGTGTTAACAGGAGTAATTGAATTAAACACTGACATGATTGATTTTTAATGATGAAATGAGATATGGATAGAAACATAAGAATTGTGAATTTATGAATTGGTTACAATTGAACAACATTGTTGTTCAAATGAGTTGAGTTTACATTATGAAAAGTTATTTGAGATAGCAAATGATAAGAATTGAATGTGAAGTAAATGCATCTCTATGAAGTGAGTAATTGTATAACTATGATTATTGTATGTTTTAATGTATACGTTTTATTGATTTACCTTTAAGCATTTGGATTGTAGAAATACCACTAAGTTCATACTCAGTGTACGGTTTGTTTTCCGTGCGCAGGATAGGTACTTTAATGTTGATCATCGATTCAACATCCACAACGATCCTGAGCTCAAAACGTGGTGATGTACATTTCTTTTTGTGTCGGCATGTACCTAGGTTGTCTAATGTTTGTCATTTTGAGAAATGAATGTAAATGATGTTATAAGATGATACTGGTTGCTTATATATATGTGATATGTTGAGGTTTAATACAGGATGTAAGAGTAAATGCATAAGTGAGTATGATATAGGTATATTTGGGTTGAAATTGACTTGATTTTAGAATTAGATTGAATGAAGTTTTAATGGATTGTTTTGATAATAGTTATGAAGTATCTATGAGGGAACATTGATTAGGTCAATAAGTTGATTGTTTTGACATGTTTTATAAGCATTTGAATGTGTTTTGGATTGATTGAACAATTGGTTTTTGAGTTGCTTGTTGTTAAAGATTGCAGGGTATGGTAAACTTAATGCTTAAGTTTCATTTTGAGTGAGACACACTGCTAACACATGGGCCTATGATTTGGCCGTGTGTCCCCTGCAGCTTAAAATTTCAAAACAGAATGCTCAGGTAATTTCACACGGGCAGTGACACGGGCGTGTGTCTCAGCCGAGTGAGGCACACGGCCTAGCACAAGGGTGTGTGGCTGACCGTGTGATCTAAGTCAGAGAGTTACACGGGGTCGGACACCGCCTGAGGCACGGGTATGTTCATGGTCACACGGGCGTGTCCTTTGGCCATACGAGTGTGTTCCTTGGCCACACGGGTGTGTGTCCCCTGCAGTTAGGAAAAAATTAAAATTTCAGGAAAAATTTCTGAAGTAATCGATTAAGTCCCGATTTATTTCTAACACGTGTCTTGGGCCTCGAGGGCTCAGAAAAGGGACAATATGATTGAATTATGATGTTTTTGTGTGGATAATTATGTCATGTTTGTATTTGATCTAAAAAGTTTGTTAATGCTTCGTAACCCTGTTTTGGCAACGGATAAGGGTTAGGAGGTGTTAATCGACCACCGGTTCAGTTCTAAAAACCTTGGTTAGAATATTTCATTCTACATATGCTAGTAGTTGGACAACAAAATTTAGGTTTGATAAAAACATTAAAATTAAAAAGATCAATTCAACCACCAAGTTTCCTGGTCAATAGGTCTAATATGTTTCCCTAGACCAGTACCCTTGCTGATTTTTGGCTAATCAATCCAATTCAAGTTTTTATAATTTTTATAAGTTTACATATTTTTTTAATATTTTTTTATTTTTTTACAATTTTTTTATTTTTGTAACAATTCTAATATTTTTTTAATTTTTAATAAGTTTATATTAATTTTAATAATTTTAATTTTTTTAATATTTAATATTTTATAAAAAAATCTTTTTTTATATATTTTTTCTGATTTTTATATTTTTGTGATATCATTTGTTATGAAAAAAATATTAGATTAAGCCAGAAGTAGTCACGTGTCACCATCTGATCAGTCTGTTAATTTATTCTAACAATCATCACAGTCAATGACAGAAACCATTAATAGAGGAGCTTAATTGATAATTTTTGTTAACAACATAAACTTAATTGAGTGTGGATTGAATACAAAAGCTTAAATTTTATTATTTTCACTTTCTTAAAGAACAAAGGGAATTTTTGTAATTATAAAATGAAATTAGCTTCTATATATCTAAGTAGCTTGCATACTTATAGAGTAAAACATAACTATATAATTATAAATAAATATTATAAAAAATATATACTAGCATTAACTTAGGCTTTGTTTGTTTCACTGAAAATAGCTTTCAGAAAATGTTTTTTTGCATGTTTCTATGTTTGTTTCATGAAAAAAAGCTTAGTAAACAAAAAATGACTTACAGGTTGAGATATTTGCTCGAGAGGTGAAAGAGTTACGTAATAAGCGAGTTCTATTAGTAAAAGTATTATGGCATAGTCATAGTGTTGAAGAAGCGACTTGGGAGCTAGAAGAAACTATAAGATCTCAATAGCCCCACCTCTTTTTAGGTAAATTTTGAGAACGAAATTTATTAAAGGGAGAGAAATGTAAAGACCCAATAGTTACGGGTAATTGGAAAGTGTATTTTCAGCTTTCCATTTTCGTAAAATAGATTCGTAAATATTTATTAAAAATATTTACAAAGTTAGTTGTGTGATTAATTAGGTTTTGGCTAGGTGAATTGGCTTGAATTAAGCGCAATTAGATGTAAGGATTAAATTGAATATAAGGAGAAAGTTGAATTATAGATTAGAGAAAAGTGAAGGGACTAAATAAGCAATTAATCCCTTTATAACAAGTGTATGGTAAAAATAATTCCATGGATGTAAATAATATACATATATTTAATAATAAATTAAACTTAATTATTATTTAAGTAAATATATTAATAATATTATATTATTACATTATTATATTATTATAATATAACATAAAACAAAATAAATAAAGAAAAAAAAGAGAATAGAAAAAGGATAAGCAAGAAACAAAACTCAAAAGGGAAAAGGGAGAAAGAAAAATAAAGAAAAATTAGGGTTTTAAGTTCAAAGCTTAATTGGTTAGTCAATTTAGTCCATTTTCTTATAATTTTTATGTTTTTAGAATCCTAATATTAAATACTACTTAATCTATGTTGAAATTTTAGAAAATATTGAATTTTTAGATGATGTTCATGTTGGATAATTTAAGTATTTGGGGTTAAATTGATAAAATTTTAAGTTAGAAATGAAAAAGGGATTAAATTGTAAAATAAATTATAAGTTTTGAATAATAGGGATTAAATTGTGAAAATTTCAAAATTTAGGGATTTAAGTGAAAGTAGGGAGTTGAATTTAGTCTATAGTGGAAATTGAATGAAAATATGAAATTAGTTTTGAAGAAATAAAGTTAGTCTCGGTTTATGGACTAAATTGGAATTTAGGCAATAGTTGAGTACAAATTGAAATATTCAATGTGAAATTGTATTGTATTGATGAATTTCAATTGTTTCAATTCCATGACTAATGTTGTGCCAGAAACTTTAATTAAGAAAGGAAAAGATAAAGTTGACGAGGAGTAACTCGGAAAATTCTAGTTTGTATTTCTATAATCCGAATCTAATTATTATTTGTTGTATTTTTTATTTATTGATTATGGTAAGTGAATGAGTGAGTAATTAGCATTTTGATATTAAATTGAATGTATGTGAATTTGTGATTAATGTGATATTCGAATATTGGATGATTGTGGCATTTGAAAAATGAATTGAAATCGTATTAACTGTGTATCTGCTTCAGTGGATAAGTGTTCTGGGTGTGTGTGAGAGGTCCCAAGTTCAAGTCTTGTCTTGTGTAAATTTTGGTATTTTTCTGAATAAAGCCTTATCCTTGGTCAGTAGGCTTTTATTTAATGGTGGATAAGCTTATATTAGATTGGGCCTGCTGGTCTGGTGGTTAAGGCGTGTGTTGGAGTCTAGGAGGTCTGGAGTTTGAATCCCTGCATGAGTGTAGGGGAATATTTTTGCTCGTTTGACCGAGAGAGTTTCAGTCAAATAGGAATTCTAAGAAGTGGGTTTAGTGGAGAGATTTGGGGGATATGGGGAGTTAGGAATTATCTTCATTAAATTCTTTTTTTCACAATTTTGGTTCTTTTCCAAAATTCTGACGCCAAATTTTCCATTCCTTCTCTTCTCTTTTTGTTCACGTTTTTCTTTTGTTGTTCGACATTGAAAGCGTGCTACAATTTTACCTTCGAACTCTGGTTTCTAGTTCTTCGATTTTTCTTCCTCTACGAGTTGGTGAATTTCAGTAAATGTAGTAATTGAAGCTATTTTTGATTTAGGGTTTTGATTGACGGGTCTCATTTTGATTCTTGGAAAAGTTAAAGGGCTAGAGCTTTCGATCAGTGTTGAAGCGATGTAGAAACACTGTTACTTAGTTGAAGGTAAGGTTTTTGAAGGTGTCGGGTTTAACATCTCAATAAAGTTTCGTTTAAGTTTCTGAATCTCACTCAAGGGGATCGTTCAGTGGCCGAGAATGAGGCCGAGTTTCTGAGGTTGAGCCGCTATGCACGAGGCATGGTGGCGACTAAATATGAGTGTTGTGTCTGATTTGATGATTGACTCAGGGAAAATTTGAGAGTTTTGATAGCACCGTAGAGGGAGCGTGACTCTTCAATAGTGGTAGAGAAGGCGAAGATTGCCGAGGAGGTGAGGCGCACTGAGCGTCAAAACCAGGATAAGGAGAGAGGCAAGAATAAGAGGGATTCGGAGCCCTCGAGTTCTGCGATGAAGCCTAAGAAAAAGGCCAGACCTGATGGGCCAGTTAGAGTTGGGGCACTGTTGCACCTACTGAGATCTTGCCTTGTTTGAGATATGGGCGAATGTTGAAGGATGACTAGGGCATGTTTGAGATATGGGTCTGTTGAGCACTGCGTTCGAGAGTGTCCCTTGAGGGCCGATCAGATGCAAGCTCCAGGTTTTGGTACTGCACAGCTGCCGAGGGTAGTTCAGCAATCACCTAGAGGCCGTGATCAAGCTAGGGGTGGTAATGGCATAGGCCGTTGACAGAGAGCCCCGAGCAGAGGTGCTGGACATACTAAGGCGAGGCAGCCCACTCTTGTTTATGCTGCTCGTCAAGATGATAGAGATGCTCCAAACGTCATCACGGGTACGTTTTTAATTTATGATGTACCTTATCTGGCATTAATAGACATAGGTTCTACACACTCCTATGTTACTAGCACTGTGTTTGAAACTTTAGAGATTCCAATTGAGAATACTTCTAGTGAGGTGATCGTTGTGAGTCCTTTGGGGCAATCTATTCAAGTTAGCAAATTGTATAAAGACGTACCATTAGAGGTCCAAGGGACAGTATTTTTGGTTGACCTGATGGAGCTTCCGTTCGGGGAGTTCGATTTAATTTTTTCTGAGGATGGACTGGTTGGTTAAGCACCGAGTAAGTCTGGACTATGCTACTAAGAGGGTCATTTTAGAACCGGGGAGGACGACGAGGTAATTGTAATTGGGGAACGACGGGATTTTCTGACAAATGTGATTTCTGTGTTGGTTGCGAAAAAGTTGGTCCAGAAAGGATGTGAGGCATGTCTGGCCTATGTAAGAGTCTCTAAATCTTGGGGTTCTTCTGTAAAGGACATCAGAACTGTAAGAGATTTTTCGAATGTATTCCCTGAAGAGCTATCAGGTTTGCCTCCTAGCTGAGAAGTGGAATTTGGGATCGAACTTATTCCAGGTATAGCTCCAGTGTCTATCGCCTCGTACCGGATGACATCAAATGAGCTTACGGAGCTCAAGGCTCAGATTCAGGAGTTGTTGGATCGTGGATTCATTCATCCCAGTATGTCTCCATGGGGAGCACCTGTATTGTTTGTGAAAAAGAAAGATGGGACAATGAGAATGTGTATCGACTACCGACAGCTAAACAAGCTAACGATTAAGAATAGGTACCCACTTTTGAGGATTGATGATTTATTCGACCAGTTCGGAGGGGATTCTGTGTTTTCCAAGATTGATCTACGTCCGGGTTATCATCAATTGAGGGTTAATGAGGTTTAGGACTCGTTATGGTCATTACGAGTTCCTAGTTATGCCCTTTGGTTTGACTAATGTACCAACGTCATTTATGGACTTGTTAAACCGAGTGCTCTAGCCCTATTTGGATCAGTTTGTGGTGGTGTTCATCGATGATGTCTTAGTGTATTCTAAAACTGAAAATGAACACGATGAGCATCTGAGAGTGGTACTATAGATTTTTCGTGAGAAACAGCTGTATGCGAAGTTCAGCAAGTGTGAGTTATGGCTTAAGGAAGTAACATTTTTGGGACATGTAGTTTCTACTGAGGGGATACGAGTCAATCCACGTAAGATCGAAGCGGTGTTAGATTGGAAATGGCCGAAGAATGTGTCTGAAATCTGCAGTTTTTTGGGGTTGGCGGGTTACTATCGATGCTTTGTAGAAGGGTTCTCTTTGATCGCAGCTCCGTTGACTAAGCTTCAACGTAAAGGAGTTCCTTTTGTGTGGACCGATGCGCAGCAAGAGAGCTTTGAGAAGCTTAAGACTGTACTAACTGAGGCCCCTGTTCTGATACAGCCAGAGTTTGGGAAGGAGTTCACCGTTTATAGGGATGCGTCATACGTCGGTTTGGGATGTGTGTTGATGCAAGATGGTAAGGTGGTAGCATACACATCTCGTCAGCTTAAGACACATGAGGCGAATTATCCGACGCATGATTTGGAATTGGCTGCCGTAGTTTTTACTTTGAAAATTTGGGGGCACTATCTGTACGGAGAGAAGTGTATTATCTACACTGATCATAAGAGCCTTAAGTATCTCCTTACTCAGAAGGAGTTGAATCTTAGGCAGCATAGATGGGTTGAGCTGCTTAAGGATTATGATTGTGCCATTGAGTACCATCCTGGCAAAGCCAATGTAGTGGCTGTCGCATTGAATCGTAGGGCCATGACTGATCTGAGAGTGATGCTCACTCGACTTAGCCTGTTCAACAATGGGAGTTTGTTGGCTGAGCTGCAAGTTAAACCACAGATTAAGGGTAAGCAGTTTGGGGATAGGTCTCTTGAGTTTTGTTTTCGTCAGGTTGAGAATAGTGGCACGACTAATTTTAGGGTAAACAGTGATGGGGTACTTTGTTTTTGCAGTCAGATTTGTGTACCAAATGATGAAGATTTAAGGCAGTCGATTCTGAGAAAGGCACATAATAGCCCTTACTCTATGCATCCTGGTGGTAATAAGATGTACCGAGATCTTCGAGAGTTGTATTGGTGGCCAAGATTAAAGCGGGAGGTTACTGATTTTGTGGCTAGATGCTTGAAATGCCAGCAGGTTAAGGCTGAGCACCAGTCGCCTTCGGGATTGCTACAGCCGATTAAGATTCCCCTTTAGAAGTGAAAACGTATGACGATGGACTTCGTTAGTGGGTTACCAGTTATAACATCTGGAGACGAAGCTTTTTCATGAGCTCGGATGGCGTAGGCTCTAGCAAGTGCACGAGCCTCTAATCTAACAGCAGTGTCTTTTGTTCCCCTCAAACTGCCATTCATATTACCTGTATTTTTGGGAGGTCTACTACGAGATGCATTGCCACTAGGCATCGAATTTTGTACAATCTCCTACTCGATAGACTCAGGGCAATCACGGATAAAATGGTCTAAAGATCCACATTTGAAGCAAGATCGATAATATAATCTACAATTGTCGGGATGTCATTTACCATAGTGTTTACACTCAGGTCGATCAGATCAAACATTTCTAACACTAGCAATAAATGTAGCTGGAGCTCTGAAGCTCGAATGTGATCTAGCACGATCTCTACTCGAATGTCCCACATTATCCTTTGAACGACTATAATCATCTCAGAATTTCTTTGACATAGACTGAAATGGCTTGCTCAATGATCTCTTTCACACTTCTCTAGCTTCTGAATCAACTTTTCTTTTCTCTTTTCTGAGTTCTTTGGCTTTACATGCTCGTTCAACAAGCACAAAGAATTCTTTGATCTCAAGAATACCGACTAACAAACAAATATCTTCATTCAAACCGTCTTCAAATCTTTTTCACATTATTGCCTTAATAGATACACATTCTCGAGCATACTGACTCAGTCTTACAAATTCTCGCTCATATTCAGTAACAGACATTTGGCCTTATTTAAGCTCAAGAAAATTTTTACGTTTCTGATCTATGAATCTCTGACTGATGTATTTCTTCCAGAATTCAACTTGAAAGAAATCCCAAGTGACTCGCTCTCTCGAAACCATTGATATCAAAGTCTTCCACCAGTGATACGCCGTATCTCTCAGAAGTGAAATGACACATTTTATGCATTCATCAGGGTTCAATGAAAATTCATCAAGTACTCTTATCGTATTCTCTAGCCAGAACTCGGCTCTCTCAGCATCATCACTAGTGGTAGCTCGAAACTCTTTAGCCCCATATTTTCTAATTTTATCGACTGGAGGCTTATTCAATTGATTTTGATTAACTTGTGGCATAGCAGGGACTTGTGGGGGATTGACCGAGGTTGGGGGTTATTGAACAACCGGATTAGTTCTAATGTATTGGGTGAACCAATCATTCATTATTTGATAGAAGACTTGTTTAGCCTCTTCATCATGGCTACTTGTAGTTGGTCTAAAATCAGATGGCGCTGTCCCTTGCATGAGAGCAGGCACATTACTTTCGACATTGTCAGCTACAGCTCGTTTGAGATCCATTTGCTATATAAAAACACATTTTCATTGTCAGGATTCATCAAACTATCCCAGTTCATAAATATGGCATGTATAGCTAGACTCACATACGCTACATTAGTCCTAGAATCGACTAAACCGTAGCTCCGATACCAACCAAATGTAACACCCCTAACCCGTATCCGTCGCCGGACTAGGGTTAAAGGCGTTACCAAATGAATCAAAACATTTTACGAACAATTCATATGCATTATCCATAATCATAGTCATACATCATAATAAAGTCCCTTATATAGGTCATCGAGACCTTAAACATGCATTAGAAAGGGGTTGGGACTAAACCGAACTCATATAATTTTTTTCAAAACTTAAACAATTTTTCAAAATTGTACAGGCCACACGCCCGTGTGAACAGGCCGTGTGCCTCACACGGCTTTAGACACGCCCGTGTGTCTAGGCCATGTCAAAACAGGGCATACATACTGACTTGTCCACATGGCCACAAGACACGCCCGTGTGCCAGGCCATGTGAAAATTAGAGAGGCTACTGACTTGGATCACACGGCCAGTCACACGCCCGTGTGTCTAGCCCGTGCTCAAAACTGAATTGGCTACATGACCTAGCACACTCCCGTGTGTGCAACCATGTGGTCTGCTCAGGCTCATTTCAAAATGGCCCTCGAGCAACACGACTGAGACACACGCCCGTGTCTCTGCCCGTGTGGGCAGAAATAGGCCATTTACAAGGCCAATTTTCCACCTATTACGGGTTCTCCCTACAATCATCAAAACCACATCATTTTATACCAAATTATCAACCATTTTACAACCAAAACATACATTTTTCATGCGATAACATTATTCATAAATTACATACTCAATATACAAACCAAAACATATCAATTCCTAAGCGAAAATCATACCAAAACATAGGTTTCATAATCTCTAATCACACAATTAAATCTCATGTCAAAACTTTACCAAATTCTATAATAGGCACAAATCAAAACTTACCAAATTGACCAATTCTTTTGGCCATTCAAAACACATCATATTGATTGTATTGCATCACATATTTCATACCAAGAACTCATTTATATACACAACCATAATCAAGCCAAATCACATAGCTAGATATATACATCACAAAATATAATCAAAGTACTTTTAGCCTATACATGTCATATGCAAATATTTACACTTTTAAAATGTACCAAAATAGAGTTCTATAGTGTGGTGACGATCCTCGACGATCCCCGAGCTCCCGATAGCTACGATATCTATATAACAATGCAAACACATACAAAGTAAGCTTTCAAAAGCTTAGTAAGCCATATATAAATAAACTTATCATATAATTCATATAAGCATCATCAATTTGCATATATTTCATAGCCAAATACTATCACAAACCTCAATGTTCATATACATTTCATATATTCCAAATTCTTTAGCATATATAGCATATTTTCTCATACATTTGTCACATATCATCACTTGTTCACTAAGGTACATATACTTACCTTTCAACATCAAATATGATATACATTTCAAACATACCTGAATCGGATACACATTTCATATATTCATTCGTTTCTCGGAATGCCTGTTGAACCATTCAGAATCATAAGGATACGCGGATAATTCGAAAAGCTCGTACAATGCCAACATCCCAGACGTGGTCTTACATGTAATCAAATATCGATGCCACTATCCCAAACAAGGTGTTACACGAAATCAAATACGACTGCAACGTCCCAGACGTGGTCTTACACGTAAATTATTAGTCGATGCCAACGTCCCAGACGTGGCCTTACATGATAACACATATCGGATCCTATGTCATGACATATGTATCGTAACTATTCCTAAAGTTCCTATGGGGTTTTTCAGACATCGGAACTTTGTCGATACTTTCTTGGATTTCTCATATTCAGCTCTCATATTATCATTCATCACAATACAATGTCATATATATATGAATAAATAAATTCAAACACATTTATTTGTATATCGATTTACCTCGTATGAATTCGAATAAACAGAATCGGCTACTTGACGACTTTCGACTTTCCCCGATCTAATTCTGTTTTCTTTGGTTCTTGATCTATATCAATTTAAATTTAACTTATTCACTTTTACATTCATTCAAATCAATCCAAAAACACATATTTAGGGCACTTTACAAACTAGCCCTTACATTTTCACGTTTTGACACTTTATTCCCTATTTCACAAAATCACAAAATACACATAATTTCTTTATACACATGTCTAGCTGAATTTTCATATAGCTCATACAAGTCCATATGTTTCATTTATTTCACATTTTAATCCATCAATTTACAAATTTCTCAATTTAGTTCAAATTACTTAAATTCATCAAAAAATCAAAGACAAAACATGATAACCCAACATATATCTTTCATTTTCAATCAACTAACTTCATAAAAATCATAATTTCATCAAGATATCAACTCAAAATCATCAACAAAATAAAAAATTGAGACATGGGCTTAATAGTATATAAAGCAACGATTACAAAAATATAGAAATTATCGAAAACGGATCAAAAACCATACCTTAATCACCAAAATAAGTAGCCGAACCCTAGCTTGTATTTTCTTTTATTTTCCTTTATATTTTCGGTTATGGATGAACACAAATGATCCATTTTCATTCCTTTTTATTATTATAAATCATTTAATTACCAAATACCAATTTTGCCCTTAATAATAAACATTTATAACATTAATATAAAAGGCCATAATTGTCCTATCAAGCTTACAATGGTCAAATATCAACATAAGGACCTCTCATTTAGAAAGACACAACAAATAGACACTTAATCAAATAACAAGCAACTTTTACATTTTACGTAATGAGGTCCTTAAGCACACAAACGATCAAATTTTTATATGAAATTTTCACACATACTAATTCACATATAGTAAGCATGAAAATTAATATTAAAAATAATTTTTTGACTCAAATTTATGGTTCTAAAACCACTATTCTGACTAGGGTCAAAACCGGACTGTTACAAATAAGTTGATTGTTTTGACATGTTTTATATATATTTGAATGTGTTTTGGATTGATTGAGCGATTGGTTTCTGAGTTGCTTGTTGTTAAAGATTGCAGGGTATAGTAAACTTAATGCTTAAGATTCATTTTGAGTCCACATGGCTAGGCACACGGGCGTGTGACTGGACCGTGTGAGACACACTGCTAACACACGGGCGTGTGATTTGGCCGTGTGTCCCCTGCAACTTAAAATTTCAAAATAGAATGCTTAGGTTATTTCATACGGGCAGTGACATGGGCGTGCGTCTCAGCCGTTTGAGGCACACAGCCTAGCACACGAGTGTGTGACTGATAGTGTGATCTAAGTCAAAGAGTTACATAGGTTCGGACACGGCCTGGGGAACGGGCATGTTCATGGTCAAAGGGGCGTGTCCCTTGGCCACACAAGCGTGTATCCCCTACACTTAAGGAAAAATTTGAAATTTCGCGAAAAATTTCTGAATTAACCGATTAAGTCCCAATTTATTTCTAACACGAATCTTGGGCCTTGAGGGCTCATAAAAGGGGCGATATGTTTGAATCATAATTTTTTGTGTGGATAATTATGTAATGTTTGTATTTGATCTGAAAAGTTTGATAATGCTCCGTAACCTTGTTTTGGCAACAGATAAGGGTTAGAGGGTGTTAATCGACCACCGGTTCAGTTCTAAAAGCCTTGGTTAGAATATTTCATTCTACATATGCTAGTAGTTGGACAACGAAATTTTGGTTTGATAAAAATATTAAAAATAGAAAGATCAATTCTACCACCTAGTTTCCTGGTCAACAGGTCTAATAGGTTTCCCTAGACCTGTACCCTTGCCAATTTTTGGCTAACCGATCCAATTCAAGTTTTTATAATTTTTATAAGTTTACATATTTTTTTAATATTTTTTATTTTTTTACAATTTTTTATTTTTTTAACAATTCTAATATGTTTTTAAATTTTTAATAAGTTTATATTAATTTTAATAATTTTTAAAAATATTTAATATTTTTATAAAAATCTTATTTTTTTTATTTTTTCTGATTTTTATATTTTTGTGATATCATTTGTTATGAAAAAAATATTAGATTAAACCAGAAGTAGTCACATGCCACCATCTGATTGGTCTGTTAATTTATTCTAACAACCAACGCAGTCAATGACAAAAACCATTAATAGAGGAGCTTAATTGATTATTTTTGTTAACAACATAAACTTAATTGAGTGTGGATTGAATACAAAAGCTTAATTTTTATTATTTTCACTTTCTTAAGGAACAAAGGGAATTTTTGTAATTATAAAATGAAATTAGCTTTTATATATCTAAGTAGCTTGCATACTTATATGATATAGAGTAAAATGTAACTATATAATTATAAATAAATATTATAAGAAATATATACGAGCATTAATTTAGGCTCTGTTTGTTTCACTGAAAATAGTTTTCGAAAAATGTTTTTTTGCATGTTCCTATGTTTGTTTCATGAAAAAAAGCTTGGTAAACGAAAAATGACTTATAAGTCAATAGAAAATAAGTTATTTTCCTGTAAAATGACTTACCCTACCTTTTTGAAAAGTCATAGGTATCAACTATAATTCTTCTGCATGCATTTGGATTAAGATTTCTTACACATGTATATCTTGGTTTTGAGTTTTATATACTTGTTGTATTTAGCCAACCAAGACGAAAGAGATGTAAGTGATAAAGGGAAGGCTAAGCAAGTGTAAGTTGTGTCAACCTATGATAGCAAGTTAATTTTGTGCTTTTAATGTATTTATTTTTGGCTAATTTTCAAATAAAATGCTACTAAACTTGTGTCTTTCTTATTAGGGACAAAATTGGGGTGTCAAAATTTAAAATCAAACAAAATTGACTAAATTGAAATGAAAAGCAAAGAGGAGGACCAAATTGAAGAATTAGTGGTTGACTGGTTAAAATTAGATTTTTTTTGAATTGTCAAAATTCTATAAATAGTTTAAATATTATTTTTAGTTGATATTTTTAGAAAAAATCTTACTAAATTTAACATCAGGAATGTGTATAAATATTTAGTGTTGGTGGCCCTTTAAGGACACACGGAAATACCAAACAATTTATTTATTTATTTATTTTTTCTTTCTTTCATCCGTCTGTAACCATTTTCTTTCCTTTAAAGAGCATTTTTGTCATTTTCGTTTCATATTTCTTTTCCTTTACAAATTCTTATTAAATTCTTCCTAAGTCCTTTCCCCTTTTCACTTTCCACTTTCCACCATTTCCATTCAAAATCATCTTATTACACCTGGCTGAGGAAGGAGATTTGAGTTTGAAAAAGATTATCGAATGATTTTTAGTATAGAGTACACATCATGCTTAAGGACAAGCATCAGCTAAATAGGAGGGAATTTGATAGCAAATTAATTTTGTACTTTAAATGTATTTTTTTTGTGGCTAATTTTCGAATAAAATGTTACTAAATTTGTATCTTTCTTATCAGGGACAAAATTGGAGTATCAAAATTCAAAATCAAATAAAATGGGCTAAATTGAAATGAAAAGAAAACAAGAGGGCCAAATTGAAGAATTGAAGAATTAGTGGTTGACTGGTTAAAGTCATAATTTTTTTTAAATTGTCAAAATTCTATAAATAGTTTAAATCTGATTTTTAGTTGATATTTTTAAGAAAAAATCTTACTAAATTTTGCATGAAAAATATGTATAAACACTTAGTATTGGTGGCCTTTAAAGGACACACTATAAATACCAAACAGTTTTTTGGTATGTCTTTATTTTTTATTTTTTAAATGAAAATGGTGGAAAGAGGAAGGGCCTCAAGGTGCAATTAAATAGATTTTGTAAAGAAAAAAAATGAAACGAAAATGGTAGAATGCTCTTTAAAGTAAAGAAAATGGTTACAGACACATGAAAGGAAAAAAGGAAAGAAAGAAATAAATTGTTTGGTATTTCCAGTGTGTCCTTCAAAGGCCACCAACACTAAATGTTTATACACATTCTTTATACTAAATCTAGAAATACTTTTTTCTTAAAAATATAAACTAAAAATCATATTTAAACAATTTATAGAATTTTGACAATTTAAAAAAAAATCTGATTTTAACCAATCAACCACTAATTCTTCAATTCTTCAATTTGGTCATCCTCTTTGCTTTTCATTCCAATTTAGCTCATTTTGTTTGATTTTGAATTTTGGCACCCCAATTTTGTCCCTGATAAGAAAGACACAAGTTTAGTAGCATTTTATTTGAAAATTAGTCAAAAATAAATACATTAAAAGTACAAAATTAACTTGCTATCAACTTAGGTATTTTGTTGGTGAGTTTCTAAACTCAAACTTTTGGTGGTTGTTTTATATTTATCAGTAATGTGTTTTCATGTTGTGGTTGTCTTCATGTTCTACTGATAATGAGTTGCATTATCGTGGTTGATTTATATAAAGTTTTGTCTTACAGTTGCATGATCAATTATACTTTTTTGATAAACTTTTACTGAGAAAATAATTGCTAATGAAGTTATCTTTGCAATGGTCCGCTAGATATTATGTTTGGTATGATATGTTGTATTATCAATAAAATGAACAATTGAATTTTGCTATATGCCTGTTATAATTATGAATGACATGTGGAGTATGGAAGGTTGTTTTGACGGATGAAATATGAAGAAATGTCATGTTGTGCACTCTGTGCCACATGTTATCCGGCTTTGTGGAGGTTCGGGCATATAGTACGGAGAATGTATATGCATGATTTTTTATTTTGCCGAGGTTCAAGATAACCCAATATGGGTTCGATGTATGTATGAGACTCCGCAGAGTCTAAGGTTTTAAGCCTCCAATGTGTAAGCAAGTCCATGGTCATGGCATATGAAAGTTATGAAAGATATGAAAGTCCGTCGAACTTATTCAATAAGTTTTATGTTAAAGTTAAACGTGAGGTTTCGCCAAATGAAGTTCGCTACAAAGTCCGCTTGTATGAATCCACTATGCTTGTGATGTTCTTCTATGAATCCGCATGTTTAAATTTATTTTATCTTTGAAGTTTCTTTTATGAATTCACATGAATTGACCACTATATTCTTGAATCTTTTTATATGAGTACGCTAGTTTGAGTTTGCCATACTGTGAATCTTCTTCTATGAATACCTATGTATGGGCTGTTGTATTCATGAATCTTCATCTGAGTCCTCATATAAGACTCCACATCTAGAATCTGTAGGATTGTCTTCCATGTTAATCCAAAATAACTCTCTCTCTCCTTTCGGTGGATTATATTAAGATTTTATGCAACAAGTCTGTACGAAGAGATTATATGTCTCATGATCTTTCACGAGAGGAGTTCTCATGCATACTGTACTATATCATTATGTGGTCTATGCTCAAATACAAGCTATGGAAAATGGTTTCACAAGTTTAAGCTAAGCAAGAATCTTGGCGAATCCTAAAAATTGAACTTATTTTAGAGCTCACTAAGTTTCTCATGAACTTACCATGTTTCTTTTCTTCGTTTCAAGTAAGACTAAATTGTAGTATTAATTTAAATTAAGTTTTAATTAAGAATTATTTATTATTAAGCTTATATATGATATTAATTATTATAAATTATTTTCTTATTATAAAATAAATTTCTATTGTTAAAAGGAAATTGTACTATAATATTTTATAACAAATATATTTATGTCACATTTGTTTTATAAAGAGCAATATAAAATATAAATTTATAGATATAAAATAAACTTAATTAAACAATGAAAAGATAAAAAAAAATCTCAAATGTACGTTTGTTTCATTAAAAACAACTTTTATGAAATACTTTTAGGAAATCTGTCAAACAACAGAAAATATTTTACACAGATTCATCCAAACACCACAAAATATTAATTTTTCTAGAAAAGTAAGTCATCTTTTAAAAATTACTTTCCAAAAACTATTTTCAGTGAAACAAACAAAACCTTATTATAAAATTATTAGTTAACATTTGATAAAATCATTGTTTATCATTGTAAAATATTTTAACAATGTTTAAAACTTCAAAAAGAAATATATTCAAACGTTAAAATTTTAATTGATTTCAATAAGTAAATATTTTAAAATTTTTAATAATGTTGGAAACATCAAAACAAATATATATGCAATAAAAACTTCAAAAAGAAAATATTGTTTAGAAATATAAAAATATGACTACTAAAAAATTTAAAGTTGTTTAACAATTTTTTAATATTTGATTAAAGAAGTAATACTATTTAAAAATTGAATTGAATTAAATAAAATTTTGCTAGAAATGTTTATGAATGATAATAAATCTTGTTTTCTAAAACAATATGAATTAAATTAATATTTTTAATAAATACAACTTTAAATTTCTAGACAATAAACTTTTTGAAGTTTCTTTTGAATGTTTAATTTTTGAAGCTCTAAACAGTATTAAAATTTTAAAAAAAATGTTACCATTAAAAAATTTCTAACATTATTTTCTCTTTTAATTTTTTTAACTTACTTTTTAAAAAATCTAACCATGTTGTGGAAAATTAACTCTATTGTTTAATATGCTTTAATTTTTTAACAACATTTTATATTTTTTAAAAATATGTGTTTAACCATTTGTCAGTTATATTTTTTAAACAGTATTGAAAGTTTTTGAAAATAATTTAACAATATTTAAGTTTTTAAGAGTATTAAGTCTTAGTTTGATTGGCAAGAGCATTGTTGCCAATGTAGGAGAATGTGAGTTCGAGTGCGTTGAAGTGCATTATCCTCAAATTTATGGGTAGAGGAGAGGCTTTGAATAATTTTTGAGCATTGTATCAAAAAGAGCAAATATATTTTAAAAAAAGTATATCTTTATAATTATTATTTTTATTATAAAATATTATTTTTAAATTTTTAATATTAAAAAATATCATAGTAACATTAAATACTTGTTACATTACTTAAAAATTGTTATTTCCATATTTTTTTATAAATTTGTAAATTTATAAATTTCTTGATATTTGTTAGTTTCCATATATACTATGTGAGAATGACTCTTATTTTGACCAAAATTTATTTTGGTTTTTCTTTTCCTAGTTAAACTCTATTTTTAGTTTCCCACTTAAACTCTAATTAACCTAGAGTTGTTGTAGTCATATATGCTACGAATTTCAACCTATTTATAATGAAATCTCCATCTTTTGTTCTCTTCTTTATTATAATGAAATCTCATTTTGCTCATGATTTTTTTACCCTCTTTTGAGAAGTTTTTTCACATAAAATTTGCATGTTCGATATTTTTTATTCTTATTTTCTTCACTTTGTTCGTTGTTTAATCGGGTTTATCCCCTATAAACTGTTATCCGAGCTAGTTCAATTTTCGTAGTCAACCCATTCAGAGATGGCAGCATCAAGGTTCGATATTGAGAAGTTCAACGAAATTGTAAAGTTTAGTTTGTGGCAAGTTCGGATGACGACAATACTGGTTTAGAACAATCTAAAAAAATGTCATTATAAGGAAAAAACCCACAAATATGGATCAGTCAGAATGGAAAGAGCTTAATGAAAAAGGTTCTATCCACTATTCAATTATGCCTCACGAATAATGTGTTACAAGAGGTTTTGAAGGACAAAACAGTGTCTGTGTTACGGAATAAAACTAGAAGCCCTATGTATGATGAAATCTCTAGCCAATAGGTTAGTATTAAAACAATGTCTCTACATGTTCAAAATGGTCGAATATGAGTCCATTAGAACTCATATTAGTGAGTTTGCTACCTTTCTTATTGAATTAAAGAATCACAAAGTATAGAATATTAGTGACGAAGATCAAGCTATGTTGTTTTTATGCTCTTTGCCCTCTTTTTATAAAACTTTCAGGGAAACTCTGATTTATGGGAGAGATCATCTCTCGTTCAAGGATATGAAGGGGAATCTTCTAAGTAAGGATAAACTCGACAACAAGTTAGGCCCAAACAAAAAAATCTGTAACGCCCCAAAATTTTAATTTTTGATTTCGTGTATGTGTGACACACAAGTGTGTATCTACTTCAGTGGTTAAGTGTTCTGGGTGTGTCTGAGAGGTCCCAAGTTCAAGCCTTACTTGGGCAAATTTTGGTTTTTTAATAAATAAAGCCTTAAACTTGTGCAAAGGGCTTAAGTTTAATTGTTGGTAAGTTTATATTGGAATAGGCCTACTGGTTTGGTGGTTAAGTGGAGTGTTGGAGGTCTTGTGTTCAATTCTCTGTGATGGCGTGGAGATAGTATTTTTGCTCCAATTTCGGCTAAGAGTTGTGTTGGGGCAAAATTCTGAGTAGTTGTGTTTTAGTGGGTTAATAGGGAGTGATTTTAGGAGATAATTGGGGAGAGATTATCAGAAAATAATCTAATTATCTTTTCGTTGCAAAAAATAAAATAATAGAGATTCAGTTTCCTTTCAAATTTCCCAAAATTTTTCTAATGTTTTCTTTTTCTTCTTTTCTCTCTTCTGCCGATTCTTTTCCCTAGTTGCTGCCAAAATTTCCATTATTTTTCCCCTTTCGTTTCCTTTTTTTCAGTTGATTCAGTTATTCATCATTGGTTGCACGTGTTCAGAGTTAATCAAGGGGATAGTGGTTTTAAATCAACGCTGTGATTGTGCGAAGTCGTGGTTACTCAAGCGAGGTTCTAGAGGCTTGGGAGTGCTTACGTACCAGAAATGATACCAGGTGTGTACTCGAAATGCAGAAAATGGGATTTAGCGAAAAGCTAAAATTGCTTGTTGTCGAGAAATAAGAGAAATAAGAGAAAATGATGCAGAAAAAATTGTAGAGAAAGGAAATAATTATAAACTTAGAAATCAACATTTTGCACTAAAATGGTTTTGGACAGTAGCAGTAGTCTAACTTTGTAAAATCATCAAAAATAGTAAAAATTTAGTTAGAGCTTGAATAAAATATGAAATTAAATTTTATTGAGTCTAGTTTTTCATGGAAGAAACAGTGTAAGCAATGGAATTATAAATTACGAGATATAATAATTTTTGTTAGACAAGGTCAGAATGATTTTGGGTTCCCCTGTTTTGACTTTGGAAAATCATAAAAAATTGTAAAAAAATAATTAGGGTCTTGAATTTATATGTTTAAATTTTTAATGAGTCTATTTTCAAGAGAAATAAATAGAAACATCATCCAAATTCTGTACTAAGAGATAAATAATTTTTAGTAAGGAAAGGTTGAAGCTGTCAAACAGTAGAATAGAGATAAATTTGAAGATTTTACTGTACTTATTTGATAAACTATAAATTCTGAAAATTTTATGGTATAAAGGTATTTGAGTCTAGTTTCAGAAACATCAAGTGGATCATAATTTGAAATTCTGTAGCTCAAGATGTAAATAATTTAGTGACAATGACTCAAGTAGACAGCTTTGAATGAACATATAAGTAAATAGTGAAAACATATATGAATATTTAGCTAGCATGGGTTACATTAAAAATGGATCATACGACCAAGTCCAATTTGGGCCTAGTGGACCACATGGGCAGATCACATGGGCGTGTGACCCATTTTTATCGAAATGTTTCTAAGGTTGCACAGGTCGCCCAAGTCGACTGTGAACCTACTGCAAGGTCAGTAAGCGCTACTTAGACCCATAAATGTGTGAAATTGACTGAATGATATTTGTTCTGAGCATGTTAATATTTGAACTGAATAAATGTACTGAAATTGCATAATAGCGTATCATCCATTGTATGTTGCATTGCATTGAGTTGGGGGTTGTTATTTGGGGAAAGTGTACTGAAAGGCTTTAAGCCTAATTTACTGGCAGCTCAGCTGCAAACTACTATTTTGTGCAACATTCGGTACTAATTGGAGTGTAGGGATAGGTGGGTTGATTATATCCCCACATAGAGTGTAGGGTTGGACGGAGATGGTGTGTAGAGGCTGGTTGTGTAGGATTTTGCTACTGCATAACTGTTACTACTACTAATACTGTGATTGGCTAAGACCCTATTGCATTTTTGACACTGTACTGAGATGGGCTAAGGCCCAAACTATCACTGATACTGAAAAGGGCTTAGGCCCAAGACTGTTCAACTGTGCACTGTGAATACTGATTGTTTGTTTGTTTCTGCGGGATTACACACTGAGTTTATGTAAACTCACCCTTTTTGTTTAATGTGCATAGGTAATCCCTAGACTTAGATGGATCGATGGGACGGAGGACTTAGCGGTGACCACAGTAATTTTTGGACTTCATGGTTTTCAATTTACGATTTATAATTTGATTATTATTGATTATTTGGGTTGTAATTTAAGGACCCTTTGGGACTTTGGTTTCAAATTTGGGTTTTTATTTATTTATTTTACTTTATGGATTTATACTTGCTGGTTGTAGGAAATTCAGTTTTCAAAAAGTTAAAGTATTTTCTAAACGTATGATCACTTAGACTATTTTATTAAAGCTTCTGCAACGAGGGATGTTTCAAAACAAATGTTTTAAATGAATAAAGATGACTTCCTAAGTTCTAACAAAGGCTTACTAAAGATAATAACATGGAATGTTTTCGTCGTAACAACAAGGTTTCAAAAATATTATCGTGTGACATTGCCAGATACGACCATAATATCTAGGCCGGGTTTGGGGTGTTACAAAATCATATGGGCAAGCCTCGGTTCTAGTTGCAAGAGGCAGAAAACAAACCAAAAAGACAAGCGAAACAGGTCAAAAGCAAGGTCCAAATCCAAAAATCATGACAAATATTGTGGTTATTGTAAATAGGTGGGTCATGTTAAGGAAAAATGTTAGAAACTTAAAAATAAAATTAAAAGGGATGCCAAAAACAACGATGCTAGTGTAGCTGAGGACAAATATGATGATTTATTGTTGGTGTCAACGAACGAAAGTTCTTATCTTACTTCCAAATGGATCTTAGATTCAGGATGCTCCTATCACATGTGTCTTAACAGGGACTAGTTTTCCTCGTACAGTTCAATTGATGGGGAGTTGTGCTGATGAGGAATAACTCTCTATGTAAAATATTTGAAATAGGAATAGTACAAATTAAGATGCACGATAGAATTATTCGGACACTATCAGATGTCAGGTATGTTTCTAATTTAAAAAAAAATCTTATCTCATTAGGAATTTTGGATTCTAATGGTTGTAAGATAGTCATTGAGTCAAATGGCTCAAAAGTTTCTCGTGGGGCTCTTATTATGATGAGAGGCCAGAAAAAGGGCAGCTTATACATTCTGCAAGGGTCAATCGAAGAAAAGCTGAAATCACCACTACGTCATGACAAGAATCAACTTGACATCACGATGACACAACATGACTCTTTCTCCACTGATTCCAATTCAACCAAACCTTGGCACATGCGACTGGATCATTTGAATGAGAAATGTATGACAGTCTTGTGCAATAGAGGTTTTCTCAAAGACACTGGACTTGGTAAGTTAGGTTTCTATGAGCATTTTATTTTCAAGAAACAAACCCAAGTCAGTTTCAATTAAGCAGTGCATAGAACAAAAAAGACTCTATATTACATTCAGTTTGATTTATGGGGTCCATCTTTTGACATCTCAGAAGGAGGTAATAAATATTTCCTAACTTTTATTGATGATCACTCTAGAAAATTTTGGGTTTATTTTTTGAAATAGAAAAATGAAGTCTTCAAAATATTCAAACAGTGGAAGACACTGTTAGAAAAACAAACCGAAAAATACGTAAAGCAGTTGAGAACGGATAATGGTCTTGAGATCTGTTCGTCAGATTTTAATGATTTTTGCAAATGAGAATGAATTGAAAGACATCAACCATTGTTGGAACTCAAAACCTGAATGGTTTTGCAGAAAGAATAAGCAGAACCTTGCTGGAAAAGGCTCAATGCATGCTTTCTAATGCAGGCTTAGGGAAGGAATTTTGGGCTGAAGTCTTAAACCTAGTAAGTTATTTGGTAAATCGATCTCCTCATCGAGCATTGAACGATAAAATTGCTGAGGAGATATGGTCAAGTAACCCTCCCAATTATTCTAATATAAGAATTTTCAGTTGTCCTACTTATGCTAAAGTTAGCCAGGGAAAGCTCGAATCAAAGGCTGTTAAATGCATCTTTCTGGGATACTTTGCCTGTACAAAAGGTTTTTAGTTGTGGTGTTTGAAATTTGACAAAATAATTGTTAGTAGAGATGTTATGTTTGATGAATATGTCATGTTTTAATTAGAAAATGAGACTTTTACTTTTAAAGGCACAACAAATCAAAGTGTTTCGAGTAAGGTGGAGTCAAAAGCCAAAACAGGTGGCGGCGTCTCAACAAGCAAATTATCAACGATGCAATGAACAGAGGTCTTATCCTAACAAAGAGTTATACGACGTCATTATGATATGACAAAATTCTAATTCTTGCAAGTTTGAATTTGTTTCAGATCTGTTTGGGGTTCCATGTAACACTCCAAACCCGGCCTAGATGTTATGGCCGAACCTAGCAGCGTCACATGAGAGTGCTTTTAGAAAACCTTTTTCAAAATCTTATCCAGTGAGAATCGTATAGATTATTATCTTTACTTAAGTCGTGAAATCTCTTTTCCAATTATTATGTGAAAACATTTCATTAACATGGAAGCTAAAACATCATTAATTCTTAAATCAAGCATTTATCAATTTAAAATCCTAGAATAAACCCAAGAATAGTTCGAGCCCGAACACATAATCAATCCCAAAAACAACTTTTAAAGTAAAACAGATAAAATGAATATTTCTCATAAAAGCTATTAAGTATCTACCAGTGGTCACCTTCGAGCCCTCTGTCGCACCGATCCGTCTACTGCTAGGGATTACCAGAACAGACAAATAAATAAAGGGGGTGAGTTTTCGCAAACTCAGTTTGTACATCCCCACAAATAGCATGCATACAAATAGATAACAGAATACAGATATTCAGCCTTAGCCATACAGTTATCACATGCATAACAGATCAGATATCAGATATATTATGCCCACCAACTCTGCATACCATCTCCGTCCAACCCAACACACCATGTGGGATAAAATCAACCCACCCATCCTTGTACACTGTATATGGGGATATAATCGACCCATCCAACCCTACAAACCATAAGGTACCGCATCGCAGCACATATCATAAGTATGCAGCATAGCTGCCAGATAACGGGCTTATGAAGCCCTTTAGATACTCCCTTCACTTCGTCAAACCCACCCTGATGCAATGCATCATACAATTATGGCATGCTATAATGCAGGCAAATAGATCATACATTTATTTACGGAATAGATCAGATAATCATGCTAAGTATATCATACGGTCACATACATCACAGAATTAAGAGTCTAGATAAGGCTTACCAACCCTACTACAGGTCATATTCGACTTGAGCGACCCGTGCAACCTTACAGAACATTTCAGATTAAAGGAGTTCACACGTTCATGTACCCTATTCGTGTGGGTCACACGACCCATATTGGCCTTGCCCATGTGGATCACACGGCATTGCCTAGATTCCCACACGCTCGTGTGGTTCACCCGTATGGGCTCACACGCTTGTGTCGCCCACACAGCCCATTTGCCTGAGCCCGTGTCTCATACACGGCCTCGTCAGCCTCATACGCCTGTGTCTATCACGCTCGTGTGGCGCTCGTACAGCCTGGCTCGTCAGTGACATGCCCGTGTCTCGTGACGCAGGCTACCACACGGGCAGACCACACGCCTGTATGGCGTAAACAGGCCACTTTTCAGCTTTCGTCGAAACTCGATTTCTGCGTAATCGGAGTATACACCTAGTTCGTTTTCACTGCTAATCCAACCACGAGCGCTCCAAAGCCTAAAATCGATCATAGCGAACCCAAAGTCAGTCTCTTAAGTCAGATTATTAAGAGTAGGCAAATCCCAAAATGAGAGATCCACTTACCTTCAACGAATAACGATGATTTCTCACTGTTTAGAACCCCGACTAATGACCCACAGAACCTTGAAAATTCCCTAAATAGCAACCAAAATCCCTTTTAAATGATCTCCAAAGAAAATCACGCAACATAGTAAAGCGATACTTACCGAATTGACAGAACCGCTAGTAATATGCCTAAGCTTATCGAAAAAGAAGAAAAATAGAGAAGAAGGGAAAAAGAAGAAGAGAATTTTGGTAGCTATAGGTTTAGAAGAGGAAGAACGGCAGAGAAAATATTTTTCCAAAAAGAAGGAAATAAGAAAACCCTTAATTTTTTTCCTAAAACCCTCAGCTCATAATTTTAATAAAACCCAACACTTAATTAAAACTTGCAGCAAAATAATTCCAAAGCCACCGCAAGGATTCGAACTCAGGACCTTGAGCAGCCTGACACTATTCTTAACCATTAGACCAGCAGGCCCATTCTGTTAAGTTTTTACCAACAATTCCTTATAAGCCCACTGACCTAAAGTCAGGCTTTACTCAAGTAAAAACCAAAATTTTAGCCCAAGTTAATGCTCAAACTTGGAACCTCTCAAACACACCCAAAGCATATAACCTCTTAAAGCAAAAATATCTATACCAAAAAGATTCAAAAAAAAGAGTTTCGATATTTCCATGTTCAATAATCGCAAAAGTCGAAATTACAGAAATTTGGGGCGTTACATTCTATCTGGCCCTTAAGTACCCTCACCATCTTAGTTAACTAATTATAAGTTGGCTTGTGACAAAAAAAGAAAAAGAAAAATATGACCACCACAGAAATATTGTGAAGGAAACCTGGTGGCTTATGCTCTAAGTATTGCTGAGAGCATTAATTCAACTAATCCTTTGTGTCATTATGAGGTAGTTCAAGCCTTTGATTCTAGCAAATGGCTTATTTCAATGAAAGAAGAGATGAGACCACTTTAAAGAATGTGACTTGGAGGCTAGTTGAACCACCTATTGGTAAAAGAATCGTTGGTTGCAAATGGGTGTTTAAAAAAAAGAAGGTTCAGGTCCTAACGACACTAGGTACAAGGCAAGACTGGTTGTCTAAGGCTATAGTCAAGTGGAGGGAGTTAATTTTCATGACGTTTTCTCTCCCCTTGTGAAACATACATCCATTTGGGTGCTTTTGGCCCTTGTTGCATCAAATAATCTTGAGTTAGAGCAATTCAATATAAAGACTTCTTTCCTTCACGGTGACCTTGAGGAGGACATCTACATGTAACAACCGGAAGGCTTCAAATTTGAAGTTATAGAAGATTATGTTTGTCTCTTACAAAATTCTTTATACAGTTTGAAGCAGTCTCCTCGGTAGTGTTTTAAAAAGTTTGACTCATTCCTGTTGAGTATTGGTTTTTCTCGAAGTAAGTATGATAGTTGCATTTATCTACAATATCTTGATGATGGTTCTTTTATATATTTGTTGTTTTATGTTGATGATATGCTAATTGCAGTTAAGAATCCATCTGAAATTAATCATATTAAAACCATGTTTAACTCTAAGTTCGAGATGAAGAACTTAGGTGCAGTAAAGAAAATTTTGGGGATGGAAAATTTGAGAGATAGTCATTTTGAGAAATTGTTTTTATCACAAAAAAGGTACATCAAGAAGATCCTTGAGTAGTTTGAAATACAAGATGCAAAATTGGTAAGTATTCCTTTAGCTACACACTTTAAACTCTTAATTTTATATTCCCAACGGGATAAAGAAGATGAAAGGTACATATCAAAAGTACCTTATTCAAGTGTAGTTGGAAGTTTGATGTATGCAATAGTATGCATACCTCTAATATGTGCTTAGAGTTTGGAAAAACTTAAAAGGGTTTAGTCGGATATGTTGATTTTGATTATGCAGGAGACTTAGATCGAAGAAGGTCTCTTACGAGTTACCTATTTTCTTTTGGGAATTGTGCCATTAGTTGGAAAGTGACACTTTAAACTGCAGTTGTAACACCCTATACCTAGCCTAGACGACAAGGCCAAGCCTGGAGAGTTACAATGAATGATAATTAAAATATATTTTGAAATTTATAATAACACACCTTTACATACCGGTAAAGTTTAATAAAGATAAACCAGCATCTCGATATTATCTTCCAACTAACTGAAACTATGAAAATAACTAGCATGGTTCATATTACTAAATGATATAAACATATAATCGAGCTCCTCACCCGCCGGCCTGATCAAGTCTGTGATTTACGTAAAATTCATTCAACAATAACTGAGTTAATATACCAGAAAAGACCCAACCATTTACATATTCAATAGTTTATCAGTAAAACCAAGATATCCCAATGTAGATGTTGACGTGAAATCAGGAAACAGTTTATACAGTTACAAATCAGAGTTATATAGACGGATAAAAAATGAAGCTATAATCAGATGTAGAGCAAAACAGATGCAGTTTCTTAATACCAACCGCTACACACTATCTCTGATCAACCCAACACACTAAATAGGGTATTCATTACCCATCCAATCCTACACACCACTTAGTCGATCTAACACACTTCATAGATTGCAGACTAGCTGCCAGATTAGTATACAGATACTAGGGATTTAACCACTAGTTTAAAAACAGAAGACTTCCTCCTAGTTCAATTTCCATCCAAAGTATATGCATACTTCACATAACAGTTATTACATAGTTCTATATGAATATTCAAATACAACTCGTACTCACATACAATAGATCAATTCTAGTAATTTTAGTCAAACACAAGACACACATTGATAATTAGTATTCAAGTTCCAGATCACATAATATCAGTTTATGAACTTAAATTCAGTTTAAATGGCCTTACAGAAGGCTTCTATTCAGTTCAAGTGACGCTCAGAATATGGAAAAATTTCGTAAATTGGCTTAAACATCCGTGTGGTCTCACACGGCCTGGTTAGTTGAACTGTGCATCCCCACACGCCTGTGTGCTTGCCCATGTATCTTACATGGCGTAACACACGGTTGTGTCCTCCACCCATGTGATCCTTATTTTGTAATCAGGGAGTTACATGGCCCGGACACACGCCCATGTGATCATTATCTTGTAATCAGTGAGTTACACGACCTAGATACATGCTCGTGCCCTTGACCTGTGTGAACCCTGCACTATCATGGCCACACACGGTCTAGACACATGCCCATATCCCTTGCCATGTGGCTTTTATTTGGTAGACCGTAAGTTACAAGGCCTGTTACACAGCCGTGTGGCTCACACAGGCTACCACATGGACATATGGCATTGACAGCCATGTTTTCTGGCGTTTGAAATTCGTAAAAACTCGTGTTTTCAATATGCACCTGAATAGTCTCAAAGCAAGAACAATTTAGAATATTTTTTAGACCTAAAGCAAACAATCCATAACCAATTATAATTCAAAACAACACGAATATTATCACACAACCAACCCCGTCGAAAATGTTTTGAGACAAGAAAATTATAAATTGCGTAATAATTACCTCTACACCATCACAATCATGAACCTAAGACATTAGAAGGATCGTTATCTTCGAGACCCTCTTCTAAAAAACAAGAATCAAACTTATAAACAATGGATTCGAATAGTTTAAGTAAGAAGTCAAATTTTCCATAGTGCCAACAATCGACAACGATCTCAGAAATTGAACAACCAAACTTACAAAATTAACAGAAACGAACTTACTCGATAATAGCAGCAATTAAGAAGTACGAATCTAAGCCCACAACAAAGAGAAAAGAAAGAAAGAGAAGAAGAATAAAAATGAAAAAGGAAAAAAAAAGAAAGAAAAAATGAAAAGAGACAGGAAAGAAGATGTTTAATTCCTGTTTTAAAAACTACCGATTAAAAATTCAAACAAGTAATAAAAATATTTCCGTATTGCGTACATCGCAAATCAAACATAGGACTAGTAAGGGAACAGATACTTAACCATTGAACCAGTAGGCTCATTCTTGACACAGATTTACACAAAATTGAGTGTAAGCCAACAACTTAAAGATAGAGGTTAGTTTAGAATAAAATAGCAAAAACTTTTCTTAAGACGCGACTCGAACTCCTGACCTCAAACACAGAACAGAGCACATAGCCACAGATACAAAGATTTAATTACTATAGAATCCAAAAAGTAAATATTCAAAATTTTGGGGTGTTATAATAGTGGCTTTGCCGATTACTAAAGCAGAATACATGGTAATTACAGAAGCAATAAAAGAAACAATTTGGTTAAGGGGCCTGTTCAGTGAACTGGTAAGTGAAAATAGGGCAACTGTCGTATATTGTGATAGCCAAAGAGCCATAAATCTCACTAAAGATCAAATGCATCACGAGAGAATGAAGCACATAGGCATTTGTTATCATTTTGTTCGAGAGGTTATCATTCAAGGGGATATTCAGATTCTTCAAATTGGCACAAAACACAATCCGGCCGACATGTTGAAAAAGAGCCTTCTAGTTTCAAAGTTCTAGTATTGCTTGGACTTGATAAGTATCCGATGAAGAATCAATTAAGCCCGTAACAAGGCTCGGCAACAGAATTGGTCCAAATACGAGTCAAGGTGGAGATTTGTGGGAGATTGCCTCTTATTTTGACCAAAATTTATTTTGGCTTTTCTTCTCCTAGTTAACCTCTATTTTTTAGTTCCCTACTTAAACTCTAATTAACTTAGAGTTATTGTAATCATATATGCTACGAATTTCTACCTATAAATAGGCCTTAGTTACTCTAGGTTTTACACAACAAAAATATTTAGATTGAGAGAATTTTGCTCTTTATTTCGAATGATTTTTTCTTATGGGCTTCGATTTTTCTTTCAATTATCTCCATCTTTTTTACTCTCCTTTATTATATTGAAATATCCTTTTACCCGTGATTTTTTATTCTCTTTTGAGGAGTTTTTCCATGTAAAATTTGCATGCTCGATCTTCTTAATTTTTATTTTCTTTATTTTATTCGTTGTTTTATCGGGTCTATCTCCTACATATACTATAGTTTAAATCTAATTTACCTATAAGTATTTATTGTCATTGTAACGCCTCAAATTTCTTTAATTTCAGCTGTTGTAATTGTTGGGCTTGGAAATATCTGAACGACTGGGTCTGTGTTATTTTTGGCTTTTAACATGTTGGGTTAGGTGGTTATGTGCTTTGGGGTGTGTTTGGGAGGTCCCAAGTTCAAGCTTTAACTTAGGCTAAATTTTGGTTTTTATTGAATAAAGCCTGACTTGAGGACGGTGGGCTTATAATGAATTATGGGTAAAAACTTAGCAGAATGAGCCTACTGGTCTAGTGGTCAAGTGGCAAGGGAATACACTTAGGGTTAGGGGTTTGATTCATTGTAGTGGCGATGGGATTATTTTTGTTGCAAGTTGCAATTAAAAGTTGGGCTTATCAAAAATCTGAGTTGGGGTTTTAAAGGAAACTAGGGTTTATTCCCTTCTTTTTGTTTTCTGTCGTCTTTTCTTTTGTTCCCAAAAAACCTTGCTGCTGAAAATCATCTTTCTCCTTCCCCTCTCATTTATTTTTCTTCTTTTTCGATAAGCTTAGACGTATCGCTAGCAGGTTCTGTCGATTCGGTAAGTAACACTTTAATTGAGTTACGTGTTTCCTTTGGAGTTTATTTAAAGAAGGATTTATGTTGCTGTTTAGGGAATATTCAAGGATCTTTGGAGCAATAATCGAGTTTTAACAGTGAGGAATCACCGTTCTTCGTCGAAGATAAGTAGATCTCGTGTTTCGGGATTTGCCCTTTTTATGTAAGTCAATTTAAGTGACTGATTTGGGCTCGATATTGTCAATCTTAGGTTTGGAGTGCTCGTGATTAGATTAGCAGCGAAAACAAACCAGGTGTGTACTCTGATTATCCAAAAAACAAGATTCGGTGAAAGCTGAAAAGTGGTCTGTCGACGCTACACGGGCGTGTGGTCTGCTCGTATGGTAGCCTGCGTCGCGAGACACGGGCGTGTCCTGACGAGCCAGGCCGTGTGCACGCTACACGGGCGAGACAGGCACGGATGTGTGAGGTTGACGAGGCGTGTGCAAGGCACGAGCTCAGGAGAATGGGCCGTATGGGCTACATGGGTGTGTGGGCCCACACGGGTGAACCACACGGATGTGTGGGAATCTGGGCCAGACCGTGTGATCCACACGGGCAAGGCACACAGGCGTGTGAGCCCAATTAATATGAAATGTTCTGTAAGGTTGCGTGGGTCACCTAAGTCGACTGTGACCTAATTGTAGGGGCTGTAAGCGTTACTTAAACCCCATACCCTGATTGATTACTGATTTGTATGCAAAAGCATGTTGTTATAAGCGTATGCAAAAGCATGTTGTTATAAGCATGTGTAACTGTCTGACTCCGTATATCTGTTCTACCATGACATTGTTATGATCTAATATCTTAATATAAGCATGCTATGATATGTATGTTGCACATTGGGTTAGGATTGTTGTGAAGAGAAGGAAGTTTGAGAGGCGATTAGACTGATATCTGGCAGCTATGCTGTATATATATCTATTATGTACTGTTTTATGGTACCTTTTGGTGTGTAGGGTTGGATGGGTTGATTATATCTCCATACTTGGTGTGTAGGGCTGGGTGGGTCGATTCTATCCCCACATGGTGTGTTGGGTTGGTCGGAGATGGTGTGCAAAGTTGGTGGACATGTTTTCTGACTTCTAATCTGTTCTGTATGCGATATTTGTATGGCTAAGGCCAAACTATCTGTACTATATTATCTTTCTGTATGCATGCTGCTTATGGGGATGTACACATTGAATTTGCGAATACTCACCCCTTGTTTGTTTTGTTTGTCAGGTAATCCTTAGCAGTAGATGGATCTGTGTGGTGGAGGGCTCGATGGTGACCACTGGTAGGCACTCGTTAGTTTCATGAGTAACAATTATTTCATCTGTTTTACTTTAATATTAGTTTTTGGGATTACTCATGTAGTCAGACTCAAATCGTTTTGGGTTTATTTGGGATTTTAGGTTTTTTTTAAGTTTATAGATTTATAACTGAATGATGTTTTAGCTTCCGCGTTAAAGAAATGTTTTAACATAGTAATTGAAATAAAAATTTCACAACTTAAGTAGAGATAATAATCTGTACGATTTCCACTGGACAAAGTTTTGGAAAAAGGGTTTCCTAAAAGCACTCTCATGTGACGCCGCCAGATTCGGCCATAACGTCCAGGCCGAGTTTGGGGTGTTACAGTCATTTTTTAGTCAATATATTACTTTAGATAATATATATAGATTTGACTATAAAAGATATTTTAGAAAGATCGAATGAAAAGAATATGGCAGTCACTATCTAAAGAGAAACAAATGGATTATATAGTAGAGGAAGTAAGAAAAAATTAGGTCGAAAACAGATGCCAACAGAATAGCATCAGGCTTGTACACTTGGAAAAATATTTTTTGAAAATGTCTTTTTAGTATAAAACTGGGTTTTTTCATTTAAATAGTTAAAAAGAAAAATATACTAATAGTTAAGTGATTGGTACTATAATTTAACCTAATTTTTATAAAATTTATATATTTAATTGAAATTTTAAACATATATGTTTTTTATTAATAATTCAAAATAATAAATTTGATTATAATTTTATTGGGACGGATAAAATAATATATTTGTTCAAACCTTCATCAAATATAAATATAAATTTCAGTTCCAGGTATTGGTGGAAATAAAACATACAGAATCTTCATTTTCATCATGTGTTAAAATTTCAAAAGTTGTATTCCCAACCAAATTACTTAATGTATACTATTATTTAAGTTTTTTTATTGAATTAATGTCACTCTCAATTGAGTTATCAATTTAATTAGAGAAATTCGAACATATTATTTTGTAATTAAAATATATTATATCATTTGATAATATTGTAGTTTTCTTAATTTTAAAAAACCAATAAAAATATGTATATAATGATATTTTAACACGAATCGATTACATTAGTAAAACTTTAATTTATCACTCAACTTAAACTTTATTTTATTATTTTTATATATTTTAATTTTATGATACATATAGGGGTGTAAATGAACAGAACGTTCGATGAACTAATCGTGAACCGTTTGTATAATGTTCATTTATTAAGCTAAATAAATAAGTATGAACAAAATTTTTATATTTATTTAATAAACGAATGAACACGAATAGAGGTGCGCTTATTTCACTTATGCTCACGAATAAGCTCGTTTCTTGGCTTGTTTATAAGCTTGTTTATTGACTCTTTTATTTATTAATGATATTTTCTTATAAAAATTCCATTAGTATATATTAATAAAATTATCTTGGTTTGTATTTTTTTCATTTATAGTATAATTATTAATATTTATATTTGACTTTTTATATCTAAAAAAATATATATGCGTATGTATTTATTGTTTGTTTGTTTGTTTATTATTTATTAACATTGTTCGTGAACATGTTCAATTATTTGCTCATGAACATGTTCGTTTAATGTTCGTGAACATGCTCGATTAAGTTAAATGAACATGTTCGTGAACATTAAACAAATGAACATGAACACTGGAACGATGGAAATGTTCAAGTGTACACAATCGTAACAAGTAATAAAGTGACAAGGAAATGTCAAGTTATCGTACCCACAGAGACTGTGCAAATAAATATTTATGAAATGCAATTAAAATCACTTTGGTGAAGAAAAGTTGTTTGTTGAATAATAGTTTAATAAAACTAGATTTTAAAATAAATTAACTAAGAAAATTAAAAGATAAAATTTTCAATGCACAATTTCTGAAAAAACAAGTTTAATCAATATGACATAATTGTGTTAGATCAATTACATTTTTTAACTTAATATTATTAAAACAATATTCATGTTGTTACGAATAAATTCACAATAACTTGGTAATTTGTTAAATATAGCACATACAAACTTACAAAATTAACTAATCTCTTGAACATATTACTATGCCAATTCAAACAATTAATCAATTTAAATAAGCAAGTAAAAGATTAAGTGAGGTAACAATATATTCCAACATTGAAACAGTTTAATCACAATAATCTTGTAAGTTATTACTATCGCTAATTTAACCCTCAGCTACATTAGAAGATTAAACATGCACTAATTAAGTATTGTGTCAATTAATTACAATTTCAATACAATTAATAATTAATTCATTAGTTACCTTATAATTGTAATGCAAGAATAACATAATCATGATTTTACTTAATCAAACAATTTACCAAGACCTATAACAACACAAACATAATTTTAATAACTTAAGTGGAAGAAATGCAATCAACCTAACATGAATTAAATTCAAGCCATGTTAATTAAATTAAGAATAACAACATAAAAAATATTCATAGACATGTTCATAACAGCAATAATAAAAGTTAAAGGATAGGAAACTAGAATCAAATCCGGTGTTTCTCCGAAGTCTGACTAGTTTGTTCTGCTCCTCCTTCTCTGCTCGTTCTTACTGAACCCGAGGCTTCTACAAGCACTTGAATGCTTCTACAAGCACTTGAATGCTGCTACCCAAGGAGGTTGAAGGGCTCTTTTTCAAGAGAGAAATCGGCAAAGGAATGGAAGGGAAAAATGGAAAACAAAAGAAGGTTTGGAAGATAAAAAGTGAGTGAAAAGGAGAGAAATGTGTGGAATGAGGGTGTGTTGAGTTAATAGGTGAAGAGGGTATTTATTGGTGGGAGTGGCTGCTAAAAATAGAAAATAATTAGCAGCCACACACTATCCTTGACTGGCCACACATGGAGCAAAGTTTGAATGTTTCAAACTTTGCTAAATTTAGCTTGGGGCAAATCTTCAAAAGCACAAAAAGTGAAGGGGTTTGATTAAGATTTTAAGGAAACATGAGGTTTTTTTTTTTAAATTAATTTAATCAGCTAAATAAGCTGATTGAGTCAGCTTATTGGGTTGGTTTTGGGCTGCAAATTTTCTTATTGGATCAGTCTTCAATGCTTAGCACATTAGACCACTTTCTCCTTCAGGCTTTATATTAATTTTTAACCCAATTTAACTTGGATAAAAATTAAATATAAATTATATAAAATGATCATCATTTGAACCGACATTAGTTGGAAAAATATTTAATCTTGCCCTTGGTTCACTTGATGCAAAAATTTCCCAACGGTTTCAAGCCTTTTAGGGTGCCTACCGAGCCAATTTTCACCTTTTGTGCAAAACTGTCGAAAATAAACCAAATTTGTGAAAATTTATTATAAAAACAATTAAAATTAAATATGCTAATAATTTAAGTACAAATTAATTAATTTATAATTAAAGTGTGAATTTTGACAAAATTTACTACGAAACTACATGAATTAAAGCTTAAAAGGTGCTGAAAAAGTCTATGTATTTTTGTGTTTCCAAACACACAAAATTTTAAATAAACGAACATAAATAAAAATTTAAAAATCTTTAACGAGCACAAACTAAACACGAACAAGCTTAAAAAAAAAAATGAGCAGACGTTTGTTCGTTCAAGCTCGGTTCATTTACAGCCCTAGATGCACACTTTATTACTTCATCATTTGTATATCTATCTATATTATTATTTAAGCTCTTGATTGAGTTGGTGTTATAAGTCAATTGAGCACCAACTCGGTTAGAGAAATTGCAAAAAATATCCTTATGTATTTTAGTAAAGTTATATTATTCAAGGGTGCTTTAGTCTATTTATTTAAAAAATAAAAAATTATTATTATGAAATTTGAACCCACACCAATTAGATTACTAAAACTATAAATTTACCACTTAACTAAAACTTCATTTTAATGTGTTTTAAACAATATTATTTTAATATGCACAAGTTATTATCTTCATCAGTTTTATCTATTTATACATCTATACTTACTATTATTTAAGTCCCTAACTGAATTGGTGTCACAAATCAACTAGACACCAACTTAGTTAGAGATATTACAAAAATATCCTTTTGTACTTTAAAGAAGAGATATTATTTGTAACACCCCTAATCTATCTTCGTCGCCTAATTTGGGTTACAGAGTGTTACTATACAAATCATGACATTTATCATTAAACAAAAACAAAAATATAAAATAAATGATAACATTCAAAACTTTATAAGAATCAAGGTACAAATACGCTTATAGGCCTTAAATTGAGCTTATGGGGCCTTAAAATAGTTTGGGAAAAATTCAGGAGTAATTTGAATCAAAATAGAAAAATATGCAAAAATTTGAAAAATTTGAAAACAGGGGCCACACGGCCGTATGGCCAGATCGTGTAACCAACTGTGTCCTGCACCTAAAATTTAATAAGACACATGGCCGTGTGTGTCACATAGTCGTGTGGCCAGGCCATGTGCACCTTAAAAAGCTTCCAAAACAAGGCAAAACTTTCATCCAGCACTTAGGTTCCAAGCCAAATCAAAATCAACCATTTCCACACTGTAAAAACACATTTAAACAAGCCTAAAACATGCCAAAACAATCAACCTAAATGCCTAACCAATGTGTCCTCATTGACACCACAATTCAATTATCAACCTCAATTCACATGAAACATCAACTAATTTGCATTCAAATTCATAAGTTCATATATAAAACTCGTGCCAAACTTATCATTTCTTCTTAATCATTCACATTCATTCATACCATGATTCAAACACTTAAATAAGGTTTATATCACATGACCAAAACAACTTTATATGAACATATTCACACCAAGATTAAATACACATACACATACACAAATAAGCTTATACCAAGCTTAAAACATAACATTTGTAATAAGTATCTAAACATATAAAAAACCATCTATTACATGTTATAAAACCTAAAATAAACATATCAAAATCTACCAAAATGTATCTGGATAATGTGATCTTCAAGTTGATCAGATCGTCTGACTTCACAAAACATTATTTATAAGGAACAGAAACGAACACGAGTAAGCTTCACTAGAGCTTAGTAAGTGCAGCAGTTAAAACGATAAAGCTTACCGAATTAAATATAAAAATTTTAATGACAAGATTAAAAGTCAGAGTCTCTTGTCAACCACAATCCACAACAGGTGAGTTTATACATAAACAAGTACGAGATCATTCACTATCAAGCCATAATGATATCGGGAGATTCACAAATAATCGTTCAACAATTCAATAACAAAACATTTAATACAAGAAACATTGCCCGATGAACGATATACGGATATGAGTACACAATTATCCATCTGAAACACGCCAAACGCTCCAACGAGACAATCCAACCGATAAAACGCCTCGGCACCAAGTGCCTAGCTCGTAGGCTAACATCTCCCCCACAACACGCCTCGGCACCAAGTGTCAAGCCCGAAGGCTTTACATCTGCCCCTAGTAACACGCCAGAAACACTGTAAATCTAACACGATAGTTTGCAATAAATGTTGGACTTCGATATATTCAATGAACAGGAAATAAATAGGAATTATCATCTCATCTCAAACCAAACTCGAACAGTGGGCACTATAACCTATTGGCATGGCAATCGTACTCTATCCTATGTTTATCGGCTCAGGAGATATTACCGCTAAACCAAGTCCAATAGTTTATTCTTCTCATTCATATTAATTTAAAATCAAAATATTTAATTTAACAATTAACAACTAAATTCTCATTTAATTCATATGGTAAAATATATCAAAATAAACCGAACAAACTTATCAAGGTTAAACTGCAGTAATGGCAAAGATTCAGGGACTATTTAGCTACTTTCCCTTTTCCTCGGTTATCTACTTGTTCTTGATCTATGATATTACTTATTTCAATTATTAGCCTCAATTTCATATACTATTCAATTTAATACATATAACTTCCTATTTATAATTTTACACATTAAACCCCAAACACCAATTTGGTCTTTAAGACCAAAACAAGCTTATTTCACATAATTAAACTTTAAACCCGTTGAACCAAATTTTTAACCATTCTAAAAAAACCCTATAATTCTAAATTTATCAAGAAAAACCATGTCTATTTTAATTTATTTTCAATTTAATCCCTAATTATGAAAATTACTAAAAATCACTTTACAAATTAGATCAAAATTAGCATCAAGCTTTATGCTCAAGAACAAACATCAAGAATACTTCAAGAACATCAATGGTAATTTTTCTACACTTTAACAAATTCACAAATTAGTCCCTAAACTAGCTAGATATCAATACAACGATCACAAAAACATAAAAATTCACAATATACGAGCACAAATTGCTTACCCTTCAAGTGAATCCACTTGACCGAAGCTTTGTATTCTCCAACAATGGAGTTTTGGTTTGCCAAGATGAAAACAAGAAAAAAAATGATGGTTATCATATTTTGTTTTGTTTATTTATTTGTTAATTATCATTTTACCCTTTTGAAAGTACTAAAATTTTAATGCATTACCAACCCCAAATCGTCCACTATATACACTTGTGGTAAATTTGTCATTCAAATCCATTATGTTACTTAGCAATTGCTATTTAACACCTTTGATTAATAGAATTTTGCTTTTGTAACTTTTAAGATTTAGTCACTTTTAGTTAATTAATTAATCAAACGTCAAAATTTCTAAATCAAATTTTAATAAGACACTAATAATATTATAAATATTAAATAATTAATATTTACAGACTGATATGTTGAAATTTATGGTCCCAAAACCATTGCTCTAACACCACTGAAAAATAGGTTGTTCAATTATTGGAGGGTATTGTAGCCTTTTTATTTAAAAAACAAAAAAAAAAGCTTATAGCATTAGGAAATGAACCCACACCAATTCAATTAGCACTCAACCAAAGATACATTTTAATATATTTTATACATTTTTATTTTAATATGCAAAATTTATTATCTCCATCAGTTATATATATTAATGATTTATTTGATTGATTTGGTGTGACAAGTTAACTTGACATTGACTCAAGATTTATGACAATACAATGATAAACAATTTAATTTTATTTTTTAAATTTTAATATCGTACATATTTCATATGTTATTATTATCAATTAGTTTCAAACTATACATTTTATTATTTATTGTATATTATTTTTAAATACACTTTTATATTCTATATTTGTGGTTCCCATACTCATATGTGTAATAAAATTTTTAGTATTAATAATGTTGTTAATTGAGTTGGTCTCACAAGTCAACTTGACACTAACTCACGATTGATGACAACACAATGATAAATAATTGTAGTGCATTTAGTATTGTTAATATGATGTTTGAATTTTGTTTTACTCACAATTTAATATATTTTTTATATTTTAATATTGTACATATTTCATGTGTTATTATGATTAATTAGTTTCAAACCATACATTTTATTATTTATTAGATGTTATTTTTAAATATTTATTTGTGTTATAAATTTGCAATTTCCACACGCATATGCGTGTGATAGGATTTTCTAGTATTAATAATGTAGTTGATTTAGTTAGTGTCATAAGTTAACTCAACATCGGCTCAAGATTAATAACAATACAATGATAAACAATTTAATATTTTTGTAATTTTAATATCGTACGCATTTCATGTATTATTATTAATTACTTTCAAGCCATACGTTTCATTATTTATTATATATTATTTTTAAACACATATTTATATTTTTATATTTATGATTTCTACATACATACACGTATAATAACATTCCTAGTAATATATTAGAAGTATGATATTAGATACACATAACATATAAAATTTCTCACACCAAATATAAAGATTTGAGGGCTAAATTAGGCATATATGTCATTTTTTTATTTAGCCTTTTAGGTCTTTTTTTTTAATTTAGGGAAATAGACTATTTTTGGAGAGTTAGACACGCTTTCCACCAATAGTAAATTCCAACGGCTTTTTGAACGTTGACTGGCGATGGTAAAAAGATTTCAAGGTCCCCAATGGTCATTTCTTTTCTATAAATAGCATGAAATTTTAATTTTTTCCATTCAAATCCAACTCTCTCAATTCTTTCTAACCCCTCAACTCTCTTTTTCTCAAGTTCTGTTCTAAATTTTATGAAATGCTCGTTTAAATATATATATTTTAATTATTTCGTATTTTATTCATTTCGATTAAATTTTCATGAATGATAACCTCTCTGATTCATTTTGATAACAAGTACATTTTCGCCGCTCAAGCGATAATGGTAGAATGGAATTTTAAACTTTGTTATTTTCAATTAAGTTAAATTTATTTTTTTTTTATTTTTAAAAATTTTTTGAATTAAATTTTTTGTCGAGATAAATAGGAGGATGATCGTATTTTGGAAGGGTTCATACACAATTTTTCGATAGGCCAAGTCACTGAAATTTGTGGTTACTTGCATCTTGCATGTGTCCCGTATGCTTGAGGGCTAAAAACTCGATTCTACGCTCATCAGTACGTTGATGGAAAGATGGAGGCCTGAGACATACACTTTTCATCTTTCATGTGGCGAGTGTACAATCACACTCGAGAATGTAGCTTTACAACTCATTTTATCGATGGATGGGCTAGTCGTCATGGGATCAATGGTCGTTCCCAGTAAAGAGGACCTTTGCGAGGCATTTTTAGGAAGGTTGTGAATAAGTTTCAAGGTGGTTGGATAGAGATGAAGTGGTTGGAAATCAATTTAAAAGAGCTTTCTCTGAATGCGATTGACATCGTCAAAGAACAATATGCTCGAGCATTCATCTTGAGGTTAATTAGTGGCATTTTAATGCCCAATAAATCTCAAAATTTGGTACACATAAAGTGGCTACTACACCTAACCGACTTCAAAGAATGCGAACGGCTGAGTTAGGGATCAGTTGTGTTGGCCACTTTGTATCGGGAGTTGTGTCGGGTGACAAAATCGAATAAGATGTCAATCAGTGGTTGTCTACTTTTGCTATAGTCGTGGGCCTGGTGGAGACTACCATTTCTATGTCCCCAAGTGAACGACCCATACATGTTTCTATTGGTGACAAGGTAAAAATAATTTTTTATTAAATATGTAGTTTGTATAGTAAATGTTGTTTATTTATTATATGTTTGAATTAACATGTCACTTGTACAAGTGGAAACATGGGCCCACTTACGTGGGAATACCTGAGTAGCTCAAATATATCAAACTACTATTAGATCAATGCTCAGAAGTTGATGTTAGTTGCTTATTCTTTCCAACATATAATAATTACACAATGATTTGTAAAATAAAATTTCGTACTTAATGGAATTTACAATTGTGCATTGCAGTTTAAATGGATGTCATACATTGAGTTGGATATCATAGAATGCGTCCTACCGAAATATTTGACCAATCGGAGTAGTAAGATGCAAAGGTGTCGTTAATAGTGTACGTGAAGGTGAAAATGCACAGGTTCGCCATCAGTTTTGATTGAACATGTGCCGCCTAAGTCTATGTCATATCCTGTTAGTTCACTCCACTTATTTTGATTTATTTCACTAACCCCATTTTTTTCACAATCACCACACTACGCACCACAGCACATCATTGTTTCTACCCCTCTCGTAGGAACATACTTCAGGGCACGTCTCTCTCATTCTATACCCCATGTCGACGTTGATACCGATACGAATACTGAGCCAAATGTTGATGCATGCATTGACACCAGTACCGACACCAATCCAGTCATTGATGTCAATGTCAATACCCAGGTCAACACTAACGTATCCAGGTTTTGCGACACCATGCACCTACACATCGATAGTCTCACAAACATCCACTACATCATTGTTTTATCGAGGTGGGTCATCAGCGCAACCATCTTCCCATGGAGTAGAAGACACACAATGGGAGGCTAGGACGGCACCACACTCAAGCACGGAGGAAGGCGATAGAGACAAAGACGAAGTCGAGGGTGGAGATGAATATAAAGATGAAGACGACGGTGGAGACGAAGATGAGCATGAGAGTGGAGGTGAAGACTAAAAAGATGAAGACGCTGGTGATGATCAAGTGGATGAGTTGGCAGCACTAGTTGTGAATAGAAATCCTACACGCACCCGTCAACCACCGCAATGCGGCATAAATTTGAACCGACAACGTCTATGATGTATTTTTTTATTTACTTATTGTGATGTAAATATGATTGACATAAATAAATAAATGATAATTGTAACGCCCTGAATTTCGAGCCTAGAAGTTCTTGGTTTTGAGTGCAGGGACAGTGAGGAGGTTGCACATATGTGTTTACCTAGGCAATTTAGTGTCAGAATGGGCCTGCTGGTCTGGTGGTTAAGTGAGTGTTAGTAAGCCTCATGGTTCTGGGTTCGAGGTGCTGTGTGCGTATTTTCGGAGTCTTTTTATTTTGTTTTATTTTTAGCTAGTTAATAATTATTTTATTTTATTTTATTGGAAGATTATTTTTTCCACGTTAATTTCTTTTCTGTTGGGGTTTTCCTTTTTTTTTTTTTACTTGGACTTTGAATGTGTGCATTATCTCTGCTTTTGAATCGATTTTCCTACAGATTCTGGATTATCGCACTTCTGCCGTCTTCTTCGTCGTTCATTCAAGTGTGAGATTCAACCCTGTCTATTTTACTTTTGTTTTTATTGCAATGTAATTGATTTGGCTTTCTGTAAGGACACGTTAACCCATTGATTTTGGGTTCTAGATGCTGGTAACGAGGGGATTACTCCCTTTTTGGCTGTACTTTTGATATTGCTTAGGTTAGGGATGGTTTGGGTGGCAAAAATGGTATTTTCGGGGCTAATTTAGGGTGGTTTTGTAACCCCTTTAGTGGCCACACGGGTGTGTACTGTGGCACTCGGCCATGTGGATTTGGGAACTAGGGTTTCCAGGCTAAATTGGGTGCCACACGGCCATGTGGCCGATTTGGGGATTTTGTCAGAATTCACACGACCGTGTCCCTTGGGCATACGGGCGTGTGAATTTAAGAATTAGGGATTTAAGATTTGAAGTCACACAGCCTGGCCACACGGCCTTGTGGCTGATTTGGGGATTGGGGATTCCACACGGGTGTGTGCTTCGGAGCACACGGTCGTGTCTAGTGGACACACAGGCGTGTGAGACCCTCACACGCCCGTGTCTTCCCTGCACCTTGTTTTAGCGATTTTGGACAGTGAGTTACACGGCTTGTCAACACAGCCATGTCTCTTGCACTGTATTGCATATACGTTAGCTACGTTACGTACCACTATCTGGTCTAGCAGTTATACTGCACGTCTGTACCGTGGTTTATCACATTGCATAGTACAGCTTATATGCTAGCTTTGCTGCGTAATATATCTGATTTGGCAGATCAAATTGCATGTCTATACTGCGAACTTCCACATGGCACTGTACAGCTTACTGATAGCCCCTAATACCTAGAGGGTCGTGGACGGTCCCAATTCCCTGAGGGTCAAGGACAATACTAATGTCCATCATTATCGGGCAACCCAGGATGACATCATATGGAGTGTAGAGTTGGCTGGATGGGTTGATTATATCCCTACATGGAGTGATTGGTTGGATGAGCTTACAGCTCTATTGAAGAGTGATGGAGGACGGACAGGTGTGTTGGCTAGATGGGTGGGTTCCTTTAACTCAACTGCACCCATATGCATTTTATCGACTGTTTGTGAATGCGACTGACTGTTATACTGTTTGACCGAAAAGCGTTCTGACACTATGTACTCTGATTGTGACTATCTGAATGAGCCGTTATAGTGACTATGTGATTGAGTGTGTTTCAATATGTGCTAAATACGGTTATCTGCCGGTTCGTCTATTTAGAATGTACCAACTGGTTCCGTATAGTTCTGTAAGTATGTTCCGCTTCTGAATTGCTTTTTGGATTCTCTGTTTCTGATTCTGTAGTAGTTGGCTTTGATCTTACACTGAGCTCGAGTAGCTCACCTCCTCTTCTGTTTCCCCTTTCAGGTACAGTTCTGGATTCCGTTGATGGGCTCAGTATGCGGAGGTTTCAGATATTTTTGGAGGAAACGAGCTATAAGTTTTATTTCAGTTTTTAAATTACTATTCGGTTTTTTTGTTGAACGGTAATGTTTTATAATATTGTGGTGCAACTTTTGTTTTAAGTTTTCATTCGTACATTTTATACTATTAAACTTACTGATGAAGTTTAAATTATTAAACGTTTTAGACTTGCTTCGGGATAAACGATTTCAAAAATAAAATTTTGAACGCCTTGATTTGTAACATTCTCTCATGATCACTTCGGTAATCAATGTAGCATTTTGAATTCGGTCTAAACTCTTAGGCCGGGTTTGGGGTGTTACAATAATTTTTTTAGTATATTTCCATTATAACCCATATTTGTATTTTTAAAATCTAATGTAAAGTTTCCATATATTTAATATTTGATATGAAATATGTAACTTTGGATAGACATCTTTATCGAACTGGTAGATTGTGGCAAATATAGTTGAAATGTAAGTGAAAATGAAAGAAAAAAATTTTGGGTACAATAAATGTATGCTAGTGACGTTGAGGCCCTAATGTACCCATTAATACAAAACTTGTTGTCTTTATATGCCCTGGGTTTTTATGGTACTCACATAACCTCTGTTGATTGTCCCTCTCCTGGATATTCATATTGGTGTATATTCGAGCAAAATTTGGGCGATCTTTCGATACACAATAAAAATTCATGTTCGACACCAACTCTTATGACGCGCGAAACACTAGCGACAACATATTTTCATCTGGGACGGGTGGGAATTCAGTACTCCATACACTATAGATGCATTCTATTCTATATACATCCATGATATAAGGCATGTACTCAATTTGTAGGTTCACACATATGTAAATTACATGTGTACATGGGAACTAAAGTGCTTGGAACTTCTCACAATCGCAAGTTCCTCCTATCAGGTGCATATAATATGATGCCCTTGACATGTCCTAGTCGGGCCTAGTGTGTTCAATAACTCGAAATTCTAGGTTCCAATGCTAGTGGCATATTGCATACATAGTGTTCGCTCTCACTGTATTTCGTCTAATTTCTTTCATGACATCCTCGCACCAAACATGACCACCCGCTATTTGTTCAGCATATGTCGCCGTCCACTTTGGAAATAAGGCAGCCAGACAAAAGTATGTTTCTTTGATAATCGGGGATGTGTCCCCTTTAGTAAGGAATTGATGCATTTGGCTAAGTTCATTGTCATGTGCCTGTACCATAGACCCTCGTCATACTGTTCGAAGGGTATGTTCGCTAGGTAAGCCGCACCATAGTTGTTGATGGCACGCAAGTTGTTCAATATTTGATGGAAATGATGTTGGATGAGCTCGTACCCTTTCAAGAAAAACATAGCTGTGAATGCAAAGAATGAATGAAATATGGTATAACATGATTGTGCAAAAAGTAACAGCTACATACCCATGTCAATGACTTGATCTCGCTCACTTTTCGATGGCCATTTTGTGTGGGTAACAACAATCAACAACCGGCCTGACGACCTAAGATTCTCAGAAAGGGGAACGAGAATCTTATTAGCTATACATATGAATCTTCCAATTACCATCCTGGGTAACGACAATCAACAAAAAGCCTAATGGCCTGCCACTAACGTGACCAGTCAATCACGGGTTCGACTCTTAAAACTGGGTTTTTCAACTTTTTTTGTTAAAAAATTATATGTATTTATATACATTTAAGTATAAAATGGGGTTTGGTTGGTCCTCTAACCCATACACAAATAGAAGTTGAAAGAAAAAAAATTCCTCTCACCATCAGTGTTTTTTTTTTTTGCAGTTTCAGAAAAAAATTGAGAACCAATTTTTTACAGCTATTCATTTCGATGGTATTATTTTAGAAACAACTATTGGTTGTATTTCTGAAACTCACCAGAAAATAGGAATGAGGTTTGATAGGAATATGTCTGTCAATGATATGAAAGAAAAGATCAGTGCAAAAATTCTCCAACGTTGTGGAAGAAAGATGTCGAAACTATTTTATAAGTTTCCAGTTTTGTTAAATCCTATCAAATTTACCGAGATGAAACTTTTAGAAGATGATGACATTGAGACAATGGTCACACTGTATTGCTCACCAAAGAGGGTGAACACTGAACCGATTTAATTGTTTGTTGAGTTAGCCGATATGGAGCCCGTTGAAGATGTAACTCTATTAAGTCAACAATATGGAGTTGAAGACCCGTGTACAGAGGTTCCCAGAGCATCTATCAATAGGAGGTTGTATGTGCATAGTTTTGACGTCGATCTCAACATTGGATGTTCAGACCAGTACGGTGGTGGAGCCACATCGACATGGGTTAAAAATCCATACCAAGTTACTTTACAGATACATCTAGTAGTTATTGAGATCGATGCACATGGTGAAGATGGATCTGATAATAATGGTCGTTCTAATCACAAAGTTGAATATTTTAGTGACCTCGATGTGGACAATGTCCTGGATGATATCAACGAAGAAAGAGTAGATGGTGAAAATGATTATGCCCCTTCAGTCGAAAGCCCGAGCATGGCATCGTCATACGCAATGATCTTGGGGCCCACATATCAGTCATCAATCTCGATGTGATGCATGCTTTCAAAATCCTTGATTACCCAGACATAATACCTGCTCACTTGATGTTAGCAGATCTCGAATCGAAAAATTTATTCGTGGGTCAAAGATTTGCTAGAAAAGATGAGTACATCATTGCCATCAAGTGGTATAGCATGAAGGTGTCGGTCAACTACAGAGTGGCTGACTCTAAACTGACAATCTGTGTTGGTGAGTGTTGAAAGTCGATAGAAGGGCGCAGGTGGTGTGTACGAGCTATATTTATCTATAGGTCCATATAGTGGGAGATACGAAAATATGTTAAACCTTATACATGCACTTTTGCACATATGACGTAAGATCACTGCAAGCTTGATTCAAAAACTATATGCAACTACATCCTACCAATGGTTAAAGACATGCCCATCATTCTTGTATTGATGCTAATTGTTGAACTAAAAGAATGGTTCTAGTATCGAGTTTCATACCAAAAGGCATGGGTGGCTAAATAGATGGTCATGAATCAGGTGTACAAAGAATGGGATGAGACGTACAACGAACTTTAGGGATGGATAGCCACAATACGAGAGTACGTTGTAGGAACTGTCGTTAAGTTACAGACGCTACCTTATTACGACCAAGACAACCAACTACATTTGGGGAAAAGAACATACCACCGGATGTTTTGGACATTTAATCCATGCATTTGGGCATTTCCCCACTATAAGTCACTTGTGCAGGTAGATGGGACCTGGCTATATGGGAAATATATGCAAATCTGGGCCTTTCCCTACTATAACCCAAGTACTTCGGGGCAAAACTGCAACCCCCAACTCCAGATGATAGGAACTACTAGTCGATTGTGTGTATAATATTGCAGGTTCTGGTGAGGGATGAGGAGACGGATGATGAGGTCGTCTTTGTAGGAGACCTTGTGTTGCATATGTGGAAGGATTACCATCAATTTGCCACCATATAGGTGGGGCAGCCTATTCCACATGTACCACTACTGGTAGTCCACTAGGAGAATGAAATCAGGCAAACATGGTTCCAAACGAGGCTTCCTCTCCAACTGGGTGTTCCACACCGTAATATATTTTTTGATGCCTAATGTCCAATTCTTTGCATTTTTTCCCTTCTTGTCAATTTTGTGGACGTCATCACCCAAATGCATAGGAACATCCGGAATATGTTGACAACACCCAATTTGACGAAGCACCTGATCCCTGTTGTAGCACACCACTATTAAAAAATTCAACATGGGTGCGTTAATATACCACACAAGTACATGGATGCTAGCCGATGGAGGAATGACAGACGCAACGTCCGACGCACTATATGGCATCCACACGAACTGCACAATTAATAATATGATTACAGTAACATATTAAAATATTTACAATAACATAATTAAATAAGTAATGTAATTACATGACATTAATATAATTTTATTTTATGAAAATAAATTACCCTCTCCTTAGCGTGTGCTTCGATCATCTGTCGATAGACAATGAGTGTTTTTGACTTCTCGATGTTCAGACAGGTATGCCATCTAAAAATTAAAGCAAACACGTAAGAACATATTTTCATAAAAAAAAATATTGATCCAAGTTTCAATGGTTTTTACCTATTCACAAGTGGGAACACATGTGTTTGATGACCCACTGATGCCAGAAATGGCATCCTGAATAGTGCCCAAGATTGTAGCAGTACCAGGCACTTGTCTATATCTTGAGTTTTATGCTTTGTTCCCTAAAAAATCTCACGATACAACGTTACTAGTATTGTTGAACCCCAACTTTAGGAACGGTCAACTTGCAAATCAAATAGCAAAGGCAGGTACATCAAGTGGACTCTATTATTATTGGCGTCCGGCATAAGTACCCTCTATAAGCTGTAGTATATATGCTCGAGTAGCGCACATCTTCTATCTCTCAGTCGCATTACTCGATAATGTTTCGAAATTTGCTTTCAACCACGAAAATTTTAAATTTGTAAATTTAGCTCCAGCATCAACGGGAGAGCATCCAAGCAAGTCATAGTAGAAAGCCACAAGTTCTACTACTAGGCTTGAACCGGTTACCGTATCACCTTCCACGAGAAACCCTCATTGTAGTGCAACATCCTCCAGTGTGCTAGTGCATTCCTCACACGGCAAATGAAAGGTGTGCTTCTCTGGGTGCCACCGCTCAACCAATGCCAATATTAAGTCGGCCCTCAACCCAAACACATGGATTAATGCCGCTAATCCAAATCCCGCGACATCTAGGTAGGGCATAATCCGTTCGTCTGGTAGCTCGGACCATGGCCACACGGCCTCAACACACACAGTATGCATCCTAAGCATATTAAATTACAACATTAGTTAAGATCTTCCAATTAAATAAAAATTTACATACAACTTTACAAATATACTTGTGAATAAAAAATAGAATTTTTTTACCAGCACATGAATCATCATTGATGTGTGATAATTTCCTGTAATTAAAGAACTCATTTCGATATTTGCACAAACAATTGAAATTTTAATAATCGACTTAACAAATAAACAATACAAAAATAACGAGAATTATTTTTTCATAGCCCATTTTCGTAATTAACTTTTTATATATAATATTTTTATATATATAAAAATTATGTTAATATTATTTTCAACACAAGTCTAATTATTTAAACAAACATATAATGTTCAATGTTATATCTTAAAATATACACATTACTATTACAATATAAAGATCAATGTTATATTTAAAATTTAATCATTCAACACAAATCTAATATAATGATCAATGTTATATTTGAAACTATACAAATTATCATTACAAAACAAAGTAAACATACACGGCTAATACCATCTTAATACACAATTCTAATAATTCTACTAAAATAAACATGTACTATCAAAACTATCTTAATAAACATACACTACAAAATAAACATACACAATTCTAATAATTCAAACAAAAATATAATATTACAAATATCTGAACTAACACAATGCTAATAATTTTCAAAGTTAATATACCACAATATTAATCTTATCAAATAATATATCAATAAATAAACTTTTAACCCAAATCTAAACTAATAATAATGATTATTACAAAAAAAAATAATATTATAAATCTAAAATATAAATAATTATAATATTACAAAAAATATTAAAATACCTTCTTTTTTTGGAAGGGGCCTTCCTTTTTTTTTGGGGGGGCTGTGACTGAGTCCTCAGGGTTTTTTTTTCTTATCAGATTGTTTGTGTAGGGCTTGGGACCAAACCAACCCTCTTTTATAATGATAATTTTAATATATATAATAATATAATATAAACAAAAGATCAAAAAAAAAAAAAAAGCTTGAAACCCAATTTGGGAGTCGAACCCGCGACTGACTGGTTACGTTGGTGGAGGGTCGTCATGTCGGTAATCTTTTAAAATATAAAAAAATATATTAAATATTAATTAATTCCGGTGCCGCTTGACATGTCGGCGAAACTATTAAAAAAATATTTTTTTCGATCTAACAATATAAAATACATGTGTACATTTTGGGGTAAATACATACCGGTGCCATCGATTGCTTAGACAACACCATAACTTTTTTAGTTCTAATCATTTCCTAAATGACTACTGTTAGGGGAGGTTCGTGCAGCCAATTGCTCAAGTGGCACCGTCGATTCACTATGTAATTTGTCTATTCTTGTATATAAGAGACATACAGTTCTATTTCAGTAATTATTTTTTTATATTATTTATGTAAAAAAACTCGAAAAATAACTAACTTTAATAACTACCATTATTTCCAGCCTGGTCAGGCCTCTTTATTTATAACGAATTGCATTTCAAATTTATGGAACTTTCATTAATGAATTCTTTTGGTTGGTTTGAATGTTTTTAATATTTAAGGTTTCTTTTCAAAATTATACTTATATTTGATTTTTTGGTATACAAAATGATATTTATGACAAATGATATTAACTTTTTCATGATTTTGAATTAATATTTGACATGGTGAAACTAGTATTTGACATGTGATGATAATGACATTAAATGATGTTATCATTTAAAAATTATAAAAATTATATATGAAAAATATAAAATATTATAAAAATGAAAAATATTTTTATAAGGTTTTATAAAAAAATAAGAAAATAACAAGTGTAGTTTTTATAAAAAATTATAAAAAAATGTTTTTATAAAAATATATTAATTTTTATATTTTATAATAAAAATAAAAAAAGTTTTATATAAAAAAATAAAAACTTATAATTTTTTTAGATTTTTAATATTTTTTTATTATTCAGATGATGACTTCATGATAATGTCATCATCGCCAAGTGTTAAATATTTATTGAACCACATAAAAAAGTTAACATCATTTGGCCCAAGTACTATTTTTTGTAACGGAAGCCAAACATAAATACAAATTTGAACCAAATATATATATATAATATATATATACCAAAATGAACATCGAAACTAAACATAGGTACAAAAAACTTTATTTACCCTTAACAAAATAACCATATCTTAACTGTCATAAATCAATACAACATAATTTAACGGAATTGCAAAATGGATTGTAGTAATGCCTCATTGATTAAAAAAAAAATCCTTGAAGAATTTGGATTGAATGAAAGAAACTTTCTGCAACTTGTACAACAATTCTCAAGTTGTGTCCAAAATGCATTTGACCATTGAACAAAAACCTCAAAAACTAACTAGCTTTTTTCTTAACCATTCTCCTAGCAAGGACTTTGACAGTTACATTGCTAGTCTTATATGCAATATCAATGGTAGCTATTGCAATATCAATGGTAGCTATTGCTGACAAGGTTGAGTCCAAATGTGTCCTATTCAATTAAGATACATGGAAAGTTGAATGTATTTTTTATCAAGAGACAATACTAATTTGTGAGCAACATTTCCTATTTTAGCTTCCACTTAGAAAGGTCTAAAAATCTAGCTTCAAGTTTGTAAGAAGTCTTTTGTGCCATGGATTATTACCTATAAGGCTACAACTTCAAATAAACACAATCCCCTATTAAGAATTTTTTATCACTCCTCTTTTTGTTTATTAAAGCTTTAATTATGTCATGTACTCATTGTAATTGAACTTTTAACATCATATTTTCCTCCTCTCTTACCACAAACTTTTATCCACTAGCTCCACACAAAACTCCTTCCCCAAGTAAGGCAATTTTAAAGGAGGTTGTTTCCATTACACTACATCATAAGGTATAGTTTTGATGGCAATATGGTAAGTGATGTTATACTACCATTCAACCAAGCTTTCTCACAGTACACGCACTTAGGGTAAGACTCTACACTCCTATTAACCATTTCATTATGCCCATCTAATTGAGAATGTAAGAAAGTTGAAATTTTTAATGTAATGTCTTGTTTTCTAGCCAAAAGTGACATAAAAACCTTATCTCTATCAAAGAAAATGGATCTTGGAAGGCCATGGATCCTATAAATCTAATCCATAAAAATCTAAGCTACTTGTAAAAATGAAATGAAAAGGTGTGACAATGCCAAAAAAATGATCATATTTGCTCAACGATGTACCACCACTAAGATATAGTATTTTTACCACTTAAATTAGGCTAACTCTCTATGAAATCCTAAGAGATATATCTATCCATATGGAAATAGGGTAGAAAAAGGCTGTAGCAACACTAGGTTAGTAGCATAATCATACTACTATTTTGACATATAATGCATTTTCTTACAAATGTGTGGATGTCTTGCTTCATACCTTTCCAATATACAAAACTTAACAACCATTAGAAGTAGTATGCATCCCAAAATAACCTCTTATTAAGTTAATGTGAAAAAATTGCAACAACTAATCCCTTAACTCTAGTGTACTACAACAACCAGTTTCCTTCCCGAGCAACAATCCCTTATGGAAATTGTAATTTTGGATGTGAACCATCATAAGATTGAAGTTGGTCCACTATCTTCTTCAACTTTCATCAACCTGCCAAGAATTTTTTATTAATTCCATAACATTTGAACTAACAAAAACATGGATGCAATCTCAATTCTTGTTTCTTCTCATTTCTTGGACAGTGTCATAGCCATAACTCATCATCTTTGCCATAGACATCTTTTGAGCTAGAGTTGCAATATGTTGATGAAGTAAGAACTTCAAGCTTTAATGATTTGCTTGTTTTTAAAGTGCCTCTCTAAGAATTCTACGTCTTCGCAATGTTTTCATTACCCTTCTTATACTATACCTCATAGTCATAACCTATCATATTTGCTACTCACATCTCTTCAGCTAGAGTCACAATATGTTGATAAAGCAAGAACTTCAACCTTTGATGGTTTGTTTTATTTAAAGTATCTTTTTAAGTATTCCACGTATTCAATCCAACAATACTACTAACTTCAAATTTTCATAAGCATATAAGGTTTGGTGCTTGATTCCAAAAGCCTTTTAGAAAAAAACTATTGTCCTACCTTTCTAAGCTAATACTACTTCCACTCCTATTTTTGAAGCATCATTCTCACCATAAACTCTTCATTGAAGTTCGTGTCAGCACAAGTATTGATACTACCACTTTTAAGGCTTCAAAGGCATCCTAAGTTATTCAATCCACACAAAATTGTTCTTTTATAAGGCTTTAACTTAAGGGTTTTTTTATCATCCATAACTACCCCATCTCTATTAATCAAGTGACTAAGGTAATCCACCTCCTTAATCCTAAATTCAAATTTGCTCCTCTTAAGGTGTTGTTGATATAGCCTTATTCCATCAAAGACTTTTTTTTCAAGTGGACCAAATGTAATTCTCAATTTGATGAATATATCAAAATATCATCTAAACTTGCTAAAGCCATCTTCCTTAAAAGGCTTAAATATGAAGGTCACTAACCCTTAAAATGTAAAGGGTACATTAGTGAGCCTAAATGACATTACTAAGAACTCATGATGGCCATAATGGGTTCAAAAGGTAACCTTATGAATCTATGCCTTATGTATCCTTAGCTAATGATATCCAACTTCAAAAATATTGTAGCACTTGCCAATTCATCTAATAACTCATTTACATAGGGTTTGGAAATTTATCCTTAATGATGAGCTGATTCAGTTGCCTATAGTACACAAAGCCTCCAAGACCCATCCTTTTTCTTCACCATGACTATAGGGGAAGCAAAAGTAGTACAACATTCTTTGATAAACCCTTTTATCTTTTATCTCTTTTACCCTTTTCTTTCGATTTCATCCTTTTGAAAAATATGATGCTTGTAAGTTCTAACTCTTACAATTTTTCTTTCATTATGCAAGAGAATCTTGTAATCCTGGTAACAAGTTAAATGAAACCTCAAAAAGATCTTTATACTGCTCTAATAATTGGTTCAATTTATCCATATATCAACTATTAACAATGGAGTGCATCAACATGAGATGTTCTTGTTCAATTTCTAACCATAACAAATTATACGGCTTCATAGAATCAACAACAGACATTGTTTGTGAAACTCTCTCAATTTTCTACCCATACATGAACTCCAAAGTTCCAAATGAACTGCCTTGTAGATTGTAATGTTTTCTTCGACACTAGAACTACGTAGTGAGGGCTTAGAAGTCCCAAAGTGATAAGTCCTAATGACACCAACCATTGAATGCCAAACAACATGGCATAACCCTTTAGTGGTAAGATCATGAAATCGGGGTTTAAATGAAATTCATGTACTAACCACTTATCATAACTTACCTACTACAATTTGAATTTCACCATTAGCTAATGTAACTTTAACACTACACAAATGATTAATTGTTAACCTAAATCTCTTTACCATAGTGTAGTTTAAGAAATTATGTGTGCTGCCAAAATCTAACAAGGTTCTTTTTCAATAATCCCTTACACTCTCTTAGTATGAAATACATTGTACTGAGTATAACATGCAATGTAATAGTAAGACTTTTTCCTTCCTTATTATTCATTAACAACATCTTTAGATTGCCCTAGGAATCTAAGAATTCTTATTGTTCTCCCCCCTCTATAGTCTCATCAATTAACAACCGATATATTTGCGACTTTATACCCTTGTTATCAAGTGTATATTTGGCCCAAAACAGTAGTAGAAGCCTTTCCTCTTCCTTTCTTCCATTTCAACAAGAATGAGATGTTTGTTGGAATTCTTAATGTTTGAAGTATTGAAGTTCATAGTCCTAGCTGAAGGATTCAAGGGTTTGGTCTTAATTGTGTTTAACAAGTTGGGATTTTGTGGAATCTTAAGTGTAGGAAGTAAAGTGGTAGGTTATGTTATCTCGTGGTGATGGAAGAATTGTTGTAAAAACTAACACAAGAATTTATTTGAGTTGATTTAAGAGTAAATTTAGGTTGTTTGGCCATTAGCTGTAAGGTATACCATGGACTCTAATTGTTTTGCCAAATGCAAGTCTTGGTTAAAAGATTTAGGTTTGAAAAGGAGAATGGTTTGAGCTATGTCGAGTTTCATATTACTAACAAATATGCTTAGGGCATAGATCAAAGAGTTTAAGGAGTTCAGAATTTCATCATAAGCTTCATGATATTAGTTTATACTACGCTTATATTTCAAGGTCACTAGCTCAGTCATTGGATCATCAAATTCCCTAGTAACAAAATAGGCACAAAATAGTCCTTCATTTGTTCAATATAAGTATCCCATCTCAATTTGTCAAACCCTCCTTGAGATTTGTTCTAACTTCAACATAGTAAATCTAACTTTGGATACCTCAGGCACCCTTCTAACCTCAAATATTTGCTATAACTTTATAAACCAACCCTTATAACCCTTATCCCCCAACTTAGGACACTCTAGTTTAAATTGCTTACACAAATAAAAGGAATAGTGAATTACCAGGGTTAATGAAGATGAAAGCCTTTCTGGTGACACTATTAGTGATGATTTACCTTCATTTTCCTCCCATTCGTGTCTCGCAACTACTAAATTTTTTTGAAATCAACTCTCAACTCAAAATAAGATTCATCTAGCTCTACCTCGGCTACAATTTTAATTTTATTATCAAATTTGAACCTGTAATATTTCTCATTTCATCTTAAATAAATTGTCAACCATTAATTTAAAATCAAATATGCTCTAATACCATAAATATAATCAAATTCGAAATAATTAAAAAAAGATTGAAGAAGTAAGGGGGGAAAAAGAATCAAGAAAGAAATTAACGAAAATGAGAATTTTAGAGAAAAAGTAACTGACTTGAGCAACTGCCATATTTTTTAGCCTGATTTGACAGTCTTTAGAACATTTCAGAATTACCATTAATGAAATACAGTGTTTTATCAAAGTAACCAAAACATAATTATAAAATGGATTGTAACAACATTTATTTATTTTCATTTTAAGCACGTTTTTTACCTTATAGTCTGTCAACCTTTGGTAGTTCCAAGTTTCAATTTAAGACAACACTGGGGGGATAACAATCTATTATATTTGTTTAGCTAAAAGAAAGAAGAGAAAAACATTATTCTTAGATTACAATGTTGGAGCGTTTTAACCTCTTGTCCCTGAATGAACCGGTAAAATCTAAAGAATGTGTCTCTGTCTATATCTAAACAAGCAAATCTTCATATGCACCAAGACCTTGTTTGACCAGGCATTGCTTGAGCTTGTATAATGCTCGGCTCTCTAACTGCCGCACCCTTTCCTTCGATAATCTGAACATCTTTCCTATCTCCGACAGAGAATTCTGTTTACTTTCTTCAATACCGAATCTTAGCCTGATTATCTTCCTTTCTTTCGGACTCAGAATGCTTAGAAGGTTGCGGACATGCTGCCTCATCAGTTGCTTTGCCACACTGACATCTGGGATCTCAATACCAGTATCTGGTATTACCTCCTGCAATCATGATGAGATAAAAAACCTAGCATGATTAGATGTCCATGGTTAAAACTAAAAAACTAGTTTTTCCAAAATGAAAAAACACCCTTTTGCATGAAAATTAGACGTTGCTGCAGGGGGGTTAAGCAAAAAAAGGGAGTGTTACCTGAAAAGTGGTATCCTGGTCCGCCCATACAGGCTGTTGCATAGAAAGTGGCATCCTTGTTGAGAGCAGCAACTTATCCAACTTCTCAACTGTAATCCCGACACGTCTTGCTATTTCTTCTTTGGAAGGATAATGGTTTCCTTCTTGAATGCACGATCTCTTTGCATCCAACACTTTGCTCAATATGCCATATACATTCTCCTGAGAATATGAAGTAGGTTTTTTGCTCATATAATGTTGTCTCTAATATGTAACAAATTATTTGTCTCACTTAGACACACAATAAAGTTATAAGATCTCCTGAAACTTGGAGAGATATTATCTTATCCAATATTATTCTTTTAGAAAATGACCAGAAAGCAAAGGAAGAAAAACTATACACTTTTAAATATAATGCATGGCTCTGTGTCTAGGTGACCGTGTCATACATGCTAAGCAAGCATAAATTTTTTACTTACCGGCAAACGGATGGTTCTGGAATGTTGCATTATAGACTTTGTAATTGTTTGTCTTATCCACCAGTAGGCATAGGTGGCAAATCGGCATCCAACTTGAGGTTTGAACTTCTCAACACTTTTCATAAGACCCATACTTCCATCCTGCAGCAGATCTTGAAGGCTAAGACCACGGCCCTGATATTGTTTAGCAATGTGAACCACCATGCGCAAATTCGCATGGATCAGTTTTTCCCGACTCCTTTTGCCTGATTGGAGTTCTGCCTGCAAGGCTGAACAACTTAGACCCATGGCTTCAGCCCATTCAACCAAGGTTGGTTCACGTCCAAACTGAGATTGCAGCTTACTCTTTACTTTCACTAATCTCTTTAAATCCTGTAGGTGTTACAGAAACCAACTGTAAGACCTCTCACGAACCAAACATTTCCTAATTCCCTGCTTTAAAATGAAAAGGCAGGATTGAAAAAAGACACCTGAACTTGAATAATCAAATCAGACTCTTCTTCAGCAGTCAAGAGTTGTTTTGTCTCAGGACCCCACAAGAACAACCGAAGGGGATCATTGGGATCAGAACCTTCGCTCGACTTTCTTCTTACATCCTTCCTTTGTGAACTGTATGTCTCACATATCACAACTTTAGGTTGCACCCTCCTTCGTTTAGACTGCCTCTCTAAACGTTTGGTTGACCTAACTGCAACCGCTATCTCCTCAGCGGGCAAAGTAAAGGAATCAACAGACCCCAAGCTGCAATAGAATTAGGTATCAGTAGTCAAACAGATTATCTGAGAACACTTGTCCAACTAGTAAGACAAGACAGAGACTAACCTATTAGAAAGTGAATCATCAAGTTCTAATTCGAGGCCCTCAGCCAATGATGCAGCTTTTTTAGAAGCTGACAATGCTTTCTTAGCAAGGGCAACTACATTACTTGGTTCAAGAGTCATGGTCTCTGTATCAGCTGCAACAGACAGCATATTCAAGGAAGATGATGGATTTTCCCCTAATTCCAAGAGTGCCAATCTGTGATGGGGAAAAATAAACATGAGGATGCAATTCAATGGGGAAAGATCTACACTCACAACTGTTTAACAAATGAAGCAATAAATCAGAATTAGCTTGTTTACAATTGCCTTAAATCAGGCCACTGGAGCAACTGCTGTTCAAATTCCTGCTGGCCAATGTTGTCAGATGCCTTCTCTTCTTTAAGTGTTGGCCCATTCCCAATCCGCAGCTTGTCTGTCTCTCTCTGTAATAAAGTAAACCGTGGTACGCTAAGTAAGGAGTTGCCAAAATAATATTTGAGAAAATATATCAATAAAACCAGAGGGAAACAACATTTACCGTTATGCAAACATAAAAAGTTTAGCTTACATCTTGATATATGTCGTGCAAAGATAAAACAGGAGTCTCACCGAGTATGCTTTATCTTCCTTAAGTAAATGCAAGACAGGCAGTGGTCTATAATCATCCCGCTGCTCTTGTGAGAGAACTGATGTAGGAAAATGCCTAGCTACGGAAGTAATCGGAATAGAAGTCGCAGCAGGGACCGCTTGCTCATGATGAAACAACGCAACTGCATAATAGTACATTGAATAACATAGGAACCTTATCTGAAAGCACTTGAGAGTAAACTACATACTTTCATGCATAACCACATTATAGGCAGTTCTCTAATCTATCTATATACATTTTTATTTGGAACCTAGAAGCTAGACAAGTACATAAACGACAACATGTATTCAAAAACTTTACAAGACTGCAAGCAAAAAGAGTTGAATTTAGGCATTTGACCATTGTAGTAACAGTAAGTTTCCAGTTGTAATTCCCTTCCAATGCCAATAATAATCATACAAAGATCCTTAAGGAACAAAAATGCTTCAAAACGAAAATCCCAGGAAAGCTGATTTTACAGGAATATAATTCAAACACCCAATAAGGCAAAACATGTAAACGAAAACTGGGTATTGTACTAACGATAAGAAACAAAAGAAAACATGTTCTAATGCTAGAAATATACGTTACCTGAAGAAGGTGATGGTGAAAAGACAGAATTTTTGAGTTGGGTTCTTGGAGAAATTGTTGGAGGAGAATAAAGCAAATTCCTTGAAGCTTCCATTGATGCAAAAGTAACTATTTGTTTTATCTACAATGTAACCTTAAACATTGCTTGTTTGGTTCTTCCTTATTTTTACTTTGTTCAAAAGCTTTGAACCTTGTAGATAAAGAAGAAGAAGCCAAGCTCGGCTAAGGAAAAAAATCTATTCTTCCCCTTCCACGCCTCAAATTTGATGATCAATGGTTCAAATGGATGAGGTTCGGCCTTGATTTGCTTCAGACACCATAAAAACAGCTTCACAAAAGAAACTTGTAATGACCCAGAATCCAAGTTTAGGCCAGAACTTGATTTTATCAAAGCCCAAGTTACTTGCCCACAACTTATGGTCTAGTTTTAGTTGAGCTTTATTTCATTAAAAACGTGTTCGGCCCAAAGGAGAAGTACAAGAGAGTTCCAAAAGTACTGAAATTACAATCGTATTTCACTTTTTTTACTGCAAGTTTTTATTAAATTCAAGTTTTTTATTGTTTGAATTGTAGGTCAACTATAGCAAAAAACTTGATTGATTTAATTTATGAGTTCATACTTAACTATCCCTATTTTTTTATTTTACAATCAAGATGAGTTGGATGAATTGAATTAGGAATCAGTTAAAATATAAATTCAAAATAATGATTATATTAATTAATTAGCAAACTAATTAAACCAATCATAACACCCATCAAACCAATGGTTAAATTAATTGAACTAATTTTTTTTATTTTCAAAAACTTTTTGGTTTTAAGAATGTAAAATCCACTCAAACTTCAAAACAAAAATAATTAAACCCTTTTTTTTTTCTGTTCAATTAGGTATTTAAATTGTCAAAATGTATTTTAAAAAAAAATCCTTTTCATCGCTTCAATTTGTTAAAGTTAAAGGGTCCCATTTTTTTTTCTTTCTTCATTTAACATGTCATGTGTCACGCCGTGATTACAATAGATAGAAAAATAATAATAAAAATGAATAAAATTATAAAAATATATAAAATTATAAAAATATTAAAATTTTAAAACTTCATAAAAATATAAAAAAGTATTAAAATTTTATTAAAATTATAAAAAAATATAAACCCTTAAACTACTACACCTTGTTTAAATAAACCCTTAAACTATTTTTGTAGTTAAATAAGTGTTCTCCTATGATTTTTACCCATAATACCTTTTATTTTATTATTAAAGTTTTTTTTTAATTTTAGTCTCTTAATTTCTTATTGATGCAATAGAAATTTTACAACTTTAACAATAGAAAATTTAAAAAAATAATAAAAATTTTCAAAATATTGATTATATTATATAATTTCAAGAAATTTTAATATTTTATTTTATTTTTATTTAATAAACTATTCTCATGAAATTCACGTCAACATAAAATGAAAATTAACTTAAAATTTTAAAATATTTTTACTTTAATATTAAAATCAAGAGTTTTTATGAGTAAAGATTATAGATTAACAACTTATTTAACTATAAAAATAACAAAGTGCTTGTTTAAACAAGGTATAATAGTTTAAGGCTTTTTTAGTATATTAGTCTTTATTCAATTGAACCCATCAGAATAGATTTAATCATTGATTTAGTTTTGAAAACATTGATAACCATAGTAATAAGAGAACTACCACGATATGTTTGGTTTGATGTAATTTAATAGAGAAAAATGTAATAGGTATTCATTGAGAATGGAATAGAGAAATGATATACATGGTAAACTACACCGCTGGTCACCCTAAAATAGTGTCGTTCCTATTTTAGTTACTCAAAATTTGTTCTTGTCAATTTAGTTACTCTAATTAATATAATTGCTCGAATTGATCATTATTGTCAAAAATTTCATTAATTTACTAACAGGTTACTGACGTGATATTTTTTAACTTTTAATTAAAATTAACAACTTCTCTATAATTAGTTCAAAAAATATATATTTTTTAAATTTATTTGCAATATAAAAACCACTACTGTTAAAAATTTTATTAATTTACTAATAAATTACTGACGTGATATTTTTTAACTTTTAATTAAAATTAACAACTTCTCTATAATTAGTTTAAATATATATATTTTTTAAATTTATTTGCAATATGAAAACCATCCCGTATCTCTATCCCTCCTCAGTTCGCGACCCCGCACCATAAGATATTAACAAATCATATCATATATTCACATACTGCTTTAGAAACCTCTTTTAAGGGCATCAGTCATCGATGAAGTATTTATCTGTGGCTCTATCGCAGGTAAGACAAAATAAATGACATGTGGCCAAGAATTAACAGTCGGTATTAAATCCTTATGAAAGGCTGGATTTGTTGCCAGGGCCACATGTGCAACCTACAGCATAATAAAAAAGAAGTTTTAAATCCAAGCTGACATATAGGAAAAACCATCCAAGCGGAGGACTACTTGACTATTGGCACACAGTTGCTGTCCAAACAAACCTCATAAGCAGTATCACGCAGCCTTGTGTTGTCAGTTGGTATATATACAGGAAGTTGACGAAGATGAGCAAAATGAAATATCCATCTTTCAAAAGCAATTGAATGCAGAGGCGAATACAAGGGGCTGACAGTGGCCTGGCCCCCCTAAAATGAAAATTTTCTATTTAGGTTTTTGATATTTTTTTAAAATTTTAAATTAGTAAAGGTAAAATTATATTTTGACCCCCTTAAAATTATAGAAATTCGATTTAATCTTTTAAAATTTATAAAGATATAGACTATAAAAAATTAAATTTTTATTCGACCCCTCTAAAAATTTGTTCTGGCTTCACCCCTGATTGAATGCCAGTGATTAACAAGAAATGTAGGAAATGAATTACATATAATGCCTTTCGGTACCTTTCCCAAGCAGTAGCAGATCCTCGCAACAATTTGGGACACAAGGATGCAGCCTCAATATACTTCCTTTCAACAATCAAGTGATCAAGGTATTTCGATCCCACCTACATGTAAAGCAAATTAACAGTTAATAAAGCAACAAAAAATTTTTATGCCATTAACATGGACGACGGGTTAGAAACTTAGGCCAACAATATCAGCAATAAAAGGTATTGTTTATCACAATTCAAAATTAAAATACAATCATAAGCAGCCAAAATCTTTAATATTATTGGAATAATTAGGTTTAATTAAGAATGCTAGTAGCCAGCAGCTTTGTATGTTAACTCATGAAGTCATTACCAATAATAATATATTAAGAAAACAACCCAAATTATGAGTTCGCTCCGTCCCTGACCAGCTTCAATTGCTGCTAAGGCTTTTTCTTATGGAAAAGCGATGGTGTAAGGTGGTTTTTATAGTGCGGGAGCGAGCAGCGATAGAGATAGGGGAGAAGGGATGAGTGGCGATGAAGATTAGTAGCTTTTATGTTGTAAATAAAAAAAAAGTATTTTTAATTAATTATAGAGAAGTTCCTAACTTTATTTAAAAGTAAAACAAAAAATGTTATATTAGCAATTCGTTTGTGGATTAATAGAATTTTTAATGATAATGATTAATTCAAACAAGTATTTTAATTAAAGTGACTAAAAAAAACGACGTTATTTTAGAACCACCTACAATGTAATTTACAGTAATGTATATTACAATGGTTGATTGCATGTAATTAACAAGGAAGAATAAATTATTATTAGACTTACAAGAATAGTGTTAGGAGGCTAAATTAGCAAAATAAGGCCTTTAGGTCATTTTAAACTTTAATTAAGGAAATAGGTCGTTTTTATATTTTTATTTAAAAATATTATTTTAATTATATCGTATTTTATTCGTTAGGATCAATTTCTCAAAAATGGACGCTTTTCTAATCCACTTCGACGACAACCATATTTTCGCCATCCAATTAGCAATGGTAAGACGAAATTTAAAATTTCGTTATTTTTAATTATATTAATATTTATTAATTTTTGATAAATCTAAATAGTTTTTTTTGTTATAAATAGGCGGACAATCGTGTGCTGGAGATGTTCATACATAATACAGGGGAGCTTCAAAACCTTGAAATTCATGGGTACCTGCAAGAGGCTGGATTCTTGCATGCATCTCGCATGCAAGGGGGCTGCAAACTCGATCCCACACTAATCAATGCATTTGTGGAAAGATGGAGGCCCGAAATACACACTTTCTACTTTTCATGTGGTGAGTGTACAATCACACTCGAGGACGTAGCTGTAATATCTCGAATTAGGACATAATCGGAATAGTGGTTTCGTGACCACAAATCCGAGATAGAAATAATTATTTTATAATTATTTTGATGTTTATGATATGATTGCATGATTGTGTGAAAATTTCGTGACGAAATTCTATGCATAAAGTGCTTAAGTTGAAATTAGGGACTAAATCGAATAACTTGCAAAACTTGCATTCTAGAAGTTTTTAGTATGAAATTACTTTGGAATATTAATGAGGAGGTATTAAATAGCAATTTGACCAATTTCTAAAATTTTGGACAAAAATGGGCTTGTACATGAAAATTTTCAACGAAAGGTATTAAGGGTATTTTGGTCATTTGCATATTAAATGAAATAAAATGAGAAAAATAACACAAAATAGTCATCTTCTCCATATAGTTGCGGCTGAATTTTGCTCTCTCCATAGCTAGGGTTTCTTCAACTTTTAAGCCTTGATTGTAAGTGATTTCTATGCCCGTTTTTAATGTTCTTTACGTTTTTGGAATCCCGGTAGCTCGATTTAGCTTATGCTAGCAATAATTTAAGCTAGGGTTCATATTTGGAAAAATAACCATAGGTGAAATTTGTGTATTTTGGTGTTTTATGATAGAATATGAGGTTTTAAATTATGTCAGACAACTTGTACTACTCGGTTTTAAGCGAAAACGAGTAAAAGGGCTTAATCGGTAAAAATACCTAATAGTCATAAGTACATGTTAGGGTGTGAAATTGATGCTGCCATAGAAGGGAAAAATGATCAGCATGTCATAAAACATAAGAATAAGGGATGAAGTTTAATTCCCGAGCCTAGGGGCAAAAGTGTAATTTTGCAAAGGTTTAGGGGCAAAAATGTAATTTTTCCAAAGTTCGTATTAAATGCTGTTTTGATGAATGTATGTATTAAATAAGATTAATTTGGCATTATAGATCAAGAGAAACGAGATTCAAGTCGCGATCGAGGGAAAAACAAAGTTTACGAAAAATAGGCTCGATTGCTAATAATTTTATACCGAGGTAAGTTCATGTGTAAATGTAGTAACATAATTGTCATTTTAAGTAATTTAATGTCATTTATGTGATATGATGATTAATATCATGAAATATTATGCTTTATGGTTATTATTGAATAATATGTAAATTATGAACTGCTACGAGTATCGGTTTCGATGTTCCGTGGAAGACGACAAAGATGTGTAATCGAGGAAAAAGCCCGTTTGAACCCTGGGAATAGATTAGAATACAAGTGACATGTCACTAGGATGGTTGGGCATCCGAACTCGTTGAGTTGAGTCCGAGTTCACTTATGGATGCAAATGTCCGAACTCGTTAAGTTGAGTTCGAGTTTGTGAGATGTAACTAGGCATCCGAGCTCGTTGAGTTGAGTCCGAGTTTACTTAAGGATGCAAACGCCCGAGCTCGTTGAGTTGAGTCCGAGTTCGCTTATGGGCGGGTTACATGGTAGCTTGGCTACATATGTGGCACTTATGTGCAAACTTTCCGTGTATTCGAATTATATTCCGATGTGTTCAACGGGTGGATCTTAAGAAAATAAGGAGAATGCCTAAAACGAAGGTGACATGTTGGTAAGTGTGGTAAATGAGAAAATTTGACAGGTATGTTCTTAAACCCTCGGGTTGAAAACTTGGTAAGATAAAATCGTAGAAAGATATTAAATGTAAATGATGTTTTATGTGGAATTGTGTGATTATGTTACTTGCTATTTGCATGTGAACTTACTAAGCATTTATGCTTACTCCCTCCTTTTCTTTCATTGTAGTTTTGACAAGCCGACTTGGGAATCGGGATAGGTCGAAGACTCGTTCACACTATCCGAAGGCTTAAATCGATAAAATGGCTTGTATATTTTGAATGTGGCATGTATGGCAAAATACTCACTTTGTGTAATTGATCTTATGATATGGCTATGGTTTGGCAAGAAAAGGGTTTGTAAATGATTAGCCATTGGAATGGCCAATCTAAGTCATAATTGATGTTATGTATGTTTAAAATGATATTTAGTCCATGAGAATCCTTAGTAAAGTGAAATTTGCCATAAAACAAAATCTAACAGCAGCAGTGATGTAAATTTGAAAAATCACTAAAAATAGTAAAAATGGAATTAAATGATGAGTAAGTTATGGAATTGAAGCTTAATGAGTCTATTTTCATTTGGATTGAACAAAACAGGTATATGAATTATAATTTATGAGACATTTGAATTTTTGTGAAATAGGGCCAGAGTGATTTCTGGATCCCCTATTCTGACTTTGTAAATTCACCATAAATTGTATATGTGAAGATTTATTATTGAGTTTAGTTTTAAGAAAAACAAACATCATAGTCATTTAAATTCTGTACAAAGAGATATCTGATTCATAATACACAGAGGTCAGAGCAGTTGAACCCTAAAACAGGAGAGAATTTAACTAATAAACTGTACTAATTGGCCCAGCCAAAAATTCTAGAAAAAAATTAGTATATAGATATATGAGTCTAGTTTTAGGGAAAATTTACAGAATTGGATTTTGAGTTTCGGAACTCGAGATATGAATTTTTAAGCGACTGTGACGCAGATTGCTAGCTTGAATGAAAATTTTAAAATTAAATTGTTTGAGCTGTTTAAGCAATGAATTAAGTCTGTTAACACCTCGTGTTCGACTCCGGAAACGGTTTTGGGTACGGGGCGTTACAGTAGCATTACAGCTCAGTCTGTCGGTGGATGGACCAGTCATCATGGGATCAACGATGGTTTGAGGGAAAGTGGACCTCTGCATGGGAATGTTGGGGAAGGTCCCGAATAGGTTCGAAGGTGGTCGTATATTGATCAACTAGTTGGAGACAAATTTTGATAAGCTTTCCGATGGCGCAACGGAGGAGGTCATACAACAATACGCCCAATAAATCTAGAAATTTGGTGCACGTAAGGTGGCTTCTACATTTAGCGGACTTCAGCGAATATGCAAAACTAAGTTGGGGATTTTCTATGTTGTCCATGTTATACTGGGAGCTTTGTTGGGCAAAGCAACCGGATAAGATGTCGAATGGTGGTTGCCTGTTGCTACTGTAGTCATGGGCCAGATGGCGAATACTGTTCCTACATCCCAGAGTGACTGACCCATACATGTTCTCGTTGGTGATGAGGTAAACATCATTTATCAATAAATACGTAGTTTGTGCAGTAAATGTTTTTATCTATTATATGTTTCGACTAATATATCGCTTGTACAGATGGAACCATAGGTCAAGTTAAGTGGGACTGACCGACGAGCTGGAAGACGTTAGGCAACTATTAGATTAACGCTCGAAAATCGAGGTTAATTACCTATCCTTTTCGAACCTATATTAATTATGCAATGATTCATTAAAAAAATTTGTACATAACGATATTTAAAATTCTGCTTTTCAGTTTGAATGGATGTCGTATGCCAATCCCGATATCATATCTTGCATCCCGCTAGAAGTGTTGGCCAATCGGGAGATGTAGGATGTGAAGGTGCCATTTATGGTGTACGTGACGGTGAAAATACACGAATCGGATCGGGTTCTATAACAGTTCGGGTATAGGCAACGAATTCCACCACCACTGCGAGACATGAAGGAACTGTACAAAGTGGACATGCGGGAGAAGAACGACGAAGATTGGGCGAAAAGCACAAGGAGTGGCTTTTTTATAAAACTAACCCAAAAATTAATTAATTACGTAATTGACCTATTTTTTTATAAAATATGTAAATAACCTAAAATATACAGTAAAAGTTGGTAGAGCCAAAGTGTTTGGTGCCACCAACATGCCACGTTAGCAATCGGGATAAAAAAAATTAATTTTTTGGTGGAGCCTTGTAGAATGATGCTATCTGTATAAATACTAGGGAAATATTGCGATATTTGAAAAAATGGGGGCTTTAAACAAATTTTTCTTTTTCTGGTGGAGTCAAATTATTCGGCGCATCAGATTTCAACGCCTCTAGTACCTTTTGTCTTTTTTTCTTGTTTTTTTATTTGTTTATTATTTTTTAAAATTATTTATTATTTGTTTTGTAATATTTTATGTATATTTTTTGGGTGAAGCCATTCTAAATGGTGCCACCAATATGTTTTTTTTTTATATTTAAAATTTTTAAAAAATAATATTTTATTTGGTGGAGTCATTTTATTTGGCGTGACCAAATTTGTATATATAAGCCTCTCAATGACACATGAATTTGAGTTGAAAGAAAAAAAATTACTTATACTATGTTAGAGGATGAATGGGAGAGATATGCAAAGCCTTTTTTTTTTATGTATTTGTGTTTTTTTTTAATTTGAAGGTATGTTTTATTTAACAATAATCTGGTGGAGCTTTGATACTAGTAAATTTAATGGTTATTTTCGGATACCAATTATTTATTTAGTAACGGGTTCAAATTGGTTATGTAAGTGTTTCCGTTGGTTGTGGTAAGATGATAACGAGTTTAAATTAATTATGCAACCAACGGGTGGATTATTTGGGATTCTCTAGGTCAACGGGATGTTTGAAGGTTAAAAGATATCCCAAATCGAACTGCATGGGTGAGATCATCAATATTGGCAGCGTTCGAGCTACAATTTAATAACACTGAGAAAGTCGCTTTTGTTACGGCTAAACAATTTATTTTTCAATTTGTAAGATAAAATGATATTAATTTTGAACAAAATTGTTTAATTATGTTTTCTTTGTAAGACACAATATTGTCGGTCTTGAAAAAAATCGTTTATTTATTTTTTGTATTGAGAGAGTTGTCCGTGTTTTAAAATGATATATTGTAAGTTAAGTAAAACTATTTAGAATGTTTGAAATGTAAAATTATATTTTGTAAAATATATATTTTGAATAATGTAAATTGATAGTTATTTTGTGAAATATAATTTTCATGTAAATAATTTATGTAATGTGAAATCAAGAAAATTAAAAGGACATTTTTAATAGAAATAAAAAAAACAAAGGACCAAAAAATAAAAAAATGAAAAATGAGAAAAAAAAAAGTGAAAGTTGAATTGATTGGAAAAAATAAAAAAAGATTTATTTATTAAAAAATGTATGACTTTTTTAAAAATATATATATTAAATAATTAAAAATACATATCATAATTGGTCACATCGTGTGATGTCAGTGACATCAACAATGTGAATGGTTAATAGGTTTATAATGTTAATAATTATTAGTTTAATAAAAAGGAATAGAATGGGAGAAAAAGAACCAACGTTTCTATTTAAAAAGCCAAGAATGAAGGTGAGGTTTTGGCATCCCTTCAAATATTTTGTATTTTGTAGAAGAAGAGAAGGAAAAAAAGAGAAAAAAAAACTCGTAAGATATTTATAGTTTGTATTTTGTATTTTATAATTATTGTAATATAATAATTAATTATATTTAATTTATGTAATTTTTTTTAAAATTATACAGATATCAAAATGTCTTCTCGAGTAAATACGGATCACATTTCATTGAAGATCAACGAAACAGTAAAATTAATTATAAATTAAATAAAAAATTTCGTTTTAGTGTCTCGCTTTTTCTTACTCAACGCTACTTTGATCAACGTATTTTGATTGTATGAAATTAATATCTATTTGGTTGTTATTAACCCTTTTTAACTCATTTTTGCATGAAACTGATCTCTACGTGTTAATAATAAATTTTTTAATTTAATTCATAAATTTATATATTAATTTTTTTGTTAAATATGACTCTTATTTTCAGCCAAATTTGAAAAATAATCTTTCAGTTAAACTCTGTTTACTTGTTTCAATCAAACACTGATTAGTTTAGATTATTTTATTATTATTTGATCCATAAATTTAGCCTATAAATAGGCTCTTTTACAACCTTAGAAAAACAACCATTAGAGATTAGAACTCATAACACATTTAGAGAATTTTGTGTTTACGTTTTGTGGGTTCTTTGTTTTCGGGTTTTCGGGGTTTAGTTTTTATCTCCATCTTTTGTACTCTTTGTTCTTTTGCCATTATAGTAAAATTATATTTGCCCGTGGTTTTTTATCCTCTTTGGAGGGGTTTTTCCACGTTAAATTTGTGTGTTCAATTTCTCAATTTATTCCGCTATTTTTCTTACTTGTTGTTTAATCGGATCGATCCTAACAAGTGGTATCAGAGCTAGTTCAATTTTCATAAATCAGCCCGTTTAGAGATGGCAGCAACACGATTTGAAATTGAAAAGTTTGATGGTGAAACAAATTTCAATTTGTGGCAAGTTCGGATGATGACAATTCTAGTTCAATCTGGTTTGAAAAAGGTTGTTACTGGGAAAAAGCCTGAGAATCTAAATAAAACAGAATGGGAAGAGCTTGATGAAAAGGCTTTGTCTGCAATCCAGTTGTGCCTCGCGAATACGATATTGCAGGAGGTATTGATGGAGAAGACCTCATCTGCCTTGTGGAAAAGGTTAGAAACTCTTTATGCGACTAAGTCTCTGGCTAATCGTTTAGTGTTGAAACAACGTCTATTTACGTTTCGCATGAACGAAGGTGAGCTTCTTAGAGATCACATCAGTCAATTTATTACTCTTTTAAATGATTAAAAGAATGTTGAGGTTCATATTGACGATGAAGATTAGGCTATGCTATTATTGTGCTCTTTACCCCCTTCATACAAGTCTTTCAAGGAGACCCTGATTTATGGCAAAGACAAACTCTCGTTCGAAGATGTGAAGGGTCATTTGTTGAGTAGAGACAAACTCGACAATGAGCTTCATTTGGATAACAAGACAGATAGGCAAGCTTCCGTTTTGGTAGCATCAAAGAAACGAGATAAAAGGTGTCATTATTGTAAAAAGTTAGGTCACGTCAAAGCAGATTGTTATAAACTGCGAAATTAAAAAAAAGCTGCTGGGAATAACGAGGAAGATGTAGCTGGTGCTAATTTGGCCGATGAAAATGGTGATGATTTCTTGTTAGTGTCAACAAGCGATAATACCAAGCTCACGTCCGAGTGGATCCTAGATTCAGGATGTTCTTTTCACATGTGTCCCAATAGAGAATAGTTCTCCACATACAGTTCGATTGAAGGTGGAGTTGTGCGTATGGGAAACGATTCATCTAGTATGGTAATTGGTATTGGTACTGTTAAAATTAAGATGCACGATGGGACGATTAGGACACTCTCAGATGTCAAGTATGTACCTGATTTACGAAAGAATCTCATCTCCTTAAGTATTTTAGACTTGAAAGGATGCAAAATCAACATCGAGTCGAGCGGCATTAAAGTATCTCATGGAGCTCTCGTTTTGTTAAAAGGTAAAAGAACCGACAGTCTTTATATTCTGGAAGGTTATACAGTGACCGGTGAAATCGGACGTCGCTCGTCCGTTATAGAGTTGAAGTCAACTTGTTTGGAGCGGAGGCAACTTGGTCATCGGAGGGAAAAAGGTATGGCTGTTTTGTTGAAGAGAGGTTCTTTTTTGGATGCAGGTTTTGAAAAGTTAGGGCACTGTGTTCGTGAAAATCAGACCCGGGTTAGTTTTGATTTGGCACTGTACAAGTCGAAGGCTAGAAGTCTTCCAGTTTCTAAGCACAAATTCGACTCAGTTAATTCCTTGCATAGTTCAAGATAGGCTCGTGGCGGGCTTTGGCAAATATGGCGTTGTGGAAATATGAGTCAAGGTGGAGATTTGTTAAATATGACTCTTATTTTCAGTCAAATTTGAAAAATAATCTTTCAGTTAAACTCTGTTTCTTGTTTCAATCAAACACTGATTAGTTTAGATTATTTTATTATTATTTGATCTATAAATTTAGCCTATAAATAGGCTCTTTTACAACCTTAGAAAAACACCCATTAGAGATTATAACTCATAACACATTTAGAAAATTTTGTGTTTACGTTTTGTGGGTTCTTTGTTTTCGGGTTTTCGGGGTGTAGTTTTTATCTCCATCTTTTGTACTCTTTGTTCTTTTGCCATTATAGTAAAATTATCTTTTCCCGTGGTTTTTTATCCTCTTTGGAGGGGTTTTTCCACGTTAAATTTGTGTGTTCAATTTCTCAATTTATTTCGCTATTTTTCTTATTTGTTGTTTAATCGGGTCGATCCTAACATTTTTTAATATGATGACATTTCTAGTTAATTTTGCATTGTTGCTATGCTTGGTTTCATTTATGGGGTAAAAAGAAAAGTTACATTTGTCTTCCACTAATTTGACACCACCTAAATAAAAATCAAAAATCGCATTCAGATGAGGAAACTATGAATATATATTAATTTGGCTTCAACTAATCTATATATCATATTATAAGTGTTCAAATCAGATTGAATTAAGCTTGAAATTATTAGAGTTACGATTAAATTTATCTTTAACGAATGAATATATATATATTTTATAAAAGTTCTCGTATGTAAGATAAATTTTCGAGTTCGAATATGCCTGGTTTATATTATATGTAAAACTTTTTGTATTCTTATAGATACCGATTCAACAAAAATAGGTCTTTTATATTTTTATATTTACCCATACCACTAATGTTTTTTTGGGAGATTATTATTATTTTTTGTTTGATGTACTTTTTATAGTTATATGGTTGCCTTTTGTTTTAATGCTTAACTATGATTAGGACATAATAATGAAAGAGAATCAATGGTACTTAAGCTTTAAAGAGATTTGGAAATCACATTTGATCTCTTCATGTTATTATTAATATTTATGACAATCGTACTATTATTAATATTTTATTACTCATTTAATTTAACTTAAAAAATACTTAGAATGACTACGTTGATATAATATAAGTGTGATATTTTTGTTTTCTCAAGCTTTTAGTTTTACTCTTCAATATATAATTTTATATTTAAATTATATAGAAAATTGATTTATCATATTTTTATAAAAAAATTACCATACAGGATGGGTATCGGGTTTTGAGGATGCAGTTTCATTTTCCCAAGTACGATCCGAATGAGCGGATCATGCCATACTTACGATCCAGATGAGCGAATCATTCCATACTTACAGTTGGTGGGATTTGGGGATGTCACATTGATCCAAAGGTTTGACCCGAGGGTGAACTTAATATCCGCCTTGATTGAGTGATGGTGTACGGAGACCCATACATTCATTATGCTGTGCGGGGAGTGCACTATCACATTAGAAGACGTCGCTATGCAACTTGGGCTACGAGTTGGAGGTGCTGTGGTCACGGGCCGAAGCAAAGTGTTGGAACCTTCAATACTATGCCACATATTTCTTGGACGGTCCCCTAGTGATGAGGAACATAATTTCACATGTTTGACATTGGCATAGTTGAGAGAAAATTTTAAGGAGTTATCAAGCACCGCTATTGAGAACGAGGTGATGTGTGTTGCTCGAGCCTATATTATGCAGCTGATCGAGGGGTACTTATGCCGAACAACACGTATAATAGGGTACACTTAAAATACTTGCCTTTGTTGGAGGATTTCTCTCATGCTGGTACTTACAGTTGAGGATCAACAATGTTGGTGATATTGTACTATGAGCTTTGTCGAGCAACAAAACATGGGGTTAGTAACATGGCTAGTTGTGTGGGTCTGATGTAGTCCTAGGCTTTATATAGGATGCCGTTTCTAGCGGCTGTTAGACACTAACCATATTTTTGGCCACTTGTAAATAGGTAAAAATAAAATTATACTTAACATTTAACGACTCATAAGTGTAGATAATATTTTCTCAAGTTTAAGTGTTAACGTGTTTGTTTCGATTTTAGATGGGCCACGTCTTCGGGAAGTGGTGTGAGCCAGACATTAATCATTTACCGCCAAATGATAGAGGAATCTGCCAGAGAGAAAGTAATATATATTAATATGGTTTAAGTAACATTGATTTAACTTATCCACTTGCAGTATGTGATGTGACTTGACTCATTATGTTATATTGTGCAGTTCTTATGGATGTCGTATTCTACACTGAACATTGCAACCCTTACTCCTCAGTGGGTTTATGTCGAAGCCTATGTGTGGCATATTAACACGCCGGTGCTTAACTTCTCAACTGTTGAGTGGTACAATGCTGATCAAGTTATGCGACAGTTTGGCTATATATAATTTGTACCGGTCGATCCACAATAATTTGCTGATGACCACGGTAAGACCATAAGGGGGAAAGATACAACAGATTGGAGTGTGGAACATCAACATTATATAGCACTATGGAATGCTCGGTACGACAGATGACCTGAGATGCACTCCTACATGTTTGACTTTAGTCCCTTGACTGAATACATGCAATGGTACATGACTCGATGGCACATTTATTTATATGGTGGGCAACTTATGATAGTACCGAATCACGGCTACAAACATGGACGTCAACCTATGGGGGATTCGACCCAGAAGATCAACATATGGCGGAGTCCGACTTGGAGGACCAACCTTTAAACACATCGAACCAATATGTTAACACTTTTTTGTGATAGGTCATAGAGTAGTTCATATCACCCGAGCATGGGTGGTTTGAGTTCATATCACCTAGAGTAACCACCGATATCATTTGATATGATTGGTAATAACATGTACTCCACCCTACCTCAGGCCACGTTAGATCTAACTATCGATCCTCTTGATGTGTACAGTACACCCCAACGTCCACCTTGTCAACGGAGGCTCATAAATCGTTATACCTCGAATGACGATACCACTCTCGGTTTATTCCAATTTTGATACATGTAAATTTCAGGTGTTATGTAATATTTATTATATTGGTTTATAATTCCACAACTTATGTATTAGTCTTTTTTGTATAATTTATAATATCTTTTAAGGTATTAAAAGTTGCAAAAATTAATTTTAAATAAAAGCTTAACACTAAACAATACAAACTTTATTTCCATAAGACCATAAAATGCAAACATCAGGTATAACATTTAATTTCCTTCTGACTGTGAAGTTTGACCAGTATAGACATTTCCATGGGGACACTTGCTCCGATTGTGGTCAACTGTTCTACATATGGTGCAACGCTTTGGACAGACTTGTTCTTTGATATCCATGACGTTCCGAGTCCTTGTTGTTGTCGGTCGACCTTTGACTTTCCTACGTAGTGATCGATTTGGCTACATCTCGAACGCAAGTGGTTGCACTTTCCATGTTGATACATACCTTAATATAGGGAACTCATTACCCTAAATACGTAACATACGTTCAAACATGTACACATTGTCGATATATTGTTCGACATTCAAATTGTAGGTAGCACAAGCTGTAACCACATACGCACACAAGTACCGTAGTGTTTGGAACATCCCACATTCACATCGCCTGTTTCTGATATCAACTCTGTTGGACTGTAGTGGGATACTCGACCGAAGATTGATGTACTCTATCACTCGGAAAGTTTCCAAGTTTTGGGAATATAGTTCTGTATTCATTGACCAGACCATTTGAGCGTTTTCTTTCATGGCATCTCTGATATCTTCAACGTGTATGTGTCCTACCTCCAACTGTTTTGCTTGTTTCAACCTCATTTTTGGCATTAAGGTTGCCAGCATATAAAATGTGGCTGAAAAAACTACTAAAATTGGAAAGTGATGCGTACGCCTCAAGACAGAGTTAACAACCTCAACGAGGTTGGTCGTCTATAACCGTATCAATACCCCTCATCAAAACATTGAGCTCATTGCCACAGCCCCATGCTACCCAACCACTATCTGAGAGTAGGTTTGGACCCCGTCATATCAGTTTCTAACCTCACCAACTTATACCTAAATTAGTGTGCTTCCAACTCGTATCCTACGTATGTATTTTGGTAAAATACGTTACCATCCCAATTAGGAAATGGACTCAAAATATTTACAAATACGAATTTAAATACGATATTTTTACCCATGTTCACGATTCATTTGCGCCAATCTTTTTTCTTGTACTCATTGTGGAAGTTAATAGCGATGTGACGAATACAGTAGACGAACCTCCACAGAACATTGGATTGCCAAATCACAACAACAAGGCCTTTCGATCTGTTGGAGATGATGCAAATGTTGTCTTGCCTAACAACATGCCTCCGCAAGTTTCGAATGAAACATGCCCACAATTCGGAGTTCTTTGACTCTACGATGGCGAAAGCGATCAGTAGTACAGTTCCGTTACCGTCTTGTGCAACCGCAATAAGAAGTATCTGTGTGTATTTTCCATAAAGCAACGTTTCATCAACTTGCACTAGCAGTTTGTAGTGGGAGAAGGCCCTAACACATGGATCAAAAGTCCAGAACAATCAACAAAAAACTCTTCTCCCCAGTTCCAATTGTCTATTCGAGCCACTATAATGCAACGTTTGCAAGTCTGCGACAGTTCCTAGGATGTACTCCACCATTGTTGAAATCCAACCCTAAAGTTCATTGTATGACTCATCCCAGTCATCGTACAATTGTTGCATGACCATTTGTTTCGCCCATCACGCTTTGCTGTATGACACTTTGTACTGGAATCGAGCTTGCATGTCTACAATCAATGTCGACACAGGAATGATTGGGCTATCTTTCACTAGTGGCATGATGCAGTTGCAAATACTTTTGGCATCCAATTTTCAGTGGCCTTGAGATATACGTACGACAATACATGTATGACGCTCTTCTAATTTTCATATTTGACACTATTGAGTCCTCTGTATAAATGCAGCCTGAACCTACCAACCACACACATCGCCGACTCTCTAACATTCTTCAACATATAATGTCGGTGTAGACTTGGCAACCTTGTAATCAATCGACAACTTCATGCTGTACTGTTTGATGGCAAACACATAGTCCACCTTACTCTCGAATCGTTACCCAACGAACAACTCTTCCAACTGCGAATTTGACACCAATCTATGAGCAAGTATTATATCAACGTACTCAGGGAACTCGGATGCATGCGTTGCATCTGGATCTACGTCCAACATGTCGCCTCTAGGTTCATTTCATAAAACAATACCACAACTCGGGTTACTGAATGAAGGGCCATGAGCATCTTCAACCTCCTCCAAGCCTTCATCGTCGATATCGTCTGAACCTCATCAACATCGGGGTCACTAAAATCTTCAACGTCTTAATCAGAATCTTCACCATTATTGGTCCTTTATTCGATGTCTGCCTTTGTGCTTATTATCATTTCTGGATGTATTTGTAGATGGGGATTAGGGGTAGGGTTGTTATACAAATTCCCACCATAATTTGGATTTCCGGGTATTTATGATGTCCCTCTGCATTCTAACTAGTCTGTCCATCCGACATTAAGATCAAAGTCAAATATGCGATGTTGACTTATTGGGCTAACATTCTCAATAGGCTCTAAGTCTGCTAACTCAGCAAATAACTCAACTAGTTGGGGGTTCACACTCCTAGTCGACCACCATATTTCCATCATAGTGCCCAAGTCATCATCATTTAACAGTTGCATCTCACAAAATTTCAACATATCTGTAAAGATTGGAAACTTGTAAAATAATCTGGACATCTCCCTTCCACAACAGATAGCTATTTTTGCTCTAATCTTTCTTTTCATTTTGCCATCTTGCCAATTTTTTTAATTATAGCCCTACTCTTTACCGACCTTGAAATACAATCAACATCACATTCTACAATTTCACCATAAAAAAATGTACATCAAAAACACCTTATTATTCATCTTCAACAGAATTCTTGAACTCTCCTACTAAATACAACAATTTCACCATTCTATATATGTTAGAGAATCAAGTGGTACCAAAATAAAATATCAAATATCAAATTTTAAAATTTTAAAATTTTATATTAAAAAACACATTTTAAAAAAAATTACTCTTGTAATTAAGTGGTGGAGCCATTTCCACCAAATAAAATATATATTTTTAAAATTTTAAATATAATTTTTTTTAAAAAATTTTGAATAAAAAATATTATAAAACATTTAAAATATATATTTAAAATATTATAAAAAATAATAAAAAAATTTAAGAAAACAAATTTTCAAAAAAAACCTTTGAATAAACAAAAATTATAAAACATTTAAAATATACATTTAAAAAATTATAAAACAAATAATAAACAATTTAAAAAAACAAATAATAAACAAATAAAGAAAAATAAAAAACAAAAAAAAGGACAAAAGGTAGCAGAGGTGTTGGAATCTGGTAGCGCCAAATTATTTGGCTCCACTAGAAAAAGAAAAATTTGTTTAAAGCCCCAATTTTTTCAAAAATCGCAGTATTTCTCTAGTATTTATACAGGTGGTGCCATTCTACATGGCTCCGCCAAAAAATTGATTTTTTTTTTATCCCGATGCTAACATGGCATGTTGGTGGCACCAAACACTTTGGCTCTACCAACTTTTACTATAGATTTTAGGTTATTTACGTATTTTATAAAAAAAATAGGTCATTTACGTAATTAATTAATTTTTGGGGGTTAGTTTTATAAAACAACCTACAAGGAGCACATCCAGGCTTGGGATCATAGGATGAAATTCATACTTGCTCGTGAACCATTTTTCTCAGCGGACACGACGAAACCTGATGATTACTTGACATGGTTCAGAGCTGTTGGCAAGCCGTATTTGCTACCACCGGAGGTGAGGAGTAGACAAATTCGACCGAAGAGGCAAGGTCAACTGCCATAGCAGTGTAGAAGGGGATGCGATTGCACGGTAGGTTCGTCATCCGCTTCAGTAGAAGATGTGCGGCCTGTGGCTATGCAATATCAGGGTCAGTTTGCTCAACTTATTCTCGTTCAATTCACTAACCCCATGTTTTTTTCATAAGCACCATTGCACTACAGACCACCGCAGCACATGGTCGGTTCTTCTGTCCCTACAAGTACATATTTCGGGGCACTAATGTCCCCCGCATACTACACCATCATGCCAATGTCAATGCCAAACCCCATGTCGAGACAGATATCGACATATGCCCTGCCATCGATGATGATACTGATACAGACACTCATACAGCAGTCGATGTTGATGCCTGAATCAATGCTGAGGTTTGGGGCACTTTATGGTTACACACCTATATTGACCCAAACATCGTGCACATCACTCATTTACTGGGGTGGCTCATCCTCGCAACCATTGAATTCAGGAGTGGCAGACACACGATGGCAAGCGAAGACGATGCAACAATCGACCATGGAGTAAGATGATGACGTTGCTGAACTCAAATAAACGATTTCCCAGGGGCAGTGCTAGGTACATATTTAGGCGACGATAACGATTAGGAGGAAGTCTATAGGCCCGCACCTTTGGATAGACATCTAGATGTACCTCCAGTTGTACAGAAAAACCCTCTATGCGATAGTTTTCCACCGCCTTACGACACACATTCTCCTTGATGACACGATTGAATGTATTTTTTGTTATAAATATTGTGATGTAAATATAAATATGACATAAATAAAAAAACCGAGGTTATTCATTCAAACAATACCTTTGTCTTTATTACTATGTATCATAAGTTATACGTAAGTTAACAATAAAAAAAAATTGAACCAAAGGGAATACGCGAAACATACTAATGAAAATGAAAACGTTTCCTTTACAGAGAACATGTTGTCTTCGTATGCCTTAGGTTTCTACAATACCCGCATAATTTCTGTTAACCATCTTATTCCTGAATATCCATATCGTTCATTATCCGGGTGAAATTCGGGCGATCTTTCGAGACGCAACGCATGTCCTTGTTTGGCACCAACTCGAATGACACGCTGGACACCGACAGTCACATACTCTCATTTGAGATGGGTCGAAAATCAGGCCTTCACACACTTTGAATATGTTCTAGTTGGTAAACGTCGTTAATGTAAGGCGCGTACTCAATCTATACGTTCCCACATGCGGTAATTGCATACGCGCATGGGAAACGAAATGTTTGGAATTTCCCACAATCACAAGTCCTTTCTATTAGGTTCACAGGTCTAGCGTGCTCCGTGACTCAAAAATCAAGGTTTCAACATGAGTGACACACTACATACATAGTGTTTGCTCTCGCTATACTTCGCTAAATCTCTTTCATCATGTCATGTACCACCACCCGTTATCTGTCCAGCATACATCGTCACCCTTTTAGGAAATAAGACAGCCACTCGAAAATATGTCTATTTGACAATCGATGTTACCGGCAAATTACGCATCCCCTTCAGTATGGAATTATGCACTTGAACAAGTTTGATGTCATGTGCCTGTATCATAGATCCCTGTCGTACGACTGCGTCCACTATTCGAATGGTATATTCGATACATACACCGCACCGTAGGCATTAATGGTGTTAGGTTGTTCAACATTTGATAGAATCGATGTTGGACGAGCTCGTAACCTATCGAGAAATAACAACTGGTTAGTGCAATGAAATAACCCGATATGAATATTTGATGTGCAATGAATACATGGTTCAAACTACAAACCCATGTCAATGAGTAGATCTCGCTCAGTTGCCGAAGGATTTTTTTTGTGGTAGTTGGATCCTACATGTCGTATGCAGTACCGATGATGAATACGACTCTAGAGAGCTCCGTGATGATCAATTTCTGAGAGTATTCTGGTTCCCCTATCTGATATGACACATGTCCAGTCGTGGGAAAACGCGATGGCGTAATTAGTTTAGGAAGAAATTTTAGTCATCTATCGTTTCTTTGGGAGTTATTACGAACGTTATGGGCAGAATCTTCCGATTACCGTCCTGAGCAACAAGCAATAGACACTACTAATACCTTTCGTACAACCAGAAGCCCTCAATTTGAACTATAGGCTTGCAGTTCTGAAATGCCTTTATGCATTACTCAAAAGTCCAAAAGAACCGATGGAATACTCTTTTCCTAAGGACCAATTTATCATTGTAGTACGTTAGGTATGTTTCGAGATTAGTTAAAAAGCCTGGTATGTGCTGATGCAATACCTGACACCATTGCCCTAGATAGTTATAAGAATCGTCCCACTAGTGATGCAATTTCTCCATAGCCTTCTGTTTTGCAACCTACACTTTGTAATGTGTTGGAGTGTACTGGTACTGGCTACGTATTTCTTCAATCAGCATCGGTATTTGAATTCGAAGACTAGCCTTCACCATCAGTAGAATAATGTTAGCAATCATGTCCAAGTCTAACCTCAGATGGTCTTGACTGGCACCCGTCGCAACACAGGTGTGGGGACCGAAATACTTCTTTATCATCCATATCCCGATTTTCTTCTGGTAATATGGCATGATTTTCCACTCATACCTCCCATCCCTCATTGCGCACTTTCTTTCGAATTTCTCGAAATGGGACTTCATGACATAGTATTTCATACCGTTCTTAAAGCTATACCATTTTAGTGCAGCAATGAAAGCATCTTTGTTCGGGTATTTCATTCCAACTTTCAGTACTCGTAATGATATGTGCTTTCATGACTAGGTGTTCTGTGCGGAAGCCACGAAAACTCTAAACCACCCTTGACTGATAGGTCAATGTTCGTCATGTAGGGCAGAGGTTTATACGCCTCGAATCGCTCATCTGGATTTTGAGCATTGTCCAAGGCGTCATCATCAGACTCGTATGGTTCCGGCTCTATTGTACCTAGATTTGATTTGAAAAATAATGCCATTTTTGAATCATTCGGACCATGCAGCCGGAATGGCTCAGGTTTTGACTCTTCCCCCTTGTTTACGTTTGCAGCCCCTTCTTCCTCACGTGTATCTACTTCCTCATCCACGCCTTAATTGTCACCTTCGAGCACGGTGTTGGACGTACCCTCATCGTCCCCATCGAAAGGAGTAGGTCATCAGTTCTCCTATAACCCATGTGCCCACCATAATATTCAATGGGTTAATATTTGGTGTACGATGATGATTCTTTAGTATAACTGCTTTTGACCCATAACATCGACCCAGTGTCGAAGTTGAAATCAAACGCACTGATTGAATGTTGAGCCTGAGTGTCTAAATTTGGGTTATGTTGATACCCTGACTAATACTGACTCCCAGAGTTTAGATCGATGCCAGAGACCAATGAGTGTCTGCCCATAGATGTTTCGAGAACATCGTAGTAGCCACTTTGTAGCAACCCAAAAAACCCACTGTACAACCTTGTAGTAGGATTTTCTACTTTAGTTTCAGTACCCGTATTCATCGTAATGGTAGTCAAAGATGGGCCAGACCCATTAGCATTGACGAACTCGACGTTTAACTTAATAACAACATTTTCGCTTAAGATGTGCGATGATATGACTATCTCGAGATGTGTCTTACTAATCACATCGAATAAATCATACTTATAGGGGATAACGAAAGTAAGAAATCTTCATTGCAACATTGTATTTCTTCCCTGAGTTGATCCCCTGACTTTCCTCCTAATTCTGGTCCATAGCTCACACATTTGAATGGTACTATTGAACGTAAATTCCATGAACTTCGCTCCTACAAACACCACCCCGACCTCTGTATTATAGATTTGACCATCATAGTATATAACGAATTTCACTCGTTAACTCATTTCAATATTAGTCACGAATTGGATGAACAAACGCAAAAAAATAAGTAGAGAGTTATCCAAATGAATACACAACTCTCACCCGTTATGCAAGGTTCTTTTGTTTCGTATTAACTTGATGCATGTCTATATTATGAAAATTATGCCTCTTTTATAAGAGAATGTACACATTCGTTACATATTGTATGGTGCAAATAATTTTCAGAATGCATTCAGAAGTGATATAATTTCATCACACCTGTGCTCCCAAGAGAATCTGCACTGCATAGCGTGCTCTACAGGCAGCTGAAAAGGTACTTTCACTCTCAAAAGAAAGGAAATTTGTTAGAGAAAACTTGCCCACATTTCATTCGAGGTATTCTTAAGTCATTGGTGATGTGATATTGCTTCGAGCTGCACATATTTCATATATCATGTCCAGATGAGATCATTGCCTCTGAAGCCTATCATAGAGAAGTTAGTTATAGGGTGATTTTTCTTTCTACGGTCAAAGGTGGAAGTCAATGTTAAGGTTTCAATCGATGGTCGTTATGCGGTAATGGATCGAGGTATAACAGGAGAGCCAGTTGACGGTCGTTACGCAGTCATGAGCTTAATCTTTTTGGATACCCGAAAAGATGCCTTATAAATACTACACAAAAATTTAAAGGCATATTTATACGGAAAATGGGTTTCTCTCACCTAAACCCTTAGAACCTTAACCCTAAAAAATAAAAAACCTTAACCCATGAGAGAGAAAGTGAAAGCGCTTCCAGCTAGAGGCGCTTTCACTTTCTCTCACTTAAAAATGACCTATTTCCCTAATTAAAGTCTAAAACGGCCTAAAGGCCTAATTAAGAAAAATTAGCATATTCTGCTAATTTAGCCATGTTATGAAATAGTTTAGTAATAAATGTAAAATACCTTTTTTACCTTGAGAATGAAACAAATAACAATCATTTATATTTATTAAAAAATAATTTATATAATTTCTTAAAACTAATAAAAAATTATTTAAAAATATTATTTCTTTAAAAAGGGCAATGATATACTGAATAGTTTTAAAAACAATTTAGTAAAAAATATCAAAATCTAAATAATATAATTAATACTTAATTATTAGTTATAAAATTATTTAATTTGTTGCATTAATTCAAATGATTAACAAAAATATTAATATTTTAATTATTAAAATTAATTTCATAATATTTTATGGGTATAAGCATTAAATTTATATATATTTTTCAATCCCTCATTCTCACGTTTCCTTCTCTTTACTAATCTCTCTTTCTCATATTCATAAACTAGAAATTAGAGACTACTTCCTTTCAGATTTTTTTTCCTCAACTAAATTACCTTTATTGATAAGAGAAAGAAATTACAAAAAGAAAGCTACACATCTTCTAGGTTGAATCCAAAACATTACAACTAAGTAATAAAAAATATATTTTTTCCTTTTTTTTTTATAAGTTTCAGATCATCTGCCACTATGAGTCCATAATTGCAGTTGCCATCGTCCACCGTCCGCCACCGCTCAAAAATGAAACTTCACCCTCAAACTTTATCTCCACCCCTCCTCCCATTTTTCTGGTTTGTTTTTTTTTTCCTAAAAACCCACCAAAACTCATAGATCTACTCATGTAATTTGAATTTAAAACAACCAAAAAGACGTTCCTACCAAGGTTGGCCACCACTTAATTGTTATGTCTTCTCTTTCACCCTTTCTCTCCTCAAAATTTTGAAATTTCCTAATGCTATCCCATAGTAATATTTTTGAAATTGTGGTTAAAATAATGTTTTTATTTTGGGGTAATTTGGGGAAATTTTATGGCTATTCCATGAGAGCCGGGAAGGTAATGTTGAATGGCTATTACAGTTATTTAAAGAATAAGATTCTCTAACTACTTTGTCGTTTAACTGATTCAGTGAAGCAAACAATGAAACCATTAGTTGTGCTAAATAAAAGCCATCCATGCAAACTAAACATTAAGCTAGTGTTTTGTAAAACACTTATTGTGGGAAGATACTTGGTATTTGAAACTTGATGTTGAAGAGTATGTAAAGTAAAGAAATAAAAGCATGCAAGGTATGTATTATAGTATTGTGGTTGAGTCGGTGTTTTGAGTTGGTTATATGTTCTACCTTGCCCCACTTTTCTTCACTAGGATTGAGCCAGATGTTTACCTCGCTAAGGCTCATCGCCTTGTTTGTAGGAGAAACCTCGCCATGTATGATTTGCCATGTGCAAAGTATGTTAGACTCATCATCATGCAAACTTATAGAGCTTTATAGCACGGTAGTTCGTATTGTATCAACTGATATGCATTATTCCAATTCTAAATTAATACTAAGTAGTCTATGTTTCATTCTATAGAGGGTTCCTTAATGGAGAGAGGAAGCGTTGTAAACAAATGAATGAGATGTATTGGAAAAAAGCGAAGAGGGAAACTGGAGCAGTCTAGTAACACTAAGCGCAATAAGAGATGGTAGATAAAGTTTAACAAAAAAGTAAATTGAGGGAATTTCAAATAGAATCCTTTGAGAGTTCAAAATGCCAAAAACGACAAAAGTGTCAAAATTTTTTTCACCAGTTGTGAAAGTCTCCTATTTTTAGTGTTTCAAGAATATAAGTTACAAAGTTGATAATTAATCAGAGTAATGATAGATATTTTCAGTTCCAATTGCATTAATGATTAATAAGGGATAGTGAAAGGTTTTGTAGCTGATGGTGAATAGTGATAAATTGTGAAGAAGCACTCATTATATTTCTAAAAGGAAGGAAATGCATTTAGCATTATAGGAAAATGCTAAGAGGAGAACTCTTAACTACCTCTATATCTGATCCACCAAACCAAACTCTTCGAAACATCCCAAAAGTGAAGATAACCCAAGAACCCTACCATATTCTGGGGTTATGATGATCGTTTTATGATTCACTAAACTAGACTACGATTACGACTAAGGCAAGCGCACCTATCTAATGGTAGTATAGTTATGGTGAGTCCAGAATATCGTATCCACAAGGACTAAAAATACTAGTATTAACTATCTTTCTATTATTAGCCTAAAATATAAGGGATTCGTTTTAATCTAAAATTAACTAACTAATTAACTACTGAACGCGATAGAGAGTGAATTGGGAAAAGTACTTGAAGAAAACTTATAAAGAGGACGATACCCAGGAAAGAATCCACCTAGACTTCACTTATTATTTTGACTCTGAATCAAATGATTTATTCACTTATCTTGATCTATAGAAATCCCTAAATTATGTTAATATCTCTTTTGAGACTAAAAACAACTGAATCTAGGTTAATTAATTGAAATCTCTTTCTAATTAAAAACCTTATTGCTGTATTAACTCGATCTATGGATTCCCTTATTAGATTTGAATCTAATTCGGCAGATTTATGTCGTCCTATTTCTATGATCGCAATCAGCTCTGCCTAATTATGCTAGATTTACTCTTAAACAGAGACTTTTTCTCCATTGAATAAGCACATCAAACTTGAATTAATATCCTGTAAATACTAAGGCAAGAATTAATAACACATAATAAAGAACAAGAACCCGTATTTATCATATAATTCAAATAATTAAATAACAAGATCCATCTTAGGTTTCATCCTCCCTAGGTATTTAGGGAGTTTAGTTCATAATGTAAAAGGAAAACATCTCAAATTTAGAAAAACAACAAGACATAAAAAAACCCAAATAAACTTCTAGAGAAATATGAATGGAGATCTTCAATCTTGAGGTGGATCTGCTTCTGAGACAATTCCAACGGCTTCCTTTGAGTGATTTTTGCTTTCTGCTTTCTGCTCTGTGTGTCCCCTTAGGTCCTCTTCTAGTATGTATTTATAGACTTTAGAGTGCTCAGAAACCTCGCGTGTTTGGGAAATAGGGAGCGATATCGACACGGGCTGCCATATGGGCGTATGGCCAGCCCTTGTGGCATACACGGGCGTGTGCTCAGCCCGTGTGGAATTAGTCTTGGCTGTGTGGATCCTTAAATCAGCTCGTTTTGTTCATTTTTGGCCCGTTTTCTGCTCTTTTTGTTCCATTATGCTCTCTTAAGTATAAAGCATGAAATTAAAGGATTAAGAGCATCTAATTCACTAAATTATATGATAAATCATCCAAAAATATGATAAGTATGGGATTAAAATGTGCTACTTTCATGGTTTATCAAATATCCCTACACTTAAGCGTTTGCTTGTCCTCAAGCAAAATCCTCAACCCACAATTAAAATTAAACTCTCTCAATTCATAATTTTTATCAATAATATTTTATCATAATTTCAAAAATAATCATACATTGATAATTCAACTAAAAGAGCTCTAAGTGCACAAGCAATCCAAGTCTACCATTTTTAAAGCATGAAAACATAGGTATTTCCCCTTATCTAAATAATTACCCTTTAATCCAAAATTGACAAGAATTGACATCCTCACTAAAGATTCACTCAAATCACTCAAAGTATTTAAGGTTCAAAAATTAAGCACTCAAGAGTCAAACATGAAAAGTTATTACCATAAGCTTGCATGAAAATCAAATCTCCCCCACTATAAATGAGATGATACACAAATCAAAAGGTCTTTAAAGGGTTGTAACGGGGCTTAGGTTAAAGGTGTCGATAAAGGCTGAAAACGAAGGTTAGAATCGAGATCGAATTGATAATTTACTTAACTAGAAAAATAAACTAATACTAAATAATTACAACAATCGAATTAATTAAATAAAAACATAAGCTTCTTCTCAGAATATGAAATTAACTACTTAAGCTCAAAACAAAGAACTAATAATAATCAACATATATGTATTTTATTTTATTTTTTATTCACATTTTTTATCGTGTAAATGAATGAATGAAAAATGATTTTAATAAAAGAACATAGTTAGACAATTAACCAAATCAAATCTCGAAAAAAAGGGAGTCAATAGAATAGGAAAAATTCTCAGTAAATCAAAAAGTATGATGTATGGGTTAATATTGAGGGTAAATTAAGAAATGGCTTGTTAGGCTCAAAGGGGTTCACTAAGGGTTAATTGTGAAGTAGGCTTTTTGTGGGGTAAGTGGGTTAAAACCTCGGTGCATGTATCATCTCAGCATATCAAATCAAAGGTGTGGTTTCGACATATATAATCGAAGCAAGTTCTAGAATAACAATTCAATATTGACACACTCATAACCAATATTAAAGTGAGCAAGAAAAATGTATGCTCTAAAAGCTCAAAATCTCACAAAAATTATGGCTTTTGATGCTAATCTTGCAAATTTCAAACTTCAAGGTAATACCTCAATTTAATGAAACAAATTAAAATTTTTAATTATGAAAATAGACTTATCATGCTTGATTCTCTAATGTCTTAAAGTTTAAATAATCAATGCAGAATTACCTACGAATTTAATCTAAAACACTTCAATGAAAATCACAAATTAATAAGAGTTCATTCTAAAAGTAATATGAGAAAATTACTTAAACACAAGGCATTATTCAAGGATTTTCATATAATCATATAAATAACCTCTCCACACTGAAGATGTACATTGTCCTCAATGTATAAACAAATATCAATCATAATAGAAACAAAATATCATAAAATAGGGAGATAATTGAAACTGCCCTGAACGGTGGATGAATTTTCTAGAATAGTGAAAAGCGAAATTGTAGATAAATGTAGGGGTAGTGCAAGATTCTGAGCAACTAATAAGAAAATAAACATAATTTTGAAGAAGATTAAGAAGGTTACTCGATTAAAACAACCATAATAATTAAAATAGAGTTCAAAATAGAAAAACAAAATAAACATAAAAAGAAAACTAAAAATAAAAATAAAGATAAAGAAAAGAAAATGAAAATGAAAATGAAAATGAAAATGAAAATGAAAATGAAAATGAAAATAAAATAAAAATAAAAATAAAAATAAAAATAAACATCAAGATAAATGGACTCAATGGTCCTCATCATTAGACTGATTAGTGTCACGAGCCAGTGGTGCTGGAGGAGCGATATGAAGATACTGACAGATCTGCTGTAAAGTCACATCAATACTGTTGAACCTCTGAGCACAGTATTGACGGAAACTAGCAAACTCCTCGGAGGATACTCCTAGGGAGCTCGCAGCAGTGGGAGCATGTCGGTGACTCGATGGTGGAGGTTGTGGTGGGTCCTCGTGATAGGGAGGAACATCATTAGTGAAGTCTTCTAGGTCATGCTGAATGTCAAACTGGACTAATCTGTACTGAGGGGGGTCTACTCCACGTCGCCGCTCGATCATCCTCATGTGGATCATGCTCAAGATACCCTGAGGTGACATCTAATCAACTAGGATAAGTGTCGAGGACTGCTCCAGTATGTTGAGTAAACCAAAGTGTCGAGCGAGACGAGTCAAGTAAGGGCTGAGACAGATGGGGCCGTTTTTATGGCGTTCAGTCTGGTGGCAGAAAGATAGCGCAATGAAGTACGCCAAATCAAAAGTATGTCCAGTAGCCATGCTCCACAGAAAATATGCGTCATAGGTACGAACCACTTTGGTGCTCTCTCTCCATCCTGTTAAAGTGTGAGCTAGGAGGGCGTGAATATATCGTAGGGTCGGAGAGAGATGTGTCGCCTTCGAGCGACTCGCGTCTTAGTTAGTCAGGCCGCCCGTGAGCTCAGTCCAACATCGCAAAGGCGAGTAATGAATATGTTGATGAAGCTGAAGAAAGTCCTCGGTGCTTATGAACTCCTCTGTGTAAAGTTCTAAAGCAGCACTGAACTCTGGGACACTCATGTTTCGCACTAACCCACCAAGGCAAAAGGTGATGGTGCCGGGTTCGTCATGGACTGACATGACCTGCTAGATTGAAAATGTGGCACTGAAATCTAAGGTGAGCTCCGAGTAGGTGGGCTCAATGATGGTGAAGAACCTATCCCATGAGGCTATGGTAATAATTGTGCGCATATCATCAGCCAAACGAATCTGCTCTAGCTCGGCGCAATCAATGCAGCGACCCACACCGAGGGGTCGTACTCGATGAAGCTGGTACAGTTCCTCCTGAGGGTCTGCCGTGAATCAGAGGAAAGGATGGCAAGCCTCGGTAGATGCACTCGAGGAGGAGGTCTTATCGGGGCCCTTCCGCTTTTTTGAACCGAGGACTGTGACTTTAGATTTTCCACGATTGTGTTGTCATAGTGTTCCTACAATAAAATAATCAAAATAACTTAATATGGACCAACCAATAAGAAATATATAGACTGATAAGAAATAAAATCAAAGTGCATCTCAGCAATTGAACTAATAAAGAAATTTGCCTTTAACATAACACACTACTAACCAAGGATGCAAGCCACCACATAGAAATCTAAAATAAAACTGATATTGGGTAAGGAAAAATGAAGATGATGAAAAAAATGTATTGTTGTTGGAATGAATAGAATAAAACAAACAAGATAAAATAGAATAATTAACATGCCTAGGATTATATGACAAGTGAACCAAATCAACACTCACTAAACTAAAGAATGAAAAAAAATCAGTAAAGAAAATAAAGAATAAATCAAGATAATAACAATGAAAATAAAGTAACTGAAATAACTAAATAAATAAATACAGAGGGGAACAATGGTTGACCGTCAATGATGGTGGAGGAGAGGGACGGTGCCGGTTTTCGTGGAAGGAAAAGAAAGGATGAGTAAGGGGGGACTGGTGTGCACGCGTAAGGGAGAGGAGAGGAGAGGAGAGGGTGAGCCGACGGTGGTGGTTGGTCGGATTTGTGGTGCTAAAACTTGTTGGTGGAGAGTAAAGGAGAAAGAAAAGGAAAGAAGGGGAAAAAGATAGGGGAGAAAGGAAAAGAAGAGAAGAGCAAAGGAAAGATGGAAGAGAAGGAGAGGAAAGTGAAAGGAGACGACGGTGGCCAGAAATGTGAGGGCTAGGTCGGAGGCAGCGGCTGGTTGGGAGATATTTGGAGAAGAAGACAAAAAATAAGATAGAATTTTAGGGTTTGAGGGTTAAAAGGGAGACAGTAGTGTAAGGCCGTGTTGGGCCACACGATCGTGTCAAGCCCCCATGTGGCTCGAAATCTAGCCCGTGTTCATCGAGGAAAATAATAGCCCACTCGTCACACGGCCTTGGACACGCCCGTGTGTCCAGGCCGTGTGGTTCACATGATCGTATCGTATGGCTGTGTGCTACGTTTTTCACTTCTCCCACACCCGTGTGGTCTCCCACACCCGTGTGGTCTCCCACACGCCCGTGTGTCAGAATACACGACTGTGTGCCTCGCCCGTGTAGCTCTCTTACTTGTTTAAAATTTGAAAATTTAGGTCCAGTTTTCACATGGCCTAGGACATGCCCGTGTACCACACGGCCATATCGCACGCCCGTGTGGACTACTTTAAACCTATGTCTCTGTCGATTTTTTAGGATTTAAGCTTCAGGGCTTACATGGCCTAAGACACGCTCGTGTGTCTAGACCGTGTGGGTTACATGGCCATGTCGCCAGGTCGTGTGCCTCACTATCGATTTCCTTAAAATTTAAAAACTAAGTCTCAAAGTCTACACGGCCAAAGACACGCCCGTGTGTCTAGGCCATGTGTGGTAATGGCCATATTGTACGGCCGTGTAACTCATTATTTCCCCCATGTGAAGTCACACGGCCTAGGACACGCCCGTGTATCCAGGCCGTGTGGGTCTAAAAACTTGCATAATATGAAGTAAAAAAAAAAGAAGATTTGTAGGGTTAGTACTTGGGTTGCCTCCTGAGGAACGCTTATTTAAAGTCTAAGCTTGACTTACCTCACTCGCATGATTATGAAGGTTCGCGGAGCTGAAGCTCCTCTCTTTCATTTCTAAAATCCTCACCATTATAGAGTTTAAGTCGATGACCGTTTACCTTGAATGTGCCATAGTGAGTTACCTCTATTATGCCGTAGGGAAAAACGGTTTGGACTATAAATGGACCTGACCATCTTGATTTCAGCTTTCTAGGGAACAATTTGAGCTTTGAATTGTATAGCAAAACAAGATCACCAACTAAAAATTTCTTGGGTTGCTTCAAACGAGCATTATGGCGTTGCTTTGTTGCTTCTTTATATAGTCGTGAGTTCTTATAAGCATTCGTTCGCCATTCATCTAACTCGTTCAACTGCAAGAATCTCTTCTCACCTGCAAGTTTGAGATCATAATTTAGAAATTTTATAGCCTAAAATGCTTTGTGCTCTAACTCAAATGTAAATGACAACTCTTCCCATAAACAAGTTTGTAAGGACAAGTTCCTATGGGTGTTTTAAAAGCGGTTCTATAAGCCCATAAAGTGTCATCTACTTTTACCGCCCAACCTTTCCTATTCGATTCTACGGTTTTATCTAGGATACGTTTGAGCTCACGGTTTTCCACTTCAACTTGTCCACTAGTTTGAGGATGGTAGGGGGTAGCGGTTCTGTGGTACACTCCATATTTTTTTAAGACTTTGTCAAATTGAGCATTACAAAAATGAGTACCCCTATCACTAATGATCGCTCTAGGTGTTCTGAATTGAGAGAAGAGTTTCTTAAGAAATCTCACAACCACTCTGGCATCATTAGTAGGCAAAGCTTGAGCTTCTACCCATTTCAACATGTAATTGAGATATATTTATTTCCATACGAACTAGGGAATGGGCCATAAAATCAATACCCCAAATATCAAATATTTCACATGAGAGCATATACGTTTCAGGAATTTCATTACGTTTAGAGATATTACCTATTCTCTGGCATCTATCATAAGAAATAACATACTTGTTAGCGTCTTTAAATAGTGTGGGCCAGTAAAAACCTGATTCAATTGCTTTATGTGCTGTCCTAGTCCCACTGTAATGTCCTTCTGTTGGCCCTGAGTGGCCGTGTTCCAAGATCTTACTCACTTCTGATTTTGTAACACATCCCCGAATTACTTGATCTGTGCATACACGAAAAAGGAAAGGGTCCTCCCAAAAATAATTTTTCACATCAGCAAAGAATCGTTTCTTTTGATGATGTGTCAACCTTTTTGGAAGGATGTTAGCAACTAGATAATTCGCAATATCTGCAAACCAAGGGCTTTCAGAGTCAGTTATAACCAAGAGTTGTTCTTCAGGAAACAATTCGTTTATCTCATTTTCTTCAAGCTCCTTGAGATGTGGGTTTTCCACCCTGGACAAGTGATCTACTAAAAGATTTTCGGCTCCTTTCTTATCTTGGATTTCTAAATCGAATTCCTGCAACAATAAAATCCATCTTATTAGTCGAGGCTTTGCATCTGATTTAGTAAGGAGATAACGAAGAGTCGAATGGTCAGTGTAGACGACAACTTTAGATAATATTAAATATGGTTTAAATTTATCGAATGCAAAAACCACATCCAATAATTCTTTCTCAGTAGTTGTGTAATTTTCTTGTGCGACTTTCAATGTCTTGCTAGCATAATAAATCGGTTGAAAATGCTTATCTCTTCGCTGTCCAAGAACTGCACCTACTGTAAAATCACTTGCATCACACGTTAGTTCAAAACGTAAATTTCAATCAGGTGTAACTACAATTGGAGTATTAATTAGTTTATCTTTAAGAGTATTAAATGTTTCTAAACATTCCTGATTGAAATCGAAAGGCACATCTTTCTCTAGCAAATTTGTTAAAGGCTTAGCTATTTTAGAAAAATCCTTAATAAATCTTCTATAAAACCCAGCATGTCCTAAAAAGCTTCAAATAGCCTTAACTGAACTAGGGGGAGGTAATTTATCAATAGTTTCAATTTTCGCTTTATCAATCTCGATCCCCTTACTAAAAATTTTGTGGCCTAGCACAATCCCTTCACGAACCATGAAGTGACATTTTTCCAATTAAGTACAAGGTTCGTTTCTTTACATCTCATTAGGACTTGTCTTAAAATTTTAAGGCAAAGATAGAAAGAATTACCGAATACCGAGAAGTTGTCCATAAATACCTCCATAATTTCTTCTACGAGTTCATCAAAAATGACTAACATGCAGCGCTGAAACGTTGCAGGAGCATTACATAATCCAAAAGGCATTCTACGATAAGCAAACATACCGTATGGACATGTAAATGTTGTCTTCTCTTGATCCTCAAGAGCTATCAGAATTTGAAAGTAGCTGGAGAGTCCTTCTAGGAAAGAATAAAACATATGCCCAGATAATCTTTCCAACATTTGATCAATGAATGGTAAGGGAAAGTTATCTTTTCTCGTTGCATCGTTCAATTTCCTGTAGTCAATGCAAACTCTCCAACCTGTGACTGTTCTTGTTGGAATTAATTCATTCTTCTCGTTGGCTACAACAATCATGCCTCCCTTCTTTGGAATAACCTGTACAAGACTTACCCAAGTACTGTCAGAAATAGGATAAATAATACCAGCATCTAGAAGTTTAATTACCTCGACTTTAACAACTTCTTTCATGTTGGGATTTAGTCTTCTTTGAGCCTGTACACATGGTTTATATTCATCTTCCATTAAAATTTTGTGAGTGCAGAATGAAGGACTGATTCCTTTAATGTCAGAAATCTTCCAAGCTATTGCTCTTTTATGCTCCCTTAGTACTTGTAATAACTCATTTTTCTCATTGGTTTGCAATTTGGAAGCAATAATCACTGGTAGTGTTGAATTATCTTCGAGGAACGCATACTCCAAGTGATCTGGTAATTACTTCAGTTTTAGTTTGGGAGGTTCTTCAATAGAGGGTTTTTGTTTTAGTTCGTCTTTTATTTCAATACCCTCATACTCCTTTTGCCTTGGGAAAGACTTATTAGAATTTAATTCAGCTTTTGTCTTACCTATCGTAACGTCATCGTCATTTACCTCCTCTCATTGAGCAAGACATAGTTCCAACGTGTCCTTATGAACATCCTCATCCATGTCAACCACAACAAAATCAACAGGGAATATGAATTTATCTAATTTTACAAGCACATCTTCAATAATACCTTTAGGGTACTTAATAGATTTATCAGCTAATTGAATACTCATCCTAATGGGTTTTGGTTCCCCAAGACCAAGCTACTTGAACATTTTATAAGGCATCAAATTAATACTGGCACCTAAATTAGCTAATGCTTTCTCAATATTCAAACTACCAATTAAACAGGGAACAGTGAAACTTCCTGGGTCTTTCAATTTGGTTGGTAGTTTGTTTTGAAGAATAATTGAACATTCCTTGTTGAGTTCCACGACAGATAGGTCTTCAAACTTCCTTTTATTTGTTAGAAGCTCCTTCAGAAATTTAGCGTATGTAGGCATCTGTGAAATAGCTTCAACAAAAGGTAAGTTAATATGTAGCTATTTGAAAAGTTTAAGAAATTTACCAAATTGTGCATCCATACGGTCTTTCTTCAACTTTTCTAGATATGAGATCGGTGGTTTATATTCTTTCAGCACCGGTGTTACATTTACTTCGGGTTTTACCTCCTCGTCCTTTTCCTTATCAGATTCTTGTGGCAACTTCTTTTCAGGTTCAGTCAATACTTTCCCATTCCTCAATGTAACCGCTTTTACATGGTCTCTTGGGTTGGGTTCAGTGTTGCTAGGCAAACTACCTTGTTGCCTTTCCGAAACTAATTTAGCAAGCTGCCCAATTTGATTTTCGAGCCCTTGAATCGATGTTTTCTGATTTTTCAAAGTTGTCTCAGTGTTTTGGAAACGAGTCTTTGACACCGAAATAAATTTTTCAAACATCTCTTCAAGGTTCGGTTTCTTTTCTTGCCGATAAGGTAACTGTTAAAAATCTGGAGGGAGTGGTGGTGGTCTTTGATTTCCTTGGCCTCTCCATGAAAAATTTGGGTGGTTCCTCCAACCTGTATTGTAAATATTACTGTAAGGATTATTTTGAGGTCTAGGATTATTACCCATATAACTCATTTGCTTATTTTCCATGATAGGACAATAGGGTTGATTTTCTAAATTGCTCATTCCACCTCCATTTGTGTCACATTGCATCACCGGATGTACCTGCGAAGAACCACATAAACCATCAATATTTCTATTTAAAAGTTCTACCAGATTTGACAACATAGTAACCGCATCAACATTAAAAACACCGGATGCTTTTGTCAGCTTTGTCCTCATAACTTGCCATTAATAATTATTCAGTGACATCTCTTCAATGAATTCATAAGCCTTCTCAAGTGTTTTATTATTTATGGTACCACCGGCAACTGCATCGATCATTTGCCTAGTTGAAGGGTTCAAACCATTGTGGGAAGTCTGAACTTGTAGCCATAGAGGTAACCCATGGTGAGGGCACCTTCTCAATAGATCCTTATACCTCTCCCAAGCATCGTATAGAGTCTCTAAATCCATTTGCACAAAGGAAGAGATATCATTCCTCAACTTTTCCGTATTAGCTGGTGGGAAATATTTCAATAAAAACTTCTCGGTTATTTGATCCTAAGTAGTGATGAAACCTTGTGGTAAGGAGTTCAACCACTTCTTAGTCTTATTTCTCAACGAGAAGGGGAATAATCGTAGGCGAATGACATCGTCAGAAACGCCATTTATCTTGAAAGTATCACAGAACTCTAAGAAATTGCCCAAATGAGTATTTGGATCTTCATCCTGCAAACCATCAAACTAAACAAACTGTTGAATCATTTGAATAGTGTTAGGTTTCAGTTCAAAATTATATGCAGCAATAGCAGGTCTAACAATACTCGATTCAGCCCCAGTGAGAGTGGGCTTAGCATAATCGTACATAGTACGAGGAGTAGGATTCTGATTTACAGGATTAGCGACAACCACAGGAGGTAGCGGATTATTCCAATTTTCAGCCATCTTCTCGGTAATATTAGTATTGTCCTCTTGCCCTTCCTCTATATACTTAGACTCTGCCTTATTTCCCTATGATTTTTGCGAGCTGTGCTTTCAATTTCACTGTCAAAAAGTAGAGGTCCTGATGGGTTTCTTCTAGTCATAAACCACAAGAACCTGCTAGTAGCAAACAAAAAAAAAATAGTAATTAAAAAGAAAACTAAAATAAAAATAAAATACAATAAGAAAATGGCTAAATTAATAAAAATCAAGTGTTCCTAATATCTTAGTCCTCGGCAACAGAGTCAAAAACTTGATGATCGTTTTATGATTCACTAAACTAGACTACGATCACGACTAAGGCAAGCTCACCTATCGAATGGTAGTATAGTTATGGTGAGTCCAGAATATCGTATCCACAAGGACTAAAAGTACTAGTATTAACTATCTTTCTATTATTTAGCCTAAAATATAAGAGATTCATTTTAATCTAAAATTAACTAACTAATTAACTACTGAACGCGATAGAGAGCGAATTGGGAAAAGTACTTGAAGAAAACTTATAAAGAGGACAATACCCAAGAAAGAATCCACCTAGACTTCACTTATTATTCTAATTCTGAATCAAACGATTTATTCACTTATCTTGATCCATAGAAATCCATAAATTATGTTAATATCTCTTTCGAGACTAAAAATAACTGACTCTAGGTTGATTAATTGAAATCTCTTTCTAATTAAAACCCCTATTGTCGCATTAACTCGATCTATGGATTCCCTTATTAGATTTGACTCTAATCCGGAAGATTTATGTCGTCCTATTTCTAGGATTGCAATCAAATCCGCTTAATTATGCTAAATCTACTCTTAAATAGGGACTTTTGCTCCACTAAATAAGCACATTAAACTTGATTTAATATCTTGTAAATATTAAGGCAAGAATTAATAACACATAATTAAGAATAAAAACCAGTATTTATCATGTAATTTAGATAATTAAATAACAAGATCCATCTTAGGTTTCATCCTCCCTAGGTATTTAGGGAGTTTAGTTCATAATGTACAAGGAAAACATCTCAAATTTAGAAAAACAACATGACATAAAAAACCCAAATAAACTTCGAGAGAAATTTGAATGGAGATCATCAATCTTGAGGTGGATTTGCTTCTGAGACGATTCTAACGGCTTCTTTTGAGTAATTTCTGCTTTCTGCTCTATGTGTCCCTTTAGGTCCTCTTCTAGTATGTATTTATAGACTTTAGAATGCTCAGAAACCCTAAAAATTGGCTTTTTCCGCATGTTTGGGAAACAGGAAGTGATATCGACATGGGCTGCCACATGGGCGTGTGGCTCAGCCTGTGTGGAATTAGTCTTGGCTGTGTGGATCCTTAAATCTGCCCGTTTTGTCCCTTTTTGGCCCGTTTTCTGCTCCTTTTGTTCCCCTATGCTCTCCTGAGTATAAAGCATGAAATTAAAGGATTAGGAGCATCTAATTCACTAAATTATATGATAAATCATCCAAAAATATGCTAAGTATTTGATTAAAATGTGTTACATTCATGGTTTATCAGGTTACTTTCACTTTTACTTTGGTGAAGTGATACCACGTGAAACATTTTTTTGCGGAATATCTCTTGAAACACAAGACAATGGTCATTCTTAGATGAGAGTTGTTCTTGAAAAATGATTATTTTGACTTGTTCCAAATGTGAGTTTCTCTCAACATGGTTGTTCTAAACATGATTATTCCAAAATGTTATTATTCTAAAAGATAGTTGTTCCAAACTTCAATGTTTACAACAAGAATTGTTCTCAAATAAAAATTACACTGGATGACATTTTGTCTGACTAATGTCTTCTAAACTTGTTTATTCTCAAACAACAGTTGTTCTGAAATTATTCTAAATAAGAGTTGTTGCTCTAAAAGAAATACGCTTGGTAGCACAATTTTCTTAAATATTATATTCTTTATTTCAATGAAGAGATAAAATGTTAGTAGCCAAAATTGAGTGTCTACATATTCCAATCAAAATTTCAATATGTTTCAGCCATTTCAATGTGTTTTGACCTATTTCGATCAATACTTACTTGTACCAGTGTGTACTATAGCTTGTATCGATTGGTACAATTTTTCATATTTTAAAACTAACTTTTGAAATTTTTTATCTTAACCAATTTATTTTTTATATAATTACATTTAAAATTAATAATTATTAAGTTAAATTATTGAACCTAAGTAATAGTTTTAGAACTTATATTTATATATAAATATATGCAGTAGTCACACTAGAGGGGACAGGCAAGGGTCTTAGCCCTTAAAAGGGAAAATTTGTGTTTTAGCCCCCTTAAAATCCAAAAATTATAACTTAATACATGATAAAATTACATTTTACCCCTCCCTAAAATGATAAAATTGTGACTTAGTCTTTTTAAAATTTATAAAGTTTTAAGCTTACAATAAAAAAAATTTACATTTTGGCTATCGTGCAAATTTTTAATTTAATTTCAATCCAACCAAAAACTTTTCTTAACTTCGCCCTTGAATATATTTATTGATGTAATTGAGATATATTTTCATATACATAATATATATATATATATATAAATTTTTTACAAAAATAATGTATAATTTATTAAGAAACTAAAAGTTAGACTATAAACATATGTATGTCAAAAAAATATTTAAATGTGTACATAATTTATCAAGAAACTAAAAAGTAGATTATAAACTGTATGTAGAAAATAATTAATAATATTGATAAACCTGACACAGTACACCGAAACATGTTGGACTAATACGTACCAATATCAGTGCCAAGATAAAAATGGTATGTACGGTATAAATTACTTTACTTTACAGGTTAACATGCAACTTAGGAACCAAATCCTAGTGTCATAGGACTAAATTTTTCGTCTCGCGATCCATGTGGCCTTAGGCGATCTATTCTTTCCAAACTCGCCTAAGTCAGCCTTAACACCATAAGTGAGGATTCCTTTAGAATTCTTCCAATGCATCAATTTGTATAGCGGAAGCAATTATGCCAAAAGAAGCCATAAAAGAACAACAGAAAGCCACAAAAAAGAATGCACGAGAGGTGTTTGAGTAAATGCTCTTAATATTCTATTACTCTCAAAGAATAATGAAATAATAGATGATGAAGTGATTTACAAGTGAGGGGGAGGCTCTCTATTTATAGTTGAGCTCCCCCAAAACTAATGATCTAGATTAAGTTACATCGGCAGACGAGATTAACCAATCCCTTAAATCACTAGATTTAAAAGATACACCATATCAAATCTAATCTTTACAAGATATGATTCCCATATTTACTAAAAATAGCCTATGCTGTCATATCTTCATTATTGGGCCACCCAGGCTTCAATTTGACAGGCTTCTCCAATATTTACTGAATTGGGCTAGTTTTTGTAGGCCAAACGATCCCCATCTAACCAATAGACCTCCATTGGAAGCATTAGGTGTAATAGTCATAGGCTTTGAACTATGACCCATGACATTCCCCCCACCCATTCTCGTAATGCCCTCATTACGCATTCAGAATGGCACTGACTTGATTTGTCTCAATCTCGTCTTGACGCCTTAGCTTTTTCCTTCCTTCGGAACTTTTTCCTTGGCTTACGTTGCTTCTTAACTTGAACCGTCCAACTCGTTTGTACATCTTGTTGGCAAGAAGTTACGTCTCTCTCTTGCCCACATTCTAACTCGCCTCGAACAGAATTCTCTTGATTCACACTACTTGGTTTCTAATTGTCCACAGTCCCTCAGCTTCCTTACTTAAGAACTTTGAAAGGGCCCTTACGTTCTTATCAAGTCAAAAATTTAGAATGTAAAACACTATCAGAGTGTTCAGAATGTACATTCCTCGTTGCAATTCCTATTGGCAATTACTCGGGTCAACTGTCTAACTTGCATCACCACTTTCCCAAAGTTTGATGCACACCCCACCTTTCTCATAGATGGTAGCTCCTCTATATGTCAATAGAAATGAGCCTCATTGACCCTAGCTTCAAGGTTTGCATCATGACTTCTTCCTCTAAGTCTGATGTCGAACTCACCTCTTTTATGAGTGAAAACCTCACTAACTACTCGGCCAACTCCGTCGCTTTCCTCAATTTGAGTCTCATTGGTCTTAAGCTTCACTATTTTCATCGTAACTTTTTCCCCTAAGTTCGATAACAAACTCACATCTTCCTTGTGTGGAAGCCCCTCTAATGACTCAACGAGCTCCAATGTTTCCTTTTCTTTGACCACAACAAACTTTGATTGCTTTGGATAGTTCTGCAACTCATGCAGACCATGGCACAAGAAGCATTTTACTTGCTTCTTTTTACCCTCTTTGCCCTCTTGGCTTTGACTTTTCCCTTACTCAAACCAATCTTCTAGGACTCCTTGTCTGCTCCATCTGTAATGCCCCCGTACCCAAGACCGTTGCCATAGTCGAGCACGAGGTGTTAACGGGCTTAATTCATTAATTAAACAACTCAAACAATTTATTTTAGAAATTTCAGACAAGTTGGCTAACTGCGTCACAGTCGCTTAAAAATTCACATCTCTAGTTCTGAAACTAGAAATTAAGATCCGTAAAATTTCCTTGAAACTAGACTCATATATCTATCTACTAATTTTTTTCCTAGAATTTTTGGTCAATCCAATTAGTACAGTTTATTAGTTAAATTTTACCCTATTTCAGCATTCGACTGCTTTGACCTCTGTTCACTACGAACCAATTTTCTCTTTGTACAGAACTCAAAAGACTATTATGTTTCTTTCTCTTAAAACTATACTCAATCAAGAATCTGTAAATATAAAGCATAAATTCTAATTATTTTTGTAAATTTTTTGGTGAAATTCCAAAGTCAGAACAGGGATTCAGAAATCACTCTGGCCCTGTTTCACAAAAATATAAATATCTTATAAAATAAAACTCTTTTACCTATTTTGTTTCTTCCACATGAAAATAGATTCATTAGGCTTCAATTACATATTTTATTCATCATCTAATTATATTTCTAATATTTTTAGTGATTTTTCTAATTCACGTCACTGCTGCTGTGTGATTCTGTTTTATAACCAATTTCACCATTTTATGGTTTTCCATGGACTAACACATTAAACATACATGACATCAAATATGATCTAGATTGGCCATTCCAATGGCTAATCATTTCCAAATCTTTTCTTACTAAACCATAACCATATCATAAGATTATTTACACAAAGTGAGTATAGTGCTATACATGCCACACTCAAAATATACAAGCCATTTTACCAATTTACGTCTTCGGATAGTGTGAGTGAGCCTTCGACCTACCCTGATTCTCAAGCCGGCTTGTCAAAACTGCAATGAATGAAAAGGAGAGAGTAAGCATAAATGCTTAGTAAGTTCACATGCAAATAGTAAGTAACATAATCATGCAATTCCACATAAAAACATCATTTGCATAAACAACACCAAGACATTCATGTTACATTTGCATTTAATATCATGCTACGATTTCATCATACCAAGTTCTCAACCCGAAGATTTAAGCCCATACCTGTCAAATTTTCTCATTTACCACACTTACCAACATGTCACCTTTGTTTTAGGCATTCTCCTTATTCTCTTAAGATTCACCCGTTGAACACATCGGAATATAATTCGAATACATGGAAAGTTTGTACATAAGTGCCACATATGTAGCCAAGAAGCGAACTCGGAATCAACTCAACGAGCTTGGGCGTTCGCATCCATAAGTGAACTCAGACTCAACTCAATGAGCTTGGGCGTTCGCATCCATAAGTGAACTCGGACTCAACTCAACGAGCTCGGATGCCTAGTTACTTCACACGAACTCGGACTCAACTCAACGAGTTCGGACATTTGCATCCATAAGTGAACTCGGACTCGACTCAACGAGTTCGGATGCCCAAGTATCCTAATCTATTCCTAAGGTTCAACGACCATTCTCCTTGGAATTCCAATGACGATACTTCGGTAGTCTTTCACATTTTTCACATAATTCATAAAATTTTTGTATGTTGTCCAACAATTACCACAAAGCATAGAATTGCATGATAACAAATCATAATATCGTATAAATAGCATTAAATGATTTAAATTAACAGTTATATTACAATATTTACATATGAACTTACCTCGATATAAAATATTAGCATTCAAGCCTATTCCTCGTAAACTTTGTTTTTCCCTCGATCACGACTTGAATCTCGTTTCTCTTGATCTATAATACCAAATTAATTTATTTAATACATACATTCATCAAAATAGCCCTTAGTACGAACTTTGGCAAAATTACCATTTTGCCCTAAACTTTCACATATTTACACTTTTGCCCCAAGGCTCATAAATTAAACCTCATCCTATTTTCTTATGTTTTATGGCATGCTGATCATTTTTTCTTCTATAGCAACATCAAATTCACACTCTAACATGTACTTATGAATATTAGGTATTTTTACCGATTAAGCCCTTTTACTCGTTTTCACTTAAAACCGAGTAGCACAAGTTGTCTAGCATAATTTAAAACCTCATATTCTATCATAAAACACCAAAATACACAAATTTCACCTATGGATATTTTTCCAAATATGAACCCTAGGTTGAATTATTGCTAGCATAAGCTAGATCAACTTACCGGGACTCCAAACGTAAAGAACATTAAAAACGGGGCTTGAAATCACTTACTATGGAGCTTGGAAGCTTGAAACAAACCCTAGCTATGGAGAACCCTTTAATTTTCGTCCTAATGAAGAAGATGAACATATTTTGCCATCTTTTTGCTTTTTTTTAATCTTTTAATTACCAAATGACCAAAATACCCTTAATACCTTTCTTTGAAAATTTTCATGTACAAGCCTATTTTTGTCCAAAATTTTAGAAATTGGTAAAATTGCTATTTAAGACCTCCTCATTAATATTCCAAAGTAATTTCATACTAAAAACTTCTATAATGCAAGTTTTGTAACTTATTCGATTTAGTCCCTAATTTCAACTTAAGCACTTTATGCATAGAATTTCGTCACGAAATTTTCACACAATCATGCAATCATATCATAAACCTCAAAATAATTATAAAATAATTATTTCTATCTCGAATTTGTGGTCACGAAACCACTATTCCAATTATAAAATCTTACCGGTAAACAGGTGTGGGTATTGATTTCTCATAGTTTTCTCAGGTTCCCATGTATTATCTTCTACCCCGTGCTTTTTCCACAATACTTTCACGAGAGCGACACTTTTATTTCTTAGTTGCTTGACCTCTCGAGCTAAAATCTTAATCGATTCTTCTTTGTAAGTCATATCCGGTCGTAGCTCGATTTCTGTCAGTGAAATTACATGTGAAGGGTCCGAACGATACCGACGTAGCATAGATACGTGGAACACATCATACATCTTCTGTAATTCAGATGGCAATGCTAACCGATAAGCTACTGGTCCAACTTTTTCAATTATTTCATACGGTCCAATAAAACGCAGACTTAACTTGCCCTTCCGTCCAAATCTAAGAACTTTCTTCCATGGAGACACTTTTAAAAATACCTTATCACCAACTTGAAACTCAATTTCCTTTCGTTTCAAATTTGCATAAGATTTCTATCTATCCGAAGCAGCTTTTAAACAATCTCGAATCACTTTCACTTTTTCTTCAGTTTCTTTTATTAGATCAACTCCATAAATCTGATTTTCCTTGAGTTTAGTCCAATACAATGGCGTCCGACATTTACGACCATACAATGCTTCATAAGGTGCCATCTTCAAACTCGTCTGATAACTATTATTATAAGCAAATTCTACCAACGGTAAGTATCTTTCCCAACTACCTTGAAATTCCAATACACAACATCGGAGCATGTCTTCAAGAATCTGAATCACTCTCTCTGATTGTCCATCAGTTTGTGGATGAAAGGTAGTACTGAAATTTAACTTCGTACCTAATTCCTCTTGCAACTTTTGCCAAATCCGTGAAGTAAATCTCGGATCTCTATCCGAAATGATTGACAAAGTTATTCCATGAAGTCTAACAATCTCACTAATATACAATTCGACCAACTTATTAAGAGAATAATCCGTACGTACCGGAATAAAATGAGCCGATTTAGTCAATCTGTCAACTATTACCCAGATGGCATCTTTCTTCTCCAGAGTTAACGGCAACCCTGATACAAAATCCATAGTAATCCGATCCCATTTCCATTCAGGAACCATGATAGGCTGGAGTAGTCCCGAAGGTACTTGGTGCTCAGCTTTCACTTGTTGACAAACTAAACACTTTGATACAAACTCGAAGATATCTCTTTTCATTCCGTTCCACCAATACATTTTCTTCAAATCATTATACATTTTCGTACTGCCCGAGTGAACCACCAAACAACCATTATGTGCTTCATGCAAAATATTTTGAATCAACTCATCATTTTTCGATACACAAATCCGATTTTTAAACATCAACCAACCATCAGAATCGATTCTGAAATCTGACCCCGTATCAGCTTCACACTATTTTCTCTTGTCTTGCAAATCTTCATCGCTTTTCTGAGCTTCACAAAGCTCTTGTAAAAACATTGGTATTGCTCTTAACTCTACTAAAATCGAACCATCATCTGATACCTTTAACTGAGTATTCATAGCCCTCAAAGCAAATAGCAACTTTCTGCTCAAAGCATCGGCAACCACATTCACTTTTCCCGGATGGTAGTCAATAACAAGCTCGTAATCTTTCAATAACTCCAACCATCTTCGCTGTCTCAAATTCAAATCTTTTTGTGACATCAAGTACTTAAGACTTTTGTGGTCAGTATATACTCGACATTTTTCACCATACAGATAATGTCGCCAAATCTTCAAAGCAAATACTATAGCAGCCAATTCCAAATCATGAGTCGGATAATTTCTTTCGTGAGATTTTAACTACCTCGAAGCATAAGCCACCACTTTTCCTTCTTGCATAAGTACACATCCTAAGCCATTTCGAGAAGCATCACTATACACCACAAATTCTTTACCTGATTCGGGTTGTACTAACACTGGTGCTTTAGTTAATAACTTTTTCAATTCTTCAAAACTCTGTTGACATTTTTCCGTCCACTCAAATTTAACATCTTTTCGAAGTAGTCTAGTCATAGAAGCAGCAATTATAGAAAATCCATTTACAAACCGCCGATAATACCCAGCTATCCCCAAGAAACTTCTAACCTCAGTTACATTTTTCGATGATTTCCAATCAACAATAGCCGAAATTTTACTAGGATCAACCTGTATACCATCACCTGAAACAATATGACCCAAAAATCCAACTTTCCGAAGCCAAAATTCACTTTTACTAAACTTGGCATATAACTGCTTATTTCTCAAAGTTTACAAAACTATCTTCAAGTGCTTGGCATGTGCTGTCCCATCTTTCGAATAAATTAAGATGTCATCTATAAATACCACAACAAATTTGTCCAAGTATGGCCGAAATATGCGATTCATCAAATCCATAAACACAGCAGGAGCATTTGTTAACCCGAATGGCATAACTAAAAATTCATAATGACCGTACCTTGTTCTAAAAGTAGTTTTAGGCCCATCCAACTATTTTACTTGCACCTGGTAGTACCCAGATCTCAAATCAATCTTTGAAAACCATGTCGCTCCTTTCAGCTGATCAAACAAATCATCAATTCTCGACAACGGATACTTGTTCTTGATTGTCACCTTGTTTAATTGTTGATAGTCAATACACAATCTCATAGAACCATCCTTCTTTTTCACAAATAACACGGGAGCACCCCAAGGTGAAAAACTCGGTCTCACAAAGCCTTTGTCAGTCAACTCTTGCAACTACGACTTTAATTCTTTCAACTCTACTGGTGCCACTCTATACAGAGCAATCAAGATTGGAGTTGTTCCCGGTATCAACTCAATACCAAATTCTACTTCCCTGACTGGAGGCAAACCCGGTAACTCTTCTGGAAATACATCCGCGAACTCACACACAATCGACACTGATTCAATTTTCTTTTCAATTTCTTTTGTATTAAGTACATATGCCAAATAAGCTTCATAACCCTTCCTCAAATATCTCTGAGCCGACATCGAAGAAATTACACTAGATAATGCCTCTGATTTTCCTGATTCAACCCGCAGAATTTCACCACTTTCACACTTTACTTCTATAACCTTTTCTTTGCAATTTACTATAGCATCATGCAATGTCAACCAATCCATACCCAAAATAACATCAAATTCATCAAATGGTAGCAACATCAAGTCGGCCGGAAAGTAATGACCCCGAATCATTAAAGGGCATTTCTTGCATACTTTATTAACTATCACACATTTGCCTAATGGATTCGACACTCTAATCATAAATTCTGTGTACTCAACAGGTATATTCATACTAGACACCAGTTTCATGCACACATATGAATGAGTAGAACCGGGATCAATCAAAGCATTAACATTAACATCATAAAAAGAAAATATACCAGTAATTACGTCGGGTGATGAAGCATCTTCACGTGCCTTTATGGCATAAGTTCTAGCTAGAGCTCTTGCTTCAAGTTTAACTGCTGAATCTCTGACTACATTCTTGCTCCTTGCTTCATTTCCAGCTTTTCTCGAATATCTTCCCCTCGAGTCTGCACCACTAGCTTTTACACTCTGAAATTTTTCTTTCTCAACTCTCTCTGGGCAGTCTCTAATAAAATGATCCAAAGAACCATACCGAAAACATTCATTAACTCTACATGGGCCAAAATGATTCCTACCACACCGCTGGCACTCGGGCTTAACAAATCTCGTATTTCCCACACTAGCCACGAAAGTAGTCTGAGATTTATGACCCATATTTTGTTTCTTAGAATTTCCATATGATTGTCCGGCCGAAACCTGAAAACAAGGATTCATATTTCTAGATTTTCTAGATTGCTGTGAGAATGAACTGCTCGTCGATCTTTTCTTCCAATTTCTAGTCTCAGCCTCTACTTTTTTCTTCTCTTTAAGTAGTTCTTCATCCTTGCAAGCTTGATCAACAAGTACTACCATTTCTTTTAATTCAAGAATCCCAACAAATGCTTTGATGTCTTCATTGAGTCCGTCTTCAAATCGTCTACACATTTTAGCCTCTGTAGGAATATATTCTCTAGCATACTTACTCAACCTGACGAACTCCCTTTCATATTCAGTAACTGTCATGTTGCCCTGCTTCAACTCAAGAAACTCTTTACGCTTCTGATCAACAAATCTTTCACTGATGTATTTCTTCCGAAATTCTTCTTGAAAGAACTCCCAAGTCACTTTCTCTTTCGGCACCACTGAAATCAATGTCTTCCACCAATGATAGGCTGAATCCCTCAACAATGATATAGCACATTTCAAGCATTCCTCAGGTGTACAAGACAATTCATCAAATACCCGAATAGAATTCTCAAGCTAAAAGTCTGCTTTCTTAGCATCATCATCAACATTTGCCCTGAATTCTTCGGCCCTTGCTTGCGGATTCTGTCAATTGGAGTTCTATGAAATTTCATCAAATCTACACCTTGAGGCATTGGGGGTACCGGTTGAAGAATCGGGGGAGGTTGTGCATTCGGGTTCGTACGAACAAACTCTATATACCAAGCATTCATCATTTGGAGAAAGGCTTCCCGAGCCCCTTCTCCTCCTCCTTGACCAACAGTAGGAGGTGGATTTTCAGTCGACACCACCCCTTCAGTCGGAGCTGGTGCATTACTCTCTACATCATCAACCACAGCTGGATCGGGATCCATTTACTATAAAAAAATCATTTAAAAGGTCAGAAGTCGTCACACTATCACAATATATATATGGCATGGCATATATAGCAAAACCTGTACATACAACACGTTAGTCCGAGAACCGACTAAACCTACTCTGATACCACCAAATGTAGTGTCCCCATACCCGAGACCGTTGCCAGAGTCGAGCACGAGGTGTTAACGGGCTTAATTCATTAATTAAACAACTCAAAAAATTTATTTTAGAAATTCCAGACAAGCTGGCTAACTGCGTCACAGTCGCTTAAAAATTCATATCTCAAGTTCCGAAACTCAAAATTAAGATCCGTAAATTTTACTTGAAACTATATTCATATATCTATCTACTAATTGCTTTTGTAAAATTTTTGGTTGAGCCAATTAGTACATTTTATTAGTTAAAGTTTACCCCGTTTCAGCATTCGACTGCTTTGACCTCTGTTAGCTACGAACCAGTTTTCTCTTTGTACAGAACTCAAAAGACTATACCGTTTCTTTCTATTAAAACTAGACTCAATCATGAATCTGTAAATGTAAAGCATAACTTCTAATTATTTTTGTACAAGTCTTGGTAAAATTCCAAATTCAGAATAGGGGATTCAGAAATCACTCTGGCCCTGTTTCACAAAAATATAAATTTCTTATAAAATACAACTCTTTTACCTATTTTGTTTCTTCCACATGAAAATAGATTCATTAGGATTCAATTACATATTTTATTCATCATCTAATTCTATTTCTACTATTTTTAGTGATTTTTCTAATTCATGTCACTGCTGTTGTGTGATTCTGTTTTATAACCAATTTCACCATTTTATGGTTTTCCATGGACTAATACATTAAACATACATGACATCAAATATGATCTAGATTGGCCATTCCAATGACTAATCATTTCCAAACCTTTTCTTACCAAACCATAACCATATCATAAGATTATTTACACAAAGTGAGTATAGTGCTATACATGCCACACTCAAAATATACAAGCCATTTTACCAATTTAGGTCTTCGGATAGTGTGAGCGAGCCTTCGACCTATCCCGATTCTCAAGCCGGCTTGTCAAAACTACAATGAATGAAAAGGAGAGAGTAAGCATAAATGCTTAGTAAGTTCACATGCAAATAATAAGTAACATAATCATGCAATTCCACATAAAAACATCATTTGCATAAACAGCACCAAGACATTCATGTTACATTTGCATTTAATATCATGCTATGATTTCATCATACCAAGTTCTCAACCCGAAGATTTAAGCACATACCTGTCAAATTTTCTCATTTACCACACTTACCAACATGTCACCTTCGTTTTAGGCATTCTCCTTATTCTTTTAAGATTCACCCATTGAACACATCGGAATATAATTCGAATACACGGAAAGTTTGTACATAAGTGCCACATATGTAGCCAAGCTACCATGTAACCCGCCCATAAGCAAACTCAGACTCAACTCAATGAGCTCAGGCGTTCGCATCCATAAGTGAACTCGGACTCAACTCAACGAGCTCGGATGCCTAGTTACTTCTCACGAACTCGGACTCAACTCAACGAGTTCGGACATTTGCATCCATAAGTGAACTCGAACTCGACTTAACGAGTTCGGATGCCCAAGTATCCTAATCTATTCCTAAGGTTCAACGGGACTTTCCTCATTCGTACTCCTTTACCATTCTCCTTGGAATTCCAATGACGATACTTCGGTAGTCTTTCACATTTTTCACATAATTCATAAAATTTTTGTATGTTGTCCAAAAATTACCACAAAGCATAGAATTGCATGATAACAAATCATAATATCGTATAAATAGCATTAAATGATTTAAAATAACAGTTATATTACAATATTTACATATGAACTTACCTCGATATAAAATATTGACAATCAAGCCTATTCCTCGTAAACTTTGTTTTTCCCTCGATCACGACTTGAATCTCGTTTCTCTTGATCTATAATACCAAATTAACTTATTTAATACATACATTCATCAAAACAGCCCTTAGTACGAACTTTGGCAAAATTACCATTTTGCCCCTAAACTTTTACATATTTACACTTTTGCCCCAAGGCTCATAAATTAAACCTCATCCTATTTTCTTATGTTTTATGACATGCTGATCATTTTTCCCTTCTATAGCAACATCAAATTTACACTCTAACATGTACTTATGAATATTAGGTATTTTTATCGATTAAGCCCTTTTACTCGTTTTCACTTAAAACCGAGTAGCACAAGTTGTCTACCATAATTTAAAACCTCATATTCTATCATAAAACACCAAAATACACAAATTTAAACTATGGGTGTTTTTCCAAATATGAACCCTAGGTTGAATTATTGCTAGCATAAGCTAAATCAAGTTACCGGGACTCCAAAAACGTAAAGAACATTAAAAACGGGGCTTGGAATCACTTACTATGGAGCTTGGAAGCTTGAAACAAACCCTAGCTATGGAGAACCCATTAATTTTCGTCCTGATGAAGAAGATGGACATATTTTGCCATCTTTTTGCTTTTTTTAATCTTTTAATTACCAAATGACCAAAATACCCTTAATACATTTCTTTGAAAATTTTCATGTATAAGCCCATTTTTGTCCAAAATTTTAGAAATTGGTAAAATTGCTATTTAAGACCTCCTCATTAATATTCCAAAGTAATTTCATGCTAAAAACTTCTAGAATGCAAGTTTTGCAACTTATTCGATTTAGTCCCTAATTTCAACTTAAGCACTTTATGCATAGAATTTCGTCACAAAATTTTCACACAATCATGAAATCATATCATAAACCTCAAAATAATTATAAAATAATTATTTCTATCTCAGATTTTTGGTCACAAAACCACTATTCTGATTATGCCCTAATTCGGGATATTACACCATCTTTCGCTTCGATGACAAACTTCTTTAGACACTTCCGTAACCTATGCGGACCATGACACAAGAAGCACTTCACTAGCTTCTTCTCGCTTTTAGCCTCCTTGGCTTCAACACCCCTTGCACTCGAATCAAGTCTCAAGGCCTTACCTATTAGCTTCTCTTTCTTAGAAAGAGCGGGTTTCTTCGAATATTTCTTCAACATATGTGGAACGTCGAAAAGAAAGCATTTCAACTTTTCCCTCTTTTCGTTGGGTTTCTTCTTCCCAACTCGTCGTTTCCCATTACCACCATTGTTATTGTTGCCATTTCCATCAACATATTCTTTGGGATCGTTTTCACATATGTCCCTTTCCTTAGACTTAGAAGACTCAAGCTTGTCTTTCCCTACACCAAGCTCGACCACGGATCCCACTACTGTCATGGCTTCCAACAGCTTTTGGACATATTTTTGTTTCACTTCCTGTCTGACCCACGGCTTCAATCCATTCTTGAAAGCAATCAATGCCTCATTATCAGTCACATCTGAAATTTGGAGCATGAGTTCCTTGAACTCTCGTACATACTCCCCCACTATGCTCAGTTGTGTTAGCCATCACAACTTTGCTCGAGCTTCTTCCTCGACAAATTCTGAGTAAAACTATCCCTTCAACTCATATTGGAACTCTTGCCACATCCTAATCTCACTTTGCCTTTTATCTGTGGACCTGCCTCACCACTATAAAAGCGCAATATCAATAAGAAACATTAAAGCGACATTTACCTTAACCACATCGTCCATGATTCCTTTAGCACAGAAGTAGTTTTCCATCCTCTACAATAAATTGTCTAGATTGCATACAGACCTTATTTTGGCTTTAGGACATCCTTGCAATTAAGTGCTACACTTGACACTCCATGAAACACCCCTAACTGAAATCTGTCACCAGAACAGGGTTACATAGCATTACCGAAATTTACAGAACAAATAACAGACATTTCATAATTTTTTTAGTATTCATATCAGATTCCAATCAAATTTCATCATATAGTCCCTTACATGAGCCTTTGAGGCATAAATCATGCATTAGAATCAGGTTGGGACTAAACCAAGTACTCAAAATTTTTCGTCAAATTTCAAAAAACTTTCCTAAGTGCAGGGGTCACACGCCCGTGTGGACAGGCAGTGTGGCTCACACGCCCGTATGGACAGGCCGTGTGGCTCACACGGTTAGGGACACACCCGTGTCTTAGGCCGTGTAACTCTCTAACTTGGGTCACACAGCTAAGTCACACGCCTGTGTGCTAAGCCGTGCGTAGGTGCAGGGGTTACACAGCCAAGCCACACACCCGTGTGCCAGGCTATATGATTAATTCTGAGCATTTTGTTTGGACATTTTGAAGATGCAAGGGACACACGGCCAGATCACACGCCCATGTGCTAGGTCATGTGTCACACACGATTGAGACACATGCCTTTGTGGTAAAAAATAGGCTATTTTCCAAGCCACATTTCTCACCCCAAATTGTCATCCACCTATACCAGCACTTTAACATATTCACAAGTCAATATAGGTCATTTAAACCAACTTAAAATCCAGGTCATATACATGATATTATACCTCATATAACCAAGTATACAAATTTACTTAAATTACCATGTTCACTTATATACATATTTTGTCCAATACGCTAACTTAGTTTGATCATCAATATGCCAATATAATTTTTATCAATCAACCATTTGAAGTATATACCATACATGTCCATCACTAGCCATTCCAATGGCTAGTTATAACCCAAATATTTACATGCCAACATTGGCTAATTAACCTATACATGCCATTATAACCATAAGTAATTTACCATATATACCAAGATGGACCGATGGATAATGTGATGATCTCCACCAATGCTTCCAATCCAACGAGCTTCCGAATTACTATAGGACAGGGAAAAATAAAACAGAGTAAGCATATTATGCTTAGTAAGTTCGTATAACATGGTAATAAACTTACCATTCATTTAAATTCAATATAAACATACAAGGCATATTCAGTCAATTGAATCACGAGTCCTAACACATATCCTCATTACATGTGTTAGCTATACATTCCACTATAACATCAAGAAACATATATGGGCTCAACAATAATCAGATTTCCATATTCATATGCTCTTCACATCATGTATTCATATAACATGTACAAATCATATCCTTGAATTTCAAATTCAATTTTATAATAATTCATCTCGAGCTCAAATTATTCAATGTTAGAAAAATTTTTCATTAAATCATTCAAAATATCAATGTCACACAAATAGTACACTCAAGGTGTACAAATCTATAATCATGGATGAATGTATTCATCAAATAATTTTCATGTATAGATATCATCATCTCATATTTCCATATGTCATGTATCATCATTTTCATGTATTTCAAGCAAATACGTGTAATAATTCATTTCCTATTCATATCTTCTCATGCCAGGATTTTTACCTGTTGAATTTATTTGAAATATCGATGGATACACAGGTAGTTCACTCGAGGTGTACAAATAAGGATCCGTCAATTCATATTCGGGGGTACCCGTTAGGGCACATAACTAGGGAGCACACTCTCGAGCCAAAAATTAGGATGCTCAGATGAGCCATGTAACCATGTAACAAGACACTTATCCGGGCTAATCAGGAACTCATAAGAGTTTTACTCAGGAAGCTCATAGAGCTTATTAGATATCTCTGAAGAGATACTATCAGGAAGCATTGGATAAGGTAGCAGAGAGTTCAAGCGAGCTTAAAAGGACGCTTATGAAGAGCTGCGTTTGTGTCCGCATTATATGCAGGATCACAACTGATCACATATCAGGACACTCACAAAGAGCTGCGGTAGTGCGCAACACATGCTAAATCAATACTGATCAGGATGCTCGTAGGAACTATGTAACAGAATGTTCGAGAGGGCTTTTATCAAGATTTCTCATCCGAGCTAAATCCTGTCCGCAACATATGTAGGACCTTAATATTAAGACAGTAAAATAATATATCCATCGACTTTCATTTATTCAAACGGGATGTAACATTTTTTAGGCATTATCAAACATGTGATTATTTCATACACTTATAATATTCACAATACTCAAATAAACACATTTCACATTCATTTCAAGCATAAAAGTAACATTTTTATCATTTATCAGGCATTATCTTTTATTGCATTTTGTCAGATATGTTTTCAATGTCATACATATATGATATTTATACAATTCACATACACAACATCTAATTCAAGCATAAAAATATACACAAATCTACTAATCTGACATTTTCCTATTTTTCTCGTTCTAGCTCCGAATTTGGTCTATCCAGATCTATACGAGTAAATTTAACATCAATTTAAAATAATTTAAACTCAATTCAGTCCAATTCACATCTTAGGTAAAATTACCATTTTGCCCCTAAACTTTTAATTAATGACGATTTCGTCCCTATGCTTGGACAATGAAATTCATGCAATTTAATCCTTGTTCCAAGCCTAGCTGATTTTTACATGTAACATTTACAGCCCATGTATTTCATAAAATTCAAAAATTTTCTATGATTTTTACAACTTTTCAATTTAGCCCCTAAATCATGTTTTTATCAAAATTCACTTTGTAAAAGTTGTTTATCTATCAACAACCTTTCATATTCTACCATAAATTTCAAAATTTCAACATATTCATCCATGGAAAAATTTTCGTACTTTGATAACTTTACAAATTAATCCCCAAAATAGCTAGATTAAGTTGTCTCGATCTCAAAAATGTAAAAATTATTAAAAACGGGACTTGAATACTTACCTAATTTGGCCAAGAAAGCTTGCTTTCTCTTTCCTAGGGTTTCCATGCAAAATATTTGGGGAAGATGATGATAAATGATGATATTTTCATCTTTTTATTATTTATCATTTTTATTTTTTCATCTTTCCAATTTTGTCCTTTTCTTTAATTTTATTTTCCATGGATGAATCATCATCCTTAACAACTAAATATTTTTAATGGTCTAATTACCATATAAGGACCTCCAATTTAAAGTTCTATAGCTATTTAATCCCTTTAGCTATTAGAACTCAATTTTTGCACTTTGTGCAATTTGGTCCTTTATCAAATTAAACATGTAATCGATAAAAATTTTTTACAAAATTTTCGCTATCATGCTGTAGATCATAAAATAGTATTAAAATAATTTTACTTTCCAGACTCGGATCTATGGTCCTGAAACCATTGTTCAGATTTTATCGAAAATGGGCTGTTACAACTCTCCCCCTTAAAGAATTTTCTTCCTCGAAAATTTTACCAATAAAAAGATTCAGATATTGTTTTCTCATAATTTCTTCCACTTCACATGTCAGAATTTCAATCAATCCCTCACTGTAAGTCATGTCAGGCTGAATTTAACATTTATCAAAGTAATAACAGATGATGGATCCGATCAATACTTTCATAACATATACACATGAAAAATATTGTGAATTTTGTCGAGCTCTAGTAATAATGCCAATCAATATGCAACAGGTTCAATTCTTTTCAATGATCTTATATGGCCTGATAAACTGCAGACTTATTTTGCCTTCACGGCCAAACCGGAGAACTTTCTTCCATGGCGAAACTTTCAAAAATATTTTGTCGCCAATTTGAAATTCTAAAACATAGCACTGAAGCATATCTTCCAAAAATCTGAAGCATACGTTCAGATCGACCATCTATCTGAGAATGATATGCAGTACTAAAATGTAATCGTATACCCAGAGCTTCTTGTAACTTGTTTCAGAATCGGAATATGAACTGTAGACCTCTATCAGAAATAACAGAAACTAGCACATCATGTAATCTGAAAATCTCAAAAACAGATAATTCAAACAATCTATTAAGTGAAGAATCCATTGATACCAGGATAAAATGTGCAGGCTTTGTCAAACAATCAACAATTACTCAAGTAGTATCTTTCTTTTTCATAGACAGGGATAATCTCGATATAAAATTCATAGAAATTTTGTCCCATTTCCATTTCGGTATCGTTGCTGGCTGTAACCATCCTGAAAGTATCATCTTTAACTTGCTGATATATCCAACATTTAAATACAAATTTAGAAGTATCACATTACATTCCGTGTCACTAGCACATTTTTTTTCAAATCATTGTACTTTTTTTTATCCTTTGGATGACAAATATATTACTATTATAAGCTTCGTGAAAAAATTTCTGTACAAGCTCTAAACTCTTCAATACACAAGCTTTGCCTCTGAATAACAGAAAATTATCAAATCCATTCTAAAATTCTAAATCAAAAGTTGACTCACTCTGTACCCATTTAACTTGCAACACATTATCACTTTTCTAAGCTCCACAGATCTGTTGTAGAAATTTCGGTTTAGCTTTAAGCTCAACTAAAATCGAGTCATTATCTGACAACTGCAACTGGGTTTTCACTGCTTATAAGACAAACAAAAACTTCCTATTGAATGTATCCACAACAATATTTGCTTTTCTCGGATGATAATCAATTAATGAATCAAAATCTTTCAGCAATTCAAAGTCATCTACACTGTCTCAGATTCAAATCTTTTTGTAACATCAGATAATTTAAACTTTTATGATCAATACATATATGGCATTTTTATCAACCAAATAGTGTCGCCAAATTTTCAGTGCAAACACAATAGCTGTGAATTTTAGATCATATATCGAGTAATTCTTTTCATACAGTTTTAACTGTCTGGAAGTATAGGCTATTACTTTTGTTTTCCATATCAAAGCAAAATCTAAATCATTTAATGATGAATCACTGTAAATCACAAATTCCTTACTCAATTCAGGCTGAATCAAAACTGATGCTTTAGACAATAGGGCTTCCAACTGGTCAAAACTTTACTGACATTTATCGGTCTATTCAAATCTTATATCTTTTCTATAATAGCCGTTTCATCAATATAGCTATTTCAATTATTATCATCAAAACTTTGAATTTTTCTGAAACCACACCTATTAGATAGATTAAAACCATAGTGTTATAATATGACTGACATTTTAGCCGTATAGATAAAACAATACCTCAACATCAATAGTGCACCTCAAATTAGAAGAGGAAAACCGAAAGTGGCCCCAATAATAGCCAGTGCAGTAATACAATTTCTATAATCTGTGATCCCTATCACCAAACTTCATGATCGAGTCAATATTTATAACAGTAATAAATGTAATTACCTCTGGCCGATGAATATCTTTCATAGATAAACCATGTTTGAATAATAAAGAAATTGATGATATCTTAAAGAAAATCCAGAAGAGTAATATCGCACATACGCAGTGGAAACAACTATAATAAAGACAATATAAATTGCATATTCGCAATTCAGGGCTTCAACCAGTAGAAGTAGAAAATAGTATCATATGAATCTTATCATCAAATCTTTTATCAAACATAATAGTTTTTAGAAGACAAGAGGAAGATATAGCAATGTTAATCATAAATCAACCAGACTAACAATAATTCTGTCTAATATCATGATTCTCCAACTTTCTATATGATAAATATTGCATCTTAACATGAAAAATTTCATATGCCTCTGAGAATAACAGAACATGTAGAATACCTATAAGAGATTACTGTAATATACCCAACAGCTGCATTCAAATATCTTTGCAATTTCATCACTATTCCACTGACTAATAAAGTCATCAATAATCTTACATTATTCAGTTCACTAAATGAGCCAATTCAGTTAATCCGTTCTATAGATACCATACCTGAATAAGTCAATTATTCATGAAGAACTTCCTTAATAATGACATTGCGTATCTTGAATAATCTTTAGAAAGATCTGATATCTCTTTCAAAGCCGTCTTTACTTACTAACTCATTCTCAACTCTGACTGCATTATTAATCATTTAGCTAATGAACTCTTCAATTTCACACTTGTGAGCTTAATCAATATAAATCTTCTGAATTTTATTGTATAAAACTGTACTGGTGAGGGGGTGGAGGTCGTAAATCCTCAAAATTTAACTTTCATAAATACATACATATAATATAACAATTATCATCAACATGTTCACTATAAAACATTTATTTCATACCTTTATGAGTCCTATTTCATCATAAGCAACATTTTTACTCAGACATGTGAGTATCACTTTTAGCATTATCGGAATTAGCTCAGTTGGAAAACATCTTTGTCTATTTGTAAAACAATTTCTCATCAGAGTTAGGAGATATCACACTATCACAAGTTAGTATAATGGCATGTATAGCTAATCTCGTATACGCTACATTAGTCGGAGAATCGGCTAAATCGTAGCTCTAATACCAATAAATGTAACACCTCTAACCTGAATCCGTCGTCAGAACAGGATTACAGAGCATTATTGGAATTTACAGAACAAATAACAAACATTTCATAATTTTTTAATATTCATATCAGATTTCAATCAAATTTCATCATATAGTCCCTTACATGAGCCTTCGAAGCCCAAATCGTGCATTAGAATTAGGTCGGGACTAAACTGGGTACTCAGAATATTTTTCGTGAAATTTAAAAAAACTTTCCTAAATGCAGGGGTCACATGCCCGTGTGGACAGGCACGCCCATGTCTTAGGCCGTATAACTTTCTGACTTAGGTCACACGGCCAAGTCACACGCTTGTGTGCTAAGCCGTGCGTAGGTGCAGAGGTCACATGGCCAAGCCACACGCCCGTGTGCTAGGCCATGTGATTAATTCAGAGCATTTTGTTTTGACATTTTGAAGATGCAGGGGACAAACGGCTAGATCGCACGCCCATGTGCTAGGCCGTATGATTAATTCAGAGCATTTTGTTTTGACATTTTGAAGATGCAGGGGACACACGGCCAGATCGCACGCCCATGTGCTAGGCCGTGTGTCACACACAGTTGAGACACACACACACATGTCTTTGCCCGTGTGGACAAAAATAGGCTATTTTCCAAGCCACATTTCTCACTCTCAATTGTCATCCACCTATACCAACACTTTAACATATTCACAAGTCAATATAGGTCATTTAAACCAACTTAAAATCCAAGTCATATACATGATATTATACCTCATATAACCAAGTATACAAATTTACTTAAATTACCATGTTCACTTATAGACATATTTTATCCAATATGCTAACTTAATTCGATCATCAATATGCCAATATAATTTTTATCAATCAACCATTTCAAGCATATACCATACATGTCCATTACTAGCCATTCCAATGGCTAGTTATAACCCAAATATTTATATGCCAACATTAGCTAATTAACCTATACATGCCATTATAACCATAATTAATTTACCATATATACCAAGATGGGCCGATGGATAGTGTGAGTGATCTCCGCCAATGCTTCCAATCCAACGAGCTTCCGAATTACTATAGAGCAGGGAAAATAAAACAGAGTAAGTATATTATGCTTAGTAAGTTCGTATAACATGGTAATAGACTTACCATTCATTTAAATTCAATATAAACATACAAGGCATATTCAGTCAACTGAATCACGAGTCCTAACACATATACTCATTACTCGTGTTAGTTATACATTCCACTATAACATCAAGAAACATATATGGGCTCAACAATAATCAGATTTCCATATTCATATGCTCTTCACATCATGTATTCATATAACATGTACAAATCATATCGTTGTATTTCAAATTCAATTTTATAATAATTCATCTCGAGCTCAGATTATTCCATGTCGGAAACTTTTTTCATTAAATCATTCAAAATATCAATGTCACAAATAGTACACTCAAGGTGTACAAATCTATAATCATGGATGGACGTATTCATCAAATAATTTTCATGTACAGATATTATCATCTCATATTTCCATATATCATGTATCATCATTTTCATGTATTTTAGGCAGATATGTGTAATAATTCATTTCCTATTCATATATTCTCATGTCAAGAATTTTACCCGTTGAATTTATTTGAAATGTCGACGGATACACATGTAGTTCACTCGAGGTGTACAAATTAGGATCCGACAATTCATATATAGGGGTACCATTAGGGCACATAACCAGGGAACACACTCTCGAGCCACAAATCAGGATGCTCAGATAAGTCATGTAACCATATAACAGGACACTTATCCGGGCTAATCAGGAAGTCATAAGAGTTTTACTCAAGAAGCTCATAGAACTTATCAGATATCTCTAAAGAGATACTATCAAGAAGCACTAGATAAGGTAGCAGAGAGTTCAAGCGAGCTTAACAGGACGCTCATGAAAAGCTACGTTTGTGTCTAGATTATATACAGGATCACAACCGATCGCATATCCGGATGCTCACAAAGAGCTGCGGTAGTACGCAACACATGCTAAATCAATACCAATCAAGATGCTCACAGGAACAATGTAATAGAATGCTCGAGAGGGCTTTTATCAGGATTACTCGTCTAAGCTAAATCACGTCCGCAACATATGCAGGACCTTAATATTAATATGGGAAAATAATGTATCCATCGACTTTCATTTATTCAAACGGTATTTAACATTTTTCAGGCGTTATCAGGCATGTGATTATTTCAAACATTTATAATATTCACAATACTCAAATAAACACATTTCACATTCATTTCAAGCATAAAAGTAACGTTTTTATCATTTATCATTTATCGAGCATTATCTTTCATCTAGTTTTGTCGGATATGTTTTCAATGTCATACATATATTATATTTATACAATTCACATATACAACATCTAATTCAAGCATATAAATATACACAATTTAGTTACACGACCTCGACAAATGTTCGTGTACGTAAAATCTACTAATTTGACATTTTCCTATTTTTCTCGTTCTAGCTTCGAATTTGGTCTATCCAGATATATATGAGTAAATTTAACATCAATTCCAATTCACATCTTCGGCAAAATTATCATTTTGCCTCTAAACTTTTAATTAATGACGATTTCGTCCCTAGGCTCAAAAAATGAAATTCATGCAATTTAATCCTTGTTCCAAGCCTAGCCAATTTTTACATATAACATTTACAGCCCATGTATTTCATAAAATTCAAAAATTTTTCATGATTTTTACAACTTTTCAATTTATTCCCTAAATCATGTTTTTTTTAATCAAAATTCACTTTGTAAAAGTTGTTTATCTATCAACAACCTTTCATATTCTACCATGAATTTCAAATTTTCAGCATATTCATTCATGGCCAAATTTTCATACTTTGATAACTTTACAAATTATTCCCCAAAATAGCTAGATTAAGTTGTCTCGATCTCAAAAATATAAAAATTACTAAAAACGGGACTTGAATACTTACCTAATTTGGCCAAGAAAGCTTGCTTCCTCTTTCCTAGTGTTTCCATGCAAAATATTTGGGGAAGTTGATGATAAATGATGTTATTTTCATCTTTTTATTATTTTTTCATCTTTCCAATTTTGTCCTTTTCTTTCATTTTATTTTCCATAGATGAATCATCATCCTTAACAACTAAGTATTTTCAATGGTCTAATTACCATATAAGGACGTCCAATTTAAAGTTCTATAGCTATTTAATCCCTTTAGCTATTAGAACTCACCTTTTGCACTTTGTGCAATTTGGTGCTTTATCAAATTAAACATGTAATCGATAAAATTTCTTTACGAAATTTTCACACAATATTATTATCATATTGTAGATCATAAAATTGTATTAAAATAATTTTTCTTTTCAGACTCGGATCTGTGGTCTCGAAACTACTATTTTAATTTTATCAAAAATAGGTTGTTACACTTCATTCCTCACGGTTGCTCGACACAAGGCAAGCCTTCCTCGAGCTCTCTACTCTTGTACTCAAAGCCTTCGTCGTGTTCATTATTTCCTCCTTCAAATCCATCACCATGGCCTCAAGAGCATCATTCCTCTCCGTCAGCTTCTTTCTTTGGGAATTCATCAACTTTTGCACTTTATCCCTATTGGAAGTGAGACACATGGTAAAAAAATCCCTGGACTGCTTCCTCAAGTCATCTATGCATTCACCAAGCACAATGTGTGACTCCTTCACGTCTTCCATGGGCTTCTTGAGTTTGACTACTTGTTCCTCTACTATTGACAACATCTCCCTCAAAAGGACTTATTTTCTGGCCCACTTCTGATTGAACTCTTCTTTCGACATCCAAACGGTGCCTTCACAACTAATAGCTCTGATACCACTTGTCACGAGGCTAGATCTTTCGTCTCACAATCCATGCGACCTTAGGCGATCAGTTCGTTCCAAACTCGCCTAAGTCAGCCTTAACACCACAAGTGAGGATTCCTTTAGAATTCCTCCAAGGCACCAATTTATATAGCAGAAGCAATTATGCTAAAACAAGCCACTAAAAAGAATGCACGAGAGGTGTTTGAGTAAATACTCTCAATATTCTATTACTTTCAAAGAATAATGAAACAATGGATGAATGAAGTGATTTACAAGTGAGGGGGAGGCTCTCTATTTATAGTTGAGCTACCCCAAAACCAACGATCTAGATTAAGTTACATCGACAAACGATATTAGCCTATCCTTTAAATCATGAGATTTATAAGATACACCATATCAAATCTAATATTTATAAGATATGATTCCCATATTTACTAAAAATAGCCTATGTTGCCATATCTTCATTATTGGGCAACCCAGGCTTCAATCTGATAGGCTTCTCTAATAGTTCACTGAATCAGATCAATTCTTGTGGGCCAAATGATCCCCATCTAAGCAATAGATCTCCATTAGATGAATTTGGTGTGATGGTCACAGGCTTTGAACTGCAGCCCGTGACACTATCACATATGTCAACAGGACCACATGATTCACTCTTTAAGAGTAGATATGTAACAAGCCGTTTTTGGTCAAATCAGAACAGTGGTTTTGGGATCACGAATCTAAAGTCAAAATAATTATTTTAATGTTTACAACATGATAGTATAATTTTTTGAAAGTTTCGTTCAGAAATTTTATTGTTTGAATGCTCAATTCGATAAAAAGGACTAAATCGCGTAAAGTGCAAAAGTGATGTTCTAATAATTAAAGGTATTAAATAGCTATAGAACCTTAAATTAAGAGTCCTTAAGTGTAAATTAGACCATTTCAATTGTGAGTGAACTATTATGGGCATATATTAAGTGATTTTAATGTTTATTTAAACAAGGTTAATATAGTAATTTGTAAATGTCTAGCTAGCCCAGGGATTATTTTACAAAACTATTAAAGATTTAGGATGTTTCAATTGATGAATACACAAGTATTTTAATGATTGATGATAGATTATGAATGTTTGATGATAGTTATACAAGTTTTATTAAGTGATTTTTAGTGAAAATGTAAAATAGGGATTTAATAGAGAAATATGAAAATTTTGTGGGTAAATTATGAAATAAATGAAAAATATGGGCTGATATGTGTACTAGGAAAATTCAGCTAGCATGGGTTGGTATCAAATCGCATTAATTTGTGTTTTTATGAAATAATGACTAAATTGTAAATATTGTGAAATACTTGGGCCAAAAGTGTAAATGTGCTTTAATGAGTGTTTTTGGATTAAATTGAATAGAGTGATAATTAAATAAGCTAAATTTGATTACATATAGATCAACGAAATTGAAATTCGGATCTAGATTAGGGGAAAACAAAGTACTCCACTAATCGACCTATTTCATCATTTTTACGATTGAAGTAAGTTTGTATGATTAATAAGCTAAATGTTATATGTGTTTATATGCTTAAATATTATAATTGTGATACTACGACACAGCGAAATTTATCGACAAAGCATTGACACAGTGAGAATCTCAGTTGAACCTTAGGAATAGATAGGATACTAGTGACATGTCATTAAGGGTTATTGTGATTGTGTGATCCAGTGCTCGGTCCCAGACGTCCCCATCGGTGGTGAGAATACCAAAGATGTGTTGCGCTTACTTTGACGACTTGTGTAAGCGATGACTGTAGCTACGTCTTGACTGACAGCTTGTGTGAGTAGGCCCGTTGATAGCTCGAGAGTGAGCATATATGTGATATGAGATAGAGATAGCATTGGCTATGTATGTGGCACTTTGGTGTGAGGTTCTCGAGTATCTGATATTATTTCAAAAGGTTCAATGGGAAAAGATAATGGTACGTGGATGTAAGCAATGATACGGATCAGTTCAGGTAGTAATGAAAGTTTGACAGTTAAGTGTTAATTGATAAGTTCATATAATAAGTAAGTGAAAGTTTATAAATTTATACATGATACATAGAATTATGGCAATGTGCAAATTGTTGAATTGAATGTGTTACTTATGTTCTTTAAATTGTAATTAAATTGGTAATTATACTTATTAATCATATGAACTTACTAAGCTATAAAGCTTACTCTGTTTATTTTTTCGTGTTTTTAGTGGTTTCAAAGCTAGCTCAGATTCAGAGATCGTCGGAGACTTCATCACACTATCAAGCTATCGTTTTGGTACTTTTGAATCTATGTTTTTGGAATATATGACATGTATAGGAACTTTGGTTATTTTGGTATATGAGTTGATAATGATTTTGGTCATTTGAAATGACTTGTAAATGTTAAATGCTTCTAATTTTGTAAATAGCCATGTGAGTTGTCCTAATTTGGTTAGTTTGGTTATGAATATATATGTGTGTAAATGGCCTATGTTATGTGATTGAGGTGGGCTTCGTGATGCTTATTGATAGTAGGAAATGTGTATACTTGTGAATTTGAGCATAATGATGCATGTTAGGAAATGTTTAATTAGTTGAATTTTATATGTTAAATTGGTATAAGGTAATAGCCCATTTTGTGACTTGTGTATATTATGGATAATGGAATTGAGTTGGCATGATTTAGGCTTGATTTAGTTGGTTTGAATGCCTATAAATGCTATGTTTTGGTGCCATTTGGTTTGGTGTAGGTGCATACAAATTTGGGTGGCAAAATGGCTTGGTAAATAGCCCATTTTTGTCCACACGGGTAGAGACATGGGCATGTGCCTTAGTTGTGTGTGATACACAGTCAGGTTACACGGTCGTGTGTCCCCTCGTGTTGAATTAAAAACCAAGTCAGTATGCTCCACACGGTCTAATACATGGGCGTGTGATTGACCGTGTGGCTTAAGTTAGTATACCCTATAGGATTGGCACGGCCTAGTACATGGTCTGGTACATGGGCATGTGTGGCCATTTTTAGGGCAAACGAGCTAACAACATGGGTGTGTGTGTTGGCCGTGTGACCCAAGTCAGAGAGTTATACGGGGTCAGACACGGGTTGGGACCTGGCCATGTGCTCTCATTTCGAATGTCCACACGGTCTGCGAGACGGGTGTGTCATTGGCCGTGTGAGACACACGATCGAACCACACGAGTTTGTGTCCCCTATTTTTGGGAAAATTTTTTAAGTGTTTCAAAAGTTTCTAAAGTTATCGGTTTAGTCCCAAACCACCCCGAATGCATATTTTGGGCCTCATAGGCTCATATTAGGGACGATATGAATGTTGTTGATTTATGATTATATGAAATTTGAGAAATGTACGTGAAATGTATTTGTAACTATTAATATGTTTAGTAATGCTTCATAACCCTATTTCGACGTTGAATACGGATGATGGGTGTTACATTTATTGGTATTGGAGCTATGGTTTAGTCGATTCTAGGACTAATGTAGCATATGTGAGAGTCTATCTATACATGCCATATATACCCTATGATAGTGTGATGACTCTTGACAGTTTAAAATGTGTTTTCGTATAGTAAATGGATCCCGATCGAGCTATAGCTGATGATGTCGAAAGTAAGGCACTTGCCTGCGTTCACAAAGTAGTGCAATTAGAATCGAGACCCGTATCGGGTAGCCAGGGAGGAGAGGCTAAAGAAGCCTTCTTCCAAATGATGAATGAGTGGTTTACGGAGTATGTTTGAACAAATTCGACTGCTCAACAACCTTCCCCCACTTAATCCTCAATCGGTTCCCATAGGTCCTCAAGGTATAAAATTTTTACGACTGAATAAGTCGCCAGTTGATAAGATTAGAAAACACAGAGCCGAAGAGTTTAGAGCTAATGTTGAAGACAATCCTGGGTGAGCTGAGTTTTGGCTTGAAAACACTATCAGAGTCTTTGATGAACTTTCTTGCACACCGGCAGAGTGTTTAAAATGTGACGTATAACTTCTGAGGGACATTGCGTATCAATGGTGGAATACTTTGGTGTCCGTGGTGCCGAGAGAAAGAGTTACCTAGGATTTCTTTAAAGCTGAGTTCAGAAAGAAATACATCAGTCAAAGGTTCATTGATAAAAAATGCAAAGAATTTTTGGAGCTGAAACATGGCTGTATGTTTGTGATAGAGTATGAGTGAGAGTTCGTGAGACTCAGTAAATATGCTTAGGAATGTGTTTCAACTGAGGCCATTATCTGTAAAAGATTAGAAGATGGATTGAATAAGGATATTAGATTGCTTGTTGGAATTCTAGAGCTTAAAGAATTTGTGGTGCTTGTTGACAGAGCCTGTAAAGCTGAAGAACTTGGCAAAGAAAAGAGAAAGGCTGATTTCGAAGCTAGAGATTTGAGATAAAGATTGATGAATAAACCATATCAATCCTCATCAAAGAAATTACGAGATTCGTATAACCATTCGACTGCTTCGGTTGGATATTCCAATAGAGATCGTGGGAAGCAACACTTGAGTTCTAAAGCCCGAGCTACATCAATAGCGAGCGTTGGTAATGCTAGGTCCAATAGACCTGAATGTCAGCGATGCAGAAGATGACATCCTGGTGAATGTAGAATGAATGATCGGGCTTGTTTCAAATGTGGCTCGCAAGATCACTTTATACGGGATTGTCCTGAGTTAAATGAGAAAGATATATCTTAGAATGCAAGATCAAACACTACAAATGCTAGAGGTAGACCAACCCGAAACATTGGAAGTATCAGTGGTAATCACGGTTCTACGACAGGTTCTATAGTGAGATTAGAGGCTAGAGCACCTGTTAGAGCTTACGCGATTTGTGCTCGCGAAGATGCGTAATCACCTGTTGTTATCACAGGTACATTTTCTCTTTATGACATTAATTTAGTTGTATTGATTGATCCTATATCACGTCATTCGTATATTTGTATGAATTTGGTGTCTAGTAAGAGTTTGCTTGTTGAGTCTACTGTGTTTGTGATTAAAGTATCGAACCTTTTAGGCAAGTATGTCCTAGTAGATAAAGTTTGCAAGAGTTGTCCTTTAATGATTCGGGGTTAATATTTTCTGGTAAATTTAATGCTTTTACAATTTGATGTAATTCTGAGTATGGATTGGTTGACACTGCATGATGCTGTTGTGAATTGTAGACGAAAGACTATTGAATTGAAATGTCAGAATAGTGAAATCCTTCGAATTGAATCTGATGAGTCGAGTAGATTGCCTATTGTGATTTCGTCTATGTCAGCTCAGAGATGTGTGAGAAAAGGTTGCGAAGCTTATCTTGCTTATGTTTTAGATACAAAAGTATTTGGATCAAAAATTGAACCTGTGCCAGTAGTCTATGAGTATCCGAATGTGTTTCCAGAAAAGTTACCAGGGTTGCCACATATTAGAAAGGTTGAGTTTGCCATTGAATTAGTGCCGAGAACATCACCAATATCGATAGCTCTGTACAGAATGGCTATAACAGAATTGAAAGAGTTGAAAGCTTAGTTACAAGAGTTAACAGATAGAGGTTTTGCACGACCTAGTTTTTCGCCCTGGAGTACGCCAGTGTTATTCGTAAAGAAGAAAGATGGATCAATGAGAATGTGTATTGACTATCGTCAGCTCAATAAGGTTACGATAAAGAACAAGTATCCGTTGCCGGGAATAGATGATTTATTTGAGCAGTTGAAAGGAGCAACAGTGTTTTCGAAGATTGATCTGCGGTTTGATACTATCAGTTGCTAGTGAAAGATTTGGATGTGTCAAAAACTGCATTTAGAACAAGGTACGGACATTATAAACTTCTTGTTATGCCTTTTGGATTGACTAATGCTCTTGCATTTTTTATGGATTTGATGAATTAGATTTTTAGACTGTATTTAGACAGATTTATTATTGTGTTCATTGACGACATTCTGATCTATTCACGAGATGAGTTTGAGCATGTCAACCATTTGAGAATTGTGCTACAAACCTTGAGATAAGCAATTGTTCGCTAAATTTAGCAAATATGAGTTTTGTCTTTGAGAAGTTAAATTTTTGGGACATATTGTTTCGGCAGAAGGTATACAAGTTGATCTGAGCAAGATTTCTACAGTTGCTGATTGGAAACCACCTAGAAATGTATCTAAAGTCAGAAGCTTTCTAGGGCTAGCTGGTTATTATCGATGTTTTTTCAAAGGATTTTCGATGATTACTACACCGATGACTAGATTGCTACAAAAAGATGTGAAGTTCGAGTGTTCTGAGAAATGTCAGCAGAGTTTCAAACAGTTGAAAGCATTGTTAACCAAGGCACCAGTTTTGGTTCAACCTGAGTTGGGTAAAGAATTTGTGATTTTTAGTGATGCATCATTGCACGGTTTGGGTTGTGTTTTGATGCAAGAGGGAAAAGTGATACCTTATGCCTCCAGACAGTTGAAGCCGCATAAAAAGAATTATCCGACACACGATTTAGAGTTGGCCGCTATTGTCTTCGCATTGAAAATTTGGCGACATCATTTATACTGTGAAAAATGTCATATCTTTACTGATCATAGGAGTTTTAAGTACATAATAGCATAGAAAGATTTGAATTTGCAACAACGAAGATGGCTTAACTTGTTGGAAGACTATGAGTTAGTGATTGATTATCATCTGGGGAAAACGAATGTAGTCTCTGATGCTCTGAGCAGAAAATTGTTATTTGCTTTGAGAGTGATGAATACTCAACTAACCTTATCTAATGATGGTTCGATTCTAGCAGAGTTGAAAGCTAAATCGGTATTTTTTCAACAGGTTTGTGAAGCTCAGAAGTGTGATAATGAATTGTAAGTCAAAAGAGTGCAATGTGAATCAACTAATGATTCAGACTATTAGATCAGATCCAACAATTGTTTAATGTTCCGAGATAGAATTTGCGTACCAAAGAATTATGAGCTCATTTAGAAAATTCTACACGAAGCACATAGTGGTTGTTTATCTGTTCACCCGGGGAGTACTAAAATGTACAATGATTTGAAACAGTTGTATTGGTGGTCGAGTATGAAACGAGACATTTCAGAGTTTGTATCTAGATGTTTAGTTTGTCAGCAAGTTAAAGCTGAACATCAGGTGCCTTCGGGATTGCTACAACCGGTGATGATACTAGAATGGAAATGGGATAGAGTTACGATGGATTTCGTATAGGGATTACCACTATCTCCGAAGAAGAAAGATGATATTTGGGTTATCGTTGATCGACTGACGAAATCATCACATTTCATTCTGGTATGTACAGATTATTCACTTGATAAATTGGTTGAGTTGTACATTGCTGAGATAGTTAGATTGCACGGGGTGCCAACTTCGATTATATCGAATAAAGATCTAAGGTTTACGTCACGATTTTGGAAGAAATTGTAAGAAGCTCTAGGTACGAAGTTGAATTTTAGTACTGCATTTCATCTACAAACCGATGGTCAGTCTGAGAGAATAATACAAATTCTCGAAGATATGCTTCGTTGTTATGTTTTGGAATTTGAAGGCAATTGGGAGAGATATTTGCCATTGGTTGAATTCGCGTATAACAATAGTTTTCAATTGAGCATTAAAATGGCATCGTATGAAGCCTTGTATGGTCATAAATTCCGAACTTCGTTGTACTAGACTAAATTGAGTGAGAAAAAGATTCACGGAGTTGATTTGGCTAGAGAGACTGAAGAGAAAGTAAAAGTAATTCGCGACAGTTTGAAAGTAGCTTCAGACTGATAGGAATCATACGCAGATTTGAAACGTAAAGATATTGAATTTTAGATCAGTGACAAAGTATTCTTCAGAGTATCTTCGTGGAAGAAAACTCTTCGATTTGGTCACAAAGGCAAACTGAGTCCGTGATTCATCGGGCCATATGAAATTATTGAAAGAATAGGTTTAGTAGCATATTGGCTAGCTTTACCACCAGAATTACAGAAGATTCACAACGTGTTTCATGTGTTGATGTTACATCGATATAGATTCGATCCATCACATGTAATTTCTCTAGTAGAAATTGATATTCAACCTAATATGACGTATAACGAAGAACCAAACAGAATTTTAGCTCGAGAGGTTAAAGAATTGAGAAACAAACACATAGCTTTAGTGAAAGTGTTATGGAAACGTCACGACGTTGAATAGGCTATGAGGGAGCCTGAGGAAGCTATGAGAAAATAGTACCCAAACCTCTTTTCTGGTAAGATTTTCGAGGACGAAAATCCCTAAGGGGGAAGAGTTGTAACAGCTCTTTTTGGTCAAATCAGAACAGTGGTTTTGAGACCACAAATCCGAAGTTGAAATAATTATTTTATTATTATTTTAATGTTTACAACATGATAGTATAATTGTGTGAAAGTTTCGTTCAAAAATTTTATTGTTTGAATGCTCAATTCAATAAAAATGACTAAATCGCTTAAAGTGCAAAAGTGATGTTCTAATAGCTAAAGGTATTAAATAGCTATAGAACCTTAAAGTAAGAGTCCTTAAGTGGCAATGAGACCATTTCAATTGTGAGTGGACTATTATGGGCGTATATTAAGTGATTTTAATGTTTATTTAAACAAGGTTAATATAATAATTTGTAAATAACTTAAGTAAAATAATAGAAAACATAATGTATCATTATCTTTTCTTCATTTCCACTGAAAATACAAAGAAAGAAGAAGCCATGGAAGCTTTTTAGGGTTTGATCACTTAGTAGCTCAATTGGTAAGTGATTTTGACTCGATTTTTTTATGATTTGTGTGTTTTTGAGATCGTTGCAACTAGGTCTAGCTAGCCTAGTTACTATTTTACAAAACTGTTAAAGATTTAGGATGTTTCCATTGATGAATAAGCATTTATTTTAATGATTGATGATAGATTATGAATGTTTGATGATAATTATACAAGTGTTGTTAAGTGATTTTAGTGAAAATGCAAAATAGGGATTTAATTGAGAAATATGAAAATTTTGTGGGTAAATTATGGAATAAATGAAAAATATGGGTTGATATGTGTACTAGGAAAATTCAGCTAGCATGGGTTGGTATCAAATTGCATTAATTTGTGTTTTTATGAAATAAGGACTAAATTGTAAAAGTTTTGAAATACTTGGGGCAAACGTGTAAATGTGCTTTAATGAGTTTTTTGAATTAAATTGAATAGAGTGATAATTAAATAAACTAAATTTGATTACATATATATCAAGAAAAGAGAAATTTGAATCTAGATCGGGGGGAAAATAAAGTACTCGACTAATCAACCTATTTCATCATTTTTACGATCAATGTAAGTTTGTATGATTAACAAGCTTAATTTTATATGTGCTTATATGCTTAAATATTATAATTGTGATACTATGACACTGTAGAACTTATCGACAAAGCATTGACACAGTGAGAATCCCGGTTGAACCTTAGGAATAGATAGGATACTAGTGACATGTCATTAGGGGTTATTATGATTGTGTGATCCAGGTGCTGGTCCTGTATGTCCTACCAGTGGCTGAGAATACCAGCATGTGTTGCAGTCACTTGACAGCTTGTGTGAGCAGTACTGTGTAGCTACGTCTTGACTGACAGCTTGTGTGAGTAGGCCCGTTGATAGCTCGAGAGTGAGCATATATGTGATATGAGATAAAGATAGCATTGGCTATGTATGTGGCACTTTGGTGCGAGGTTCCCGAGTATCCGATATTATTCCAAATAGTTCAATGGGAAAAGATAATGGTACTTGGATGTAAGCAATGATACGAATCAGTTCAAGTAGTTGTGAAAGTTTGGCAAGTAAGTGTTAATTGATAAGTTCATATGATAAGTAAGTGAAAGTTGATAAATTTATACATGATACATAGAATTATGGCAATGTGCAACTTGTTGAATTGAATGTGTTACTTATGTTCTTTAAATTGTAATTGAATTGGTAATTATACTTATTAATCGTATGAACTTACTAAGCTATAAAGCTTACTCTGTTTATTTTTTCGTGTTTTTAGTGGTTTCAAAGCTAGCTCGGATTCAGAGATCGTCGGAGACTTCATTACACTATCAGGCTATCATTTTGGTACTTTTAAATCTATGTTTTTGGAATATATGGCATGTATAGGAACTTTGGTTTGGTATATGAGTTGATAATAATTTTGGTCATTTGAAATGGCTTGTAAATGTTAAATGCTTCTAGTTTTGTAAATAGCCATGTGAGTTGTCCTAATTTGGTTAGTTTGGTTATGAATATATATGTATGTAAATGGCCTATGTTATGTGATTGAGGTGGGCTTTGTGATGCTTATTGATAGTAGGAAATGTGGATGTCAAATGGTTGATAATACAGAAGATGTATGCTTGTGAATTTGAGCATAATGATACATGTTAGGAAATGTTTAATTAGTTGAATTGTATATGTGAATTTGGTATAAGGTAATAGCCCATTTTGTGACTTGTGTATATTGTGGATAATGGAATTGAGTTGGCATGATTTAGGCTTGATTTAGCTGGTTTGAGTGCTTATAAATGCTATGTTTTGGTGCCATTTGGTTTGGTATAAGTGCATACAAATTTGGGTGGCAAAATGGCTTGGTAAATGGCCTATTTTTGTCCATACAGGCAGAGGCAAGGGCGTGTGTCTCAGCATGTGTGATAGACGGTCAGGTTACACGGTCATGTGTCCCCTAGTGTTGAACTAAAAACCAAGTCAGTATGTTCCACACGGCTTAACACACGGGTGTGTGATCCACTGTGTGGCTTAAGTCAGTATACCCTACAGGATTGGCACGGCCTAGTACACGGGCGTGTGTGGCCATTTTTAGGGCACACGGGATAGCCACATGGCCCAGGGTACTGGTCGTGTGACCCAAGTCAGAGAGTTACAAGGGTCGAACACGGGTTGGGACACGGCCATTGATGATCGTTTTATGAATCACTAAACTAGACTACGATCACGACTAAGGCAGGCGCACCTATCGAATGGTATTATAGCTATGGTGAGTCCAGAATATCGCATCCACAAGGACTAAAAGTAATAGTATTAACTATTTTTCTATTATTTAGCCTAAAATAAAAGAGATTTTTTTTAATCTAAAATTAACTAAACTAATTAACTAATGAATGCGACAGAGAGTGAAGGAAATTATCGAATAAACCAATGATAAAGACAATACCCAAGGAAGAATCCACCTAGAATTCACTTATTATTCTGACTCTAAATTAAACAATTTATTCACTTGTCTTGATCCATAGAAATCCCTAAATTATGTTAATATTTTCGAGACTAAGAACAACTGACACTAGGTTGATTAATTGAAATCTCTTTCTAATTAAAACCCCTATTGTCGCATTAACTCAATCTATAGATTCCCTTATTAGATTTGACTCTAGTCCGGTAGATTTATGTCACTCTATTTCTAGGGTTGCATGCAACTCCACTTAATTATGCGAGATCTACTCTTAAACAGGGACTTTTGCTCCATTGAATAAGCACATCAAACTTGAATTAATATCTTGAAAACATTAAAGCAAGGATTAAGAACACATAATTAAGAATAAGAACAAGTATTTATCATGTAATTTAGATAATTAAATAATTAGATTCATCGTAGGTTTCATCTTCCCTAGGTATTTAGGGAGTTTAGTTCATAATGTAAAAGGAAAACATTTCAAATTCAAAAAAAAAAAAAGACATAAAAAAACCCAAAGAAACTTCGAGAGAAATTTGAATGGAGATATTCAATCTTGAAGTGGATCTACTTCCAAGATGATTCCAACGGCTTTCTTTGAGTAATTTATGCTTTTTACTCCGTGTGCCCCCTTTAGGTCATCCTCTAATGTGTATTTATAGACTTTAGAATGCTCAGAAACCCTAAAAATTGGGTTTTTCTGCGTAACAGGGAAGCAAGGTGCGAAATCAACACGGACTGGCACATGGGCTTGTGGCCAGCCTGTGTGGCTCACATGGGCATGTAGCCAGCCCATGTGGAAATGCCCAGGCCGTGTGGATCCTAGAAACAACTCTTTTTGCCCGATTTTTGCTCGTTTTTCGCTCCTTTCGTTCCCCTATGCTCACCTAAGTATAAAAACATGAATTTAAAAGATTAGGAGCATCAAATTCACTAATTCATATAATAAATCATCCAAAAACGCATCAAGAATGGGATTAAAAACATGTTACTTTTATGGCTTATCAGCCATGTGCTCCCATTTCGAATGTCCACACGGTCTGCGACACGGGTGTGTCATTGGCCGTGTGAGACACACAGCCAAACCACACGGGCGTGTGTCCCCTATTTTTGGGAAAAAATTTTAAGTGTTTCAAAAGTTTATAAAGTTATTGGTTTAGTCTCGAACCACCCTGAATGCATGTTTTGAGCATTGTAAGCTCGTATTAGGGATGATATGAATACTGTTGATTGATGATTATCTAAAATTTGAGAAATGTACGTGAAATGTATGTGTAACTGTATAATATGTTCAGTAGTTCGTAACCCTATTTCGACATTGAATACGGGTGAGGGGTGTTACAAGATAAAAGGACACCTTTCCAAGGAACATAAATATATACATACCCGCTTACTAAAATGGTGACCCTCTCATTCTTCGCCTCTTTTAGGCTCTCCGCACAAACACTATTATGCGAACCTCTCCCATAATGTTATCCTTTCATCCTTTTATTCACTTGCCTTATCAAACATCAACCATTAGTACAGTTACCATAAATATTCAACAAATTGCCAAGACTGACAATGCTAAAGAAAACTCTCTTTCAAAGCTTGTTTCGTTCGTCAAAATTCACCAACGAGGTAAAATCTTTTTGGAATATTATGATGATCCAAGTTATCAAATACCTTGCTAATATGAAATTGCCTACAGATTCAAAGGAACAAATTAAATTGAAGTAAAAGGTCTAGGTGATAATTCATATATTAAATTTTGTATATTTTGATCAATGAAGTACTTTACAAAAAGGACTTTCTTAACCATTACTACGATGCTTAGCTCCAAAAGAAGCTACTTATGTGCTATAAGAAATTCATGAGGTCATTTGTGAACACTATGTAAGAGCTAGAGAACTAGCTCAAAAAGGTTATTATTTTCCCGCTATTCACAATGACACATTAAAGCTAGTTATCATTTGTGATGCATATAAAAAATGTGCCCTCTTACTTCACCAGAAAATTGAACCCCTGCATTTGATATTTAGTCCTTGGCTCTTTTCCACATGAGGGGTTTGATACATTCAATCTTTTACCAATAATAGTCACATGGAAGAAATACATTGTTGCAGCTATTGAATACTTCATGAAGTGCATGGAAGCAGAACTGTTGCGAGATGGCCAACCATGTAATGGCAAGTACATTTGGCAGACGACATATGGAGAATATTTCAGGCTTTAGATCATCTTGAGGACAGTTCAAGTTTGGCGAACAAACTAAGTAGAAGTCATTTGGCGAATAGTCTGAAAGTGGAAAAATATCGGCAGACTCTCTATCAAAAAGTAAGAACAAGCTCGCCGAAGCCCAAGCTAGGAACTATAGGGTGAATTGTGAACCTACTGGTGGATTGAAGATCCGTGGGTTGCAAGGATATATCTTGGTGCATGTTGCTCATGTTATATAATGACCCAAAAGTTAGTGGAGTCAAAAAGGGTAGTTTCGGAGTTCTATTTTTCGATGATAAAGTCATTGAATATTATTTATTAATATTTACGAGGGTATTAAATTATTATGCTGAAGTTTGGTTTAATAATTTTGGTTATTTGGAAAGTTAGACAATGTACAAGTGTATCGGTTCTAAAGTCAATGGTTTTGAAACTTGAGGTATCGAGACATTGTTTCTGTACACCGGACTTGTAAATATTTACAGAGTTATTTTAGAAGTGAATTGAATTTTGGCCAGGTAATTTTTATCAAATTAGTGTTTTACTAAGGTATAGGGACTAAATCATAAATGTGTCAAAAGTGCAATTCTTAAGGAATATGTAATTAGAAAAAGACTAAAGGGCTTGTGAAGCAATTAAACCACTATAAAATTATTAATGGATGGTAGCATAATGGTTGATGTTAATAAAATGTTACAAATTATATTAATTAATTAATAAAATAAAACATAACTTTAATAATAAAATTAAGTTAGCGGAAGAAAACCAAAAACATGTTCATATTTTCTTTCATGCAAAACCCAAATTGAAGGTGAGAAAAAGGGGGGGAACGAACATGGTGTTTTAGTTTACAAAGCTCAATTTGGTTAGTGCAATTTAGTCTTTTTCTTGTAATTTTTATGTTTTCAGAATCTCGGGAGATTAAGTTAGCTAACCCATATAGTATTTTTTTGGTACTATTAAAGACTGAAAATGTTGTCATTGATGAATAGTTGAAGATTTAGGGGTTAATTTGATAGATTTTAAGTTTAGAGTTGGAAAAGAACTAAATTGTAAAATCAATTGATAGTTTTGTTTAATAGGGAATGAAATGCATTAATTTCTAAATTTGAGATAGAAATGAAAAATAGGAAGTTAAATTGGACATAGGGTGAAATTAATATAAAAATTTGAGGCTTAATGTGAAAGTTATGTTAGTCCCGGTTTTATAGACTAAATTGAATAAAATGCAAAAGTTACATAAATTAGTAATTGAATGTGAAAATGATTGTATATTGATGATTTGGTATAACTATGTTAATTTGTAGCTAACGTCAACTCGGATTCCTCAAAACAGAAAGGAAAGTATAAAGTCATCGACAAATAGCTCGGAGTTTAAGTTGTATTTCTATAACCAAAACCTTTTCAATTGCTGAAATTTCAAACTGCATTGAATGGTAATAATATAAGGTAAGCTGGAAATATTTAAATGAGCTGAATTGAACCGATTTGAATTAGTTGGTTGTGATAAGGACTAAATTGAATAGATTTGAAAATATGATATATCGTTATAATTGTTAAATTGTATTCTGTTGGTGCTGAATTAGGCTATCACATATGTGATTTGATTATTGGTTTATGAAATTATGTTGTGGAATTGAGAAATCGAGTATAAATGAAATTGAAATAAAGGTGGATAGTGGATATTAGTTTATAAGCTTGAAATTGTGGATTTGACATTGTATGATTTAATCAATTCAATTGAGATAAGGGAAAATGTATATGTTGCAACTATGACAGCTTGGTTTAAGATACGTAAATAGATTTAATATTTAGGTGATGTATTAGGACTTGTAGATTGACATATTAAAATGCATTATAAACTTTATATTAATTTTTAATGTTTGATTATAGAAATACCACTGAGTTATACTCAGCGTACGACTTTGTTTTTCATGCGTAGGCTAGGTATCTAAAGATTCGATCGTTGAACCAACATCCAGCAACAATCCCGAACTCAAGCGTTGGTGATGTGTTCATTTTGGTCTTGGCGTGTACCTAGGATATCTTATGGTTATAATTTTTGGTTTTGAACTCTTGTTGGCATTTTGAGGTTTACATTTATAAATGTATATATTTGTATTGAGAATGGTCATGATGATTTTATTTTTCTAAGGTAGTTATAGCTATATGCCTAATGGTGTACTGGTTGAGAAAATAACATGATTGGACATGTGCTTTAGCTGCTATAATATCTATGGAAATGATGAATGATGTGCTTATGTTATGTTTGAAATGTTTTCGGAGGTTTGATGTGTATATCATATGGTTAAATTTGGGCAAATATAAGATTGTTTGAATGACTATTTTGATGCTTAGCTAGTTGAAAGTTGTGATGACAATGAAGGCTTATTTGAAATGGTACTTATATATGATATTTGGTTGGTTTTTAATTATGAATTGAGGTGCCAATTGTGGCATAATGGTTAGGCATTTAGGTTGGTTGTTATAAATGATGGTTTTGGTCTGATTTTAATGCTTTTGAATTGGTATGAGTGTGGTATGAATGGTTGCTAGTTGCTTAAGTGAGGTTAGGTTGAATGGCTTAATTTGAAAGGTAATTCCAAGTACACACAGCCTAAGACACGACCTGTCGCACGGTTGTGTACCATACATGGGCATATGGCACAACCGTATGGTCTATAAGTTTTTAGGTGATTTTGGTGCACACGGTCATAGTTTGTTACACGGCCTGATAACACGGCCGTGTGACCCATTTCATAGGGGCTTGGCTCTCGTTCACGGTCAGAGGACATAGCCGTGTGACCCCTATTTTCATATTTTCTCAACTTTTTGTTTAAGTTTCAAATTGATCCCTATATGTTACCGAGTTGATTTAAAACTTCCATAAACTCGATACTAATCTAAAATTGATTAAAACACATGTTAATTTGATTGTTTATGAGATTGTATGATAAATAATTGAGATTTTGAATTATAAGGTTCTTGTAAATGTTTTATAATTGTCGATAACACCTTATTACTTGGGTCCGACAATTGGACCAAGTAAAGGGTGTTACCCGTTATGTTTCGTGTAAACTGTTTTTAGTTGGTAGGTTTTTTGACATGTTTAGGTGTTAATTGATACAAATCAGCTTATGTACAAGTTAAGTTTTTTATGTTTTCAAGATTGTATTAGTTAGATTAGTTGAGTTACGTCATGAATCAACTAATATAATGTATTATCTAAACTAAAAAAGATAATGAAAAACATAGCAAGTCAAATTGGATTGCTAATTTTCTTTGTTTTGTTATCATTTTTTCTCAAAAACCCAACAATTGGTATCAAGAGTCATTGGTCTTTAAGGGGTTTTTTTTTTTGTGTTTCAGTAAAATGTCTTCAGCAAACTTTTCACCTCCACCACCATTTGTTTTCAATGGTGAAAACTACCATATCTAGGTAGTAAAAATGAAGACCTACCTTTAAGTTTTTGAGTTGTGGAAGGTAGTGAATGCCAATGTTGAACCACCACCGTTGAGAGTGAATCCTACCATAGCACAAACTAGACAACATAATGATGATCGTGCTAAGAAGTACAATGTGATGTCATGCATACAAAGTGGTGTTTCAGATGATTTTCACCAGGATTATGGCTTGTGAGACTCCCAAAGAAGCCTGGGATAAGCTAAGTGAGGAGTTTCAGGGTTCAGATAAGACCAGGTAGCAGCAGGTTATTAATCTCATAAGAGATTTTGATAACTTGAAGATAAGGGAGGCTAAAATAGTGAAGTAATATGCAAACAGGATAATGGTAGTGGTCAATAGCATCAGATTTCTAGAAAATCAATTCAATGATAGTAGGGTCGTTAAGAAGGTTATAACAACACTTTTTAAGAGGTATGAGTCAAAGAATTCCTCTCTTGAAGACTTGAGGGACCTTTCAACAATCTCACTACCAAATTTTATCAGTGCACTTTCAAGCAAGGAGTGAAGAAGGATCGAGCTCCACAAATTACAAAGGAAAGAAGGTCTTGACAAAAAAAGAAAGAAAATTTGAAAAGAGATGGGGATGGAAGAAGTATCCGCCATGTTCTCATTGTAAAAGGATAGGTCATTCAGAAAGGTTTTACTAGTTCAGGCCTGATGTTCAGTGTAAAGCCTGTAAGCAGCTTGGCCATATAGAGAAGGTGTGCAAGCATACGAGGCAACCACAGTAGCAAAATGCTCAGGCACAGGCAACTGATGGAAACCAAGCTCATGAGGAACTCATGTTTACTGTCTAGTGACTTACTAGAATAGCAAACATTGAGAAACACTGGCTCATTGATAGTGGCTGCACAAATCACATGACCTTAGATGAAAACATCTTTAAAAGTATTAACACAAGTTTCAACTCCAACATCAAGGTTGGAAATGGTCAGTACATTAAGGAGAAAGGAAAATGAGATGTTTTAATCAACACTCAATCAGGTGCAAAACTTGTTTCAAATGTTCTTTTTGTGCCAGAAATCGAATCTAGTAAGTGTAAGCCAATTTCTTGAAAGAGGTTATTTTGTTGTGTTTAAGAATAGAGAATGCTTGATTATTGATCCATGTGGATGTGAGTTTATATAAGTTGTTATGTCTGATAGAAGCTTTGTTATGGACTGGAACTTAGCAACATCTAAAGCCTATACAACTTTAGTTGATGAATCTAAATTGTGGCATAGGATAATGGGTCATATTAATTACAAGTCATTATCTCAGTTATCTAAGGTTGAGTTGGTTGAAAACCTGTCAAAATTGGTTGAGTATGAAGAAGTCTATAAAGTATGTCAGTTAGGAAAACAAAGTAGGTTGTTGTTTCTAGTGAACAAGGTCTGGAGAGCTTTTGAAAAGCTTCACTTAGTTCACACCGATGTGTACAAACATATGAGAACTCAATCATTAAGTGGCAGTAAGTATTTTCTTTTGTTTATTGATGATTATTCAAGATTTTGTTGGGTTTACTTCCTAAAAAAGAAGTCTGAAGTTCCACGAGTGTTTTGTAAGTTTAAGTCTGCTGTTGAAACTCAAATTAGGTGCAAGATTAGAATTGTGAGGTTTGATAATAGAACTAAATACACCTCAAAACTGTTTGGAAGTTTTGTAAAGATTTAGGGATTGAACACCAGCTTACCAACACTTATACACCTTAGCAAAATGGTGTAAGTGAGAGGAAGCACAGAACCATGATGGATATTTCCAGGTGCCTCATGTTTTAGAAAATTTTTCCTAAGAGTTTTTGGGATGAAGCTATAAATACAACTATATATTTCCAAAACAAGTTGCCAACGAAGGCTATGAAGGAGAAGACTCCGTTTGAAGTATAGTTTCGTTTTAAACCTTTAGTAGTTCACTTGAAGATTTTTGGTTGCATCTGTTATGTTTATATTCCAACAATAAAAAAGGGACAAGTTGAGGAAGAAGGCCCAACTTGGTATTTTTGTGGGTTATAGCAGCAACAAAAAGGTTTATAGAGTTTTTGATCCATTACCCTGCAAGATGTATGCAAGCAAAGATGTTGTGTTCGATAAAGATACAGCATGGAATTGAGAAAAGGCAAAACCATAACAAGTCAATGAAAGACATATTTTATGACTAATGAAGCTGAAGTATATGAGAAAGAAAAAGTTGATTATGATGATTTTCTAGTAATGGGGACTCTCTACCTATCAGTGAAATTTATGAAAAGGCTGATATGACAGTTCTTAAACCTGCTAGTTATGAATAAGCTACATTAATAGAAGGCTGGAAGGAAGCAATGCAAGCTGAGCTAAAAATGATTCACAAGAACCAGAGTTGGGAGCTTATTGATAAGACATCACACAAGAGAGTTGTTGGCGTCAAGAGTGTGAATAGAACCATGCTCAATGCTGAAGGTCCACTCAACAGGTTGAAGGCAAGGTTGTTTATGAGGGGACCAATTAACAATATCTTATTGATTACATGGAGACCTTTGCATTAGTAGCAAGACTGGATACAATCACGCTACTTTTAGCTTTGGCAACACAGATGGTATGAAAAATTCATTAGCTGGATGTTAAATAGGCTTTTTTGAATGGCTATCTGCAAGAACAAATATATGTGGATCAACCACTTGGTTTCATGGTTAAAGGAAGTAAAGAAAAGGTTTACAGGCTTAGGGAAGCCTTGTATGGACTAAAACAAGCTCTAAGGGCTTGGTATGCTTGGATCGATAAGTACATGCAACATTTGGGATTTCAGAAAAGCCTAATTGAACCAACTCTATATATGAAGATAGTTGAAAAGGTCACATCATTAATTGTCTCTTTATATGTTGATGACATGTTAGTAATTGGGAGCTATAATAACTCTGTGATAGAGTGAAACTACAGATGGAGAAAGTATTTGAGATGTCAGATCTTGGCAAAATGAGATATTTTCTTAGATAAAGGTGTTACAAGTCCAAGAAGGAATATTTACCAATCAGCAGAGCTTTACCTTGAAGATTTTGAAGAGGTTTTGCGTGGAAAATTGTAAACTAGTCAGCACACTAGTTGTACTAGAGAAAAGCTTAGCAGGAATGATGAGCTTGAGAGGGTTGATGAGAAAAACTATAGAATTCTCATTGGTTGTTTGTTGTATTTAACAGCTACTCGACCAGACATTATGTATGCAATAGGCTTGTTGTCGAGATTTATGCATTGCTGCAACATATTGCATTTTAAAGCTGCTAAGAGGGTGCTAAGATACATCAAAGGATCCAACAAACTTGGTGGATGGTTTGAAAAGGTAAAAGCATTAAAGCTAGTTGGCTACATCGACAGTGATTGGGCAGGTCCAATGGATGATATGAAAAGTACCTCTGGTTATCTTTTTTCACTTGGATCTGGCGTATTTTCATGGAGCTCCAAGAAGTAGCCAATAGTTGTTTAGTCGTCAGTTGAGGCAAAATATGTAGCTACAGTAGCAACTGTAAATCAAGCTATTTGGCTAAGAAAAATTCTTGGCGACCTAAATCTTGTTCAAACTGAAGCAACACAATTTTTTTGTGACAATCAATCTGCCATTACAATTGTGAAGAATCCCGTTTTTCATGGGAGAACAAAGAACTTCAAGATAAAGTATCACATTGTAAGAGAAATTGAAAAGAGTAAAAAAGTGACTTTGATTTATTACAGCTTTGAATATCAACCAATAGATATTCTGACCAAGCCTCTGGGAAAGGTAATGTTCAAAAGGGTAAGAAAGGAAATTTGTGTTTACAGCATGGTGGCCAAGGAGGAGTGTTGTAAGATGGCCAACCATGCAATGGTGAGTACATTTGGTGAATGACATATAACGGACAGTCAAGGCTTTAAGTCATTTGGCAGATAGTCCAAGTTTGGCGAATAGTCCAAGCATAAGTCATTTGGCAGGCAGTCTGAAAGTGGAAAAATATTGGCAGGCTCTCTATATGCAACAAGTAAGAACAAGCTCGCAGAAAACTAAGCTGCGCATTGTATGGCAAAATGTGAAACTACTGGTAGATTAAAGATATTGGCAAATTGAAGATCTACGATTTGCAATGGTATATTTTGATGCATGTTACACATGTTTTGTTACATGTAAACCATTTTTAGTTGGTAGGTTTTGTGACATATTTAGGTGTTGATTGACACAAATCAACTTGTGTACAAGTGAAGTTTTCTATGTTTACAAGATTGTATTAGTTAGATTAGTTGAGTTACATCATGAATCAACTAATATATAATATATTATCTGAATTGGAAAAGATAATGAAAAACATAAAAAGTCAAATTGGATTATGAATTTTCTCTATTTTGCTCTCTTCTTTGCTCAAAAACCCAACAAGAACCTCTCGATACGATCACAGAAAAACAAAAGTATAACTTTGCATGGAAAAATAACAATATGCAAATATTAACATCTTGCTACCACTCTATCTTCTTTTTCTAAATTCAAAGTCACTTTTACATTAAAAACATCCATCAGTTTACTAATACAAAACCATCTAAGTACCAAGCATGGTTGCCCTTACCTTTTGATCACAGATAATGTAACCTAGTTGTTGAAATATGTGAAACCCATATATTTTAGGGATATATTTTAAAGTTATTTACGTAGATAAATATTAGAATAAATCATTTTAGATATTCTAGGAATATTTATTTTATCTTTTAGTAGTTTATTAGAATAAGGGAATTATTTTCCCAATTAGGTTATGACTCTTTTATCTATTTAAATTCAGTTGTTTAGTTAATAAAAGATAGAACAGTTTTATTAAATGCTCTCTTGAAAAATTTCATGGCATCTGAGCTAGGTCAAATCTCTAGTACCATTATGGTTAAAATAGCCTTCACTAGAGATATGAGATCCATCAATCAAACAGAGGAAGAAAGTTTTACTGTTGAAAAAATTAATGAAAATTATGAGGGCCAAAGTTCTCTAGAAGGGTCTCCATTCACTAAGGAACAATTAGAGCATCTATACAAGCTTTTTCAATCACCACAATTTCAAATGAATTCTTCTGATCCTAACTCATCCAATAATCCTTCTTCCTCTTTTGCCCAATTAGGTACTGATTTTTCTGTTTTTTTTTTAATGACAAGTCTTGTAAAACAAACAAGTGGATTGTTGATTCTAGAGCTAGTGATCACATGACTAGTAGTCAATTTCTTTTTTCAACTTACACACCTTATGCAGGAAAAAAAATCAAAGTAGCAAACGGTTCATTCTCAGCAATAGTTGGGAAAGGCACTGTTAAAATTTTGCCTTCCTTGGTTTTACATGATGTTTTACATGTGCCAAATCTAGCTTGTAATCTCATATCGATTAGTAAATTATCTCAGTCCTCGAATTGTCATGTTATATTTGACTCCTCTATGTGTAAATTTCAGGACATAGTCTCTGGGAGGATGATTAGCAATGCTAAAGAATCTGGTGGAATTTACTTTATTGATGACGACCATCTAAGTCAACCAACAACTACTTTATGTTTAAATTCTGCTTCTAGTTTTGATAAGGTTATGATTTGGCACTTGGACATCCTAATTTTTACTATTTAAGATATTTGTTACTTGATCTATTTAAAAATAAATGTTCTTCTCCATATCACTGTGAATTTTGTGAATTGGCTAAACATCCACCTCAAAAATATAAAGCTTTCAAACCTTTTTCGTTAATTCATAGTGATGTTTGGGGACCTTTGAGAGTCTCAAATTTTTCAAGAAAAACGTTAGTTTGCCATATTTATTGATGGTCATACTCACATTTGTTGGGTGTTTTTATTAAAAGATAAGTCTGAAGTTAAAAATGCGTTTCAGTCTTTTTATGCTATAGTGAAAACATAATTTGTTGTGAGAATAGAAGTACTTCGATTTTACAATGGTGGGGAATTTTTTTATTAACCAATTAGGTTTTTTTAACCAAACATGGTATACTCCACCAAAGCTCTTGTCCAAGTACACCACAACAAAATAGGGTTGCAAAAAGAAAAAACCGACAACTTTTAGAAGTAACTAGAACCTTGATGTTCACTAGTCAGGTATCACATTATCTTTAAGGCGAAGCCTTGTTAACAGCTACATATCTTATTAATAGAATGCCTAGTAAAACTCTAAACTATAGAACTTATTTCCGTCTCTTTAAAGATAGCTTTCTTAACTCTAAATTGATCACAGATTTATCCCTCTGAGTTTTGGGGTTTAGTGTTTTTGTTTATCTTTACAACCAAGGTAAACTAGACCTATAGCAAAAAAAACATGTCTTTGTTGGCTATGCTTCTAATAAAAAGGGTTACAAATGTTATGATCCAATTGATAGGAAGATTATTGTTACCATGGATGTCACATTTGATGAAACGCAATCTTACTTTGATTCTAATATTTAGGGAGGGAATTATAGTAAGGAAGATTCTATAATTGATCAAGAAAACACTAAGAATATACAACATAGGGATTCTAATAATGGGGAAGGTGAATTTATTATTAACATAAAAATTAATGATGTTAATGTTGTTAATGACATGGAGTATAAAGGTGTAGAGTCTGATCATGAGAATAAAGAACAAACAAAGGAGTTAATTATTTACTCAAGAAGAAATCAAAATCAAGAAAGTGGTATCTGTAACACCCCTAACCCATATCCGTCGCTAGAACAGGGTTGCAGAGCATTACCGGAATATACAGATCAAATACAAAAAATTCATATTACTTAACATTCATATCAGAAATTATTCATGAAGTCCCTTATATGAATCCTCAAGGTCCAAAATACACATTAGAAACAAGTTGGGACTAAACCGGGTACTGAGAAAATTTTTCGCAAAATTTCAAAATTTTCCAAGGTGCAGGGGACATACGCCCGTGTGGTCAGGTCGTGTGGGCATCCGAAATAGGGTACATGGCTGTGTCCCAGCCCATGTTAGTACCTGTGTAACTCTCTGAATTGCGTCACACGGCCAAGTTACACGCTTGTGTGCTAGATCATGTATAGGTGCAGGGGTCACACGACCAAGCCACACGCTCTTGTGCCAGGCCGTGTGATCAATTCTAAGCATTCTGTTTTGAAATATAAAGAATGTAGGGGACACACGGCCAAGACACATGCCCATATGCTAGGTTGTGTGTCATACACGGCTGAGACACACGTCCGTGTCTCTACCCGTTTGGACAAAATAAAGTCATTTCTAAGCCTTATTTGTCACCCAATTTGTATTTCTCCTTCATCAACACTTTAACATATTCTCAAGCCAATACAATACATCCAAGTCAAGCCAAAAAAAAGTCTTATACATGACATATCAACTCATATGTTCAATTATCCAAACTTACCAAAACAACCATACATACATATAGGCATATTTTACCTGTAACATCCTGAAATAAGGCCTAGTCAGAATAGTGGTTTCGGGATCACAAATCTGACATCAAAATATTCATTTTATGATTATTATGAGGTCTAGAATATAAGAATATGCATGTGTTAAGATTTCATGAAGAAATCCTTTGAGTAAGGTGTCCAATTGGAAATTAGAGACTAAATTGAATAAATTGCAAAACTTGGGTCCTAGAAGCAATTTGTATGAAATTGCTTTATATATTAAATTAGAAGGTCTTAGAGAGAAATTTTCCCAATTTCTAAGTTTTTGGACAAAAATGGGCTTGCATGGATGAAATTTCAAAGAAAGGGATTAAGGGCATTTTGGTCATTTGGCTTTTTAATGAAATAAAATGAGAAAAATAAGCCAAAATCAGACATTCATCTCCCTAATTCAGCCGAAACTCTAGGGTTCTCCATAGCTAGGGTTTTCAAGCTTTTCAAGCTCAATAGTAAGTGCTCCCAGGCCCCGTTTTTAATGTTCTTTGCATTTTTAAAATCCCGGTAACTTACTCTCTCCATTTCTACCCATATTTCATGCTAGGGATCATGCTTAAAAATTTACCCATGCATGAGTTACTTGTATTTTGATGATTTATGAAGAAATATGAAAGTTGAAGGTGTGTTAAACATCTTTTCCTAAGTGATTTTCATGAAAAACCACTAAAGGGACCTTTTTGCAAAAATTGATAAATATATGGTAGAAATGAGAAAATAATGGAAAATGTGGGCTTCCATAAGAGGTAAAAGTGTTTGTCTAGGCTTGGGTAAGATAGAAATTGCATGTGTTTCATTATACGAGCCTAGGGACTAAATCGTAAAAATGTAAAAGGTTAGGGGCAAAATGGTCATTTGGACCGGGGTGAAATTTAAGCTCATATAGTACAATTTTAAGGTGTTAATGGTTTAATTTTATTGTTATAGACCCGGAGGAACAAATTTCGGAGGTCGACCGAGGAAAACAAAAGGTTTCAAAATAACCAAAACATAACACTGAAACGAGTACCAGGTAAGTTCAGATAACTTAAAGTAAACTCATAATATGCATAATTGTATGATGTATGAATGCATGATAATTGCATTGTTGATGGCATGAAAATTCATGGAATGCATATTTGATAATGATTTGATGGATAATGTCTCGGTTGAGGTTAAAAACGGAATTCGATGGATAAACCATGATTGACATGTGAATTGAGATCTTGCATGTGTTGCAGAAAGGATTTAGCCGAGACGGGTAATCCGTTGATCTCAAATATAGAAAGGATCTAGCCCAAACGGGTGTTCCTTGGATGATCGAGCCTCCCGAAGAATATGTGTGCATTATGGATTTAGCCCGGACGGGTAATCCAATTAGGGTCTTAATTTAGCCTGGACTGGTAATTCAGATCTGAGCTCATTAAGAATGTTTGTCGTTATAAGGGATTTAGCCTGGACTGGTAATCTCTACATCACCATATGAGTTTATATTATGCAGGATTTAGCCTGGACTGGTAATCCCACCGTAAGATGTGAGGTTTGCGGGAGTGCATACTAAAATGATCATCTGTATGAATTTACGGTGATTGGATAATCCATCGAGATTTCCTAGAAACTCAATCGGACTAAAATGAATTATATGTATAAATGACATGTTGAATGATGAGCTCATCTAAGATAAGTTACATGGTGTTTTGTTATGTGACTAACTCACTGATTGAGTGCATGTGATAGGCAAACTATTCTCATATTGTTGGTTTCATTAGCTAATAAGGATGTATGCTAAATAATCGGTAAGTTTACTTTCCAGTTATTCGAGCTTACTAAGCATATATATGCTTACCCCTCTCTTTTTCCCTGTTTTCAGAGCTCGAGGACTTGTAAAGATTGGAAGACGGTTGGAGAGTCTACACACTATCAACTAGTCCAGCTTTGGTATATAGACTCTTATGTTTTGTTCAATGGCATGTATAGAGCTTTTGTGTATTTTGTTATATGTGTCATTTGAATTACCAAAATTGAAGGCATGTAAACTTGGCTTATTTCGAAGTAGGCACTGACCTATAATTCTATGCATGCTTATGTTCACATATGATGGCTTGGTTATAATTGGCAATGAGTTATAAAAACGAGCCAATCTTAAATATGTCAAGTGGACGTGGAATTCTTTAAATGCAAGATGAGGATTAACTTAGCATGTATGAAACCAATGACATGAGGTTTACATGCAATGAGGTTAATTAAAGTCTTATATATATAAGTGTATAATTCATCCTTATTATGTGTAAAAGTAATCTATAAGTATGGAGGGTGATCAAATGCTTGGAAAATGGCCTAATAAGTTCCACACAGGTAGATACACGGGCGAGTATCTAGGCCGTGTGTGACACACGGCTCACCCACATGGGTGTGTGGTATAGCCATGTGTCCCCTGCACTTGAAATTTTAAGTCAGTATAGAACACGGGCTAAGTACACGGGCGTGTGTCTTGGCCGTGTGCTTTTAACAGAATGTTGAGATTGAAGTCAGTGTTCCACACGGGCGGAGGACACTGGCATGTCCCAAGCCACACAAGCGTGTGTGACCACATGGCCCCATCACACGGGCGTGTCACACTTCAAAGTAAGGAAAAATTTTCTAAAGTGCCCAAAGTTTATCAAATGTTTTCGGTTGTGTCCCGTACTGCTCCTAGGTGTGTTTTAGGCCTCGAAGGCCTGTGTAAGGGACAAAGTGTACATGTTTGAAAGGTTTTAAATTTGGGCAAAATTTGGTGACCCGATTTAGTAAGTTTGTAAAGGTGAATTATCGGTAATGCCTCGAACCTTATCCCGGCATCGGATACTGGTGAGGGGTGTTACATTACCAAATTTATACTATCTCAAACCAAACATCAACATACCTGTATGATTTCCATCACATATCCATTTCAAACACACATCAACATATTAAGGCTACTTTTTACATATTAAAACATACCAATTACAAGCCATACCAATGGCTAAATTTCAATCAAAAACATACATGCCATTCTTGACCACTTTTAGCCTATACATGCTATTGTAACCTAAAATTTAATTTACTTTTTATACCGAAATGAGCTGATGGATAGTGTAAGACATATTCACAATCTTCCAACCCAACGAGCTTCTAAAGTACTATAAAACAAAGGAAATAAATGAGAGTAAGCATTTAATGCTTCGTAAGTTCATATAATAGGAAATTAACTTACCATTTAATTCACATTTAAGGTAAGCAAATAAACATGCTCAAGCTAATTTGGCCATTTGCCTAAACACATATCCTCATCAAGCATGTTAGTTATGTAATTCACATAAATACCAAGAAACATGAATGAGCTCATCAATATTCAATTTCCACATACATGTATTTATCACTTCAAGTGTCCATGAACATGTACATATCATATCTTTGTATTTCAAGTATTTCTCATAGTAATTCATCTTAATTCCTATCATCTCATATCAGAAATTTACCCGTTGAATCATTTAAAATTTCGATGTATACAAGGGTAGTACACATGAAGTGTACAAAAATGAAAACCGTCAATTCATATTCGGGAATGCTCAACGAGCACATAAACGGGAAGCTCTCTCTCAAGCCATATAACAGGAAGCTCATGTGAGCCATGTAACGGGAAGATTATTCGGGCTATATAATAGGAAGCTCATAAGAACCGTAATTAGGAAGCTCATGAGAGCCAATAACGGGTAGCTTCGAAGAGTCATTAATCAAGAAGCTCACAAAGAGCCTTTAATTAGGAAGCTCACGAAGAGCCATATATCGGGACGCTCATAAGAGTTGTGGTGTGTCTACAACACATGCAGAATCACAACCAATCGAGATAGTCCGAAGAGTTATTAATCGGAAGCTCGCAAGAACCATATAACGGGAAGCTCGAAAGGGTCTTATATCAGGATGCTCATAAGAACTAATAATGGGAAGCTCTTTCGAGCTGTGGTGTGTCCGTAACATATGCAAGACCACAACTAATTCGGGAACCCTGTATCCATCAAATTTCATTTATTCAACCGGGACTTAATACTTATCGAGTATTATCAGATCGATTTTCATACATTTCAATTATATAATACACATACACAACATTCAATTTTAAACATATAAATATACAATTTAATTACACGAACTTGCCTCGACAATTGCTCGTGTACGAAAAATTTACTAATCCTACCTTTTTTTTCTTTTCCACGATCTGACTTTGTATTTGATCTATCCGGAAGTAAGCTTTTCTATCTTCAAGCTTCAAACTAGGGTTTCCATGTCTTTTGATTTTAGGAAAGATGATAAATAATGATATTTTGTTTCATTTTATTATTTATCATTTTTATTTTTCATCTTCCCAATTTTATCCTTTCCTTTTCTTAATTTTCCATTGATGACTAATCATACTAACACTTCTAAATGATATATTTGCCATATAAGGACTTCAAATTTTGAATTCCATAGCTATTTGACACTTATAGCTATTAGAACTCAACTTTTGCATTTCATGCAATTTGGTCCTTTTATCAATTAAACATGTTATCGGTAAAATTTTCCTAACGAAATTTTCATACGATATTTCATTCATAATTCAAACCATAAAATAATATTAAATAAATTTTTTTATGGACTCGAATTTGTGGTCCCGAAACTACTATTCTGATTTCACTGAAAACGAGCTATTACAACTCTCCCCCTTATAGAATTTTCGTCCTCAAAAATCTTACCAGTAAAGAGCTTTGGATATTGCTTCCTCATAGTTTCTTTCAATTCCTAGGTAGCTTCTTCTATTCCATGTCATTGCCAGAAAACTTTTACTAAAGCTACCTTTTTATTTCTCAATTCTTTCATCTCACGTGCCAGAATTCTGATCGGTTCCTCACAGTAAGTCATGTCAGGCTGAATCTCAATCTCTGTCGGGGAGACAACATGTGAAGGATCTAACGATACTGTTGCAACATATACGCGTGGAAAACATTGTGAATTTTGTCAAGCTCTGGCGGTAATGCCAGTCAGTACGTAACAGGTCCTATTCTTTCAGTAATCTCATATGGCCCAATAAATCGTGGACTCTGTTTTCGGCCAAATAGAAAAACTTTCTTCCAAGGCAAAACTTTCAAGAATACCTTGTCGCCAACTTGAAACTCTATTTCTTTTCTTTTAAGATCTGCATAAGATTTTTGATGATCAAAAGCTACTTTTAAACTATCTCGGATCACTTTCACTTTTTCTTCGATTTTACGGATTAAGCCACTGAGCTCAGTCCAATACAATGGAGTTCTACATTTACGACCATATAGAGCCTCGTACAGTGCCATTTTTATGCTTACCTGATAACTGTTACTATATGCGAATTCATCTAACGACAGATTCTTTTTCCCAATTGCCTTTGAATTCTAAAATACAACATCGAAGCATATCTTCAAGAATCTGAATTACACGTTCTGATTGACCATCAGTCTAAGGATGAAATGCAGTACTAAAATGTAATTGCGTACCCAAAGCTTTTTACAACTTGTTCCAGAATCAGGATGTGAACCGTGGATCTGTCTGAAATAATAGAGACTGGCACTCCATGCAGTCTGACAATTTCTAAAACATATAATTCTGCTAATCTGTCCAGAGAGTAATCCATAAATACTGGAATAAAATGTGCAGACTTTGTCAAACGGTCGACGATTACCCAAATAGCATCTTTCTTTTTCGAAGATAGGGGTAATCCTGACACAAAATCCATGGTAACTCTTTCCCATTTCTATTCCGGTATCGTGACTGGCTGTAATAATCCCGAAGGTACTTGATGTTCAGCTTTAACTTGTTGACATATCAAACATCTAGATACAAATTCAGAAATGTCGCATTTCATTCCCGGCCACTGTGAGCTTCATCTAAAATCTTCTGTAAAAGCTCTGAATTCTTTGGTATACAGACCATGCCTCGAAATAACAGACAATCATTGGGTCCAATCTGAAACTCTGAATCGGGATTTAACTCATATTGCACTCGCTTAGCTTGTAACTCATCATCATTTTTCTGGCTTTGCAAATCTGTTGTAGAAATGTCATTCTAACTTTTAACTCAGTTAAAATTAAACCATTATCAGACAATGTCAATCAGGTATTCATCACTTGCAAAGAAAACAGAAACTTTCTACTTAGAACATCTGCAACCACATTTGCTTTTCCCAAATGATAGTCGATAACCAGATCATAATCTTTCAATAATTCAAGCCACCTGCGCTGTCTCAGATTCAAATCTTTCTATGACATCAAATACTTTAAGATTTTATGATCGGCGAATATGTGACATTTTTCACCAAACAAGTAGTGTCGCTAAATTTTCAAAGCAAATACAATAACTGCTAATTCAAGATCATGTATTGGGTAATTCTTTTCATGTGGCTTAAGCTGTCTAGAAGCATAGGCTATTACTTTACCTTCTTGCATACCTTCTTGCATCAAAACACAGCTAAGCCATTCAATGATGTATCACTGTAAATTACAAATTCCTTACCCGATTCAAGTTGAACCAGAACTAGTGTTTCAGCCAACAGGGCTTTCAACTGATCAAAACTTTTCTAACATTTATCAGACCATTCAAATTTCACATCTTTTTGTAATAGTCATGTCATCGGTGAAGCTATCATCAAGAACCCTTTCACAAACCTCTGATAATAACTAGCTAATCCTAGAAAACTTATGACTTCAGATACATTTCTCGATGGTTTCCAATTAACAATAGTTGAAATTTTATCCGAATCCACTCTAATGCCTTCAGTAGACACTATATGTCCAAGAAAACTAACTTCCCAAAGAAAATATTCACATTTACTAAATTTAGCATACAGTTGTTTCTCACGTAGGGTTTGCAGAACAATTCTCAAATGATTAGCATGCTCGGTTTCATCTCAAGAATATACCAGGATGTCATCAATAAATACCACCACAGATCTATCCAAATACGGTCTGGAAATTCTATTCATTAAATACATAAATACCAGAGGTGCATTAGCCAAGCCAAACGACATCACAAGGAATTCATAATGCCCGTACCTGGTTTTGAATGTTGTTTTTGGTACATCCGACTCTTTCACTCGTAACTGATAGTAACCAGAACAAAGATCTATCTTCGAAAATACTGTAGCACCTTTCAACTGATCAAACAAGTCATGAATGCGGGGCAGTGAATACTTATTCTTGATCGTGACTTTGTTGAGCTGTCGGTAATCAATGCACAATCTCAAGGATCCATCTTTTTTCTTGACAAACAGGACCGGTGCACCCCATGGTGAAAAACTAGGTCAAGCAAAACCTCTGTTAGTCAGTTCTTACAACTGTGCTTTCAAATCCTTTAATTCAGTAGGAGCTATTCTGTATGGTGCTATAGATATCGGTGTTGTTCCCAGTACAAGATCTATAGAAAATTCCACTTCTTTGATCGAGGTAATCCGGGTAAATCCTCCGGAAACACATCAAGATATTCACAAACCACTGACACTGATTTAATCTTTGATTCAAACACTTTAGTATCCAACACATAAGTAAGGTAACCATCATATCCTTTTTTGACATATTTCTATGCTGACATGACTGATATCACATTAGACAAACTATCCAATTTATCAGATTCAATACAGAGTAATTCATCGTTCTGACATTTCAACATAATATGTTTCTGTTTACAATTTACCACGGCATCATGTTGAGTTAACCAGTCCATACCCAAAATTACATCAAATTCATCAAATGGCAATAACATCAAATTAGCTGGGAAACAGAAACCCCGTATCATTAATGGATGATTCTTACAAATTTTATCCACCATTACATACTGGCCTAGGGGGTTCGATACTTTAACACGAATTTAGTGGACTCAACAGGCAAATTTTTATTATTCACTAAATTTGTGCAAAAATATGAATGTGTCGAACCAAGATCAATTAAATCAATTATATCAGTATCAAGAGGAGAAAAAGTACCAGTGATAACGTCGAGTGCAGAGGCATCCTCACGTGCACGAATAACATATGTTCTTGCTAGTGCTCGTTCCTCAAATTTAACAGTTGAATCTTTTGCCGTACCTCGGCTACCTCTCACATTGTCAGGATTACAAGGTCGTCTACCTTTCGTGGTGGGATTGCTCAGCCTTGAAGTTTAAACAGTATCTTTCTCAAGATTTTCTGGGCAGTCTCTCAAATAGTGGTCAAAAGAACCACATCTAAAACAAGTTCCGCTTTTCATGCGGCACTCTCCAAAATGAAGTTTATTATAGTGCTTGCATCTAGGTTTGGTATTTCTAATATTGTCCGTACTTGCTACAGATGTAGCCTGAGATCTTGAACTAGAATGTTGAATACCTCTATCTCTCCTAGAGTACCCCGCAAAGGTAGTAGAACGATTGAAACTTTTCTTTGATTTCTTTGAGGCCAATTGATATGACTTTCCCGTAAATCTTTTACTTGAAGTTCTGGCTTCCATCTCAGCTTGTTTCTTTTATTTACTAAGCTCTTCGACTTTGTATGTGTAACACCCCTTACCTGTGTTCGACGCCGGGACAGGATACGAGGCATTACCGGACTTAAACATGCATATACATGTAAAACTGGGCATAAAATTTCAATCATATCAGAATCATCCGATCACATGCAAAATGTCCCATACGCGAGCCTTTGAGGCTTTAAACATGCATTAAAAGCGGTTTGGGACTAAACCAAGAACTCACGAACATTTTTACAACACTTAGAAAATTTTCATGTTCACGGCTGAGACACACGGCCGTGTCTCTGCCCATGTGGTCAACAGTTAGGCTATTTACCAAGCCTTTTTGTTGCCTTAATCTTTCACATACTTAAATACTTTAAAGACACATTTTAATGATTTAGCATGCCTCACTAAAGCACATTTAACAATCAACCATAACATATTACCCAATAATTAATCTCTACTTATTCAACAAATGACCATGTTCAATCATTATCAACTTAATGTCAATTTACGTGTTTATTCCATAGCCATGACCACCCCGAATGGTCCTAGGGCATTCTTGTGCACATATGTTATTTACTATTCATTCATGGCAGACAATTATAATCATATCACAAAGTATCAACACATGGCAAGGATAATTAGGCTTACAAGCCAAAACATTATAAGCCATATCTCATGGCTATATATAATGAATCAATATAAGCCAATACATTTAACTAAATCATAAGAACACATATCAATAACTAAGCTCATATACATGCCACTCACTTGAAGATTCTTAAGGCTTATCGATATACCCTATTGATAGCTCGATAGTGTGATGCTGCCTCCGACCATCTCCAACCCCGAGCTAACCTGACAACACTAAAAAAATGAAAAGGAGGGGGCAAGCTATATAGCTTAGTAAGTCCATATGAAGATAATAAGCAATTTATCAACATGACTCCATCAATTCTTACAACATGATTGTAAGGTAAAATAATCATAATTGCACTTTTACTTAAGTTGTTTACTCGAGTCATAGTCACTCAGTTACTTATAACTTGAGTTACGAAACTCTAAATCAAGATCTGCTAATTTTCCCTGAAACTAGACTCATGTATCTACTTATCATGAAATTTTTAGAATTTTTGGATTATCCAATAAGTACAGTTTATTCTTTAAATTCTCCCCTATTTTGTTGTCTAACAGTTCTGACCCCTCTGTACTAAAAAATAATTATCTCTTTGTATAAGATTTGGATAATGATTCTGTTTGTTTATTTAAAAAATAGACTCATTAATGATTTTAAAAATATAAATTGTAACCCATAATTATATTTGTAAAATTTTTAATGATTTTTCCAAGTCAGAACAGGGGATTCCAAAATCATTCTGACTCTGTCTCACAAAAATTCAAATATCACAGAATAAAAAATTCTTTTGCTTTCACCGTTTCTTTTATGTGAAAATAGACTCAATAAGATTTTATTTCATATTTTATTCAACTTCTAATTTGATTTCCACCATTTTTTTTGATTTTTCAAAGTCACACAACTGCTGCTGTCCAAAACTATTTTATTACAAATTTCACTCTTACATAACCTCACTTACTCCATTCCATCTTACCAAAAGTTCACTCAACTACCAAGCACATTGCTCATAAATTTTCACACACATATACCTACACTTATCCATCACATAGTCATATTTAATTACACTAGTCATTACATGATCAAATTTATTTTCACTTAGTCAATTTCCCGTTGAACTCATCGGAATAATAATGATATACAAGGGCTTTGCATATATTACCACCCTTGTAACTGAAGCTATTTGGTGCACATAGTAGCCTGCACTTAGTACTAAATCTGTGACCAAAATCATCTCTTACACATAGTGGCCTGCACTTAGTACTACACATGTGATCGAAGCTATTGGGTACGCATAGTAGCTTGCACTTAGTACTGCACATGTGACCTAACCATTTGGTACATGTAGTAGCCTGCACTTAGTACTACACACGTGACCTAAAACCATCTTAAACACATAGTAGCCTGAACATAGTACTACACATATGTTCTCACAATGGATCATTCGTATATTTTCTATTCCGAAGGTCCAACTGGGAAATCCCTCACTTTTCAACATTTTACCAATTCATCCATAATCAACTTCAATTCATAATTTACATCAAGTGATCATTCAATATACAACCACATCTCATATAATAACAAAATATTATAGCATAAGTAAAAACTATATATTATTTACATAAAAACTTACTCGTTTCAAAGAAATATCATGTTCCATCAAATTTTCATTATATTCAATCCTCACTTTTCAACATTTTACCAATCCATCCATAATCAACTTCAATTCATAATTTACATCAAGTGATCATTCAATATACAACCACATCTCATATAATAACAAAATATTATAACATAAGTAAAAACTATATATTATTTACATACAAACTTACTTGTTTTAAAGAAATATTATGTTCCATCAAATTTCCATTATATTCAATCATCCCATCACATGTTATCGACATATGAGCTATCGATTACTTCATGGGTGCATCACATTTCCATATACAATATCATTAACATATAAATCAATCTAACCATAGCAAAATAGATTTCAATTGTAACAACAATAACATGAATATCATGCTTATTTAATCACATGAACTTACCTTAAATGCAATTACGGCCAACTATTCCAATTTAGTCCATAATCTCGAACTTTCCCGATTTAGTCCCAAATCTCAATTTTCTTGATCTAACATTTCAAATATAGCTCATTTATTATTCAAATTATTCAAATTGACCCAAAAATCATACTTTTACAAATTTACATTTTACCCCTAAACTTTTTCATATTTACACTTTTGTCCCTAAGCTCGTAAAATGATTTTTATTCAATTTTTTTGCACTTTAAGCCTAGCCAAATCATTTTCATAACTATAGCATCCCACAATTTTCACTAAATCAAACTTTTATGACAAATTTTATAACTTTTACAATTTAGTCCTTTTTAGCGTTTTCACCGAAAACTACTTAATAAAAGTCGTTTCTCCAACCATAAACATGTATAATCTACCATTAAACATCAAAATAAAAAAAATTATAACATTTTTAAAACCCTATACCTTTATCATAACTCAAATAAATGGTAGAAATAAGTAGATCTTGTTACAAGGATTTTAAAAACGTAAAAATCATTAAAAACGGGGCTAGAACGGACTTACAATCGAGCTTGGAAGCTTTAAAAACCCTAGCTATGTCTTCTCCATGAAATTTTCGGCCATGGGGTTGAATATGGACAAAAATTGGCTTTTAATTTTGTTTTTAATTCATTTTAATTACTAAATAACCAAAATGCCCCTAACTTAAAAATATTTTATTTCACCCATTTCATGTCCATTTTTGTCCAACAAATTAACAAATGGTATAAGTACCATTTAAGGGCCTCCAATTTAAAATTTCATAACAATTGGACATCTCTTGCATGTAGAACTCAACTTTTTCACTTTTTACGATTTAGTCCTTTTGACTAAATTGAGTGCCCAAACATCAAAATTTTTGGATGAAATTTTCACAAAATAATTCTATAGAATTTCAGACCATAAAAATATAATAAAAATGAATTTTATTACGTCAGATTCGTGGTCTCGAAACTACTGTTCCGACTAGGAAAAATTCAGGATGTTACAGTATGTCTGATCAACAAGGACAAAAAATTCTATTATTTCAAGAATCCCAACTACCAATTTTATATCTTCATTTAGACCCTCTTCAAACCGCTTACACATTGTAATTTTAGTCGGGATACACTCTCTGGCATACTTACTCAGTTAGACAAATTCTCGTTCATACTCAGATACTGTCATATGCCCTTGTTTGAGCTCCAAAATTCTTTCCATTTCTGACCAAGAAACCTTTGGCTGATATATTTCTTTTTTAATTCAGTTTGGAAAAATTCCCAAGTGACCATCTCCTTTGGTACAACAGAAATCATGGTATTCCACCACTGGTAGGCTGAATATTTTAACAAAGATAAAGCACATTTTAGACATTCGACTGATGTGTAAGATAATTCATCCAAAACCCTAATAGTATTTTCCAACCAGAATCCAGCCCTTTCAAGATCATTTTCAGCGGTAGCTCTGAATTTTTCTGCCCCATATTTAAAGATTTTATCTACAGGAGGCTTACCAGTTCTAACAAGTTTTGTACCTTGTGGCATATCAGGAACCGGTTGAGAAACAGGAGGTGGTGGAGGTTGTTGTACAGCCGGATTTATTATTACATATTCAGAAAACCATTCATTCATCATTTGGAAGAAGGCTTCTTTTGCCACTCCTCCTCGGCCCTCAGATACGGGCCTTCTACCACTAGATGCTAGTCTTTGATCTGAAGCTTGAGCATTGCTCTCAGCTTCTTCGGATTCAGCTCGGTTGGACGACATTACTATATGAAAAACATGTCTAAAATGGTCAAGAGATTTCACACTATCACAGGTTATAAAATGGCAAGTATAGCTAGACTCATACATGCTATGTTAGCCCAAGAATCAGCTAAGCCATAGCTCTGATACCGATAAATGTAACACCCCTAACATATATTCGTCGCCAAAACAGGGTTATGAAGCATTACCAAAATATACAGATCAAATACAGATAATTCATATTACTTAACATTCATATCAGAAATATTTCATAAAGTCCCTTATATGAGCCATCAAGTTCCAAAATGCACATTAGAAACAAGTCGGGACTGAACCGGGTACTCAGAAAATTTTTCACAAAATCTTAAATTTTTCCAAGGTACGAGGACACACGCCTGTGTGGTCAGGCCGTGTAGGCATTCGAAATAGGGCACACGGTCGTATCCCAGCCCGTGTTACTACTCATGTATCTCTCTGACTTAGGTCACACGGCTAAGTCACACGTTTGTGTGCTAGACCGTGTATAGGTGCAGGGGTCACACGGCCAAGTCATATGCCCATGTGCTAGGCCGTGTGATCAATTTTGAGCATTCTGCTTTGAAATTTAAAGAATGCAGGGGACACGTGGCCAAAACACACGCTCATGTGCTAGGCCCGGCTAAGACACACGCCCGTGTCTCTATCCGTGTGGACAAAATAAGGTCATTTCCAAGCTTTATTTCTAACCCAACTTGTATTTCTCCTTGATTAACACTTTAACATATTCTCAAGCCAATACAATACATCCAAATCAAGCCAAAACGAAGCCTTATACATGACATATCAACTCATATGTTCAATTGTCCAAACATACTAAAACAACTATACATACATATAGGCATATTTTACCAAATTTATACTATCTCAAACCAAACCTTAACATACCTGTATGATTTCCATCATTTATCCATTTCAAACACACATCAACATATTAAGGCTACTTTTTACATATTAAAACATACCAATTACAAGCCATACTAATGGCTAAATTTCAACCAAACACATACATGTCATTCTTGACCACTTTTAGCCTATACATGTCATTATAACCTAAAATTTAATTTACTTTTCATACTGAAATAAGCTGATGGATAGTATAAGATATCTCTAATTCCAACCCAACGAGCTTTCGAAGTACTATAAAACAGAGGAAATAAAATAGAGTAAGCATTTAATGCTTAGTAAGTTCGTATAACATGAAATTAACTTACCATTTAATTCACATTTAAGGTAAGCAAATAAACATGCTCAAGCCAATTTGGTCATTTTCCTAAACACATATCCTCATTAAGCATGTTAGTCATGTAATTCACATAAATACCAAGAAACATGAATGAGCTCATCAATATTCAATTTCCACATACATGTATTTATCACTTCAAGTGTCCATGAACATGTACATATCATATATTTGTATTTCAAGTATTTCTCATAGCAATTCATCTTGAATTCATATCATCTCATATTGGAACTTTACCTGTTGAATCATTTAAAATATCGATGGATACAAGGGTAGTACACATGAAGTGTACAAAATTGTAAACCGTCAATTCATATTCAGGAATGCTCATACGAGCACATAAACGGGAAGCTCTCTCTCGAGCCATATAACGAGAAACTCATGTGAGCCATGTAACGGGAAGCTTATCCAGGCTGTATAACAGGAAGCTCATAAGAGCCATAATTAGGAAGCTCATGCGAGCCAATAACGAGTAGCTCCAGATAGCCATATATTGAAAAGTTCAAGCGAGCCAATATCGAGAAGCTCTAGAAAGCCGTTAATTAGGAAGCTCACAAAGAGCCTTTAATCGGGAAGCTCACAAAGAGCCATATACCTATATGCTCATAAGAGTTGTAGTGTGTCTACAACACATGTAGAATCACAACCAATCAGGATGCTCCGATGAGTTATTAACAGAAAGCTCGCAAGAATCATATAACGGGAAGCTCGAGAGAGCCATATATCGGGATGCTCATGAGAGCTAATAACAGGATGCTCTTTCGAGCTGTAGTGTCTGCAACATATACAGGACCACAACCAATTTGGGAACTCTGTATCCATCGAATTTCATTTATTCAATTGGGACTTAATACTTATCGAGCATTAGCGGATGTGTGACTGATTTTTATACATGTCAATTATACAATAAACATACACAAAATTTAATTTAAAACATATAAATATACAATTTAATTACACGAACTTACCTCGACAATTGTTTGTGTACAAAAAATCTACTAATTCGATCCTTTTTTCTTTTTCACGATCTGACTTCGTATTTGATCTATCTAGATGTAATTGAGCCAAAGCAAGCTTTTCTATCTTCAAGCTTCAAACTAGAGTTTCCATGTCTTTTGATTTTAGGAAATATGATAAAGGATGATATTTTGTTTTATTTTATTATTTTTCATCTTTATTTTTCATCTTTCCAATTTTATCCTTTTGTTTTCTTAATTTTCCATTGATGACTAATCATCCTTATCTACTAACTCTTCTAAATGGTATATTTTCCATATAAGGACCTCAAATTTTTAATTCCATAGCTATTTGATACTTATAGCTACTAGACCTCAACTTTTACATTTTATGCAATTTGGTCCTTTTATCAATTAAACATGTAATTGGTAAAATTTTCCTAACAAAATTTTCATACAATATTTCTTTCATAATTCAAACCATAAAATAATATGTAAAAAAATTTCTTACGAACTCAGATTTGTGGTCTCGAAATCACTATTTCGATTTCACTGAAAATGGGCTGTTACAGCATCTACTAGATTCATCACCAAGAATCCAACCCGTAAGATCTTGTCAAAAGTCCAGGTAAAGCTCATAATTCAACCAATAAATTTTCTAATTTAGATATTCCAATTGCTAAAAGAAAAAATATTAGAAATGTTGTCAAATATCCCATGTCTAACTTTGTGTCCTATAAATCCTTGTCTTCGACATTCTCAGCCTTTGTTTTGTGTCTCGATACTGTAAAAATACTGAAAAATGTGAAAGATGCTTTACAGGTTCCTGAGTGGAAGGAGGCTATTTTAGAGGAGATGCGCGCTCTTCAAAAAACATGTACATGGGAAACTGTGGAGTTACCTGTAGGGAAAAAACTGTGGGCTGTAAATGGGTATTCACAACCAAATTCAAACCGAATGGATCTTTAGATAGATATAAAGCTCAGCTGGCGGCTAAAGGTTACACTCAAACATACGCGATAGATTATCTTGAAACATTTACTCCAGTAGCCAAATTAAATTCTGTTAAAGTTCTTTAATTGATTGCTGTTAATCTTAATTGGCCCTTACAAGAACTAAATGTGAAGAATGTTTTCCTAAATGGAAAACTTAAAGAAGAAGTTTACATGGATCCTCCTCCAAGTTTTGAAGAAAAATTTGGAACTCGAGTATGTAAACTCAAGAAATCTTTGTATGATTTAAAGCAGTCCCCTCGAGCTTAGTTTGAACGGTTCACTCAAGTTGTTGAAAAATAAGGTTACTCACAAGGGCAAGTTGATCACACATTGTTCTATCGACACTTACAAAGAGGTAGAATAATAGTTATTATAGTTTATGTCAATGATATCATTCTTACAGGAGATGATGTGGATGAAATAAGGCATCTCTAGGAGCATCTAGCATTGGAGTTTGAGATTAAAGACTTGGGTCCTTTAGTTTATGTCAATGATATCATTCTTACAAAAGATGATGTGGATGAAATAAGGCATCTCTAGGAGCACTAGCATTGGAGTTTGAGATCAAAGACTTGGGTCCTTTAAAAAACTTTCTTGGAATGGAAGTTGCTTGATCAAAGAAGGGTCTTGTGGTCTCTTAGAAAAAAATATGTGATTGATCTTTTAAAAGAGGTTGGGATGAGTGGTTGCCGCTCAGTTGACACACCAATTGATCCAAATGTAAAATTTAGAATTAAAGAAGTTCGATTAGTTGATAAAGGGCAATACCAGAGATTAGTCGGTAAGTTAATTTACTTATCACATACAAGGCTAGACATAGCTTTTGCAGTGAACTTAGTGAGTCAATTTATACACTCTCTAATGGAAGAACATGAAGAAGTAGTCTTTCGAATTTTGAGATAATTGAAAATTTCACCTGGAAAGGGCTTATTCTTCAAGAAATCCGAACAAAGATGAATTGAAGCTTATACAAGTACAGGCTGGGCAGGCTCAATGACAGATAGAAGATCTACATCAGGATATTATACATTTTTTTGGGGAAACCTTATGACTTGGCGAAGCAAAAAACAAAATGTTGTAGCAAGAAGTAGTGCAGAGGCTGAGTTTAGATCAATGGCTCGAGTAATTTGTGAAATGATGTGGTTAAAAAGAATTATGGAAGAGCTGAGGAAACCAATAACTTCACCAATGAAGTTGTACTGTGATAGCAAAGCTGTAATTAGTATTGCTCACAACCTAGTCCAGCATGACAGAACTAAACATGTTGAGATTAATAGACACTTTATCGAGGAGAAGATTGAAGAAGGCCAAGTGTGCATGTCATTTGTTCTTTCAAAACAACAGATTGCTAACATAAGACAAACTTTGATTTTCTTATAAGCAAGTTGGGCATGATTGATATATATGCACCAACTTGAGGGAAGATGTTGAAATATGTGAAACCCATATATTTTGGGGATATATTTTAAAGTTATTTAGGTAGATAAATCTTAGAATAAATCATTTGAGATATTTTAGGAATTTTTTATTTTATATTTTAGTAGTTTATTAGAATAAGCGAATTATTTTCCTTATCTTTTAGTAGTTTATTAGAATAAGATAATTATTTTCCCAAGTAGGCTAGGACTCTTTTCTCTAGTTAAATTAAGTTGTATAGTTAATAAAAGACATAACAATTTTATTAAATGCTCCATATATCTCACACTGATAACCCTATTAAAATTCCACAAACAATTATAATTATCAGGTAGAGACAACCAATAAGAAGATCCTGCAAACTATCAAAAAGGAAGGTAGGCAAGGCCAATGTGGCCTAGTTAAAAGAACTACCTGGAATACTATGAGCCTTACAAACCATGTCACATACAAGGATGGAGTATTTGGAGGAAGATTTTACAATCTTTGCTATCACCTTATGAGGTATTTGGATTTTAGGAACAAAGTACTGTTCAAAGGTGTAGCTCCAAATTCTGTGGGGGTGATTAAAGTAGCTTTTGAGTTGATAAATAATACTAGAATGGCGTATTCGGATTGGAGTTTACTTCAACCGCAACGTAATAGGGAAGAACAAGACCCACCAAAGCGTGTCTATTTACTCGTATAATATCTTCCTTGGATGGAGTAGAAGAAACACACTAGTTATTGTTGTCTTGTTTATTAAAACACCAGAGCACAAGATATGGCGTATTGTTCGTGGGAATTTTAATATGTGATGTTGTCAAGAAGCTTTCGATAATCTGATCTGTTCTACCAGTGGCTATTCAACTGGAAATCTCATCATGCATCATCTAAACCAAAGGCTAACTTATAAGAAATTTTATCGAAGACAAGTTTTTCTGCATTGGGATGCACAACCAATCCTCGACGACATCAATGTCTTGATGGCAGGAATACAGACAACCATGAAACACTTAGATGGTCAACTAGGGAAGCATCGAAAGAGTTAACTCATGTTTTATTTTGCTTTCAAAGGCCAGCCCTACTTACAAAGCATGACAATATCGAACAGAACCATATATCAGAATCCAAACCCTGCCTAGGCCTTATGCTTACACACCTCAGGTTCTAAATATTTAAATTCAAAGAAGATAAAAGATAGGCATATATACTTTCTCAATCATATTTACAATGTCAGTATTAATAATAAAAAAATGCGTGTCATTCTTAATCATAATCAGAAATTTTAAAAATTGTATAATAAATCTATGAAATAATATATAATTACTGTGTGAAGGGGAACAAAAGAAATGGAAAATTGGAGGGAAATTGACTCACAAGTGATCATATATCCATGCAAATATCCGAATAAGCATCAGAACGTAAATACTTCAGAAATAATAAAAAGTTAAAGCGTAAGATAGAAGAACTGTACTGCACTGAGGCACTAGAAATTTATTGATAAAAGAGGTAAAAAAGGTTCTCAAAACTGAGATTCATTATGCTTGAATCAATAAAGATTAAGTACGAATAACAGATATATTACTCCTGCTTCTTGATTTATTTCCTGTGTGCAAAATATGACCTCTGCATATTGGTAACATTCAAAGGAAATGTAAAATGGTAAAAAGATAACAAAAACAAAAAAGAATGAACCATGGATTTAACCCCTTGGTATTTATTTCCTGTGTGCAAAATATGACCTGTGCATATTGGTAACATTCAAAGGAAAGGTAAAATGGTAAAAAGATACCAAAAACAAAAAAGAATGAACCATGGATTTAACCCCTTGGTTTTTATGGCCACCCTTAAGTGATTTTCAACAGATGTAGAGATCAAATCTCAACATCTGCTACAATTTTCCTTATTCATAGGCAGGAGCTGTCTTTTATTCTTTTTTTCATAGTATATGGTAGTATTAGGTACCAATGTATTGTTCGGAAATGCAAATGTATTTCTAAGGTTCAAAGGAAACACTTTCCTCATGTATGTCTTCAAGCTATCAAACTGTTTTAGTCGAGTCAAAGCAAGAAAATGATGGAAGCATGGCTGGCTAGCAGGCTTATCTTTATTCTGTTAGTTCCCAAAATTCCACCACTTCTTCTTCTTTCGAACCTCGGTTGAGGGGAAATCTATAATCGAGCACAAAGAAAGATTTAATGATATTAGAGGAATGAAACTAAAACACATAACATTAAACATGAAGATCCAATTAAGTTCAATGCAGAGTCTAGCAGATTTCATTTAGACTTCCCAACTATACTACCATGATTCTTCATTTAATCAGCTTGGTCCAAAATCTTCGTTCAAATACCACAGGATACTATGGTAAACAATCCCCTTTTATCTGAAACGATACGTAAACCAGGACTTCGAGACTTTTATACTACTGCAACTATGTAGCTCGAGTAAAGATAAATTCGAATAGAAGCTAAAGAAAAGAGAAAAGATGTAATATAATACCTCCTTGAAAGTGGATTGAGTTGTAGTGAACTTCAGCCCAAAAACTTAAGAAAATCACTGCATTGGTACACATAACACTTCATAAGTCATAGCATTTATGAGAAGAAAACAAGGCTTGATTATGTTGTTTGCTTAATCTGCAAAATCAGTGGGAAACAAAAGCAAACAATAGTTTGGGAAGAAAATAACAATAAAATGTGTTGAGGGGAGGCGCACTCTGGGCCGATCTCGGACCCTCAAACAAAGTATTGCTTCTAAGGTGTCCATGCTCGGTTTTAGCCTCGGGTTTTTGTCTCCAGACTCCAAGGAGAGCCCAAAGGGATTCACGGAGTCTAGTGGGCGCGCTTGGTCCACCAAGGAAATGTTTTTAGCCTTTTGGCCTTAGTGGGGTTCAAGTATAGACACCCCAAGCACAATACCTCTACTGTTCAAGGGTAAAACCAAGCATAGACACTCCGGCACAATACCTCCACTGTTCGAGGGTCTGATCAGCTGCTCAGAGGACGACATTTCAAAGGCTTCTCCTAATAGGAGAGATGACCCCCCTCAACAAGAAGTTTTTCCTTTAGTTTAATTGAATGATAAAAGAATACATGATCCTACTTTATATGGAATAAAAAATTCTCCAAAATTCAATCAACGGGGAAGCAAAGGGCTAAAATTTTACCTCCTTTTGGCTTCTGGAAGTTAGGAATGATCTCGATGTAACAAGTATCCTTAAATGAAGTTATAACAAAAATTCTCACACCATACTGAAAAAATTGCTAGTGTTAGTCATTGAAAAAAAAATTCATGAACACTTAATCATTAGCAAAGTGAAAGAAAACCCGGGGGAGCTACAGCACATGGAAGGGAGCAGGAGACAGAAAGATTTATGCTTCTTCTTTGGGACACATAATGAAAAATGTTATTAGAACTAGATTCAGGCAACTAAAGAGATTAGGTCTAAAAATAGTAAATTGGTAATCATATAAGTTCGGTCACAACACAATTTCTTCAAAGAAAGGTGTTTGTTTGTTATAAAATTTGTAGCCCATACCGAGTCTGCAGCCGCTTGCAATGTGACATGATCACCCCACTCACCACTCCTGGCATCATTCATAGATGGTATTAACATTGCTATTCTTTTTCCCATAAGCTTGAATGGTAAAAAACAAGGAAAAAAAGTTTTACTAATACTTGGACATCTTCTTCAAATAGTCGGCATAATCCATGGGGACATATCCTTCATATGCCTCTGAGTGGGATTTAAGCTGCCAAAACAAGCCATTGTACTGAAAGCTACATCAGGATCATTAAATATCTTATACCTCAATAAACAAATTTAATGTTCTGTGTGATCCAGCAAAATAAAAAACTAATTCCAGGACAACATACCTGATTTACAACTTGACGTCTCACATTTTTGTGATTATCTGGTGTACGATATATCTGATCTGACAGTGCACGGAACTGGAAACCAAGAAAGTGACCATAAATATTATTCTAGAAATGCAAGGGTTAAACCACAACATAAAGACAACACACCTGACAGTTACCATCTCCTTGAACCTTGAGCTCATCAAAACCGTATAGCTGCAACCTGGATACGAAAAGAAACTTCATTGATGAAAAACTACATGCTAACATATAGAAGAAAAACAAAAAGAATAATCACCTGTTTAACAACCTTTCATGATCAGACATTGCTTCATCAATTGATGGTATTTCGCCATTGATTCTAGGGACATGCTGCAACAAACATATTCAAATGCATTAGAAGAAAATGGCAGAATTGCAGGTTCTCATGCATCAACCAAAATTAAGTCCTTTTAACAATTTTAAATGCAAATCAGAGGATCACGTAAATGGACATAATAAAAATAAATAATAAATGACAACACTTTTATAAGGTAAACTTACAGGAATAGGAATCATTTGATTCAACCTCTTGCCTAAATCATCATCTAGTATATAATATCCATCAGTCGGCTCCAAAGAGCTGGAAAAATCCTCCGAATCACTAGGGCTAGAGCACGAACTAGGTGGCACCAAAACATCAGATTCATCCTGGCCATATTCATAGGCTGCATATTGAGGCAAAATAAATTCCAAATAGTGGTAAGCTTATAAATACCATGAAAATGATATAAACATGATAGGAAAAGCTTCTAGACACCTGAATAATTGTAGTTTGTTGCTAATGGACTATACCAATCATGAGGTCCACTGGATGCTTGCAATTGTTGTTCATCAGCATGAGAAAATTGAGAAGCTTCTGCTACATCGAGATGTGAGAACTCTTCCTGAAGGATACCAGCAATGACCTTATCATTCTCTATCTGGCTGCTTTGAGTATCCTTATGACCTCTAAAATCATGCATGTGATGATACATTTCACCATTATCATGCTGTATTGTATAACTATATACGGAAGGATAAAACAGGTCACCCCCCAGAACCCAATGCATGAAATCTGAATCTTGCTGATTCATAATCATCAACTTCAAACAAACACTTGACCATCTGTACAAGCAATTCTCAATTAGATATTTGTTCACACATAAAAAAAAAAAAAAAAAAAAAAAGCATTTGGATATCCGTATTCATGCATGAAGAAATAACTCCAAAAACTGCAATTACCCTGAAAACCAAAGGGCAAAGGCTCTGCTGCAAGCATCAAACTAAGAAACTGCAGCAATACATTTTCTTTGTGGAAAGTTATGGAAACCTAGAAATCTAAGTAGTCGTATCTATTTGCTCTAGTTTTTTCAAACTATTTAAGTCAATTGTCTATACAACACCAAGTTCTACATGAACTATATTTGTATTGATGATATTTTGTGAAAGTTCATTCAAAATAATTAAAATTAATTGCAAAAAGATACTAAAAATTCTGTAAATAAACAAATGATGAAGTATCAATTTATTTTCTTCAATCTGAGGATACTTTCTCCTTCAAATATATCTTTAAAAAAGTAAGCACTATTGATCATGAGTTAAGAATCAAGACCACCTTGTCTAAAAAGAAACCCAAAAGGAGTTATGAGAAAGATATTCTTTTCATTTCAGACAAAACCCCAAATAAGAATAACTTTGTAATAAAGCCAACAAAAAGGACTACATTAAAAAAGTTTGTTTTAGTGGATTTTCATTGCACCACAGAATAAAATCGTGTTAGCTCTCTAAATTTACCGTTGGAATCAATTCTATTCTATCCTAAAGCAACCATCTTAAACGATAATAAATAAAAAATTGTCAAAGTCAAATTAGATAAAAATACTTTCTTTATTTACACTTTGATCTAGATCCAATTCTAAGATGCTCTCCACTTAGAGTTTCATTTCTGAATAAACTACTGAAAATTTAATGACGAAAACGACAATTAATTCTTTAAGGTTCTCTTATGCCTGGATATAATTTACAGTTCATACACACGATTTCTTAGCAATAACATATACAAAACCATGGAAACCACAAAGCACAAAAGTCAAAATTTCCAAAAAAAAAAAAAAAAAACACGTCGATTCAAATGAAAACTTGATGTAGCCGATCAAACAAAGAAACACAGATTAAAAATAAAAAATCCGAACTTTATCATTAAGCAACCTAAAAACATGAAAGAGAAAAAAACCCCAGAATTCAGAAAACACTAATAAACAATACGAATTAAACCCAGAAATAGGTGATCATTTCCAAGTCCATTCAATCAAAACAATAAAAAAAGATCTGGAATTTACAGTACTCACCAAACCAGGAAGGTTGAAACTTTAGTTTCAAAAGGAAAAAACAAGACACAAAAGCAAACAAGGAACTATTTCACAAGAAACAATGGAGTACACGAGTGACTTAAGATAACGATCGAACGTTGAATTTTTTGAAACGAAAAAAAAAAATAAAAAAAACTAAAAAAAAGGGGGAAAAAACTAAAACAGCTTCATTTTGACGTATTTATAAACAAATTGTTTCCCGCGGGCGTTAAAAAGACAAGCAAGTCCCGATCCGATTCCGTACGGATGGCCCTTTCAACCGTTGGATCAGAGTTTCGAGCGAACGTGATATTCCGTTGAGTTTAAGCGGCATCTTCTAATTCCATTTAACGAGTTGTTCTGAATTTCTAAAGGAGACTGGCGAATAATTGGTTTTTGAGTTGAAAACTATGCAAAATGAAGTGTTGAGATCCTTCCATTAATTGGAGCAATTACGAGATCTACGGCTGTAATTTCGTGAATTTGGTCTGCTTAGGTTGCTGCGAATTTGACGGTTCTGACCTTTGCTTTGAAATCAATTTTATTACCTAAGATTTCAATTAACAATTTAAAATGGTTTTTATTCGGAAAAAGAGAAAATACAATTTAAAAATGGTCCAAAACAGTCCAACCCCCGTCCTCTCTCATTTTCACATCAACATCATACTAGGTACCTCATCTTATTTTTATTCAAGTTTTTATATTTGTATCCACATTTGGATTTGTTAGTAAACTGATACATTTTACGAGTTGCAAGAAAATTGCAATAATTTGTTTATTTTATTTTGATAATTATAAATTATACATCATCTTTATTTTAAGCACTCAAAATAAAATAAAAAATTATTATTTAAGCACCCCTGTCAATTATTTTAGTCACTTCCAATAAAATCATAAACGGTTAATTGACGTGGCAATTAAAAAAATTAATATAATAAATTTAGTGCTCAAATTTTTACATATTATATCAATTCAGTTATAATTTTAAAAAATTAATTCTCAATCTATAAATTATTTCAATTTAATCCTAATTCTAAAAAGATTTAAAAAATATAATAATAAATTTACATTTTATATTAATATTTATATTAATATTAAATAAATATAATTATATTAATATTAAACAAAATAAAAATCTCCCCACTCCCGTTGCTCTCTCCCTTCAAACCTCCCCCACCACCGTCCTTGTCTCCCCTCCCCTCACCCCCACTCAAGGCGATGAAAAGTTGTTGGTCTTTTTATTTTGTCTATCAAAGATGGAATTGAAATAACTTTTTTCTGGGAGATTTTTTTGCCTCTTATTTTCTTTTTTCTTTTTTTTTTTTAAGAAGAAACAGAGAAGAGAAAAAAATATAGGTAGAGAAAAATAGAGATAATGAGCATAGTGAATGTTAATAGCAACCAAGTTACATTCTCCAAGAGGCATTCCTGGTTGCTTAAAAAATGGGAGGGACAATGGTGGGGGAGGTCTGATGCGGGAGAGAAGAGGGACGAGGATGGGGGAATTTTTGTTTTATTTAATATTAATATAAATATAAAATTTAAATTTAAATTTATTATTATATTTTTAAAAATATTTATGCATTTTTATTTTTTAGAAGTAGGATCAAATTGAGATTATTTGTAAATTTTAAGGATTAATTTTTTTAAAATTATGACTAAATTTCTTTAACATGTAAAACTTGAGGACTAAATTTGTTATTATATCGATTTTTTGACTGTCACGTCAACTTGCTATTTATGATTTTAACGAGAGTGACCAAATTATTAAACTATGTAATGCGGGTGCTTAAATTACAAACTTCTTATTTTAGATACTTAAAATAAAAAGTTTTAATAGTTGATTGACTATTTGTGTAGTTTACCCTTAAAATAACAATACCATAAAATTGGGCTTGCATTTAAACAAACAAACAGTAAGTTCAACAAGTGAAACCAACATAAAATAAACCAAACAAAACAAACCAAAATAAAAGCCCAATACAAACGCCCACTCTCGAAACAAAACCCTAAATAAACAAACGGTGAGTAGTTCCAAAAGCCAACTGGATGGCAACAGAGGCAGCTGAAACGCCAACAGGTCCCAATGAGAAAGAGACCAACCAGCCAGAGCACGCAAAAATCCAACAAAAAAGAAACTCAGCAGTCAATCCACGGGCAAGAATCACAAAGGTGGCACCGGAGTTATCCCAAACCCACTAGAAAGTTAGCTAAAACCCCAATCGCTTCCATAAGGACCAAAGAAACCCCAATGAAACGTGCCCTCCAAATCTCACCACTTCCTCTTTAGTCACCTCGCAAAACAACACGGTGATCACACTCCACCGTTCGCTACACAAAATCAGGAACACGGCCACACAGGTAAAAGTCCAACCCAGCCTTCAATCCTTCCTTTGCCAACAAATCGACCACTGTGTTACCTGTACGAAAGAGTCGAAATTTACATTGGCAAAAAAAACTGCCTAGTGCTTGATGTCTCAGATATAGGCGCCAAAGACTAACGTATCAGACCAAAAGGAGTTGGCCTTTCGAATTATCGTAAGGGTGTCGCCTTCAACAACCACATCTGAAAACTTGAGAGCCAAGCCCAAGCAGACCACCTGAAGGTAAGCAATGGCTTCAGCAGCAAAAATCGAAGGTATGTTTTTGCTTACCACCTGGTAAGAACCCAAAACTGTTCCTTGGCGATTTCAAATAACAACTCCGCGCAGGATTTCCTAAAAGGTGCATGAAAAGCCGTATCAAAGTTTATCTTCAGACAGCATCCATCTGGAGGCCGCCACTGCTTAGGCCCAATCAGACGCCCAGGTAGTTTCTCCTAAACCACGTCTAACTTTTGGAGGTAAGGTTCAACCCTTTAGATTAGAACATGCATCTGTATAATAGCATTATCATGCGCATGTTGATTCCGAGCATTCCAAAGAAACCAGAGAGCATACTGTAACAGCCCGGTTTAGACCCTAGTCAGAATAGTGGTTTCGGGACCACAAATCCGAGTTAGAAAATTTTTTTATATTATTTTCCTTGCTTATTATATGTGAATTAGTATGTGTGAAAATTTCGTATGAAATTTGATCATTTGTGTGCTTAATTTGATAAAAGGACCTAATCGCGTAAAATGTAAAAGTGGCCTTCTATTTGTTAAAGTGCTAAATTGCTATGTTTTATTAAATGTGGGGTCCTTATATTATTATTAAACCATTAGCTTATTGGATGGACAAATATGTCCTTAGTTGGTGGATTTTTAATGAATGTTCATTAAGGATAAAATAGTATTGATGAATTAATATGTGATTAATAAAACAAAATCCATGAAATTAGCCATTTGTTCATCATTTTGCTGAAAAACACAAAGAAAAGGAAAGAAAAATATAAGCTAGGGTTCGGTTATTGTTCACTTTGATTTAGGTATGTATTTTGTTCGGTTTTTGATAATTTATATGTTTTTGTGATTGTTCTTAGTGTTCTATCAAGCCCATGTCTAATTTTCTAAAATTGTTGATGATTTTGAGTTGAGCTATTGATGAAACTATCAGTTTTATGAAGTTTGATGATAGTTTATGGAAGCTTGATGTTGGGTTAACATGTTTTGTCTTTGAATTTTTTATGAATTTGAGTAATTTAGGCTAAATTGTGAAAAAGAGAAATTGAAGGATTAAAATGTGAAATAAATGAAATGTGTGGGCTTATATGAGCACTATGAAAATTCGACTAAGCATGGGTATATGAAAATTTTGTATATTTTATGATTTTTGTAACTAGGGACTAAAGTGTTAAAATGTGAAAATGTGAGGGGTAATTTGTAAAATGCCCTAAATGTGTGTTTATGGATTGATTTGAATGATTTTTTGAATAAAAGAGTTAAATTTAAATTTATATAGATCAAGAACAAAAGAAAAAGGAATTAGATCGGGGGAAGTCGAAAGTCGTCGAGTAGTCGACTCCGTTCGTTCGAATCCATACGAGGTAAGTCAATATACAAATAAACGTGTTTGAGTTGACTTATTTATGTTTATATGATATTGAATTATGATAAATGGCTATATGAGAGCTCAATGTATGATATCCGAGAAAGTTCCGATAATGTAATGACGTCCGAAAAGCCCCGTACGAACCATAGGAATAGTTAGGATACATATGTCATGACATAGGATTCGATATGTGTTTTCGTGTAAGACCACGTTTGGGACGTTGGCATCAACTTATGATTTATGTTTAAGACCATGTCTAGGACATCAGCATCGTATTTGATTTCATGTAAGACCCTATCTAGGATAGTGGCATTGATATTTGATTACATGTAAGACCACGTCTGGGACGTTGGCATTGTACGAGCTTTTCGAGCTATTCGAGTATCCTTATTGATTTTGAACAGTTCAACGAGCATTCTGAGAAATGAATGAATATGAGAATGTGTACCGAAATTCAGGTACGTTTGAAATTGACATTATGATTAAGAATGAAAGGTAAGTATATGTTTATATGTGGATATATAAAATATGTATGAATTATATGAGTAAGAAATGTGTTATGTGATGAATTTATTTGTATATGGCTTACTAAGCTTTTGAAAGATTACTTTGTGTGTGTTTGCATTGTTTTATAGATATCGAAGCTACTGAGAGCTCAGAGATCATCGAGGATCATCACCACACTATCGAACTCTATTTTGGTACCTTTTGAAAATGTATATATTGAAGTATGGCATGTATAGTCTAGAAGTTTGTGAATATGTTTGGTAATGTGTATATCTAGCCATGTGATATGGCTTGGTTTTGATTATAATTATGAATGCCTTTTGGGCATAAACTATGTGATGTAATAATGTTCATATGATGTGTTCATGAATGACCTAGTGATAAATGGTCAATTTGGTAAGTTGATAATGTGATTTAGTTGTGGAAATGTTATGATTTTGGCATGAGATTGGATGTGAAATATTGAGATAATGATATGTTAGAATGAATGAGTTTGCTATGTGATTTTTGGTATGTTTTGAATTGGTTAAAAAGGATGAAATTTGTTGTTAATGAAATGGCATGAATGTTGTAAGTTTTGGTTGTGAATTGGTTGAAAAATTTGGTACAAAATGTTTTGGTTTTGATTCTTGTAGGGAGGACCCTTAAGGGGTGGCATTTTGGCCTTGTAAATGGCCTATTTTTGCCCACACGGGTAGGGACACGGGCATGTGTCACTGCAGTGTTGCTCAAAGGCCATTTCAAAATGAGCCTAGGCAGACCACACGGTCGCACACATGGGAATGTGCCAAGCCGTGTGGCCAAGTCAATTTCGAGCACGACCTAGACACACGGGCGTGTGACCCAAGTCAGTAGCCTCCCTAATTTTCACATGGCCTGGCACACGGGCGTGTCTTGTGGCTGTGTGGACAAGTCAGTATGTATGCCCTATTTTGCCATGGCCTAGACACACGGGCGTGTCTAATGCCGTGTGAGGCACACGGCCTACTCACACGGGCGTGTGACATTTATAACTTTTAAAATGTTTAAGTTTTGAAAAATTTTATATGTGCTCAGTTTATTCCCGATCTCTTTCTAATGCTTGTTTAAGGTTTCATTGACCTAAGAAAGGGACTTAATATTGATATTTAATTATGATATAACGATGTTTGACTTTTGAATGTGAAATGTTTTTGAAATTTTCTGTTATGTCCGGTAATGCCTCTTAAACCTAGTTCGGCGACGGATATGGGTAAGGGGTGTTACACATATACTACCTTTCTGGAAAGTGTGATTGGGAAAACTTGGACAATGTAAAATAGTCGGTCCTGCAAACAGGAATCTGAAATCTCACTAGGCCATGTGATATGCAAGTCCGTCTAGATACCAGCGATGGAGGGATAGTCACAGGAGATGTGCTCCAGATTTTTAGTAGCTGCTAAGCACTGAAGGCACTAAGCATCAGATCACAACCATCGATTGAATAGATTAGAAAAAATAGGGATAAAATTTTGAAAAATTCACCATGTTGTAATTTTTATCTTTGATTGTAGTTATAGTTTCCATAATCTGGTAAATAATGGTTTGTAAATATCATAAACACTAGAAGAGGTAGATCGAAAGAGTAGGCAATAAATGCTACGAACCGAGAACTCACCCGTAGCTTTCTCCCCCCAAACCATAGTATCATCATGTGCATCCCGTGCAAGAGGAATACATAGGACCTTATCCACAATGTCACTCATTCCACCATTTTGTATCATGATTAATAAACTCAGCAATTAGCATATTAGGTGAATTAATATCTGGAATCTGTAATCTGCAACTAGGTTTCCCGGAATCCATGCATCGTCCCAGACACGGATATGGAAGCTTGTATCCACTCACTAGTTCAGACCCAAATTCAACAGGCCATTCACATCCCATATGCTCTTCTAAAAGTAAGAAGAGTAAGATTCCAACCCGAAATTTAGGAAATCACAATGTGGATAATACTTATGCTTAAAAACATACTCAACCAACGAATCGGGATTGTGAACTAAACGCTGACCTTGCTTAGTCAAAAGAGAAACATTAAATTGAGCTAACTTCCTAAAACCCATCCCACCAGATCCCTTAGAGCGACATAAAATTGACTAGTCACACCTGTAACAGCCCGATTTAGGGCCAAAATGGAATAGTAGTTTCGAAACCACGAATCTGAGGTTAAAAAAAATTTATTTTGATTAAGTTTTAGTGTTTATATTATGATTGCATAATTGTGTGAAAATTTCGTTGCGAAATTTTATCGATTGGGTGTTTAATTTGACGTTTAGGACTAAATTGAAATAGGTGAAAAATGTGTGTGTTCTAGTTCATAAGTACTTGATTGAAATAGGGGTTTTAAGTAAAGGTCCTTAAATGACAATTAGACCATTATACTTTATATGGACAAAAATTTGGACATGGATGGAATTTTTAGAAAGTTTAGTAGTAAGGGCATTTTGGTCATTTGTGTATTAAATGAAATAAAATGGGAAAAATAACAGAAAAATGTGTTCATCTTCATTAAGCTTGGCCGAAACTTGCATGTTCTCCATAGCTAGGGTTTTTCCCAAGCTTTCAAGCTCAATAGTAAGTGCATTCAAGCCCCGTTTTTAATGTTCTTTACATTTTTGAAATCCTCGTAGCTCGGTCTACCTATTTCTACCATTTTTTCGAGTTAGGGTTTATGTTTAAAAATTTACCGATGAATGATATGCATGTATTTTGATGTTTGATGGTATAATATGAATGTTTGAAGTTAGGAGAACGATCTTTTCTAAGCAATTTTTAGCAAAAACGAGCAAAACCGCATAATCGGTAAAAATACCTATTGTTCATAACTATGTGTTAGAGTGAGAATTTGATGTTTCCATAGAAGGGAAAAATGATCAGCATGTCATAAAACATAATAATAAGGGCTGAAATTAAATTTCCGAGCCTAGGGGCAAAATCATAATTTTGTAAAAGTTAGGGGGCAAAAATGTAATTTTTCCATAATGTGATTTTTGGATTGAAATAAATAGAATGAGTGTTAAATGAGCTAAATGTGTTGTTATAGATCAAGAAAGGCGTGGAATCGACCTCAAACGGGGGAAGGAAAAGATTTTGGACTAAATTGCAAAATTTCTATATTTTGCACCAAGGTAAGTTTGTATGTAAATAATACATTAGCTTCATTTACATTCTTATATTTCAGCCTATTATATATATATATATATTTTTTAGCTGATTTTGAAGCATAAATCGACTATTGGAAGAATAGAAATAAGTAATAGAGAGAGAATTCCGGATTGAACATTCGGAAAGATTTAATAATATAGATGGAACGTAGCTAGGTCACATGTATGGTGCTGAGTGCACATCATGTGTACAAGCGAGCTACGAGATATTATGTAGTAGCTAGGTCACATGTGTGATACGGGATGTATCCCATGTAGACAAGAGAGCTACGGGAGAGATAAATGTAGCTAGGTCGCATGTGTGATTCCAAGTGAAGGACACCATGTAGACAAGAGAGCTACGAGATAAATTGGCTAGGTCACATGGGTGGTACTAAGTGTTCACCATGTGTACAAGAGAACCGAATTATATGAATTTTGATGGGTGGAGCTGTGTGCTGAAACCACCAAGTATCAAGAATTGATCCGAAGTGTTCAACGGGATGATTTTATAGTGACATTTTAACCATGGACCTATACTTGTGATGTATGAAATATGGTGAAAATGAATTGTGACATGTACGTTAAAATGAGGTTAATACAAAAAAAGTGTAAAAGAGTGAATTTGCAATAATACTGTTTTTGGACAGTCGTAGTGACGTGAATTTGAAAAATCACCAAAAATAGTAGGAATTTAATTAGAGGCTGAATGAGATATTAAATTAAAGCTTAATGAGTCTATTCTCATGTAAGAGAAACATAGCAAGTAAAGGAACTCTATATTTTTAGATATTTATATTTGTGTGTGACTTGTTCAGAATGACTATGTGATCCCCTATTCTGACTTTGAAAAATCATTAAAAATTGTAAAAACATAATTAAGAAATATAATTTACATGCATATATTCCTTGTTGAGTATAGTTTTAAATGAAACAAATTTCGTAGCTATTTGACTTTTGTACTGGGATAAAATCAATTCGTAGTGAACAGAGGTTAGATCTGTCGAGCTGTATAATAGGGAAAACTTTAACTAATAAACTATACTAATTGGCTGGACCAAAAATTTCAGAAAAAAATTAGTAAGAATTAATATGAGTCTAGTTTCAGGAAAAATTTATAGATTTAAATTTTGAGTTTTGTAACTTGAGTTATGATTTATTTAGTGAACGTGACGCAGGAGAGATAGCTTAATCAAAGTGGAGTGAATAGAAAAATTAAAGTAGATATACTTGAGTTATTGTGTATATATATTAGATTCTTTAATTATTATTTATATACTTACTTACTAAGCTATAAGCTTACTTTCTTTTCTCTCTTTTGTCTTATAGTGTTGTCCAGCTTGCTCAAGAGTTAAGGATCGTGAAGATCTGCCCACACTATTAATACTTTAGGGTATTTGAACTAAACATTTTGAATTATGGCATGTATAATAGGCTTAGTTATTTTGTTATGTGTCATAATTGCCTAGGTTTAAAATATTGGTTCTGATGTTTTGACCAATCATTTTGTACAAAGCCATTGAAGTTGGCTAATATTGTTCAAGACATATGTTATAACGATGCATTATCTAATTGGATGACATATTTCTATCTCGGTTTTGTTTAATGGTATGTGTTATGTTCCGGTAATACCTCGTACCCTGTTTCGGTGTTGAACACGAGTAAGGGGCGTTACATTTAGTGGAATCAGAGCCAGGTTTAGTCGGTTCTTGGACTAATATAGTGTGTGTAAAAGTCTAGATATACATGCCATAAATATACTGTGATAGTGTGGTGACTCCTGATTATTCTAAACTGTGTTTTGTTTTAATATAGTAATGGATCCTGATGGAACTGCGGCTGATGATGCTGCTTGTAATGCACCGGCTCCAGCGCAAGGGATCGCTCCTGTAGAAAGTAGACCTTAGACATCGAGACAAGGAGATGAGGCTCGGGATGCCTTTCTCCAAATGATGAACAATTGGTATACTGAGTTTATTTGAGCAAACCCAAATGCTCAACCTCCTCCACCCCCTCCCATACCTCAGACGGTTCCTGTAGCTGCTCAAGGCATAGATTTGGTAAGAATGAACAAGGCTCCGGTCGACAAGATTCGAAAACAAGGGGCCGAAGAGTTTAGAGCAAAGATCAACTATGATCCCGAGAAAGCGGAGTTCTAGCTTGAAAATTCTACCCGTGTATTTGATAAGCTGTCATGTACACCTGAGGAGTGCTTAAAGTGTGTCGTATCATTTTGAGAGATTCGGCTTACCATTGGTGGAAGACTTTGGTAGCAGTGGTGCCAAAAGAAAGGGTTACTTGGGATTTCTTCCAGGAAGAATTCAGAAAGAAGTACATAATTCAGCGATTTATTGATAAAAAATGGAAGGAGTTCCTTGAATTGAAGCAGGGCAAGATGTCTGTGGCAGAACGCGAATTTGTAAGACTCAGTAAGTATGCCTAGGAATGTGTGTCCCCCTAGGCTATTATGTGTAAAAGGTTTGAGGATGGACTTAATGAGGACATTAAAGTGCTTGTAGGAATTCTGGAGCTGAAAGAATTTGTAGTATTGGTTGATCGAGCTCTTAAAGCTGAAGAATTAAACAAAGAAAGAAGAAAAGCTGCTATTGAGGCCCGAGATACCAGAAAGAGGCCGATAAGCAAGTCATTTCAATCTCAATCAAAGAGGTCCAAAGAGTCAAACCCTCGAATGATAGTTTCAGCTAGAGATTCACATAGAGATCGTGGTAGGGCATATTCAGGGTCTAAAGCTCAAGTTACTTCAGTGGCGAGTATGGGTAATGTGCGGTCTAGAAAGCCCGAATGTCAGCAATTTGGCAGGCAACATTTTGGTGAGTGTTGGGGAAACGAGCGAGCTTGTTTCAGGTGTGGTTCTTACGAGCATTTTATTAGAGACTGTCCGGAGAAAGTTAAAGAAGAAAAATTTCAGAGCGCTAGACAAAGTACTACCGCTAACAGAGGTAGATCACCGAGAAATACTGGAAGTGGAGCTAGCAGTAAAACTGTAATGAAAGATTCAGCGGCAAGATCAGAAGTTAGAGCGCCTGCTAGAGCTTATGCCATACGTGCCCGAGAGGATGCATCATCTCCCGATGTGATTACTGGTACATTTTCTATCTATGATACTATTTTTATTGCATTGATTGATCCCGGGTCTACTCATTCCTATATTTGTATGAATTTAGTATCTAATAAGAAGTTGCCTGTTGAGTTTACTGAGTTTATGATTAAAGTGCCGAACCCCTTAGGCCAATATGTGCTAGTTGATAAGGTTTGTAAGAATTGCCCATTAACGATTCAAGGTCACTGTATAGATTGTAAACAGAAAACACTAGAGTTGAAATGTGAAAATGGTGAAATTCTGTGGGTTGAAACAGATGAATCAAATAAATTGCCTATGGTGATTTCGCACATGTCCGCACATGTAAATACATGAGGAAAGGGTGTGAAGCTTATCCGCCTATGTAATGAATACTCGAATCGTGCAGAATTAAAGCTTGAATCGAGTCTGGATATAGTCATGAATTTCCGATGTATTTCCGAGGAATTGCCTGGATTGCCTCGTAACAGAGAGATAGAGTTTGCCATTGATTTGTTACATGGGGTGCATCGATCTCGATTGCTCCATATAGAATGGCTCCGACTGAATTAAAAGAATTGAAGGCTCAGTTGCAAGAGTTAATAAACAAGGGATTTGTGAGACCGAGTTTCTCTCCTTGGGGTGCTCCTGTATTGTTCGTAAAGAAGAAGGATGGCTTAATGAGGCTTTACATTGATTACTGTCAGCTCAATAAGGTGACTATAAAGAACAAGTACCCGTTACTGAGGATTGATGATTTATTTGATCAATTAAAGGGAGCAACAGTGTTTTCAAAGATTGATTTGAGTTCCGGTTACTACCAGTTGAGAGTTAAGGAGTCAGATGTGCCGAAAACCGCCTTTCGGACAAGGTATGGACATTATGAGTTCCTTGTGATGCCTTTTGGCTTAACAAATGCTCCAGCTATATTTATGGACTTGATGAACGAAATCTTTCGGCCATATTTAGATAAGTTTGTAGTGGTGTTCATAGATGACATTTTAATTTATTCTCGGGATGAGTCTGAGCACGCTGAACACTTGAGAACCATATTGCAGATCTTGAGAGAAAAGAAACTATTTGCTAAGTTTAGTAAAAGTGAGTTCTGGCTTCATGAAGTCAGATTTTTGGGACATATAGTCTCAGGTGATGGTATTCGGGTGGATCCGAGCAAGATTTTCGCGATCGTTGATTGGAAACCGCCAAAGAATGTATCCGAGGTTAGAAGCTTTTTAGGCTTGGCCGGGTATTATAGACGTTTTGTCGAGGGATTTTCGATGATTGCCTCTCCTATGACTAAGTTGCTGCAAAAGAATGTTAAGTTTGAATGGACTGATAAATGTCAGCAGAGTTTTGAAAAGCTGAAAGCACGATTGACTGAAGCACCAATTTTAGTACAGCCCGAGCCAGGGAAGGAGTTCGTAATTTATAGTGATGCATCATTGACAGGCCTTGGATGTGTGCTAATGCAAGAGGGTAAAGTGGTGGCTTATGCCTCGAGACAGTTAAAACCACATGAGAAGAACTATCCTACACATGATTTGGAATTGGCCGCTATTGTCTTTGCCTTGAAGATCTGGCGACATTATTTGTATGGTGAAAAATGCCGAATTTTTACTAATCACAAAAGTCTGAAGTATTTAATGAATCAAAAGGATTTGAATCTGCGACAGCGAAGATGGTTTGAATTATTGAAGGATTATGAGCTAGTGATTGATTATCATCCGGGAAAAGCGAATGCAGTTGCTGACGCCTTGAGCAGGAAATCTCTTTTTACTTTGAGAGCCATGAATACGAGGTTAGCATTGTTTGATGATGGGTCAATCTTGGCAGAGATGAGGGTTAAACCGTTTTTTCTCCAGCTAATTTGTGATGCTCAAAAGAACGATAGTGAGTTGCGAACCAAGAGAACTTAGTGCAAATCGGGTTACGACTTAGATTTTCGAGTTGGACTAGATAACTGTTTGATGTTTCGAGATAGGATTTGTGTACCGAAAAATGATAAATTGATTCAGAAAATATTACATGAGGCGCACAGTGGCTGTTTGTTAGTTCACCCTGGTAGCACAAAAATGTATAATGATTTAAAGAAGTTGTATTGGTGGCCAGCTATGAAAAGGGACATTTCTGAATTTGCAACCAAGTGTTTGATCTGTCAACAAGTAAAAGCTGAGCATCAAGTGCCTTCAGGATTACTCCAACCAGTAATGGTACCTGAGTGGAAATGGGATAGGATTACCATGGATTTTGTAATCGGTTTGCCTTTGACTCCTAAAAAGAAGGATGCTGTTTAGGTAGTGGTTGATAGGTTAACAAAGTCGGGTCACTTTATACCGGTACGTACCAATTACTCACTTGATAAATTAGCTGAATTATATATTGCTGAAATTGTAAGGTTGCACGGGGTACCCATGTCTATAATATCAGATAGAGATCCGAGGTTTACCTCGAGATTCTAGAAAAACTTACAAGAAGCTTTGGGTACAAGATTGAATTTTAGTACTGCGTTTCATCCAAAAACAGATGGCCAGTTAGAAAGAGTAATCCAGATACTCGAAGATATGCTTAGATGCTGTGTTTTAGAATTTGAAGGCAGTTGGGAGAAATATCTATCTTTGGTTGAATTTGCCTACAATAACAGTTTTCAGTCAAGTATACAGATGGCACCGTACGAAGCCTTGTATGGTCGCAAGTGTCGGACTCCTTTATATTGGACAGAACTTAGTGAGAACCAGATTCACAGAGTTGATTTAGTTAAAGAAACTGAAGAGAAAGTAAAAATAATTCGTGATTGCTTGAAAGCTGCTTCAGATCGACAAAAGTCATATGCAGATTTAAAAAGAAAAGAGATTGAATTTCAGGTGGGTGATAAAGTGTTCTTGAAGGTGTCACCATGGAAGAAGATTCTGAGATTTAGCCAAAAAGGCAAGTTGAGTCCGCATTTTATTGGGTCGTACGAGATTATTGAGAGGATTGGGCCAGTGGCATATCAGTTGGCCTTACCGGTAGAGTTAGAAAGAATTCATAACGTGTTTCATGTATCAATGTTGCGACGTTATCGTTCTGATCCTTCACATGTGATTTCTCCAACAGAAATTGAGATTCGATCGGACTTGACCTATGATGAGGAACCGATTAAGATTTTGGCTCGAGAAGTAAAACAGTTGAGAAAGAAAAGTATAGCTTTAGTGAAAGTGTTATGGCAAAGACATGGAGTAGAAGAAGCTACGTGGGAACCGGAGGAAGCCATGAGAAAACAAAGACTCCAAATCTCTTTACCGGTAAGATTTTCAGGGACGAAAATCCCTAAAGGGGGGAGAGTTGTAACAGCCCGATTTAGGGACAAAATGGAATAGTGGTTTTGAAACCACGAATTCAAGGTTAAAAAAATTTATTTTGATTAAGTTTTAATGTTTATATTATGATTGCATAATTGTGTGAAAATTTCGTTGCGAAATTTTATCGATTGGGTGTTTAATTTGACGTTTAGGACTAAATTGAAATAAGTGAAAAATGTGTGTGTTCTAGTTCATAAGTACTTGATTGAAATGGAGGTTTTAAGTAGAGGTCCTTAAATGACAATTAGACCATTATACTTTATATGGACAAAAAGCTGGACATGGATGGAATTTTTAGAAAGTTTAGTAGTAAGGGCATTTTGGTCATTTGTGTATTAAATGAAATAAAATGGGAAAAATAACAGAAAAATGTGTTCATCTTCATTAAGATTGGCCGAAACTTGCATGTTCTCCATAGCTAGGGTTTTTCCCAAGCTTTCAAGCTCAATAGTAAGTGCATTCAAGCCCCGTTTTTAATGTTCTTTACATTTTTGAAATCCTCGTATCTCGGTCTACCTATTTCTACCATTTTTTCGAGTTAGGGTTTATGTTTAAAAATTTACCCATGAATTATATGCATGTATTTTGATGTTTGATGGTAGAATATGAATGTTTGAAGTTAGGAGAACGATCTTTTCTAAGCGATTTTTAGCGAAAATGAGCAAAACCGCATAATCGATAAAAATACCTATTATTCATAACTATGTGTTAGAGTGAGAATTTGATGTTGCCATAGAAGGGAAAAATGATCAGCATGTCATAAAACATAATAATAAGGGCTGAAATTAAATTTCCGAGCATAGGGGAAAAATCATAATTTTGTAAAAGTTAGGGGGCAAAAATGTAATATTTCTATAATGTGATTTTTGGATTGAAATAAATATTATGAGTGTTAAATGAGCTAAATATGTTGTTATAGATCAAGAAAGGCGTGGAATCGACCTCGAACGGGGGAAGGAAAAGATTTTGGACTAAATTGAAAATTTTTCATATTTTGCACTGAGGTAAGTTTGTATGTAAATAATACATTAACTTCATTTACATTCTTATATTTCAACCTATTATATATATTTTAGCTGATTTTGAAGCATAAATCGACTATTGGAAGAATGAAAATAAGTAATAGAGAGAGAATTCCCGGTTGAACATTCGGAAAGATTTAATAATATAGATGGAACGTAGCTAGGTCACATGTATGGTGCTGAGTGCACATCATGTGTACAAGAGAGCTACGAGATACTATGTAGTAGCTAGGTCACATGTGTGATACGGGATGTATCCCATGTAGACAAGAGCCCCACGGGAGAGATAAATGTAGCTAGGTCGCATGTGTGATTTCAAGTGAAGGACACCATGTAGACAAGAGAGCTACGAGATAAATTGGCTAGGTTACATGGGTGGTACTAAGTGTTCACCATGTATACAAGAGAATCGAATTATATGAATTATGATGGGTGGAGCTGTGTGCTGAAACCACCAAGTATCGAGAATTGATCCGAAGTGTTCAACGGGATGATTTTATAGTGACATTTTAATCATGGACCTATACTTGTGATGTATGAAATGTGGTGAAAATGAATTGTGACATGTACGTTAAAATGAGGTTAATACAAAAAAAGTGTAAAAGAGTGAATTTGCAATAATACTGTTTTTGGACAGTCGCAGTGACATGAATTTGAAAAATCACCAAAAATAGTAGGAATTTAATTAGAGGCTGAATGAGATATTAAATTAAAGCTTAATGAGTCTATTCTCATGTAAGAGAAACATAGCAAGTAAAGGAACTCTATATTTTTAGATATTTATATTTGTGTGTGACTTGTTCAGAATGACTATGTGATCCCCTGTTCTGACTTTGAAAAATCATTAAAAATTGTACAAAAATAATTAAGAAATATAATTTACATGCATAGATTCCTTGTTGAGTCTAGTTTTAAATGAAATGAATTTTGTGGCTATTTGATTTTTTACTGGGAGAAAATCAATTCGTAATGAATAGAGGTTAGATCTGTCGAGCTGTATAACAGGGGAAACTTTAACTAATAAACTGTACTAATTGGCTAGACCAAAAATTCCAGAAAAAAATTAGTAAGAATTAATATGAGTCTGGTTTCAGGAAAAATTTACGGATTTGAATTTCAAGTTTTTTAATTCGAGTTATGATTTATTTAGTGAACGTGACGCAGGAGAGATAGCTTAATCAAAGTGGAGTGAATAGAAAAATTAAAGTAGATATACTTGAGTTATTGTGTATATATATTAGATTCTTTAATTATTATTTATATACTTACTTACTAAGCTATAAGCTTACTTTCTTTTCTCTCTTTTGTCTTATAGTGTCATCCAGCTTGCTCAGGAGTTAAGAATCGTGAAGATCTGCCCGCATTATCAATACTTTAGGGTATTTGAACTAAACATTTTGAATTATGGCATGTATAATAGGCTTAGTTAATTTGTTACTGTCATAATTGCCTAGGTTTAAAATATTGGTTACAGTATTTGACCAGTCATTTTCTACAAAGCCATTGAAGTTGCTAATATTGTTCAAGACATATGTTATAACGATGCATTATCTAATTGGATGACATATTTCTATCTCGGTTTTGTTTAATGGTATGTGTTATGTTCCGGTAATATCTCGTACCCTGTTTCAGTGTTGAACACGGGTAAGGGGCGTTACAACACCAATGGATACCTCTGCGTCCCCAATGGTTTTTCCACAAAAACCAGCTAATAACTTTTTTCCAAATCTAAACAAAATGAAATGGGTAATAAAAAAACACAACATTGCAAAAGTAGGAATAGCCTGCAGAACGCTCTTAATAAAAACCTCATTACCACCTTGAGACAAGGGTCGAATACACCAGCTCTCTATCCTACTACGCAAGTGGTCCTTTAAGTGTTGAAACGCCTTCTTTCTATTCCTCTCAACAATATTCGGTAGGCCCAAATGTAACAGCCTAATTTTCAATGGTGTCGAAAATAGTGATATGAGATCACTAAATCTGACGAGTGATTATGAAAATTTAATAAATTAATATTTATTAGTCAAATGAGAATTTAGAAGTATTTTTGAATTAGTGAATTTTGTGAATTAAAAGAATTAAGTAGGTAAATTGGTTTCAAAACAAGGTATTGAGATCTCGATTTCATAAATCAAACCGTAAATATTTTTATAAATATTTACGAAGTGTTAGTGAATTCGTATTAAAGTTTCGTTAGAAAATTTTAACATTTTGATAGTTAATTAATTAAAAAGGACTAAAGTGAAAAAGGTGCAAAACTAGTCAATTAAATAAATAGGGATTAAATAGTATAAGTAATAAATAAAGAAGGACTTAAAGGGAAAATTAGCCTAAAGTGAATGGTTGAAACAGTTAAGGCAGAAAAAAATAAAGAAATTGGGTGAAATAAGGGAAAAATTGGAAAATTTTCAAAATTAAAGAAATAAAATAAATACTAAATTGAAAATCTAGACATTTCTTCATCTTTCTTCAGCTAAAAACACCATAGGAGGTATTCAAGAAGCTAGTTTTTCATAGTTTTACTTCATATCGAGAATCTGAAGATAAACGCGAAAAAGAGAAAATTTTTGACTAGTCCCTAAATTTTTACAAATTCCACAGATTGACCCAGGTAAGTTCATATGGTTGAATTTGCATGTATAATTGTTAATTTAGGAATGATATAATGTGTTATTTCATATTTTGTTATTGAATGATGAATATTATAAAAATGTGGAAATCAGAGAGAAAGTTTAACTTGAGTAGAACGCAGGATTGAGTACAATCGTTCCATGATCAGTGATGAATTGACGAGTAAGACCATGGTTGGACCATGACAAAGTATAGAATGTAAGTGTGACACCCCTTACCCATACCCAAGACCGGGACAAAGTATGAGGCTTTACCAGACACATACTCAGATATTTTGAAAAATACGGGTTACAAAATTTCATTCTAATTTAAAACCAAATCAAACAACATCATAATGTCCCTATTATGGACCTACAAGGTCCAAAACATACATTAAATCGATCTGGGACTAAACTGAAAACTATACAAATTTTTAGTAAAGTTCCTATGGTTATGCCTCACACGCCCGTGTGGAGACAAGCACACGCCTGTGTGCTTGGGGACACGATTGTGTTCCTCACTCGTGTTGAATTATTTGGATTTATTTTTCATTTCGAACCTACAGGGGTTTTCACACGGCCAAGCACACGCCCGTGTCTCTGGCCCGTGTCCCTCACACAGCCTAGACACGCCCATGTCATCGCTTTTGTCCAAAAACTCAGACATTCTGTTTATGATGTCATCATTCATTTTGAGGCACAAGACCAAGACACACGCCCGTGTACTAGGCCGTGTCCTCCACACGGTCGAGACACATGGCTGAGTCTCTACCCATGTGTTTACTACCATGCATACTGACTTGAAGAATTAGGGTGCAGGGGACACACGACTGTACAACACACCCATAGGCATGACCGTGCTAGACACATGCCCGTGTGTCTACCCGTGTGGACCTTTTTGGAGGCTATATTCCAAGCCTTTGGTCACCCTCAAGCATCCTTACACTCTAATATGCCCTTTGTACATTTAACATGGTGTAAAGGTATTCTTGAAACCTTCTTGACCATAATTATGCATGTTACCTCATATCTCTTTTTAACCTACATTAATATTATCCCTTTTAGTGGTAAGGTTACCATTTCAAAATGTCACCTTTTACACTTGGTCCATTTTATATCTTATGACCATTAAAACATGAGTCATTTCCCAAGTGATTTGGCCACATTACACATTTCCATTTCATGGCATATCATATCAACCATCACATGAACACTCGAGTATAAACATGCACAATTAGTAAGTTTACAACCTATATCAAAATGAGCCATATCTCATGGCCATATACAAAATGAATAAGCCCATCATTATAAGCCAGAACATTAGCTATCCAAATGACACATATAACAAAATAAACAAAGGCCATGCCATTAAACAAAATAAAAGTTTCCATATACCAAAGTTGAACAAGTTGATAGTGTGATGACTTTCTCCAACCGTCTTCCAATCTTCACGAGTCCGCGAGCTCTGTAAGACAGGGAAAAGAGAGGGGGTAAGCATTTACATGCTTAGTAAGTCCGGATAATGGGAAGGTAAGCTTACCGGTTACTTAACATACAACCATAAAAGATATTCATGCCAAACATGCATGGCATAATTCCCCTATCACATACACTCAACCATCAAGTTAGTCACATACCAATACATTATAACTTTAGTCTTTGACGAGCTCATCAATTCAAACATTTCCATTTTCAATTCTCATTTTAATCCCATTGAATTTCTAGGAAATCTCGATGGATAGCCCATTTACCGTCAAGTCATACAAGTGATCATCAAAAGTACGCACTCCTGCGAACCTTACATTTTATGGCAGGATTACCAGTCCAGGCTAAATCCCCCATAGTATAAGCTCATGGAGTGATGTTGGGATTACCAGTCCAAGCTAAATCCCTTGTAATGACAAACACTCTTAATGAGCTCAGATCTAAATTACTAGTCCAGGCTAAATCCCTTATAATGACAAACACTCTTAATGATCTCGGATCTGAATTACCAGTCCAGGCTAAATTCAGACCCTAATCGGATTACCCGTCCGGGCTAAATCCATAATGCATACATATTCTTTGAGAGGCTAAATCACTTTAGGAACACCCATTCGGGCTAGATCCTTTCTATACCGAGATCAACGAATTACCCGTCTGGGCTAAATCCTTTTCTACAACACATGTAGGATCTTGTATCATGTAAGAGTAGCTTATCCATCAGATAACCCTTTTTATTCAACCGAGGCATTTTTCATCTTTTCATTTTCACTAGCACATTTCATAGATTATCATGAAATGAATATCTAGATTTTCATACATTCAAGAACGTGCATATTTAAGTATATTAAGTGTTTACTACCTGGTAGTCGTTTCAGATTTGTATTTCGGTTATTCCGAAACCTTTCGTTGTCCACGGTCGACCTCCGAAATTGGTTCCACGGGGTCTATATCAGTAAAATATAAATTATTAACATCTCACATTATTCAATTCTGGCCTAAAACCCATCCTAGGGCAAAATGACGAAATTCCCCTAACATTTCACAACTTTTACAATCTAGTCTTAAGGCCCGTATAATGAAATGGATGTAATTTCTAGGTTACCTAAGCCTAGCCGAATGTTATTCACACTTATAGAAGCCTATTTTTTTCCTTCATTCCATATTTTCCTATCTCTTTCCACAACTTTTACAATTTAGTCCTTTAAGCCATTTCCATGAAAAACTACTTAGTAAAAGTTGTTCACCATCCTTTAAACTCTCATATTCATCCATAAATCATCAAAACACAAACATCTCATGCATGGGTAAATTTTTGAACATGAGCCGTAGCTTGAAATATGGGTAGAAATAGACAGAGCATGTTACGAGGATCTAAAAAATACGAAGAACATTAAAAATGGGGCTAAGATTGACTTACTATCAAGCTTGAAATGTTGGAAAACCCTATCTATGGAGACCCCTTCAAATTCGGCAGCATGGAGAAGAAAATGAGTGAATTTTTGCTTGATTTTCCCTTTTTATTACATTAATTAACCAAATAACCAAAATGCCCTTCCTTACTAACCTTTCCAAATTTTCCATGCATGCCCATTTTTGTCCAAAAAATTAGAAATAGGGAAAATTACTCTTTAAGGACCTCTAATTAATAATCCAAAGCAATTTCATACAAATTGCTTCTAGAACCCAAGTTTTGCAATTTATTTAATTTGGACCCTAATTTCCAATTGGACACTTTACACATAGAATTTCTTCATGAAACTTTAAAACATGCTTATTTTCATATCCTAGACCTCATAATGATCATAAAATAATTATTTTAACGTTAGACTTGTGGTCCCGAAACCACTATTCTGACTAGGCCCTTTTTTAGGATGTTACAGTAAGACTATAACTGAGCTATGGCAATTCAATGATAAGATCATAACTAGATTATGGCATTATGAGCGTAAGACCATGGTTGGACCATGACAGTATTTGTGTGTACGTGTAAGACCATAGTTGGGTTATGGCATCGTAATAAAGTGAAAGACCATAGCGGGGCTATGGTATTGTGATATGTGCAAGACAATGGCAAGGCCATGGTAATATAAGTGTAAGACCAAAGTTGGACTATGGCATTAAGCAAACGATGTACTCAAATCCGTAAGACGTTCTCTAATTTGATAAGAAATGGTAAGTGTTATATGAATTAAAGTGATAGAATTCAATTAGTTGTGATATTGAGCTCAATCAAGTAAATTCATCATTTGAGATTGTGATTGGCAGGGAATATTAATAAATTGCTCTGTTTAATATTTTGTTATTATTGGTTTGGTAAGATTTATTTTAAAATCTATGAACTTACTAAGCTTTCATAAGCTTACTTTTGTGTGTTAAATGTTCATTGTAGGTTAATAAAGAGTACGGAGGATCGGATCAACACATCGAGCCACACTATCCAGATTTCACAGGTAAATTTTGTAAAAAAACTTTTGGTTTATATGGCATGTATAGGATGGAATGAAAAGAAAGTAAACTTATAATATGGTTATGAATGGCTTTTATACATATATGTCAGTTTATGTGCATGTATTTAATAGTATCTATTAGTAGTCAATGAATGGAATGACATGGTAAGTTTATGCAAATGAGTAGTGTAACACCCTTAACGCTTATCCGTCGCCAGAATAGGGTTACGAGGCATTACTGAACAAAAGCACAGTTCTGAACAATCTCATATTAACACAAGTCATATTCATATATATATATATAGCATATAACTAATTAAATATTTAACATACATTATAAATCATATTGCATATACGAATCATATGTTCATCACTTTAATGATAATCGAATACCTAAATAAAAATCAAACATTTTACTTCCTAATTCTATATATGCGCATGTTTAACCAAATAAAACATATCACATGGCATTTTGTCCATTAGCATATGCGGCATTATCAATTTCACAAAATGATCAAATATATTTCGTTAAACATTAAAATCTTATACGTATTTAACCACATCAAATTTGTACCATTTTCATACATTAATAATGAAACATATCCGGCCTAGTTCACATAACACATTCTTATCTAATGCTATAAAGTGTCAAGACCGAATTTAAACATGATAATATCACTTAATAAACAAACTAAATAATATGTTTAACTATCATGTATTCAAATCAAACATATCAAAATCAATATGCTAACTTCATAATAAAATTACAAATACATATCCAATTCATTTACTTACCTATTTGGCTATCAAAGTTAATCATTTAAGTCATACAAATTCCACCATTCAATCTTAAGTTAGAAATTTACCATTTGCATTTTCAAATACAGTTATATACTTGTCACTTATTTAATAAATATTCATTATTTATCTTCATCAATCATACCTATTTTATCAACCATTCAAACATAATATATGCATATACACTTCCATTACAAATCGAAACAAATTGACTAATACTCATTCGAATACATATATATATATATCTTTAACATTTTATTCCATTACTAAGCCTAATTACTAAACCATCCACAAAACGAAACATATTATAATAAACTCCTACCATGTTTGAATATAACCATATATCCTTTAATGCCAATTCATATATTAACACCTAAACCAAACATAACAACCAAATTCATATTTTTATCCATGCACAACCTTAACTGAACCAAGCACATGTACATCTTAAACCATCAACCATTTTCTAGGCATATAGTACCTACCACACATACTAAACATTCATAGGATGTAATTTCATAACCAAGATGAACATAAACCATACTCAACATAACCGAATTCAAACATAAAAGTTAAGCCATTTTCGCATGGCTTAGATTATACATAACCAAAACCCATCATCTCAAAACATAATCCAGCCTATACATGCCATAAATTTGAAAGTTCACTTATATAGATACCGAAGATAGTCGATAGTGTGATAGACTTTGCTGACTATCCCCGAGCTCGTAACTTGACTCCTGAATCTATAAAATAGAGGCAAACATAAACACATACAGTAAGCTATCATAGCTTAGTAAGTCATAAGCAAATGAACAACCTAATGATATAATTAACTCAGTTAAACTAAGCCAAATTATAATATCATTGTCACATTTAGTCTCAAACTTACAAATTTCAGAAGTAATAAATTTTCATACAAAAAATGTTACCTTGGCCGAATACTCATATAGTTATATTCACAAAACACCATTCAAATTTCAAAGCCCAAAATGTCATATTATAACCAAGTAAACTTACACTCATATACACATGCTCATGAATCAAAATATAACATCATATACACACACTTATTATATGGCCTAATATACATAATCTTATATTCTCAAATTCAAGAATCATTTCAAAAATATTCATATTATTTATTCACAAGGCTGAATACACATTCCATATTCACATACATTCTTTACTTACATCATACGCGATTTGCAACAAATATTAAATAACTTACTTACCTTCAAGTAGGTAATAAGTTAATTCATACCTGGTTATTTTAGCTTATTTTACACATTCGATCACAACTTAACGTTGCCCGATGAACCATTTGGAATTCGATAGGACACTCAGATAATCACATATATCGTACAATGCCAACGTCCCAGATGTGGTCTTACATGTAATCACATATTGATGCCACTATCCCAGACAAGGTCTTACTCGCACACATATATTGGAGTCACATATCGATGCCAACGTATAAAACATGGTCTTACTCGTACACATATATCGATGCCATGGTCTTACTCGCACATCACATATCAGAATCCTATGTCATGGCATATGTATCCTAGCTATTCGTAAGGTTCACACGGGGCTTTCGGACGTCGTAACTCAATCAAAACGAATTCATAAACATTTCTGCCAAGCTTATTCACATTCGACTAATACATATATATATTTATATATTTCAATTCAGCATATATATAATTCATATTTAATTAAAATTAAGTACGTCTATTTGCTTATAACTTACCTCGGACGATGAAAAATGGAACGGGATGACTAGTAAACAACTTTAGTTTCCCCCCGATCCAAATTCGATTTCTTTGGTTCTTGATCTAAAAATATTCAAATTAAACTCATTCAAACATATTTTCATTCAATTTAATCCAAAAACACATAAATGGGCAATTTACCATCTTACCCCTGATATTTTACACTTTTTACAATTTAGTCCCTATTACACAAAACACAAAATATGCAAAATTTCAACACACCTATGTTAGACTGAATTTTACCCATGTTCATACAAGTCCATATATTTCATTTATTTCACATTTTAGTCCTTCAAATTATTATTTTTTTCAATTTAATCCAAATTACTCAAAATCATCAAAAACTCCAATACAAAACCTGTTAATCCAAAACATATCTTTCATATTTCATCATCAAACAACAAAAATCACAAGCTTTCAACAATGGCATAACTCAAAATATTCATCAAAATCAAAAATTCAAGCATCGGTCTTGTAGATAACTTAGCAATGATCTCAAAAACGTAAAAATTATTAAAAATCGAGCTAAAACTCACCTTGAATCAAGTTGGAGAATAGCCAAACCCTAAAACCCTTTTATTTTCTTTTTCTTTTCTTTTGTATTTGGCAAGAATAATATGAACACCAAAATGGCTTTATTTTTTTTTTATGTTTTATGTTATATTATAACATATATTAACTTAATGTTTAATTTACTTATTTAACCTTAATAATAGAATTATAAAACCATTATAATTAAGGCCATTACCGTCCACTCTAATTGTCAATGGTCTAATTGTTTCATAAGTGCTTCATATTAATAAGACAAGTTCAATTAAGCACTTTCACATTTAATCACCAAATTTTCATTTTACACGATTAAGTCCTTTTATTTAATCGAGCACTCAAACGACAAAATTAAATCATGAAAATTTCACATATATAAATTCACACATAATAAACATAGAAAATAATTTTTAAAATATTTTTCTGACTCAGATTCGTGGTCCCGAAACCACTGTTCCGACTAGGGTCTAAATCAGGCTGTTACAAGTAGTGTGATGACACATTAAGTTTAAAACTTATTGTTTAACTTTAATTGGTTGTTTGGATGGACTATATTAGTATAAGGAAATGATGTATGTAGGTTGATAGTGGAAAGGGTGAGAAAGTGGCCTTAAAATGGCCTATTTTTGTCCACACAGATAGACACACGGGCGTGTGTCTTAACCGTGTGTGACACACGGCCTGGCACATGGGCATGTGGTCCGACTCTGTGTCCCTTGCACCTTAAATTCAAGAAACAGAATACTCAGGACTAAGCACACAGGAAGAGACACGGGCGTGTGTCTCAGCCGTGTGTGCCATACGGCCTAGAACACGTGTGTGTGTCTTGGCCGTGTGAAAACTACATCTTCATGTTTTACAAGTCAGAGAGTTACACGGGTTAGGAACACGGTCGTGTGATCTGTGTTACTTGGCCGTGTGAGCCACACAACCTACCCACATAGGCATGTGACCTTTATACATGAGAAAAAAAATTTAAATTTCATGAAAAATATCCTACGTTCCTGATTTAGTCCCGAGCCGATCCTAACATTCATTTTGGGCCTCGATGGTCTATTTTAGGGACATTGTGGTTAATGTCAGGAAATGAACAGTAATTGATATGAATTATTTGTGTTTATTTTGAAAACTCCAGTAATACTCCATAACCCTGTTCCAGCGACGGATTCGGGTTAGGGGTGTTACACCAAATACCTGTTTGGCTCAATAGATATTCAAACCCCTAAAGAGGTCGAAATTTTGAGCCCTTAGAGACTCCTAAACATTAAATCTAAAATAGAGCACGGGCTTATCAAATTTCACACATTAACCTGAGGAATTCTCATATTTTTCCAAAATTTGTTTAAACACCAAAGCCCTTCCTTCGGTGGCCTCTTCGAAAAAGATGCAATCATCCATAAACATTAGATGAAAGATTGGAGGACCCCTTTGACTAATAGTAGCCCCTTGAACAAATTATCCTAGAGTGCCAATCTCATAAGGGAAGACAGTTTCTCACAACAGATAAGAAATAAGTATGGGCTAAAAGGGTTGCCTTATCGTAATCCTCTACCTAGAGAAAAAAAGGGACGCATCTCATCATTCAAAATCATATTATAAAAGACTGAGCGAACACAATGCATGAAAAGATCCACCCAATCTCGGGAAATACTCATTCGCAACATCATTGCTTCCAAAAAAACCCCACCCAACCCTATCATAAGTTTTACTCATGTCCAGATTTAATGCAAAGTACCCATTCAAACCCTTTCTCTGACGTTGAAATTGAGCAAGGATCTCATATGCCAAAATTATATTATCCATAATCAGACGACTAGAAACAAAAGCACTCTAAGCCTTATCCTTACACAGTGCAAAACTGTTTGAAATATATTTACCACTACCTTTGAAATAATCTTATATAGGACCGAACAGAGGCTAATAAGGAGAAATTAATGCATTCTCATAAGATTTGCAATTTTAGGAATAAGTATAATATTGGTCGCATTGATATCAGCAAGAGACGTACCACTATTCAAAACAACAAGACAATAAGCACCAATATCATGACAAAAAATATGCTAGTACTTCTAATAAAACAACACCAGAAACCCATCTAGACTCGAGGCCTTGTAGGAGCCAGAACCTTTAAAGCCTCAAAATGTTATCATGCCTGAAGGGTGCCAATAAGGACTCTGAGATATGAACAGATTCTTGAAATACGTAGTAGAAACATCAAACAATCCCTCATCCTTACGGACCAAGTTTGCATCCTCTATAATCATATAATAAACTTTATTCGGTGAAATCAGAACAATGATTTCAGGACCACAAATCTGAGCCGAAAAATAAAATTTATCTTAATTTTATTTTATGGTTCATAATATGATAGAAATGTCATGTGAAAATTTTGATAAGAAAATTTTACCGATTATGTATTTAATTATGGGAAGGACCAAATCGCATAAAATGCAAAAGTTGAATTCTAGTAGCTAGAAGGATCAAATAGTTATGGAATTCAAAAATTAACATCCTTATATGGTAATTAGACCATTAATAAAAATTTAGTAGATATTTTTGGATGATTCATCCATGGAAAATTAGAAAAAGGCTAAGGACTAAATTGGAAATCAAAATTATTAAAGATGATAAATTAATTAAATAGAAATAAAAATCATTTTTAAAATATTATTCCCCAAAATATTCCATGGAAACCCTAGGAGTGAGAGAAGAAACTTTATTGGCCAAATTGGGTAAGTTTTCTTGTCCCATTTTTTGTAATTTTGATATTTTTGAAACCAAGATAGCTTAATCTATCTATTTGGGGGATCAATTTGAAGAGTTATCAAAGTATGGAAATTAGGTCATGGATGTATATGCTGAAAATTTAAAATTTATGGTAGAAAATGAAAGGTTGTTGATAGATAAACAACTTTTACAAAATGATTTTTTATGAAAACATGATTTAGGGACTAAAGTGTAAATTTGTGAAAATTAAAGAAAAATTTTGAATTTTATAGAATATATATGATGTAAATTTTGAGGTTAAATTTCGGTTAGGCTTGGAATAGGGAGTAAATTGCATAAATTTCATTTTCCGAGCCTAAAAGTTAGGGGCAAAATGGTTATTTTGCCTAGGATGTAAATTGAGTTTACTTGAATATCAAATGTGATAAATTGATGTAAATTTTACTCGTATAGATCCAAATAGACCAAATTTGGAGCTAGAACAAGGAAAAGAGGAAAATGTCGGATTAGTAGATTTTACGTACACGAACATTTGTCGAGGTAAGTTCGTGTAACTAATTTGTGTATGTTTATATGTTGGAATTAAATGTTGCATTGTGAAATGTATAAATATCATATATATATATATATATATGTGTGTGTGTGTGTGTGTGACATTGAAATTGTATCTTACAAAGCCCAATCAACGATAATTCCCGAAAAATGATAAATGATAAAAAAAAATGTTACTTTTATGCTTGAAATGAATGTGGAATGTGTTTATTTGAATTATATGAATGTTATGGATGTATGAAATAATCACATGCCCGATAATGCTTGCAAATGTTTAAATCCCAGTTGAATAAATGGAAAATTGATGGATATGTGATTTCCTGAAATGAATGAAGTCCTGCATTTGTTGCTGACGGGATTTAGCTCGGACGAGTAATCCTATTGACCTCATTACAGGAAGGATTTAGCCCGAATGGGTAATCCTGATATAGAATATCTTATGAATTGGATTTAGCTCGAACGGGTAATCCAGATCAAGTTTCTTAGAGCATATGTCATAAAAAGGATTTAGCCTGGACTGGTAATCCTGTTGTATACATGTGTGGCTCGAGAGTGTACTTTCTGAAATAGTACCTTATGGGTACCATTGAATATGAATTGATGGATCCTAATTTGTACACCTTGAGTGTACTACCTCTGTATCCATTGATATTTCAAATAAATTCAACATGTGACAATCTAAACATGAGATGATATGAATAATAAAATGAGTTATTACACGTATCCGTCTGAAATACAAGAAAATGATGATACATGACAAGTGATATATGAAAGTATGAGATGATGATATTTGTATATAGAAATTATTTGATGAGAATGTTCATCCTTAATTATAGATTTGTACACCTTAAGTGTACTACTTGTGTGACATTGATATTTCGAATGATATGAGTAAAGTTCTGACATGAAATAATCTGAACTCGAGATGAACTATTAGGAAATTATACTTGTAATATAAAGAGATGATTTATACATGTTAAATGAATACATGTTGTGGAAAGCATATGTGCATGGAAACTTGATTGTTGTTGAGCCCATATATATTTTGATGTTATTATGGAATATATGACTAACAAGGGAAATGAGGATGTGTGTAGGGCTTGAGGTCAAATTGATTGAATATGCCTTATATAGTTACCTCAAAATAAAATGAATGGTAAGTTAAGTACCATGTTATACGAACTTACTAAGAATTTTATGCTTACTTAGTTCTATTTCCCTATTTTAGAGTAAATCAGAAACTCGTTGGATTGGAAGCTTGGTGAAGATCACTCATACTATCCATCGGCCCATGTCGGTACAATATGGTAAAGCAATTATGGTTACAATGGCATGTATAGGTTATATTGGTCATATTGGCATGTAAATGCAAATGATTATTGTAATCTAGCCGTTGGAATGGCTAGTGATGATTATATTTTGGTACATGTATATATATGTATTTAAGTTTATTTTATGGAGATAACATAAGTGTTTATTATTGATTGATTGAGAAAGGTTAAAATGAGTATGCTTATAAAAGGTAAGATTAAAAGCATGAGTGCATGTAACAATATATCATATCAGATGTTATAAATTGCTTAAATTCAATGCTTGGATTGGTTGGTATTTAGATGTAAGTTTGGTGTAGGAATTTGGTATGATTTTGGGTAAGAAATGGAGCTAGGAATGGCTTTATTTTGTCCACACGGGCAGACACATGGGCATGTGTCTAGACCGTCTGTGACACACGGCCTGGTACATGGGCATGTGGTTAGGCCGTGTGTCCCCTGCACCTTAAATTCGAGAAAACAGAATGCTCAGAATTAAGCATACGAGCAGAGACACAGGCATGTGTCTCAGCCGTGTGTGCTACACGGCCTAGCACACAGGCGTGTGGCATGGCCGTGTGCACAAGTCAGAGAGTTTCACGGGGTCGAACATAGCCTGTAGCACAGGCGTGTCCCAGGGTCAACGGGCGTGTCCCTTGGACCACATGGGCGTGTGAGCCCTGCACCTTGGAAAAATTTTGAAATTTTGCAAAAAATTCTTAGAGTTTCCGTTTAAGTCCCGACTTGACTCTAATGCTCATTTTGGGCCTCGAGGGTCCATTTAAGGGACGTTATGTATAAATCTCGAGGAATGAATAGTTTCGGTAATGCTCTGTAACCCTATTCCGACGACGGATACGGGTTAAGAGTGTTACACCTACATTGTGTTGCAAACTAATGGAAATAACCCGTGTTGCGATCTCCCATTTTTAACCGATTTGCACGAGCTTGCTTTTTCGAATATAGCTTCGCCTTATCGATCTCCAAATTCATTTCCAATCGTGCAGTCAAAAGGTCTATCAAATTATTGTCAGTCCGATCCAATATATCAAGAACCGTAAGTTTAGTGTGCAAATGCAGCGTTTGCCTGCTCAGTCCACCCCAGAAGCTAGCAACCCAACTTTTAACCCCTAGCAAAGGATAGTCAACCGACGGGGAATACAACCCATACTGCTCTCCTAAAGTCGACGAATCTCAGATTCATAAGAATCCTTTGAGACCCACCAGGCTTTAAATCGGAAAGAACGGACCCTCTATTGGAAAGGACGCTCAGTGTCAATCAAGAGGGGGCGATGATTTGAAATCAAATGAGGCAAGTGTTTCAAGGAGAAAGAAGGAAATCGATCCCACCAAGAAGAATTTGCAACCCCCCGATCAAACCGTTCTAGAATATTAGAATCAACCAATTGGCCCTTTTCCCAAGTAAACCACGAATCCTCATAACCCAAATCTTCCAGAAGACAATCCGATAAGGTATTCCTAAACTCCTTCATACACCGCTCGTCCCTAACAACTCCGCCTCTTTTCTCAAAAGAAAAAAGTATTTCATTAAAATCACCACAAACCAACCAAGAAAGACTCTGATCTTTTCCCAAAGATCACAAGAAACTCCAATCCTTTACATGAAATTGAATATCTAGCAACCCATAAAACCCCGTAAAGCGCCATTTATGTAACACACTCAACCGTATTCAATGCCAGAATAGGTTTATGGAGCATTACTGAACTTAAGAAACAATTAAACAACCATTTAGCATACATAGCATCAGTTCATACATTCATCATTCAAACTCAATCAATTTGTCCCTTATACGAGCCTACAGGGCCCTAAACATGTTTTGGGAATGGTTTGGGACTAAACTGGAGACTTATGAAACTTTTACGAATCTTAGAAAATTTTCTTCAAAACAGGGGACACACACCCGTGTGGCCAGGCCGTGTGTCTCACACGAACACTAGACACACCTGTGTCACAGGCCATGTGGACATTCGAAATGGGAGCACATGGACGTTTCCCAACCTGTGTCCAACCCCGTATAACTCTGTGACTTGGGTCACACGGCCAACACACACGCCTGTATGGCTAGCCCGTGTGCCCTAAAAATGGCTAGAAACGTACGTGTGCCAGACCGTTCTGCTAAGCTGTGCCAAATCTGTAGGATATACTAACTTATGCCGTACGGCCAAGTCACATGCCCGTGTGTGAGGCCGTGTAGAGCATACTGACTTGATTTCTAAAACCACGCCAGGGGACACATGGCCGTGTAACATGACCGTATGTTACACACGGCTGAGACACATGCTTGTGTCTCTGCCCATGTGGACAAAAATAGGCTATTTACCAAGCCATTTAGCCACCCCAATTGGTACACACCTTCACCTTCACAAATGATACCAAACCATAGCATAATATGCAATCCAAAACAACCAAACCAAGCCTAAATCCTACCATTTCAATACTAACCAATTCAAGGCACATAAGTACCACAATATGCTATATTAATTCACACAATTCCTTGACTTCTCAAATCATTAAAATGACAATTATCAAATATGCATTATTAAGCCTAATTTCACAAGCATACCTATATCCACAATTTAATAATTTACCATTCGTAGTATATCTAATCATCAATCATCACATAACCATCAACCCAAATCAATTCACAAAACATAACTATACTTATATGTACATTATTCAAACATACCAAAAAGACCAAAATAAGCCATCACACATGGCTATATATACATGCCAAAACGTAAACATTTACAATGCCAAATCATATGGCCGATATCATTACAAAAACATAATTAACATGACTCAAAGTCCCTATACATGCCATATAACCCAAAACATAATTTCAAAAGTACTGAAGTGTCAGTGGATAGTGTGATGAAGTCTTCGACAATCCCTAAGTCCGAGCTAGCTTTGAAATCACTATAAAACATGGATAAGCAACAAAGTAAGCTATATAGCTTAGTAAGCTAGTATGTTAACAATAAGCAATTATCACCATTCATTAATCATTCAAATAACAGAAAACAATATACAACAATTATATTAGATCTCAAAGCTATCAAATGATCATTCACAGAACTTCCCAAAAACTTATCAATTCCATAGTTTCCAAAGCTCAATTCATTAGCGTACGTACCTTGTAACATCTCGTACCAACCTCAAACTCAACCACATCTTTCATTTACCCGTTGAACCATTCGGAATAGAAGTCAGATACTCAAGGTCTCATACGATAAGTACCTATACCATGGCCCGAAGCCAAATCTAGGTAACTTATCTGAAATTCTAATATCATGGCCCGAAGCCATATCAGCCGATATGCATGGCCCAAAGCCAAATCAGTTTGTCTCACACTTGAAGTGCCAAATCATGGCACGAAACCAACTCATGATATCCCTAATGACATGTTACTAGCATCTTAAACTATTCTTAAGGTTCAACTAGGATTCCAACTGTCGAATCTTCGTCGAATCATTTCCAAACTTGTCTGTAATCACATAAGCACAATTCATGCTATATAAAAGCATATAAAATACGTTTGAAACAAAATTATAACATACAAACTAACCTCGAATGTTAAAACAGCAAATTGAGTCGATTAGTCGATAACTTTATCTTTTCCCCGATCCAAATCCGTATTTTTCCTTTCTTAATCTAAATATATTTAAAATTAACTTATTTAATCATCTATTCATTCAATTTAGTCCAAAACACACTTTAAAACACATTTACACTTTTGCCCCACATATTTCACATTTTTCACAATTTAGTCCTTATTTCATAAAATCACAAATTAATGAAATTCAAAATAAACCCATGCTAGCCGAATTATCATAATGCCCCTAGTAGCCCATATTTTTCATTTATTTCACATTTTAATGACTAACTTTACACATTTCTCAATTTAATCCCTATTTTGCATTTTCACTAAAAATCACTTAACAAAACTTGTTTAACTATCAACAACTATTCAAAATCTATCATCAAAATTCATAACTCATACATATTCATCAATAAAATCATTCAAAATCTTTAATAGTTTCGCAAAATAGTCCATGGGCTAGCTAGTACTAGAAGCAACGATCACAAAAACATAGAAATCATTAAAAACCAAATCAAAATCACTTACCAATTTAATCATGCAATTGCCGAACCCTAAATAACATCCATGAATGTTTTTATTCTTGTTAAAATTGGCTAGAAGGGATGAATGAAGAAGAAATTGTTTTGTTTTATTTTAATTATCATTTTAATTATCAATTACCATATTAACATTTAATATTAATCACTTAAAACACTTATTGTAAGCCCATATTTGTCCACCCACCATTTTAATGGTACAATTACAACATAAGGACCTTTAATTTAATAAACTGTAGCTATTAGATACCTTTAGCTATTAGAACTCAAGTTTTACGCTTTACGCGATTTAGTTTTTTTTATCAAATTAACTATTCAAACAGTAAAATTTCTTCACGAAACTTTCACACATACAAACTATCATGCTGTAAACACTAAAAATAATATTAAAATAATTTTATGATCTCAGATTTGTGGTCTTAAAACCACTATTCTAATTTGACAAAAAATGGGTTATTACAACTCTCCTCCCTTAGGGATTTTTGTCCTCGAGAATCTTACCAATGAATAGGTTAGGGTACTATTTTCTCCTAGCTTCCTCAATCTCCCACGTAGCCTCTTCAACACTGTGACTTTTCCATAAGACTTTTACTAAAGCCATGCGTTAATTTCTCAGCTCTTTAATCTCTCGAGCTAAAATTCTGACTGGTTCTTCGTTGTATGTCATATCAGGTTGAATTTCAATCTCTGACGGAGAAATCACATGTGATGGATCAGATACATGAAATACATTATGAATCTTTTCTAACTCCGAAGGTAAAGCTAGTCAATATGCCACTGGCCCCTATTCGTTCAATAATCTCATACGGCCCGATGAATCGTGGACTTAATTTGCCTTTGCGACCGAAATAAAGTATTTTCTTCCACGGAGGTACTTTCAAAAACACTTTATCACTGATTTGAAATTCAATATATTTTTGTTTCAAATCCGCGTACGATTTCTAACGATCTGAAGCTGCTTTCAAACAATCGCGAATTACTTTCACTTTCTCTTCGGTTTCTCTAACCAAATCAACCCTATGAATCTGTTTCTCGCTAAGCTCTATCCAATACAACAGAGTTCGACATTTATGACCATATAAAGCTTCATACGGTGTCATCTTTATGCTCGATTGAAAACTATTATTATATGTAAATTCAACCAGCAGCAAATATTTCTCCCAATTGCCTTCGAATTCTAAAACACAACATCTGACCATACCTTCGAGAATCTGAATTACTCTCTTAGACTGACCATCTATTTGTGGATGAAAAGCTGTACTAAAATTCAAATTTGTACCCAGAGCTTCTTGTAATTTCTTCCAAAACCACGACTTAAACCTTAGATATCTATCCAAAATAATCGAAATTGGCACCCCGTACAATCTAATGATCTCAGCAATGTACAATTCAACTAATCTATCAAGTGAATAGTAAGTACATACCAGAATGAAATGTGTTGATTTCGTTAATCGATCAACAACAACACAAATAGCATTTTTCTTTTTCAGAGACAAAGGTAATCCCAATACGAAATCCATCGTAACTTTGTCCCATTTCCACTCTGGTATTATCACCGGTTGAAGCAAACCCGAAGGTACTTGATGTTCAGCTTTAACTTGTTGACACACTAAACATCTCGTTACAAATTCAAAAATGTCTCGTTTCATACCCGACCACCAATACAGTTGTTCGAAATCATTGTACATTTTAGTACTTCCTAGATGAATGGATAAACAACCACTATGTGCCTCGTGTAAAATTTTCTGAATTAATTTTTTGGCACACAAATTCTATTTCAGAACATCAAACAATCATCAGGTCCAATTTGGTACTCTGAAACACTAGTCGACTCGCATTGCACTCTTTTAGCTTGCAATTCACTATCACATTTCTGAGCTTCGCAAATTTGCTGAAGAAATACTGGTTTAGCCTTTAACTCAGCTAAAATCGAACCATCCTCAGATAATGTCAACTGTGTATTCATTGCTCTCAAAGAAAACAACGATTTTTTACTCAAAGCATTCGCGACCACATACGCTTTCCCTGGGTGATAATCAATTACTAACTCATAGTCTTTTAATAACTCGAGCCACCACCGTTGTCGCAAATTCAAATCTTTCTGAGTCATAATATATTTTAAGCTTTTATGATCAGTAAAGATATGACATTTTTCATCGTACAAATGATGACGCCAAAATTTCAATGCAAAAACTATAGGAGGCAATTCTAAATCATGCACCAGTGCCTAAGTTAACAATGCTTTCAATTGATCAAAGCTTTGTTAACATTTCTTAGACCATTTAAACTTTACATCTTTCTGTAGCAGTCTGGTCATCGGTGTAGCAATGATCTAAAACCCTTTAAAGAAGCGTCGATAGTAACTAGCCAATCCTAGAAAACTTATGACTTCGGATACATTTCTAGGTGGTTTTCAATAAATAACTGCAAAAATCTTGCTCAGATCAACTCGAATGCCATCCGTCGAGACAATATGTCCCAAAAATTTGGCTTCTTGGAGCCAAAACTCACACTTACTGAATTTAGCATACAGTTTCTTATCTCTCAAGGTTTGCAACACAATCCTCAAATGCTTGGCATGCTCAGAGTCATCTCATGAATAGATCAGAATGTCATCAATGAACACAACAACAAATCTGTCTAATTATGGTCTAAAAATTTGATTAATCAAATCCATAAAAATGGCAGGAGCATTAGCTAGTCCAAAAGGCATAACAAAGAATTCATAATGTTTGTACCTCATTCCGAACTCAGTTTTTGGTACGTCTGAGTCTTTAACTCGCAACTGATAATAACCAGATCTCAAATCAATTTTTGAAAACACTATTGCACCTTTTGACTGATAAAAAAATCGTCTATTGTCGGCAATGGGTACTTGTTCTTTATTGTAACCTTTTTGAGCTGACGATAATCAATACATATCCTCATTGACCTATCTTTCTTCTTTACGAACAATACAGACTCACCCCAAGGAAAAAAACTAGGTCATGCAAAACCTCTATCCGTTAACTAGTGCATCTGAGCTTTCAACTCTTTCAACTTTGTCGGAACCATTTTGTACGGAGCTATAGATATCAGCAAAGTTCCCTGTACTAACTCAATGGCAAACTCAATCTCTCAGACTAGTGGCAACCCAAGCAACTCTTCTGGAAATACATCTGGATATTCACAAACTACAGGCATCGATTCAATCTTCTTTTCAGACACTTTGGTATCAAAAGCATATGCTAGGCACGCATCACAACCTTTTCTCACATATTTCTGAGCCGACATCGATGAAATCACTATTGAAAATCCACTCGACTCATCAGATTCAATCCAAAGAATTTCATTATTCTAACACTTTAATTCTATAGTCTTTCATTTACAGTTCACAACAGCATCATGTAGAGTCAACCAATCCATACCCAAAATCACATCAAACTCATCAAATGGTAAAAGCATCAAGTCAGCCGGAAAATAGTAACCTCGAGTCATTAAAGGAGAATTCTTGCATACTTTGTCAACTAGAACATACTTGCCTAAAGGGTTCGATATTTTAATCATAAACTCAGTAATTTCAATAGGTAATTTCTTACTAGACACTAAATTCTCACAAACATACGAATGTGTCGATCTAGGATCAATTAAAGCAGTCACATTAGTGTCGTAAAGAGAAAATGTACCCGGTAATAACATCTGGTGATGACACTTCTTCGCGAGCGCGAATAGCGTAGGCTCTGGCAGGTACTCTAGCTTCAGATCTCACTAGGGAGTCCTTTGTTGCCCCTCGACTACCACTCACCTTTCCAGCATTTCTTGGTGGTCTTCCTCTAGTCGACATATTACTTGGTCTCACATTCTAAAGTTTATCTTTCTCAATCATCTCAGGACAGTCTTTAATAAAATGATTCGGCAAGCCACATTTGAAACAAGTTTTAGTACTCTTATTCCAGCATTCAGCAAAATGTCTTCTCCTGTACTGATGACACTCGGGTTTGTTATTTCTCACGCTGCCAACGCTAGGGACAGAAGTAGCTTGAGCTTTAGAATTCACAGGTTGATTTCCACGATCTCTATTTTGGTATCCGACTGATGCATTCGATCGACTATACGAATCTCGGGATTTCTTTGATAAAGTATGATAAGGTTTATTCATCGGTCTTTTTCTCGACTCTCTAGCCTCTGAATCAGCTTTCTTATTTTCTCGACTAAAGTCTTCGACTTTGTAAGCCCGACCAACTAACACAACAAATTCTTTCAAATCTAATATCCCGACCAGAAGTTTAATATCTTCGTTCAACCTATCAACAAACCATTTGCACATAATCTTTTTGGTAGAAACATACTCCCGAGCATACTTGCTCAACCGTACAAATTCTCTCTCGTACTCGGTTACGGTCATGCGGCCTTGTTTCAGTTCTAAAAACTCTTTATGCTTTTGATCCAGAAACCGTTGACTGATGTATTTCTTTCGAAACTCGGTCTGAAAGAATTCTCAGGTAAATCTCTCCCTCGGCACCACCGATACTAATGTATTCCACCACTGATATGCGGTATCTCTCAGAAGGGATATAGCACACTTTAAACATTCAGCTTCATGTAAGAAATCTCATCAAACACTCGAATCATATTTTCAAGCCAAAACTCAGCTCTCTCAGGGTCATCATCAACATTAGCTCTGAACTCTTCAGCCCCGTGCTTATGGATCTTATCAACTGGAGGCTTGTTCAATATCAAAAGCTCAACTCCTTGAGGAGCTACAGGAATCAGTTGGGGATTAGGAGGGGGTGGAGGTTGTTGAGTAGCCGAGTTTGTACGAATGTATTGAGTAAACCACTTTTTCATCATTTGGAAAAAGGCTTCTCTAGCCACTCCTCCTTGGCTACCCAACACGGTTATAGAATTAGACGGCTATCCCTTGAGCGGGAGCGAGCGCATTACTCTCAACCTCATCAGCTATAGCTCGATTGGGATCCATTTACTATATGAAAACACATTTGAAAATGTCAGGAGTCATCACACTATCACAGTTTATATATGGCATGTATAGCTAGACTTTCACACACGCTACGTTAGTCCTAGAATAGACTAAACCGTAGCTCTTATACTAATAAATCTAACACCCCTCACCCATATTCAACACTGAAATAGGGTTACGAAGCATTACCGGACTTATGAAACAATTAAACAACCATTTAGCATACATAGCATCATTTCATACATTCATCATTCAAACTCAATCAATTTGTCCCCTATACAAGCCTACAAGGCCCTAAACATGCTTTGGGAATGGTTCGAGACTAAATTAATGACTTATGAAACTTTTACGAAACTTAGAAAAATTTTTTCAAAATAGGGGACACACGCCTGTGTGGCCAGGCCGTGTGTCTCACACGACCGCCAGACACGCCCGTCTCATATGCCGAGTGGACATTCGAAATGGGAGGACATGGACGTGTCAAAACCCGTGTCCGACCCCATATAACTCTCTGACTTAGGTCACACGGCCAACACACATGCTCGTGTGGCTAGCCCTTGTGCCCTAAAAATGGTCACACACACCTGTGTGCCAGACCGTGTGCTAGGCCATGCCAAACCTATAGGGTATACTGACTTATGCCACACGGCCAAGTCACACGCCCGTGTGTGAGGTCGTGTGGAACATACTGACTTGATTTCTAAAACCACACCAGGGGACACACGACTGTGTAACATGATCGTGTGCCACACACGGCTGAGACACATGCCCGTGTCTTTGCCCGTATGGACAAAAATAGGCTATTTACCAAGCCATTTAGCCACCCCAATTGGTACACACCTTCACCTAAACAAATTATACCAAACTATAGCAAAATATGCAATCCAAAACAACCAAACCAAGCCTAAATCCTACCATTTCAATACTAACCAATTGAAGGCACATAAATACCACAATATGCTATCTTAATTCACACCATTCCTTGACTTCTCAAATCATCAAAATGAATATTATCAAATATGCATTATTAGGCCTAATTTCACAAGCATACCTATATCCACAGTTTAACAATTCACCATTCATAGTACCTATTATCATCAATCATCACATAACCATCAACCCAACTCAATTCACAAAACATAGCTATACTTATATGTACATTATTCAAACATACCAAACAGACCAAAATAAGCCATCACACATGGCTATATATACTTGCCAAAACGTAAACATTTACAATGCCAAATCATATAGCCAATATCATTACCAAAACATAATTAACATGACTTAAAGTCCCTATACATGCCATATAACCTAAAACATAATTTCAAAAGTACCGAAGTGTCAGTAGATAGTGTGATGAAGTCCCTGACGATCCCTGAGTCCGAGCTAGCTTTGAAATCACTATAAAACACGGATAAGCAACAAAGTAAGCTATATAGCTTAGTAAGCTCGTATGTAACAATAAGCAACTATCACCATTCATTAATCATTCAAATAATAGAAAACAATATACAACAATTATATTAGATCTCAAAGCTATCAAATGATCATTCACATAACTTACCAACAATTTATCAATTCCATAGTTTCCAAAACTCAATTAATTAGCGTATGTACCTTGTAACATCTCGTACCAACCTCAAACTCAACCATCTCTTTCATTTACTCGTTGAACCATTCAGAATAGAAGTTAGATACTTAAGGTCTCATATGATAAGTATCTATACCATGGCCCGAAGCCAAATCAAGGTAACTTATCCTAAATTCTGATATTATGGCCCGAAGCCAAATCAGTCGATATGCATGGCCCGAAGCTAAATCAATTTATCTTGCACCTGAAGTGCCAAATCATGGCCCGAAGCCAACTCAAGATATCCCTAATAAAATGTCACTAGCATCCTAAATTATTCCTAAGGTTCAACTAAGATTCCAACTGTCGAATCTTCGTCGAATCATTTCCAAACTTGTCCGTAATGACATAATCACAATTTATGCTATATCAAAGCAGATAAAATGCATTTGAAACAAAATTATAACATACGAACTTACCTCAGATGTTAAAACGACGAATCGAGTCGATTAGTCGATAACTTTATCTTTTCCCCGATCTAAATCTGTATTTCTCCTTTCTTGAGCTAAATATATTTAAAATTAACTTATTTAATCATCTATTCATTCAATTTAGTCCAAAACACACTTTAAAACACATTTACACTTTTGCCCTACATATTTCACATTTTTCACAATTTAGTCCTTATTTTATAAAATCACAAATTAATGAAATTCACAATAAACCCATGCTAGCTAAATTACCATAATGCCCCTAGCAGCCCATATTTTCATTTATTTTTCATTTATTTCACACTTTAACCACTAACTTTACACCTTTCTCCATTTAATCCTTATTTTGCATTTTCACTAAAAATCACTTAACAAAACTTGTTTAACTATCAAAAACTATTCAAAATCTATCATCAAACTTCATAACTCATACATATTAATCAATGGCATCATTCAAAATCTTTAACAGTTTTGCAAAATAGTCCCTGGGCTAGCTAGTACTAGAAGCAACAATCACAAAAACATACAAATCATTAAAAACCGAATCAAAATCACTTACTAATTTAATCATGCAATTGCCGAACCCTAAATAACATCCATGATTTTTTTCTTCTTGTTAAAATCGGCTAGAAGAGATGAATGAAGAAGAAATTATTTTGTTTTATTTTAATTATCATTTTAATTATTAATTACCATATTAACCTTTAATATTAATCACTTAAAACACTTATTATAAGCCCATATATAAGCCCATATTTGTCCACCCACCATTATAATGGTATAATTATAACATAAGGACCTTCACTTTAATAAACCTAGCTATTAGACACCTTTAGCTATTAGAACTCAAGTTTTACGCTTTACACGATTTAGTCTTTTTTATCAAATTAACTATTCAAACGATAAAATTTCTTCACGAAACTTTCACATATACATACTATCATGCTATAAACACTAAAAATAATATTAAAATAATTTTATGACCTCAGATTTATGGTCTCAAAATTACTATTCTGATTTGACTAAAAACGAGCTGTTACAATTTATCAGTACCAAAGGATTCTTGAACCACAACATCTATATGAAAACAAGAAAAACTACACAAGTCAACCAGGACATCCGAATGCCAACCTAAACTCAAACTCCCTCGCATACCATCTGTCTTCACCTCAACTACATGAAAAAAACCATACCTCTATCGAACATGTTCCATATGAATCGAATTTAATTTTGTTTCCATCAAGAAGGCAATGTGGGAATTATATAATTTTAGCATATGCCGAATTCATCCTATAGCCAATGGACTCCCCAACCCACGGACGTTCCAACAGAATAGTTTCATGGTTGTCGGTTGATCTGCCCCTTAGTAGTCTCCGATATATTATTGTGACAAGTCAAAACACACTTATCATTAACCCCAATTAAATTTGAACACTTAGAAACAAGTCTAAGGCCACAAACTACTCATCATTTCTTACACTCAACACTAGGCACATGGCTTTCAAATCATGAACCATCAACAACATTCCCACCATACCCAAAGCGCTACCCTATCCCCCAAAAGCATTTCCCTTCAGATTAAACCCCAACATAGGATTGATAGGACCCGAAGCAGGTCCAAAAGGCTTTGTCCAAATACCATCACAAAAAATCTTATCCGAAGAAACCCCATCCATCAAACTTCCAACACTTTCTTCTATAGCCAAACACTTTCAACAACAGTGGCCCTCTAACCTATTTCCCGTAGAGATGCATCCCACCCCATATCAGAATTAGTAATGTCCTTTGTCAAACGAATGGGATATAAGCTATCACCATGTCCCAAACAACCACACATATAGCAAAACAATGTCAATTTCTCATAACAAAATTGAACATACAAAGAATTTCCAAGGGAAAGTAGAAGTTTCTTCCTCCTTTAATAAATCCCAAATGTCAAGCCTTACCCGCATGCGCATATAAGAAAGAGTACCACTACTAACCTGCTTTGTAATAGCCCGATTTTTAGTGGGGTAGGAAATAGTGGTTCGAGGCCACCAAATCTGGCGAGTAAGCTCATAAATTTTATTATTTAATATTTACAAGTCAAATATGGTTTTAAATTTTTTTTGAATTCGTAATTTATGTCTTATAATGAATTATTAGGTTCAAGTGATAAAACCCTAGTTCAAGCGGTTTTAGAAAATGAGGTATCGAGACCTCATTTCTATAAACCAAGTCGTAAATATTTTTATAAATATTTACGAGTGTCATTAAGGTAGTATTAAAGTTTCATTGAAAAAAATTAACGATTCGACAGTTAAGTAATTAAAAAGGATTAAATTAAAAAAGCTACAAAACTTGCTAATTATAATAATAAAGTGACTAAATGACTTTATTAATAAATAAGGAGGGACTTAAGTGATAAATATGCCTAAATTAATGGATGACATCATATGAATAAAAAATAATAATAATAAAAGAAATAATGGCAAAATTGTAATTATATTCAAATTAAATAAGACAAATTGAAATTAAAAAGCATTCTAGGCTTTTCTTCTCCAATTTTTGGTTTAAAATAGACAAGGGAGAGAGATCAAGCTGGTTTTTAATATTTTTGCCTCATGTGAGTTCAATTCTTACTCCTTTCTTATATTTTTTATGTTTTTGAGATTGTTGCAATTAGGTCCAACTAAATCTTACTTTAGTTTTTGATTTTGTTAAAGATTTTGGATGTTGTTATTGATGAATCTATATGATTTTTTATGCTAAATGATGAATTTAGGATATTAGTTGTTATTTAAAAGTATTTTGTTAAGTGATTTTGATGAATTTTTCGATTAAGGATTAATTTGTTAAATTAGTAAAAATACAAGGATTTGTTGTGAAATTATAGCAAAAATGGGATGTATTAAATGCCATGAATATTCGGATAGCTTGGATTTGTATTAAAAATGGTAAATTTGCATGTTTTGGGTTCAAAGACTAAACTGAATAAAAGTTACTTTAGGAGCAACTTTGTAAAAATGTCAAAAATGATCAAATTGCATGAAATGAATTTTTTTATTGTTTAAATTAATAAATTGAATGAAATTATTAATTTAGATCAAGATCAGGCGGAAAATAGAGGAAAATAAAAAATTACCAAAATTCCCCTAAACTTTGGTATTTCTACAATTTAGCCAGATAAGTTTGTGTAACTAAATTGTATGTTTATATGTTTAAATTGAATGTTATGTTTGTGAAATTTATAATTTCCATGTATAAGTATTGATCACATATTCGAAGATATCTAACAAGTACCAAATCCTGTTTGAACCTAAGAAATTCAATGGATACAAATGACATTGTCATTAAGGGTTCCCGATTGGTTGTGGTCCTGCATGTGTTGCGGACTCACCAAAGCTCTTATGAGCATCCCGATATATGTATCTCTTGAGCTTCTTGTTATTTGGCTCTCCAGAGCGTCCTGATATTGGCTCGCATGAGCTTCTTGGTTTACAGCTCTTATGAGCTGCCCGATACTCAGCTTGAATAAGCTTCCCGTTATACAGCTCACATGAGCTTCCCATTATATGGCTCGAAAGAGGATCCCGTTTACATACTCATATGAGCATACATGTATATGAATTGATGGATTATAGCTTTGTACACTTTGTGTGTACTACCCGTGTATCCAATGATATTCTAAATGGTTCAACGACAAATTTTCTGTTAAGTGACAATATGAGTTTGATACAAACTAATACAGGTATACATATATATGAAATTTATGGAAAATGATGGTACATGATATATTGATATAATGAATTGGATGATATATATATGAAGAAATGGTAAGAGAATGATATGTATCATGACATGTACATATATGAATAAATTTGATATGTTGATACATGGAAATTATGTAAGTTGAGACAAGTAATAAACTCAAGTGTGACATATTGAGAAAATAAGTTTAACAATGATGAATTTGTATGAAATATGTTTAAGTACGCTAACAAGTGTTGTTGTTTGATGCTTAGGCAAGTGCCAAGCTATTGGTTGAATCGTAATATGTTTATTTATATGATGCATTGAAATGATAAGTACTCAAATGAGAATATGCTAGTGCTCATGAAAGAGTGGTAAGGTTTAAATTATGAAATTTCTTATGAATTGACTTATCATGTGATTAATTCAAAAAAGACTATGTTTAAATGCATTAGCTTGTGGCTATGGTTAAATGATATGCTTATGACTTGTGTGTTATGCTTATAGAATGAGTGTGGAAAGTACAGAAATGCAAATGAAAATAAAGAAATTTGGAAGAGTTCTAAGTTGTTTAAAATCCTACTATGCTAGGGATACTATGTATAAGTGATGTTGTGGATTTATTCACCTTGTGAATTAATGAATATAGTTTCATGAGTATTGCAGTATCGATATTGTATTATTCTTGATATGTATAAATTTTATATTTGAAATAAAATAATATGATTAAAGTTTATACGAGCTTACTAAGCATTAATTGCTTATGTAGTTGTTTTCTTTTACTTTTCAGATTATCTGAAGCTCGATCGGGTTGGAAACTTTTCGGAGCTATATCACACTATCCATTGGTTCTATCGGTATTTTTGAATGTTTTTATTTTGGTTATAATGGCATGTATAGGTTATTTTGGATAAATGTTGGTCTATATGTGTTTTGTTAAGATTAGTCACATATTTGGCTTGTGTTTTGGTGTTTAGGTATGTGCATAATTTGCCTTATAATGCTGATGTGTGGAATGGTGAAAGATAAAATAGTAGTTGAAAATGCATATGAGGTGTGTTCTATAACTTGGTGTGATTTGGTACTATGTTATAGTAAGTGTATATGTATTTTATGCTATTGAATAAGTGGCACAACTGGTACCAAATGGTAAGTTTTAGTAAATGATTTACATGTTGTGTATTAATGCGATTAGACATAAAAGTTGGTTGATTACTTAGTTACATGGATTATATGGTTAAACATAATTGTATTGGTCATTTAAGGTGCCTAAGGGCATATTGATTTTATGTGAATATACTACATGTTTAGGGATTGATTTAGATGCTACAATATGACTTGTTTATATACACAATGTTGATTGTAGGTTGACACCAAATTGGGTGAGAAATATGGTTTGTAAAATGGCCTATTTCCGTCCACACGGGTAGAGACACGAGCGTGTGTCTCATCCGTGTGTGACACACAGCTAGGTGACACGGTCGTGTGTCCCTTGTATCTTTTAATTGTGCAAGTTAGTATGCTCACACGGCCTAGCACACGGGCGTGTGGCTTGGCCGTGTGACCCAAGTTAGAGAGTTACACGGGTACGGACACGGGCTGGGACACGATCGTGTGTCCTTATTTCGAATACCCACATGGCTCGAGACACGAGCGCGTCTCCTGACCGTGTGATTCACACAGTCTGGTCACACGGCCGTGTGTCCCCTGCAATTTTGAAAAAAAAAATTCATTGTTTTCCGAAAAATTCTTTGAGTACTCGGTCGAGTCTTGACTTGTTTCTAATGTGTATTTTAGGCCCCGAGGGCTCGTATAAGGGACAATTAGAATTTGGTTATTGACATGAATGCTATATGATATGAAATGTTTTCATTTTCTGTCTGTTTGATTTGTAAACTCCGGTAATGCTCCGTAACCCTATTTCGACAACGGATTCGGGTTAGGGGTGTTATATGCTTAGCAACATATTCTTCAAAAGTACCAACAAAATTACCCAACTACCAAGCAACAAATTCCCAGAACAGTCTCGGCGACAAACCATGAACCTACACCAAAAAATAGGAGTAAATTAACAGCACAAGCATCGAATCTTTATTCGATTACAAACAATGAAACACCAACAGGTGATTGTTAAAAGTTCATGGGGCACCAGTCACCACCTGATGGAAAAATTGGAAGAGAAATCTCTTATCACCTAGATTAGTGATTTGAACACCCCCGACCCCTAATGGATGCCATAGATTAGCTAACGTAGTACGCATCGCATGGAAATGCATCGCACTGGCCATAAAAAAACAGCCCACCAAACATAAATCGTACAAAGGTTTTGGTGTTGTCAAAGCCGCCACAATCAGAATTTCATCATCCTCTGCTTTCGAAATTTGTAGAGTAGCCAAATCATTTTCCATAACTGCCCAGGAACCACAATGAAACCCCCACCACCGGACCAACAAATAGGCGAACAACAAGAACGAAGCAAAACAAAAAGAAAAAAGAAAAGAAAAGAAAAAAAGAAACATCAAAACCGTAGAAGATAGCCGAGAAGAGAAAGTAACCGTTATGCAAAGAAACAGACAAAGTCGTGCCAAGAGGCAGACTAAAACATTACTAAATTACAACAATCCCATACTTAATTTTTTCTTATTTATTTTTTCATTAAATATTTTATATAGCATGCGGCTGGTATTGAACTTTATGGTGGTCCTCTTTCTTTCGTATGGCTACTGCAACAAATGCTAGTTGTTGTTAAGTTTTTTCTTTTTTAATGGTTAGAAATTTCTTGAAAAGTTTACATCATTTTCATGATTTTTATGAAAGGAAATATTGATGGTTGAGAATAAAATTTGTTTTTATCATTAAATATTATTATTAAGTTTAATTCCGACAAATTGATGTAATGATAAAATATGTTGCATTTTTAAAAAAAATATAAATCTAGATATTAAAAATTACATTATTAAATATGATAATTAAAAATATAAAACATACATAATAAAATACATGGAGAATAAAGGGGAAAGTTATATTATTTTATTAAATTTTTAAAAAATATATATTAATTATATTTGTTTTTTTTAAGAGAGTATAAATTTGTTTGTCTTAAAACATCATCTTTGGTGTAAGTAGAGAAATTGTAATTATAAAAACGTCTATTTCGTTATGACTTTTTAAAATAAAATTATCAACGGTAGTCTAAATGAGACAAAGTGATTATTCTAATTGCATATTAACACATTATGAAAGCCTTTAACATGTTATGAAAAGGCAACGTTGACTTTTTCTAAAGTATTTATACAACTATTGGTTTGGCGTGCTAATTGGCGAATAAAAAAATAATACTCCTGCCTCAATAAAAATATATATATTTTTTGGTTAAAATTTTCAAACTTTCACTTCAAATTTTTTAAAATTTTCAATTAATTAATTTTTAAAAAAAATATATTTAAAAATTAATTCATTAAAAGTTTTTATAATATATATTTTTAATATTTATATATAATAAATTTTAAGGAAATTTTTTTTTCACTAAAAGTCAAAATGTGATATTTTAGTGAGACAGATCAAATAATAATCCATCTTTTGTAAAATATAATATATAATAATTGAATCAAATATTACTTTAAAAAAATTGAAATTTGTTATACCACATTGAAAAGTCTTTATTTGAATGTCTTCGAAAATATTTTAAACAAGAGATTATGACGTACTTAAGATACAAGTAAAAAAGTTTTATGTAAAAATGTATTTGCAAGAATTTTATATAAGAAATAAATGAGCCTTTGGATGAAATGGAATGGTATTTTTTTTTTTTTTGAAATTTTGATGTCTTAAGTTTAAGTATCACATTTTGTGAATTTATTTTTTGTTTAAATTGTTTTACTTTCTTTTGGTCAGAACTAGGGTATCCACTGTCTATAGTGATAACTAATTCCCTTGTTGCAGGTACTCTAAAGAGGTAAAAAGTTGACCATGAAATGTGCTCTATTCCCATGAGTTTGACCTAATGGTTAAGAGATGAGGCGGGCAACAACCACACCACACCTCATGGTTTGTTTAAATTGTTTTTCAATCTATAGATTTTATACCAAATATAAAAATATTCTCATAATAATATTGATAAAAATACTCGCATAATAATATTTTTACTTTCTAAATATAAGAGCATTTTAGTCATTTCCTAACTGAGTTTGTGTCAGAGTTAGTGTCCAATTGACTTTTGACACTAACTCAATCAAGCATTTTTAATTGTTGATGTCTGATTATTTGTAATATCAACTCCGTCAAAGATTTTAAGTAGTAGATATATATATATATATATATATATGAGGCAAAGTTTATCAACATTTTTTTTTGGTGAAAATAAGAAATACCAAACTAATTGCATAATAGTTTATCAACATCTTTTATATCTTTTAGATGCAACTAGTTTAATCTAAAGGATATCATAATATATGTTTTAAACAATCACACAACTTTAGAAATATTATTAATAAATGTAACTAATATTAATAATATTTAATACAATAAAAATAAATTATACTTGTTCATACAAAGTACAACAAGCAAGGAGAGTAAGAAGGAGGTAGGGAGAAGTTAGTGGTGGTTCTATGGAAATTAGTTCACCTAAAGAGGTGGAGAGCTAGAAAGGAACAAGAGAACAGACTGACTTAAAGAGAGAGAGGGGGGGCAGATTTGCTTTGAGTAACTTTAGGGTTGAAAAGTGGATCCCTTCTTCATCATTGAAAGGGATTTTATAGGAGAGATCCACTTGTCCATTAGCATAACGTGACAAGTTGCTATAAGGAAAGTTGCCATTATGCAAAGCATGAAGAACATGCACTGTGGACCCATTCTGTTATGCATTCAATCAGTATGAGGTTGTTACACCTAAATGGGCCCCTTATTGCATTGAGAACGTGTTTACACTTTAAGAGTGTTAACACCTAAAAGCGAGTACCTAGAAAACGACTGATCTTCTCATTATCTAGGAGCGGATGGGCTTGTTAGGAATGCTTATGTAACACCTCTAACCCAAATTCGTCGCCGGAGCTGGGTTACAAAGCATTACCGGAGTTTACAGAACAAATAGATAGAAATTTCACATTATATTATATTTATATTAGAAAGCAATCAAAATCATACATATTGTCCCTTATATGAGCCCTCAAGGCCCAAAATGTGCCCTTAGGCACCTCAAATGACAATTTAAAGACATGTTAACCAAATATCTCAATTTACTTATTTGACCCAATTCATATATGCATTTTCAAACCACATATTAATCACACTTCAACATGATAAAACCACTTATATATATACATCAAAATATACCAACACAAGTCATTCAAATGGCTAATCTCAACAAAACATTTATATGCCATCAATGGCAAAAATAACCTATACATGTCATTATAACCAAATTAATTTACTGAAAGTACCAAAAAAGCCGATGGATAGTGTGAAATAGCTCTGACCAACTTCTAACCCATATAAGTTTCCGAATTACTATAAAACACAAAAAATAACATAGAGTAAGCATTTAAGCTTAGTAAGTTCGTATAATTTAGAATTTAACTTACCAATTATTCACATTTAAGGTAAGCATACAAACATATCCAAACCAATTTGGCCAAAAGCCTAAAAACATAACCTCATCATGTTAGCCATGTAATTCACATATAAGATTCAATACACATGGATGAATTCATCTAGTAATCACATTTCATGAATTTCATATATCTATATCGATAATAGTCATATCAAACTCATATATTTTCATAACAGATTGTGCCCGTTGAACCATTTAGAATATCCTTGGATACACGGGTAGTACACACAAGGTGTATAGAACTGAAATCCGTCAATTCATATTCATGTATGCTCATACGAGCAGTAACGGGAAGCTCTTCCGAGCTGAATAACAGAAAGCTCATGAGAGCTATGTATTGGAAAGCTCTTGTGAGCTAAATATCGAGAAGGTCATGCAAGCTGTGGTGTGTCCGTAACACATGCAAGACATCAACTATATCGGTAACCCTAATGACATTGTCATTTGTATCCTACGGATTCCTTAAGGTTCAAACGGGACTCAGTAATCATCGTATATACAACCAGTATTTATTCATGACAATTATACAATTCACAAACAATAATTCAATTTAATACATATGAATGTACCATTTAATTACACGAACTTACCTCGACAAGTGTATGTAGATACGAAGGCGACTAATTAGATATTTTCTCTTTGCCTCGATCTAACTCTGTATTAGGTCTATTCGGATCTATATGAATGAATTTAACTAAATTTAGTACAATTCATATCCAATTTAGTCTAACACATATTTTTAGAAAAATTACTATTTGCCCTTATACTTTTAATTTATTACAATTTAGTCCCAAGGCTCGAAAAATAAAATTCATACAATTTAATCCTTACTCAAGCCTAGCTTTCATACATATTAATAGCAGCCCATGTATTTCACAAAATTCAGAATTTTATCATAAATTTATCATCTTTTCAATTTAGTCCCTAATTGATAATTTCATCAAAATTCGCTTTTCAAAAGTTGTTTATCTAACAACAACTTTTCATTTTCTATCATAAACTTCCAAACTCAAGTATGCTCATCAATGGCAAAGTCCTAATACTTTAACATTTGTGCAAATTAATCCCTGAGATAGCTAGATTAAGCTATTACAATCTAGGAAACATAGAAATCATAAAAAAAGGGGGGGGGGGGACAAAATACATACCTAATTGAACAAAGTAAGCTTTCTAACATCTCAAGCTTCCATGACTAGGTTTTTTTTTTTTCATGTTTGGTGGATGATGATGACAATATCTTTTTTTTATTTCATTTAATATAACTTTATTCTTTAAATTCCAAAATTAACCTTAATGTTTCATGAAATTTCAAATGATGACTATTCATGCTTATCCATTAAGCATTTTAATGGTCTAATTACTATATAAGGACCTCAAATTTCAAATTCTATAGCTATTTAATACAAATAGTTATTAGAACTCAACTTTTGCACTTAATGTAATTTAGTCCTTTTCATCAAATTAGGTATGTAAACAGTAAAATTTCTTAATGAAATTTTATACAGTATTTCTATCATACATTAGACCATAAAATAATATAAAAATAAATTTTCTTCTAACTTGGGATTTGTGGTCCCACAACCACTGTTCCGATTTCACTGAAAACGGGTTGTTACAGCTCATCTAGTGAATGGCTTTGAAAATGGAAGGCTGTCACTCCTCTGGTCGGGATGGGTGGTTAAACAGGGCATATCTTAGGTGTAGTCAAAGGGGAGATCAACACCTTCTATCTTATTGACACATGTCCAGGTGGTGGAGAGATATAATAATACTAGATTATGGTACGCCAACAATTTAGGTGAAAAAATTATTTAAAATTTTAAAAAAAAATGATATGGACAACCAAATATGGCTTTGGTTAAAATGGTAAAGTTGAGAGATAAAAAATCATAATATTTTAGATTTGAATCCTAACATGTGCAAGTAATTTTCTATCGTATTAAAGTTGTCCTTAAAATAATATTTATTGCATTGTTAAAATAAGGGCTTTTTAGTATCTTTACGATTGAGTTGAGACCCGATTGATACTTGATAGGCCAAAGTGACTAAATTTAGAAGGTTGAAGGCCAAATTGATTAAAAAAATTAAGTCTGAAGTGATAGAATGGATAAATATTAGGGTCTAAATTTATCATTATACCAATATTAATAATAAATGAGGTTATTGTGGTATAATTATAAGCATACAATATTCTTCAATTTTAATTTTGAATATTTATGTAGAATAGCAAAATATAGATTTTTTTTAATTTGACTTTCATTTAACATACATATATAATCTTTTTCATTATAATCTATTAGGATCGACCCGATTAAACAACGAACAAGAAAAATAGCGGAATAAATTGAGAAATTGAACACACAAATTTAACGTAAAAAAACCCCTCCAAAGAGGATAAAAAAACCACGGGCAAAGATAATTTTACTATAATGGCAAAAGAACAAAGAGTACAAAAGATGGAGATAAAAACTAAACCCCGAAAACCCGAAAACAAAGAACCCACAAAACGTAAACACAAAATTCTCTAAATGTGTTATGAGTTCTAATTTCTAATGGGTGTTTTTTCTAAGGTTGTAAAAGAGCCTATTTATAGGCTAAATTCATAGGTCAAATAATAATAAAATAATCTAAACTAATCAGTGTTCGATTGAAACAAGTAAACAGAGTTTAACTGAAAGATTATTTTTCAAATTTGACTCAAAATAGAAGTCATATTTAACATAATCAGTAATAATTAAATATGTAAATCTATATAATAACTAATATATTTTCATTCTAAATTATAATCTTTTATTAAAATGCTTAGAAGAATGATATTTTTTTACGTAACTTTTCAATTTATTTAATTGTTCATTAGAAGATTAATTAATTTAAAGGTATTATATTTTTCTAAAATATGAAATTAAAAATAATGGACGATATCAATGTTTTAAAAAGCTAGACAGGTGATTAAAGCATCAATTCTCAATTCGATTGGTTCAAATACTAGTCCAACAATAATTAAATAAACAATTAAAAAGTTCATAAAAATTAATATAAAATTTAAAAAGTTATTGAAAATTTTATAAATTGATTTAACCAGTAGGTTTTTATCTCAATTTCTACTTTTATACCAATTCAAAGTAGTTCATTTAGAGATTGATTCAATCCTTTTATTATGATCAATATATCAACTAGTTTCCTATCCAATCAATTTAACTAACTAATACAATTTGATTCCAATAATACACTAACAAAAAGTTACAATTTGATTCCAATAATATACTAACAAAAAGTTATCATTGCAGTTTGAAATAGTAATCATTTTATTAATTCTCCCGATATTTATATCGGGTTTTCAATTAACCAAAAAAAAAACATTTTATTACAAAGTTATATATTTATTTTATTTTGTTACTTTACAATTTATTTATACACCATTATAAATATAAAATATTTAGTTTATTGTTATTTTAATAATAATAATTTTATTGTTTAAATTAATAAGATTTTAGGGTTGATCATAAAACAAATAAATAAAACAATAATTAATATTTTCTTTTAATAAAATCAGACAAAATAACTGATTAATACATTGTCACCTATAAGAATATATATTACACAACTAAAAATAAAATGTAATAGTAAATGAATTATTTAAATTTTATTAAAAACAATTTATTATATATTAATTTAGACATAAAAATTAATATAAAAAATTCATTAATAAAAAATAACTAAAAAATTTAGACCTCAATATTAATGGTAATAAAAATAAATAAAAACTAGTATTGAATCCCCGCTAAGCTGGGTATCATGTTCTTTTATGATTTAATTAACTAATTAATAATAAATTAGATTTTATTAAATAAATGGTGAATTTTAAATTTAAAACTATTGTTTAAGGTTGGCTATGAATTTTATTAGTTGGTGAATTGACTTCTATCATTTAAAATTTATATAAAAAAATTATAAAAGAAAATGAATCGAATATGAATGCTAAGCAATCAACTACAAAAATCAATCGAAAATAATGCCTGAATCAAGGTCATTAAATATATTATATAAATTGAAAATTAAATCACTCTAATAAATTACTTGAATAAAGTTTTATATTTCAATATCTTATATAAACAAATTGTTTTGTTAAAATTAAATCATTATGATAAATTATACATTTATAAAATAACATGTAAATGAATATATAAAAATTTTACATGTAAAAATATAGGAAAAAATTAGGGTTAAATTAGGCATATATGCAGAAAAAAATTGTAACACCCCTTACCCGTACCCGAGACCGGGACAAGGTATGAGGCATTATCGTACATAAACATGGCATCTTCGAAAAATATGGGTCATAAAATTTTACTTCAAATTAAAACCAATCAAACAACATCATAGTGTCTCTATTATGGATCTACAAGGTCCAAAACATGCATTAAATCGATCCGGGACTAAACCGAGAGCTTAAGAAAAGTATAAGAAAATTTCTAGTTTAAGCCTCACACCCGTGTGGAGGCAATGCACATGCCCATGTGCTTTGGGACACGCCCGTGTCCCATACCCATGTGGAATTACTAGAATTTATTTTTCATTTCAAACCTACAGGGGTTTTCACACGGCCAAGCACACGCCCGTGTCCCTCACACGTCCTAGACATGCTTGTGTCATCTCCCGTGTCCAAAAACTCAGACATTCTATTTATGACGTCATCATTCATTTTGAGGCACACGGCCAAGGCACGTGCCCATGTGCTAGGCCGTATCCTCTACATGGTTGAGACACACGGCCATGTCTCTGCCCGTGTGTTTACTACCATGCAAACTGACCAAAAATTTTAGCTGCAGGGGATACAGGGCTAGGCAACACGCCCATGGGGGCTGGTCGTGTGTCACACACGGCCTAGACACATGCCTGTGTGTCTACCGGTGTGGACCTTTTTAGGGCTATTTTCCAAGCCTTTGGTCACCCTCTAACATCCATACACACTTATAGACTTCAATGATATATAACATTGTCTTATTATACTCTTAAACAACCTTAGCATAACTCATTGCATGTTAACCTCATCTCATCGGCTTAGTACATGCTAAATTATCCTTTTCGTATGAGGGATTAACATAGCACATTTTACATTTAGGCCATGTTATAACCATATACCATTACATGCTATGTCCACTCTCAAATTATTAGGTCCCATTTCAAGCATCCATCCATGTTAAACCTCATCACCATATCTCATGAAATATTTAAAACATAAACATGCATCATTAGTAGGCTTACAACCTACATCAATATGAGCCAAATCTCATGGCCATATATAAAAGAATAGGTATACCATTTAAGCCCTTACATTGGCTAGCCAAATGACACATACAACAAAATAACCAAAAACCCTATACATGCCATTAAACAAAATAAAAGTTTCTATATTCCAAAGTTGAACAAGTTGATAGTGTGATGACTTTCTCCAACTGTCTTCCAACCTTCACGAGTCCGCGAGCTCTGTAAGACAAGGAAAATGGAAGGGGGTAAGCATTTATATGCTTAGTAAGTCTGGATAACTGGAAAGTAAATTTACCGGTTAATTAACATACAACCATATTAGTCATACATCCCAACAAGTATAGGATAGTTTCTTATCACATGCACTCAAATAATCAAGTTAATCTCATGTCAAAATATTATAACGTTGATCTAAATGAGCCCATCAATTCAAGAATTTCCATTCTCATTTCTCATCTTAATCCCATTGAATTTCTCAAAAATCACAATGGATAGCCCATTTACTGTCAAGTCATACAAGTGATCATCAAAAGTACGCACTCCCGCGAACCTTACATCTTACGGTGGGATTACCAGTCCAGGCTAAATCCCCCGTAGTGTAAACTCATGGAGTGATGTCGGGATTACCAGTCCAGGCTAAATTCCTTGTAATGACAAACACTCTTAATAAGCTCGGATCTGAATTACCAGTCTAGGCTAAATTTAGACCCTAATCTGATTACCCGTCCAGGATAAATTCATAATACACACATATTTTTCGGGAGGCTAGATCACTTTAGGGACACCTGTCTGGGCTAGATCCTTTCTATACCGAGATCAATGGATTACCCGTCTGAGCTAAATCCTTTTCTGCAACACATGCAGGATCTAGTATCATGTAAGAATAGCGTATCCATCAGATAACCCTTTTTATTCAATTGAGACATTTTTCATCTTCTCATTTACACTAGCACATTTTATAGATTATCATGCGATGAATATCTAGATTTTCATACATTCGAGAACGTGCACATTTAAGTATATTAAGAGTTTACTTTGGGTTATACGAACTTACCTAGTAGTCATTTCGGATTTGTATTTCGGTTATTCCGAAACCTTTCGTTTTCCACGGTCGACCTTCAGAATTGGTTCCTCGGGGTCTATATCAGTAAAAATAAATTATTAACATCTCACATTATTTCAATTCCGGCCTAAAACCCATCCTAGGGCAAATGACCAATTTGCCCCTAACCATTCACAACTTTTACAATCTAGTCCTAAGGTCCGTATAATGAAATGCATGTAATTTCTAGGTTACCCAAGCCTAGCCGAATATTTTTCATGCTTATAGCAGCCTAAAATTTTCCTTCATTAAACATTTTTACCCATTTTTACAACTTTTACAAAATGGTCCTTTAGGCCATTTCTATGAAAAACTACCTAGTAAAAGTTGTTTACCATCCTTTAAACTTTCATATTCCTCCATAAATCATCAAAACACAAGCATTTCATGCATGGGTAATTTTATAAACATGAAACCTAGCTTGATATATGGGTAGAAATAGAAAGAGTATGCTTCAAGGATCTCAAAAACATAAAGAACATAAAAAATGGGGCTAGGATTGACTTACTATCAAGCTTGAAATGTTGAAAACCCTAGCTATAGAGAACATGCAAATTTTGATAGCTATGGAGAAGAAAAATGGCTGATTTTTTTCTTTATTTTCCCTTTCTATTTCAGTAATTAACCAAATGACCAAAATGCCCTTCCTTACTAAACTTTCCAAAATTTCCATGCATGCCCATTTTCGTCCAAAAACTTAGAAATTGGGAAAATTACTCTTTAAGGACCTCTAATTAATATTCCAAAGCAATTGCATACAAATTGCTTCTAGAATCCAAGTTTTGCAATTTATTCAATTTAGTCCCTAATTTCCAATTGGACACTTTACACATAAAATTTCTTCATGAAACTTTAACACATGCTTATTTTCATATCCTAGACCTCGTAATGATCATGAAATAATAATTTTAATGCTGGACTTGTGGTCCCGAAACCACTATTTCGACTAGGCCCTATTTCAAGATGTTACAAAAATATTTTTAAAAATATGCCATTTTTTTGGAAAATTAGGGAAATAGGCCGATTTTAAAGAGAGTGTGTGAAAACACGTCCAGTTGTACGCGTTTTCTACACAGTTGGTAGGAAATCACGCCTAGCTGGACGTGTTTTCCTTTGAATATATAGGAAAACCCGTCCAATTGGATGCGCTCTCCCTTTCTCTTTCATTAGTCGATTTTTTGTTTAAGGTTTTTAGGTTTAAGGTTTTGTTAGTTTTAGAGTTTAGGTATTTTAAATTTTTTAGAGTTTTACTATTTTTGGTATTTTATGATTTTAGGGTTTTATACGTTTAAGGATTTTTATGGTTTAGAGCTCTTTATAAGGTTTAGGGATTTGAGATAGACATTGTGGAAGCTTAAAGGTAGATTTGAGTTGCCGAGGATACGATAACGCTTGGAGACACACATTTCATACGACGTGTCGGGATGAGACTATTACCTTAGAAGCTCGTCCTATGGAAGTCAGGTTTCGAGGTAACGATGCTTTAGACGGTCACGGGTTGTAGTATATGTAAAGGTCCTAGTCAATGACAGTTATGTAGTCACGGGTTAGAGTATAACTTGTGGACTAGTTTATGGTCGTTATGCAGTCATGAGTTCAAGAATTTTTGATACCCGGAGATGATGCCTTATAAATACCATATATAAGTTTGAGGGCATAATCATATGGAAAAACTGAGGGGCTTCCCGATATAATCAACTTATTATTTTTTCCTCATCTCCACCGAAGGCAGTATCTTTAACCTTTCTTCTTATCCTTGGACCGAGTTGGATGCAAAAGGGCACTCAGAGGGAGAGCGGATGTTTCCATCGTCACATTCGATTTGTAACACCCTTACTCGGTCTAGTTGTTGAACTCAAGCAGTAGGATGTTACGAACAAATACCAAACAATTACATATAATTATAGTTCAAAAACTAAACTAAATATAATTTCATCACATAATAACAAGTACATCCTGCAGTGTTAAAAATATGTGACCCAAATTCTTGGTAGATAAAAATACAAGTGGCAAGATAGCGGGATCTACGGTACAAGCTGCACAAGTAAAATCCGTATAGAAGTATGCTTCCTCTATTTGATGTTGATTAGAATAAGGTGTTTTAACCTTACCACATTACTTCTATCTGACTTGATCAGAATATGGTTTTACAAACCTATAAATAGACATAGTTGTCTTTCCTCTTGTATCATTTAAATTCGATATAGTGAATTTTCTTCTCCTCTGCCCGTGGTTTTTTCCCCAAAAGGATTTTCACGTAAAATCTATCTGTTCTATTTTTATTTCTTTTCTTGCCATTATTGACATTCTATTTTTTACATACAGTTAAATCAATTTCGGGTTAATATCAAGCTTACGAAAACTTTAAATCAACCCAACAACAAACAGGGATTAAGTAGAAATTAAAATGAAAAGATGGTAAAAATATGCAAATAGGGGTCATACGGCCGTCTTTCCTAGCCATGTGCTAAAGCTTAGCCCGTGTGTGATAAACCACACGGCCATGTCACTAAACTGTGTACAAGAGTCGAGCCCATCTAAAATAGGCCAAATCATCGTGTGAGTGGGTTACATGGCTGTGCGGATGGGTCACATGGCCGTGTGAGCAAACTGTGTAACTCTCTGTGCCCATGTGCACCAAAATCACTTAAATTTTTATAGACCACACGACCGTGCCATGAGCTCGTGTATGGCACACGGTCGTGTGTTAGCCCATGTGTACATAAAAAATGCCTTTTTAAGCAAGCTATTCAACCATGAACACTTAAGCCACGAGCTATCATTTAAACCACATCTCAACTAATTCAAAAGTATTCAAATCAACCAAAATCATCATTTATATCAACCATCCTACGTGCCTAACCAATATGCCACAATTGTCACCTCAATAAACAATTTAAAATAAACCAAAAGACCACATACATACCAACCCATTAAGCCTTCAATGACACTTTCACTATCATTTATAATCAAGCACCAAATAGCCATTCAAAAAATCTCATGCTTAAGCCTCAAGCTTACCAAATCATTTCAAACATACCTAAACTTATAACTCATCTTTTTGCACCTATTTCCTAACATATCATTTACACACCATCAAAGCAAGCAATTATCTAACTCAAATTTCTCATCAAGATACCATATTCATAGCTAATGCCATCATACACATATTTACATAAACATAATCTCAAAATGACAAACTCAAGATATAACATTTGCACAAACTTAAGATTTCCTAGGTACATGTTGCACATAACCAAGCTTTAATTGTAACACCCCTAACCCGTACCCATCGTCAAAATAGGGTTTCAGAGTATTACCAAAACATTCAGAACATATTACAGATAATTTTCATAAATTACTATTCATTTATTGAGATCATTCAAAACATCCTTTAATTGGACCCTCGAGGTTCAATACGAGCATTAGAATCAAGTCGGGAATTAATCAGAAACTCATAAAATTTTTCGTGACATTTCAAAAATTTTCCAAGGTATAGGGCTCATACACCCGTGTGGTCTAGGGACACGCCCGTGTGGTCAGGCCGTGTACTACACACAATCGTGTCCCTAACCTGTGTAACTCTTTGACTTTTAAACCATGAAGAAATTGAAGTCACATGCCCGTGTGCTAGGCCATGTGGCAAATTTTATTTTCAAAATTTAGGTGCAGTTTTCACATGGCCGTATAACACGCCCGTGCCCAAGGTCGTGTCAACCACACGGTTGAGACACATGCCCGTGTGCCCAATTTTGAGCATTCTGTTTCTCATTTTTAAGATGCGGGGGACACATGGCTGGACAATATGCCCATGGGACAAGCCTTGTGTCACACATGGCCAAGACATACGCCCCTGTGTCTGCCCGTATGGACAAAATAAAGCCATTTCCTAGCCTCATTTGTCACCCAAAACTTACCGTTTTCTTGCACCAAAACTCACAAGCATATATCTACCAATCCAGCATCATATTCATATAAATTTAGCCATTATTCATATGGTATTATCCCATGCATCAAAGGATATAAACTTACTCTTAACATAAACTTATATGCTAACATAATTCCAACAAACTAACACATAATAAGCACTTATGTGATTACCAAAATATTACTTCAAAAATAGCCAAACCTAAACCATCACTAGCCACTCTAATGGCTAGATTACAAAACCACTATTACAAGCCATTATTGGCCAAATAAGCTTATACATGCCATTATACCAAAATGAGATTTCTATTTATACGAAAATGAGATAGTGGATAGTGTGATGACTGCTCCAATCGACTTCCAACCTTCGTGAGCTTTGAGCACTATAAAACAGGGAAAATTAAATGGAGTAAGCATTTTATGCTTAGTAAGTTCGTATAATAGAAAATAAACTTATCGGTCATATTTATTAATACAAGCATACATAAATTTACATTCCATCGATTTTGGGTAAGCTACCTAAATACATACACTTATTCAACAAGTTAGTCACATAATCACATATGAATATCAAGTAAACATAGATGAGCTCATCGTATTACAAGCTTCCATTAATTTCACCTTTCCACACTTCAAGAGTCTTTTTCGTCGAACTATTGAAATCTCAATGGATGTTCGGGTAATATACACATGTGCAAAAGTACCCATTAGGGTACATAATAGAAAGGCACACTCTTGAGCCGTACATTTTATAGTAGGATTACCAGTCTAGGCTAAATCCTATCCTTAGCATATGCTCTAGAGAGCTTAATATGGATTACCCGTCCGGGCTAAATCCAATTTATAACCTAAGCTCAAGAGGTCTTACATTAGAATCACCCGTCCGGGCTAAATTCTATCTGCAACATATGCACCATTATTCTTAACCCATCGAAATTCAACATTCAACCAGAACATGACAATTTGTTCATTTTTCACAACTTATGACTATTTCATTATGTGTATCATCTCATACATATCAACACAATCATACAATTGAATTCAAGTATATTAACATACATATTTAAGTTACACGAACTTACCTTGAAGATGGTTCATATTTGAATTTCAACTAATCCGAAACCTTTTGCTTTCCTCAATCTAGTTCAGTGGTTGGTCTTATCGGATCTATATGGGTAAATTTAACTATTAATCTATCACATTTCATATACATTTGCACCCTATTAAATTCTAGACAAAATTACCATTTTGCTGCTATCTTTTTCAAAATTCTGATTTTGTCCCTAGGCTCGGAAAATGAAATTCATTAAATTTAACCCTCTTTCCAAGCCTAGCCAAAATTTATATATTACAATTATAGCACATACATTTCACAAATTTCAGAATTTCCCATGGGTTTTACCACTTTTTCATTTTAGTCCTTAAATCAAGTCTTCATAAAAAAATTCTTTGTAAAAGTTGTTTATCTATGAATAACTTTTCATTTTCCACCATAAATTTTTAATTTTCAACATATTCATCCATGAACCAAATTTCATACCTTGATAACTTTTCAAATAAATCCCCTAAATAGAGAGATTAAGCTATCCCGATTCCAAAAATATAGAAATTACTAAAAACGGGACTTGATTTCATCCCTTTTTAAGCTTGAAAAGTTTCCTTTCTCTCTTCTAGTGTTTCCATAGAAAATTTGGGGAAGATGATATGAAATTAGATGATTTTTTTTCTTTTTAATTAATTATCATCTATTAATTTTATTGATTTCCAGTTTAGTCCCTACCCTTTTCTAATGTTTCAATGGACGAGTCATTAAAATATCTACTAACTACTCTTCAATGGTCTAATTACCATATAAGGACCTTAAGTTTTGAATTCCATAGCTATTTGATACCTATAGCTACTAGAACCCAACTTTTGCATTTTGTGCAATTTAGTCCTTTCCCTAATTAAACACACAATCGGTAAAATTTTTGTACCAAAGTTTTCATGTGACCTTCTTATCATGATGCTAGCCATAAAATCAAATCAAATAAAATTTTATTTTTGACTCGAATTTGTGGTCCCGAAACCACTGTTCCGACCTCACCGAAAATGGGCTGTTACAACTCTCCTTTCTTAGAAATTTTTGTCCTCGAAAATTTTTACCAGAAAAGAGATTAGGGTATTGATTCCTCATAGTATCCTCCGGCTCCCAAGTAGCTTCCTCTAATCCATGCCGTTGCCAGAGAACTTTTACAAATGCCACATTTTTCTTTCTTAGCTTTTTTGGCTCATATGCCAGTATTTTAATTTGTTCCTCATTTTAAGTCATATTAGGCTGAATCTCAACTTCTGTTGGAGTAATAACGTATGAAGGTCGATATCGTCATAGCATGGACACATGAAACACTATGAATTCTATCAAGCTCCGGTGGTAATGCTAACCGATATGCAACAGGCCCAATTCTTTTAATGATCTCATATGGCCCAATGAACTGTGGACTTAGTTTTCCTTTAAGGCCAATCGGAGAACATCCTTCCAAGGTGACACTTTCAAGAATACTTTAGAGCCAACTTGAAATTCTATCTCTTTTCGCTTTAAATCGACATAAAGACTTTTGATAGTTTGAAGCCGTTTTTAAACTGTCCCTAATTATCTTCACCTTTTCTTCGGTTTCCCAAATCAAGTCAACTCCGTGTATCTTTTTCTCACTTAACTCTATCCAATACAATGGATTTCTACATTTGCAACCATATAGAGCTTCATACGGCGCCTTTCTAATGCTGGACTGATAGTTGTTATTGTAAGCAAATTCAATCAAAGGAAAATATTTTTCCCAGTTACCTCCAAATTCAAGCATACAACACCGAAGCATATCTTCTAAAATCTGTAGCACATGCTCAGATTGTCCATCTGTTTGAGGATGGAATGTAGTACTAAAGTGTAAACGAGTGCCTAGAGCTTCTTACAACTTACTCCAAAATCGTGATGTAAACTGGGGATCTCTATCTGCAATAATGGAGATAGGCACTCCGTGTAGCCTTACAATCTCAGAGATATACAATTCAGCCAATCTATCTAATGAAAAATCCATACGTACCGGGATAAAGTGTGTAGAATTCATTAAAAAATCGACAACTACCTAGGCGACATCTTTCTTTTTCGGTGATAAAGGTAATCCCGTTACAAAGTCCATGGTAACTCTTTCCCATTTCCATTCTAGAATTGTAATTGGCTGCAATAATCCCGAAGGTACTTAGTGTTCAGCCGTCATTTGCTGACATATCAAACACTTCGATACAAATTTAGAAATATCCCATTTTATTCCTGGCCACCAGTACATCTTTTTCAAGTCACTATACATCTTATTACTACTAGGATGTATAGACATATTACCATTATGAGCTTCATTCAAAATCTTCTGTACTAGTTCTGAACTTTTTGGTACACATACTCTGCCTCTGAATAACAACCAACCATCAGTCCTGACCTGAAATTCTAAGCCAGGAATTGATTCACTTTATACTTATTTTGTTTGCAACTTACTATCATTTTTCTGAGCTTTAGAGATCTGTTACAAAAATGTCGGTCTAACTTTCAACTCAGCTATGATTGAACCATCATCAGAAAAAGACAACTGGGTTTTCAATGCCCGTAGGCAAATAAGGATTTTCGGCTCAAGGCATCCGCCACTACATTAGCTTTCCCCAGATGGTAGTCAAAAACGAGATCATAATCTTTCAATAACTCTAACCACCTACGTTGTCTCAAATTCAGTTCTTTCTATGTCATTAAATACTTTGGACTTTTGTGATCCGTAAAGATGTGACATTTTTCACCAAAAAGATAATGCTGCCATATTATCAATGCAAAAATAATAACTGCTAACTCAAGATCATGTACCGGGTAATTTCTTTCATGCGGTTTTAGCTGTCTAGATGTATAAGCCACTACTTTACCATCTTGCATCAATACACATCCTAAACCATTCAATGAGGCATCGCTGTAAACTATAAATTCCTTACCCGATTCAGGTTGGACTAACACGGGCGCTTCCATGAATAAAGCTTTCAATCTATCAAAACTCTACTGGCACTTATCAGTCCCCTCGAATTTCACTTCTTTTTAAAACAATCGAGTCATCGGAGAAGCTATCATTGAAAACCCTTTAACAAATCTCTGATAATATCCTGCTAGTCCTAGAAAACTTCTGACTTCTGAAACATTCTTCAGTGGCTTCCAACTTACAATAGCTGAAATTTTATTCGGATCCACCCGAATACCCTCTACAGATGCAACATGTCCAAGGAAACTAACTTCTCATAGCTAGAATTCACATTTATTGAATTTAGCATACAACTGTTTCTCACGCAGAGTTTGCAATACGATTCTCAAATGCTCAGTATGCTCATTCACATCCTGAGAGTAAACCAAAATATCATCAATAAAAACAACCATGAACCTGTCTGGGTATGGTCTGAAAATTCTATTTATTAAATCTATAAATACCGCCGGGGCTTTTGTTAATCTGAGTGGCATCACCAAAAACTCATAATGCCCATATCTGCTTCTAAAAGCTGTCTTTAACACGTCTTAGTCCTTTACTTGTAGCTGATAGTAACCAGATCGTAGATCAATTTTTGAAAATACAGTGGTACCTTTTAATTGATCAAACAAGTCATTTATACGAGGCAACGAGTACTTATTATTTATTGTGACTTTATTAAGCTGTCTATAATCGATGCATAATTTCAATGATCCATCTTTCTTTTTACAAACAACACCGGTGCACCTCATGGCGAAAAGCTGGGTTGGTCAAACCCTTTATCAATTAACTCTTGCAACTGTACCTTCAGCTTTTTCAATTCTATAGGAGCCATTCTATATAGTGCTATAGATATCAGCGTCATCCCTAGCACAAGGTCTATAGAAAATTCCACCTCTCTAGCTGGAGATAAACCAAGTAGTTCTTTTGGAAATACCTCAGGAAACTCACAAACAACCGGCACCAACAGGATTTTCAACTCTGATACTTTGGTATCTAACACAATAGCAAGATAAGCCTCATACCCCTTTTTAATATATCTTTGTGCTGGTATTGTTGAAATCACATTAGACAACCCATCCAGTTTCTCAGATTCAACCCGGAGAAACTTGCCATTTTGACACTTCAATACAATGTATTTACGCTTACAATTTACCACTACATCATGTTGGGTTAACCAATCCATTCCCAATATTATATCAAATTCATCAAAGGGTAACAACATCAAATTAGCTAGAAAACAATAATCCTCTATCATCAATGGAAATTTTTTACAAATTTTATCCACCATAACATGCTGACCAAACGGGTTTGAAACTTTAACCACAAATTCAACAATCATATTTTTGATAGATAGAAATTTTGTGCATATATATGAGTGCGTGGAAATAGGATCAATCAAAGCAATAATATCAGTATCAAGTAGAGAGAATGTACCAGTGATAACATCTGGTGCCGAAGCATCTTCCCTTGCACGTATAGCATATGTTCTTGCCGAAGCCGAGCCTCGGATTTAGCTATTGAATCTTTTGCAGCACTATGAATACCACTGACATTTCTGAATTACTGTGGTGGTTTACCCCTTAAGACAAGATTACTCAGCTTTAGGGTCTGTTCAATGTCATTCTCAACCCTTTATGGGCAATCTTTAAGAAAATGGTTGAGAGAACCACACTCAAAGCAAGCCCCACTTCTTATCCGGCACTCTCCGAAACACAATTTATTACAGATATTGTATCATGGTTTGGGGTTTCCAACACTCCCAATACTGGTTGTCAAGGGAGATGAAAACCTCGGGTTGGTGCATTTAGAACTTCGTTCCTTTCTCGAATATTCCCTTGATGTAGCAAAATGCTCATGATAATTCTTTGAGTTCTTTGAAGCAAATGATTGCGTCTTGTTCATAAATCTCTTACTCATAACACGAGCTTCCCTTTCTGCTTGCCTCTTTTCTTTGCTTAATTCCTCGGCTTGTGTGCTCGTTCAGCCAACAACACGAATTCTTTTAATTCCAGAATTCCAACTAATAGCTTGATATCTTTGTTTAGCCCTTCTTCAAATCGTTTCCTCATTTCAGCTTCAGTCTGAACCCATTCACTAGCATACTTGCTCAATCTAACAAATTCTCGTTCACAAACACTGTCATATTTCCCTGTTTGAGCTTTAGAAATTCCTTCTTTTTCTAGTCCAGGAATCTCTGACTAATATACTTCTCTTTAAACTCTATTTGGAAAAATTCCCATGTAATATTTTCCCTTGGTACCACAGAAGATATGGTTTTCCACTAATGGTAGGCTATGTCTTTCAGCAAGGATACCGCACATTTCAGACATCCGGCTGGTGTACATTATAACTCATCCAGAATCCGAATAGTATTTTCTAGCCAAAAGTCAACCCTCTCTGGATCGTTATCGGTCGTAGCCCTGAATTTATCATCCCCATGTTTTCTGATTTTATCTACTGAAGCCTTACCAATTCTAACAGGTTTAGCATCCTATGGCGTTTCATCATGTTGTGAAGCAAGTGGGGGAGGTCATTGAATAGCAGGGTTTGTTCTCTATATTCAGTAAACCATTCATCCATCAATTCAAAGAAGGCTGTTTTTGCTGCCTCACTTCGGCCCTCAGATACAGGCCTTCTACTACCACTAGATGCAGCTCGTTGCACGGAAGCTTGAGCAGTGTTCTCAGCTTCCTCAGTCTCTGCTCTAGCTTGGTTAGAAGATATTACTATATGAAAATACATTTAAAAGTGGTTAGGAGATATCACACTATCATACTTTATATAATGGCATGTATAGCTAGACTCGTACTTGCTACGTTAGTCTGAGAATTGGCTAAACCGTAGCTTTGATACGACTAAATGTAACACCCCTAACTCGTACCCATTGCCAGAATAAGGTTTCAGAGTATTACCAAAACATTCAAAACATTTTACAAATAATTCTTATAAATTACTATTCTTACATTTTACCGAGATCATTCAAAACGTCTCTTAATTGACCCTCGAGGTCCAATATGAGCATTAGAATCAAGTCGGGACTTAATAAAAAACTTATAAAAATTTTTGCAACATTTCAAAAAATTTTCATGGTACAGGGCTCACACGCTCATGTGGTCTAGGGACACGCCCGTGTGGTCAAACCATATACTACACACACCCGTGTCCCTAACCCATGTAACTCTCTGACTTTTAAAGCATGAAGAAATTGAAGTCACACGGCCAAGTCACACGCCCGTGTGCTAGGCCGTGTGGTGAATTTTATTTTCGAAATTTAAGTGCAGTTTTCACACGGCCGTGTAACACACCTGTCCCCAAGGCCGTGTCAAACACACAGCTAAGACACACACCCGTGTCTCTACCCGTGTGCCCAATACTGAGCATTCTATTTCTCATTTTTAAGATGCAGGAGACATATGGCCGGACTACAAGCCCATGGGACAAGCCGTGTGTCACACACGGCCAAGACACATGCCTGTGTTTCTGCCCGTGTAGACAAAATAAAACCATTTCCTAGCCTTATTTGTCACCCAAAACTTACCATTTTCTTGCACCAAAACTCAGAAGCATATATCTACCAATCCAACATCATATTCACATAAATTTAGCCATCAATCATATGGTATTATCTCATACATCAAATGATATAAACTTACTCTTAACATAAACTTATATGCTAACATAATTCCAACAAACTAACACATAATAAGCACTTATGTGATTACCAAAATATTGCTTCAAAAATAGCCAAACTTAAACCATCACTAGCCACTCTAATGGCTAGATTACAAAACCATAATTACAAGCCATTATTGGCAAAATAAGCCTATACATACCATTATACCAAAATGAAATTTCTATTTATATGAAAATGAGATAGTGGATAGTGTGATGACTGCTCCGACCGGCTTCCAACCTTCGTGAGCTTTGAGCACTATAAAACAGGGAAAATGAAATGGAGTAAGCATTTTATGCTTAGTAAGTTCGTATAACGGAAAATAAACTTACCAAAGTTCATATAACAGAAAATAAACTTACCAGTCATATTTATTAATACAAGCATACATAAATTTACAGTCCATCGATTTTGGGTAAGCTACCTAACACATACACTTATTCAACAAGTTAGTCACATAATCACATATGAATATCAAGTAGACATAGATGAGCTCATCGTATTACAAGCTTCTATTAATTTCACCTTTCCACACTTCAAGAGTCTTTTTCGTCGAACTATTGAAATCTCAATGGATGTTCAGGTAATATACACATGTGCAAAAGTACCCATTAGGGTACATAATAGAAAGGCACACTCTTGAGCCGTACATTTTATAGTAGGATTACCAGTCCAGGTTAAATCCTATCCGTAGCATATGCCCTAGAGAGCTTAATATGAATTATCCATCTGGGCTAAATCCAATTTATAACCTAATCTCAAGAGGGCTTACATTAGAATTACCCGTCGGAGCTAAATTCTATTTGCAACATATGCACTATTATTCTTAACCTATCGAAATTCAACATTCAACCGGAACATGAAAATTTGTCCATTTTTCACAACTTATGACCATTTCATTATGTGTATCATCTCATACATATCAACACAATCATACAATTGAATTCAAGTATATTAACATACATATTTAAGTTACAAGAACTTACCTTGAAGATGGTTCGTATTTGAATTTCAACTAATCCGACACCTTTTGCTTTCCTCAATCTAGTTTCGTGGTTGGTTTTTCCAGATCTATATGGGTAAATTTAACTATCAATCTATCATATTTCATATACATTTGCATCCTATTACATCCTAGGCAAAATTACTATTTTGCCCCTCTTTTTCAAAAATTTCAATTTCGTCCCTAGGCTCGGAAAATGAAATTCATGAAACTTAACCCTCTTTCCAAGCCTAGCCAAAATTTATATATTACAATTATAGCACATACATTTCAAAAATTTTAGAATTTCTCATGGGTTTTACCACTTTTTCATTTTTGTCCCTAAATCAAGTTTTCATTAAAAATTACTTTGTAAAAGTTGTTTATCTATGAATAACTTTTCATTTTCCACCATAAATTTCTAATTTTCTGCATATTCATCCATGACCCAAATTTTATATCTTGATAACTTTTCAAATAAATACCCTAAATAGAGAGATTAGACTATCCCGATTCCCAAAAAAAATAAAAATTACTAAAAATGGGACTTGATTTCATACCTTTTTAAGCTTGAAAAGTTTTCTTCCTCTCTCCTAGGGTTTCCATAGAAAATTTGGGGAAGATGATATGAAATTAGATGATTTTTTCTTTTTAATTAATTATCATCTATTAATTTTATTAATTTTCAATTTAGTCCCTACCCTTTTCTATTTTTTCTAGGGATGAGTCATTAAAATATCCCTTTAAGTTTTGAATTCTATAGCTATTTGATCTATTGCATTTTGTGCAATTTAGTCATTTAAAACCAAGTAACTTACCTCAGGTTATAATTATACACTACGTGTTACTTAGCTTAGTATAATTTGCCTAACATGGCGATTCAAAAATCAAAAGGTGAGTTCAACATTTATGAAACCATAGAGTATTCAATCATGTAACATTTTAATTCATTTAAATTAATATTTCAACATCATTCACAAAGAAAACAACAATTTAATCAGTTCACTATCTAAATCATATCATACAATCTATTTACCTGCAATACATCCCATTTTAAATAAATGTCAAACATTATTTTCATTTCATAATTTGAATTTTCAATCAAATTCATATTAGATCATATGAACTTCATTCCCATATCATATCAATTCATCGCTATACCAAATATACAACAATTTCCAATTTATTTCAATTAATACATTGTTTCATAATGTGAATTCTGAATCAAAATCATCAATTTATCACGTTTCCATATTGCTCCCCTAGGCTTGTATAATCGATTCTCAATATGTAAATGTATCATCCGATCATCATAACAACTCAATATAAATTTCATTTATTCCATTTACATTATACATGTCCCTATTCACTTGAATTGGACTCGAATGGATACACGGATCCAACCAACACACCAATTTGGTACTTAGTGCATATTGGATAAATCCAAAAATAATAAATTATGCCCTGCGCTAGTTGGTAAAACCTACAAAAAGATGTACCCAGCACTGGTCAATATAACCGACAAATGAGGTTCCTAACACTTTCCGACACGTAGCCGTATAACCCTAAATTCTTCCTATCCTATGGCATGGAAATTATACTCGACCCTCCCCGAACAGTTAATAACGTAACAAATTTCTCATATTCACTTTAAACCAATTCTCTATTTCAATATCGTAATCTAAATAAACCAAATCAAGAATTCCATATATATCATATCTCATCACCACATTAGTATAATTCAACATTTCAAATAATATTTAATATTTTTGAATCTATTCAATTCAGTTCTTTTCACATTGGAAACACAAAAATTTATGCATTTTTACATGCCTTTTTTAACTTAAAATCACACTGTTTCGATTAAATTCGTGTCGAAAAATAATTAAATTGTACTTAAAATATGAATATGATGAATTTTAGTTAATTTATTAATTAATTTTGATTAATTTTGGTTATTTTCGACAGAATTGCGCAAAGGGCGAAAAGTGGCTCGGCAGACACTGCTTGAAGCACAAAACTGAGAAGCAATTTGAAGTATCAAAGCAAATTAATTTCCAGCCTAAGATTGTCCAATTCTGTGTATTAATTCATAATATAATTAATTTTAATTTATACCCAATTTAATTTGGGCTAAATAAATTAATATTAATTAATTATGGAAAAAGTGGTCCAGTTGGACCGAACCGATTGAAGTGAACCGGCAAAAGATTGGGCAGCCCAAAACCAGCCATATGCTGACCCAAATCAGCTTATTAGCTGACTAATTAAGCTTGCAAAGAAGCCCTTGAAGTCTTGTCAAAGTTGCATTAAAACCCCTCCACAATTGGTGGATTTTGGATTTGCCCCAAGCCATTTTTAGCAAAGTTGAAAGCATCAAATTTGCCACATAGGTGGCCAGCCAAGGGGTGGCTCTTTGGCTGCTATTTTTAGAAAATTTCAGCTGCCACACACAGATATATAAGCCCCCTTGGCTGATCATTCAAAGCATCTCATTCATTCCTCATTCATTTCACAACACTTCTCTCTTCTCTCATTTTTTTTCTCTCATTTTTCCATGTCAATTCCCTTGCTCTTGTGCCGATTTATTCCCTTGGAAAAGGGGTGTTCTTCAACCATTTTGGAGCAGCAATTGAGTGTTCATCGAAGCCTTGATCGGCAAGGATAACAAGAAGGAAGAACGGAGCAACCTAGTAAAGCCTTGGAAAAACACAGGATTTGATTCTTGTTCCTTATCTCTTTAATTTTTGTTGTTGTTATGATGAACATATCTATGAGTATTCATGTTGTTGGAATGGTTAATTTAATCAGCTTAGCTTGAATTTAGTTCGTGTTGGGTTGATTGCATTTCGTCTTCTTAAATTGTTAAAATTGTGTTTATGTTGTTATAGGCCTCGGTAAAATGATTAAGTAAAATCATGCCTAAGTTATTCTTGCGTTAAAACTGTAAGGTAACTAATGAATTAATTACTTAAACGGATTGAAATTGTAATTAATTGACACAGTACTTAATCAGTGCATGTTTATTCTTCTAAGGTAGCTAAAGGTTAAATTAGCAATGTATCTGGCGATATTATTGCCTTGCATAACTTGCAAGATTATTTTGATTAAACTGTTTTAAGGTAGGGATACCTTGTTACCTCACATAGTCTTTTATATGCTTATTAGATTTAATTAATCGTTTGAATTGACATAGAGATATGCAAGAGATTAGTTCAGTTTAATGAGTATGTATGTGCAATAACATGTTTGCTTACTAGAATCTGTTTAGTCGGTTGATTGACATAGGGATATGTCAAGTGATAAATGGATTTTGGTATGTAAGTATGTTCATAAGTTAGCAAATTATCGGGTTGCCATGATTTTATTCGTAACAATATAAACATAAGTTTAATAATTCTAAGATAAGAAGTGTAATTAATCCAACACAATTATATCATCTTAATTAAATCTTATTTTGAAATCATGCATTAGAACTTTTTACTTCATTTTTATTTATTTTAATTAGTTATTTTCTTAATTTTTTAGTCACCCTCTTTAAATAAAATATTTTCCTTCACCAAAGTGTTTTAAATTGCATTCATAAATAATTATTTTCACAATCCCTGTGGGTACAATAACTTGACATTTACTTATCACTTTATTACTTGTTGCGATTGTGTACACTTGAACATTTCTGTCATTCCAAGTTTTTGGCGCCATTGCCGGGGACTGTTTTAAAAAGTCATTATTTGTGAATTTGTTAGTTTTGCATTTTGTTTTATTTTTTTGTTTAATTTTTAGATTTAATTAATTTTTCTGTGATTATTTCTGGAATTTATGAGTATTGACCAAATTATTGACCTACTCCCTATAGACCTTGAGATAGAACAAACTTTTCGAGAGCGAAGAAGACAAGCGAATCAAAGAAGGACCGAAGAAATGAACTTTGAAAATCTAAATCAAGGAAACAGAGCAAACCCTGCTCAAGATCCTATCCTTATTGCTGATGATAGGGATAGAGCTCTAAGACAGTATGTCGTGCCAGTGTTTAATGATCTTAATCCAGGTTTTAGGAGACCCGAAATTTAGGCACAACAGTTCGAGCTGAAGCCAGTCATGTTCTAGATGTTTCAGATAGTGGGTAAATTCAGTGGAATGCCTACCGAAGATCCTCATCTACATTTAAGACTATTTATGGAGTTGAGCGATTCTTTCAAATTAGTCGGAGTACCCGAAGATGCATTACGATTGAAGTTGTTCCCATATTCACTAAGGGACGGAGCTCGAGCCTGGTTGAACTCATTGCCACCAAACTCAATTTCCACATGGCAAGAGTTAGCAGAAAGATTCCTTATGAAGTATTTCCCGCCTAGCAAGAATGCTAAGTTGAGGAACGAGATCACTACCTTCCAGCAAATGGATGATGAGTCCTTGTATGAGGCATGGGAAAGGTACAAAAAGTTATTACGAAAGTGCCCTCATCATGGAATCCCACATTGCATCCAACTTGAGACATTTTATAATGGTCTCAATGCTCACACGGGGATGGTAGTGAATGCTTCTGCTAATGGTGCTCTCCTTTCTAAGTCTTATAATAAGGCTTATGAAATCATTGAGATAATTAACAACAACAATTACCAATGGCCAACCAATCGAGCAGCGTCAGAAAGACGAGTTACTGGAATACATGAAGTAGATGCTCTAACTTTACTCGTATCTCAAGTATCATCAATATTCTCAATGCTTAAAAATCTTACTACTAATGGGTCTAATAGTTTTGCAGCACAGCCACCAAATCAATTTGAAAATATAGTCTGTGTTTATTATGGGGAAGGACATTTGTTCGAAGAATATCCATCAAACCCAGAATCCATGTACTACATAGGTAACCAGAACCAAAATCGAGGAAGGCAAGAACTACAATTTAATTTCTATAACCCATCGTGGCGAAACCACCCATATTTTTCCTGGAGCAACCAAGGAGCTGGAACTAGAAACACTTACGCCCAACCTAGATCGACCCAGCCACCTAGTTTTCTCCAACAAGTTCAGAAACCAACCCAAGCTGAACCATCCAATGGCTTAGAAAATCTATTGAAGGCATACATGGCCAAGAATGATGCCTTAATCCAAAGCCAAGTAGCTACATTGAAAAACCTAGAAAACCAAATGGGCTAGCTTGCAACTGAACCCAGGAATCGACCACAAGGTGCTTTACCTAGTGATACGAAGAATCTGAGGAATTTGGGGAAGGAGCAGTGCAAAGCATTGACATTGAGAAGTGGAAAGGCAGTAGAGCCCAACACTATTGAAGTTGAAAAGGAGCAAGATGATGCTCAAGAATTAGAGGAAGTTCAACCGAGTGTTGAAATTCTAGTTTCACAAGAACCAGAATCTGTAAAACCCAACAAGAAAATTTCAAAACCAGCTAATTTTGATCAACTAATAACCTCGTCAGATGAAAAATTGCCACAGAAGATGAATCAACCAGTTCTAGTAAAGAAACCACCACCACCCTACCCTCAAAGGCTTCAAAAGCAAAAGTAGGAGATTCAATTCAAGAAGTTCCTAGACGTACTCAAGCAACTTCATATCAACATCCCGTTGGTTGAAGCACATGAGCAAATGCCGAACTACATCAAATTCATTAAGGATATCCTATCAAAAAAATGAAGACTTGGAGAATTTGAGATGGTAGCTCTGACAAAGGAATGCAGTGCATAACTTCAAGACAAATTACCCCTAAAGTTGAAGGATCCTAGATGTTTTACCATACTTTGCAACATTAGAGCAACGTATTGTGGTAAGGCATTATGTGACTTAGGTGCGAGTATTAACTTGATACCTATGTCAATACTTAAGAAGTTGGGGATAGGTGAAGTTAGACCTGCTACGGTTACATTTCAACTAGCAGATCAATCCTTAGCACATCTAGAAGGAAAAATCAAGGACATATTGGTACGTGTAGATAAATTTATTTTCCCTGCTGATTTTGTTATTCTAGACTTTGAAGCAGACAAAGAAGTGCCAATTATCTTAGGAAGAACGTTCTTAGCAACCAGAAGGACCATTATTGATGTGCAGAAGGGCGAGCTTACTATGCGTGTTCAGGATGATCAGATAACATTTAACATTTTTAAGTCTATGTGATTTCCTGACACAATTGATGATTGTTCTGCAGTATCCGATTTAGAGGATTTAATAGTGGAGGAGGAGTTCAACTATGTTGAGGATCCGTTGGAACAATTTTTGACATCAGATCCTCCGAATGATGAAGAAGAGGATGAATACTTAGCTCTGTTAGAAGCTAATCAAAGGGGATTTAATCCGCAATCCCGCTTTGAATCTTTGGAGTTAGAAAAAATGGATTATACCCAACCAAAAACGTCAATCGAGGAGCTGCCTAAATTAGAACTCAATGTACTACCTTCACATCTAAAATATGTTTATTTAGGTAACTCTTCTACTCTGCCTGTGATTGTTTCAGTAGAATTAACTACTGAGCAAGAAGAGAAACTTATCTTGGTGTTGAAACAATTCAAGAAGGCTATTAGATGGACCATAGTCGATATCCGCAGTATTATCCCATCTGTATGCATGCACAAGATTATCCATGAAGATGGCGAAAAAGGGACGATTGATGGATAACGAAGACTAAACCCCATCATGAAGGATGTAGTCAAGAAAGAAATCATCAAGTGGTTAGATGCTGGTATAATTTACCCCGTCTCAGATAGTTCATGGGTAAGTCTGGTCCAGTATGTGCCAAAGAAAAGAGGTATCACAGTCATAGAAAATGAGAATAACAAGTTGATACCGACTAGAACGGTTATGGGATGGAGAATTTGCATCGATTACCCAAAGCTGAACAAGGCGACTAGGAAAGATCACTTTCCTTTACCATTTTTTGGACCAGATACTGGATAGACTCGCGGGGCGAGACTACTACTGTTTTCTCGATGGATACTCAGGGTATAATCAGATTACAGTAGCACTAGAGGACCAACACAAGACAACATTCACCTGCTTGTACGGTACATTTGCATTTAGACGCATCTCATTTGGTTTATGTAATGCACCTGCTACATTTCAAAGATGTATGATGTCTATTTTTACTGACATGGTTGAGAAGTATTTGGAAGTTTTTATGGATGATTTCTCAGTATTTGGAGATACATATGATGATTTCCTAGCCAATCTAGCCAACGTACTAAGGCGATGCGAAGAAACAAACCTAGTACTCAACTGGGAAAAGTGTCATTTCATGGTACGAGGAGGTGTTGTTCTAGGGCATCGGATAACAAAACATGGGATTGAGGTTGATAAAGCAAAGGTAGATGTTATAGAGAAACTCCCACCTCCAACATCTATAAAGGGTGTTAGGAGCTTTTTGGGCCACGCCGATTTCTATCGAAGATTTATCAAGGACTTCTCCAAAATTTCTAAACCCTTATGCAAATTATTAGAGAAGGACTCGACGTTCAAGTTTGATAAGGAATGCTTAAAGGCTTTCAAAGATTTGAAGAGTTAGCTAGTTACGGCACCTATAATTGTCACACCAGATTGGGATTTTTCATTTGAATTGATGTATGACGCAAGTGACTCCGTGATAGGAGCTGTCATGGGCTAGCGAAGGAACAAAGTTTTTCATCCTATCTACTACGTAAGTCGAACTCTGACAGGGGCTCAACTGAATTATACGGTAACAGAAAAAGAGTTACTTGCTATTGTGTTTTCTTTTGACAAGTTTTGATCTTATGTTGTAGGTACCAAGGTGACTGTCTATACGGACCACTCGACAATTAAGTATTTACTTTCTAAGGAAGATGCTAAGCCGAGGTTGATCCGATGGGTACTTCTACTTCAAGAGTTCGATCTAGAAATTCAAGATCGAAAGGGAGTGGAAAACCAAGTAGCAGATAACTTATCTAGATTGGAGCCGCAAGAAGGGAACTCTCCTCTTATACCAATTCAAGAAACATTTCCAGATGAACACATACTGAAGGTAAATCATGTCCATGATACCCCTTGGTTTGCTGATATTGCTAACTTTTTAGCTTGTGGTTTGATGCCTATTGATAAGACGTATGATTAGAGGAAAAAGTTTCTTCACGATGTGAAGTACTATTTCTAGGAAGAACCATACTTGTTCAAGAGGTGTGCAGATCAAATGATCAGGAGATGTGTGGCAAAAGATGAAGTACAAAAGATTCTATACCATTGTCATTCAGCTCCAAATGGGGGACACTTCGGAGTTACATGTATAGTGACTAAAGTATTGCAAGCCGGATTCTTTTGGCCAATGCTATTCAAGAACACATACGCTTACATAAAGATTTGTGATCGATGTCAACGGGTCGAAAATGTCACTAGTAGAAATGAGATGCCTCGAACAAACATCATTAAGGTAGAATTGTTTGATGTTTGGGGTATTGATTTTCTTGGTCCTTTCCCTCCGTCTTTTGGTCACAAGTACATCTTGGTAGCTGTAGACTATGTGTCTAAGTAGGTCGAGGCTGAAGCTTATCCAACAAATGATGCTAGGATTGTAATGAAGTTTTTGCAGAAACACATATTCACAAGGTTTGGAACCCCAAGAGCCATTATCAGTGATGAAGGGTCCTATTTTGTGAACAAGTGGTTGAAATGGTTATTAGATAAACATGGAGTGAAACACAAGGTCGCTACAGCGTATCATCCGCAGACGAATGGGCAAGCTGAACTGACAAATAAGAAAATCAAAGGCATACTTGAAAAGGTAGTTTGCCCGAACCGACGAGATTGGTCCAAAAGATTGGATGATGCTTTATGGGCTTACAGGATAGCATACAAAACACCTTTAGGGATGTCACCCTACAGGTTGATCTTTGGAAAAGCTTGTCATCTGCCCTTGGAGTTAGAACACAAAGCTTATTGGGCCCTTCAACAACTCAACTTGGATCTTAAGCTTGCTAAAGAGAAACGGATGCTCCAACTCAATGAGCTAGAGGAATTCCGAATGTTTTCATACGAAAATGCCAAATTACTCAAGGAGAGACTTAAGAAATATCATGACAAGCACATTCGAGTTTGAGAATTTGAAGCAGGTCAGCAAGTCTTGTTTTTTAACTCCAGATTAAAGTTCTTTCCAGGTAAACTAAAATCAAGTTGGTCCGGTCCATTTACGATTCATCGTTTCTATCCATACGGAGTTGTTGAACTCCAAGGTAAGGGAGGTAATTTTCAAGTTAATGCTCAGCGTTTGAAACATTATTGGAGGGATAAGACTGAACGGAATCACATTTTGTTCATTCTATCAGATGTTTAAATTTTCTTATTTTCCTTTTTAATAAATGATTTAGGGTATATTTTTGGGATTAGTATGTTTAAATAAATTCTGTCTAGGAGATTGGAACTTAAGTAGGACCGTTTGTGACCCCTCCAATCTTTCCTAGGAATTGATTTTAACATAATATTCTAAGAAATTATTCCCTAAATAAAATTAAACTTTTGGTTTTTCAAATAAAAGGGTCAATTTTGATCCAAGTTTTAAATTGCAACTCAATTTCAAATTTTCATTAAATCTAGGGACTTAATTGAAGTATTTTTAAAATTTGGTTGCTCTTTTTGCAAATAATAAAAATTAGATGCCTCTTTTTGTAAATATTTTCAAAAGGCTTCTAGAATAAATGTTTTTAATTTAATAAAAAAAAAGAAAGATGATAATTATTAATATATACTTATATCCATTATAATATATATTAATTATTATCTACTTTATCTAGAGTTAGGATTAGTTTTAATTTAATCATATTTTATTTAATAAGTTTCTTTTTATAAGTTGATAATCTTTAATATATAATTATATCTATTATAATTTATATATTAATCTTTATCAATTTAGCATAGAATTAGGATTAGTTTATCTTATTTTCAAATAAATTAAATAGCATTAATAATTTAATATGCATATATTTAATTATTAATTGTTGTTATCTTGGATTAAAATTAGAACTTAGAGTTTTTAGCTATTAAATTTCTCTAAGAATTCTACTTTAAATCCTATTCTCTTCATTATAAATGCCACATTCTCCATTCATCATTCATCACTCAAAATCCTAAAGCACCTTCAAGTGCCGAAACCCCCTAGCCTAACAGCCATTTGGCCAGCAAACACCTAGCAGCCCAGTCCACCGCACGCCCACGCTGCGCACATCGACCCCCATCACACGTAGCTTATTGCACCATGTTGTGCCGCTTCTTGCTCTTGCTTGACGAGTCTGCTTGCTGTCCAGCACTTGTGCTGCACACACCTACACCAAGCCCCTTAGCCAAATCCTCCAACCTACTTCCATTTGACCTCTTTTGTTTATTAATTATTTTTAGGAGTTCTTAATTTTATAAAAAAGGGTGGTAAGACAACTTTTTCTCCTAAATTTTAATTTTATTTAATTATTTAATTTTTCAATTTATTGAATCATTAATAATTCTTATTAATTAAAATTTTGAGAAAATATTTGTTTTCATCTTTTGTTCAAGTTAACCATGCCTCGCAAGAGAACTCATACTTGTGCCCAAATTGATGAAACACAAAACAAGTTCCATTGTGAATAAGCCAAAGCAAGATACTAGAGTATTTTTAAAAATCAACAGATGCATCCAGAGAAAGGCTTTATATTGAAAGAGAGCAACTACAAAGACTTTATGGCACGTATTCGTCAAGTTGCTGAAGCCCTCAATTGGGAATTGTTTTGTGAAAAGATGCCTAGTGTAGATGAGGAACTAGTTCATGAATTCTATGCGAATTTAATCACAAGTGATTTGACAGAAGTTCCAGTTCGCGAAATCAAGGTACCAATAAGTTCAAATGCTATTAATGAGTTCTTTGAATTACCTGATTTCAAAAACGATAAATATTTTTCTTTGATGAGCAACATCGAGCCTGAAAATTTACAAGAAATTCTTGAGGAACTTACAGTTCCAGGTTCTAAGTGGATTGTGTCAAAGCAAGGAATCCACACTTGTTGAAGAGAATATTTGACACCACTTGCAAAGGTATGGTTCTATTTCATCTGTTTCAGCCTTATGCCTAGTTCGCATGGGACTACAATCTCGTTAGAGCAAATGGTCTTATTATATTCGATTTTAATTGGAAAGACCATTGATGTGGGGAAAATAATCCTACGAGAGATGAGGAATTGTGCCGCTAGACGTTCTGACCCTACTTACTACCCCTTTACGATAACAATTCTATACTTAAAAGTTGAGATTCTTACAAATGTAAAGAAGACAGGGTATAGCCAGGGCACAATCACAGATTGGGACCTCTACTGAGTAGCTGGAGATTCTGTTCTACAGCAGCGAGTTGAAGAAAGTGAGGATCTCGATGAAGAGGAAGAAGATCCCACAGAGATTGGGCCAATATAATCAGCTGAAGTCCCTGATAAAGTGGAACCAATAGAACCAGAAGTTGAACCTGATGACGAAACTTCAATATTTAGAGCTTAACCGCCTAGCCCAGATCTTCGAGATGAACTGTCAAAGTTAATGGACATAATGCAGTATATGCAATGGCAACAACAAGCTTACTGGAGATACTCAAAAATAAAGGATGACTCGATGAAAAGTGCTCTTAAGAAAATTTACAATAACCCATTCATTTTTGTGCCTGAATTTCCAAATTTTATATTTGAACCATGGAGTCCATTATCGAAGAAGGAGCGAAGCAATTCATGCAAAGGCAATAGTGATGGAGCAAAAGATGAGTCAAATCATTTGAACCATGGAGTCCATTATCAAAGAAGGAGTGAAGCAATTCATGCAAAGGCGATAGTGATGGAGCAAAAGATGAGTCAAATTCGGAAGGATCTGCAAATAAATAAAGGGGGGATCTTGACTTAATTTTATTTTTGTTCTTAGGTCATTTTAGGATTAAGTTAATTAGGAATTTTTTTATTTCTGCGTAATAAATTAAGAGAGGAAAATCATTAATAAAATGTGAGCAAGTCACAAAGTATAAAGTATGGTAATAGGTATATACATGTCTAGGATTGGATATAGAAAGAGCTTGGTACTTAAGCAGTCAAATTGACTCACCTCCTATTTTCTAAAATCTTACCTGGTGTATAGTATCTATTCACTTTAAACAATGAGGACATTGTTCATTTTAAGTTGGGGAGACCGAAAAATTGAATTATTTCCACTCAGAATAAAACTTTCTGTTAATTATGATTAGGATATATTTTGTTCAATAATTTAAAATTTTATTAAGTATACTAAACTTTAGTATGAATAAAGTTCTATTATTTCAATAAATTATTATGTTAGCTTAATAATGATATGAATGTATTTCTAATAAAGCATGTAAATCATACCATAAATTTTTAGTTCCTTATGAAAGTTAGGCATGCATGAAAGTTTAAGTCTTTAGAATTGACTTAGTAGTTTCTTGAGGCGAAATCCTAGGAAGCATGGAACATTGAAAATGATTTAGGCAACTCTTGTTTGGACCGTTTGAGCCTTTCAAGCCAACCATGATGAAATTTTTAACCCAACTTTAAGGCTATATGGCCTGATTTTATTTGAACCCTTGCAAATTTAGCCATCACTTCTCTCTTAAATTATCTTAAAATTGTCCCAAACACTAGACTTAGTACTATTCGAAATATTCTTTAAAAATAAGTTTGAGGGAGTTGAAAAAAAGTATCGAATGCTCTAAACTTGTAGTACAGTAAAATGTTCAAATTTGCAAAAAAAAAAAAAAAGAAGCATATGTACCTAAAAGAGAATGTACATAAGAGCATATGAAAGCAAAGAAAGTTTGTGTATTGAAGGTGATTATTTCGAAGGTCTGATACAAACTGAATCTAGGGTTTAAAAGCCTAAAATTATCTATCTTTTACCTACCCTTAAGCCCAACCACGTTACAACCTTGTTAAAGACCTATTGATTCAAAAGTTCCAATGCTACCTACATTAGTGGAGAGAAATTGCTACGTACAACATATGAAGACATAAGTTAAACTTAATGATTGCAGCTTAATCTTGAATAGGGGAAATAAAATTACATTGGTAAGGTTTAACATAACTTTATTAGGAAGCATTTAGTCTAATTTTTTGCTATCATAATAGTTGTTGAGATTAATTTGTACAATATGTATACTTAAGTAGCATAACTATCAAATTTCTTGTCTTTGAGCATAAGTATATTAAATTCATAATTTTGGGAAAAATGTTGTTCTGAAGGAATTTTTCAAACATGTTTCTGAGAAATTATTTTCAAAATTTGTGCATTACTCGGGACGAGCAATGGATTAAATTTTGGGGTGTGGAAACACGGAAATTTACGCATTTTACATGCCCTTTTTAACTTAAAATCACACCGTTCCGATTAAATTCGTGTCCAAAAATAATTAATTTTTATAAAATAATTAAATTGTACTTAAAATATGAACATGATGAATTTTATTTGATTTATTAATTAATTTTGATTAATTTTGGTTATTTTCGACAGAATTGCGCAAAGGGCGAAAAGTAGCTCGGTAGACACTGCTTGAAGCACAAAACCGAGAAGCAATTTGAAGTATCAAGGTGAATTAATTTCCAGCCTAATACGGTCCAATTATGTGTATTAATTCATAATATAATTAATTTTAATTTATACCAAATTTAATTTGGGCTAAATAAATTAATATTAATTAATTATGGAAAAAGTTGTACGTTGAACCGAACCGATTGAAGTGAACCGGCCAAAGATTGGGCAGCCCAAAACCGGCCATATGCTGACCCAAACCAGCTTATTAGATTATTAATTAAGCTTGCAAAGAATCCCTTAAAGTCTTGTCAAAGTTGCATTCAAACCCCTCCACGATTGGTGGATTTTTGGATTTGCCCCAAGCCATTTTTAGCAAAGTTGAAAGCATCAACTTTGCCACATAGGTGGCCGGCCAAGGGGTGGCTCTTTGGCTGCTATTTTTAGCAAATTTCAGCTGCCACACGCAGTTATAAAAGTCCCCCTTGGCTGATCATTCAAAGCATCTCATTCATTCCTCATTCATTTCACAACATTTCTCTCATTTCTCATTTTTCTTCTCTCATTTTTCCATTTCAATTCCCTTGCTCTTGTGTCGATTTCTTCTCTTGGAAAAGGGGTGTTCTTCAACCATTTTGGAGTATCAATTGAGTGTTCATCGAAGCCTTGATTGGCGAGGACAACAAGAAGGAAGAACGGAGCAACCTAGTCAAGCCTCGGAAAACCACAGGATTTGATTCTTGTTCCCTATCTCTTTAATTTTTGTTGTTGTTATGATGAACATATCTATGAGTATTCATGTTGTTGGAATGGTTAATTTAATCAGCTTAGCTTGAATTTAGTTCGTGTTGGGTTGATTGCATTTCGTCTTCTTAAATTGTTAAAATTGTGTTTATGTTGTTATAGGCCTCGGTAAAATGCTTGATTAAGTAAAATCATGCCTAAGTTATTCTTGCGTTACGACTGTAAGGTAATTAATGAATTAATTATTTAAACGGATTGAAATTGTAATTAATTGACACAGTACTTAACCAGTGCATGTTTATTCTTCTAAGGTAGCTGAAGGTTAAATTAGCAATGTATTTGGTGATATTATTGCCTTGCATAACTTGCAAGATTATTGTGATTAAACTGTTTCAAGGTAGGGATACCTTGTTACCTCACATAGTCTTTTATATGCTTATTAGATTTAATTAATCGTTTGAATTGACATAGAGATATGCAAGAGATTAGTTCAGTTTAATGAGTAAGTATGTGCAATAACATGTTTGCTTACTAAAATCTGTTTAGTCGGTTGAATTGACATAGGGATATGTCAAGAGATGAACAGATTTTGGTATGTAACTATGTTCATAAGTTAGCAAATTCCCGGGTTGCCGTGATTTTATTCATAACAATATCAACATAAGTTTAATAATTCTAATATAAGAAGTGTAATTAATCCAACACAATTATATCATCCTGATTAAATCTTATTTTGAAATCGTGCATTAGAACTTTTTACTTCATTTTTATTTATTTTAATTAGTTATTTTCTTAAGTTTTTAATCACCCTCTTTAAACAAAATATTTTTCTTCACCAAATTGTTTTAAATTGCATTCATAAATAATTCTTTTCACAGTCCCTGTGGGTACGATAACTCGACATTTACTTGTCACTTTATTACTTGTTGCGATTGCGTACACTTGCACATTTCTGTCGTTCCACACATACAACCAATTTTAATCGAATCAATTCAACTTATTTTATCAAATCATCACTTTATCACATAACATATCCTATTTCAGTCCAATTCAAAGTCAATTCCTTAATTTATCGAATTATATATTATCTTCAATTTTTTTCAATTTACTCTTCTATCTCACCATTTTGTATCGAATTGTAAACAACCAGAATTTCAATTAAACATATTTAAAATTATAATTTTAAATGCATCACAATTTAACACAAATATACTATATAAATCTACCAGGGCTAAACAATAAAGAAACGATTCTCTAAGGACTAATCCACAATTTTTGCTATTTCCTCAATTATCTTCAATTTGGTCCAATTTTTGATCTATTCAATAATTTAATTCAATTTAACAATTCCAACCCTCTTATTTCATCCAATTATAAGCATGTATCAACTTATTTTAATTATTCAACTACCCCTAAGGTTTTGCATTTTATTTAATTTAGTCCCTAAAATCGAACTTACTATATCTTCCAAATTTAAACTCCAAATTTTAAACCCACTTCAATTATGTCCATATGCAACCTCTTATTAACACAATTTACAAAAAATTAGTACCAATTTCAATATATTCAAAATTTAGTCCCTAACTTAAAACTAACAAAATTTACTTAACAAATTAATCTTATTTCATTTCTAAGCTTCAAAATCTACCATAAACATTCAAAAACTTCAAATAATATCTGTAACACCCATAACCCATATCGGTCGCCATATTAGGGTTATGGAGCTTCACCATGCAATTAGAAACATTTACACTTAACTTCATTCAATAGCATAAACAATTCTATGCATACATATCGTCCCTAAATCAAGCCCTCAAGGCCCTAAAAATACCTTAGAAACAAATCAGAACCAATTTGAAATCATTTGAAAAGTCTAGGAAAAAATCCAAAAAATTGGGAAACAGGGGTCACACGACCGTTTGCCTCACACGACTAAGACACACACCCGTGTAACCTTCAAACTAAGGACACACGGCCGTGTTCCAGCTAGTGTCTTCACCCGCGTAACTCTCTGGGTAGAGTAACACGGCTGTGTCACACGCCCGTGTGCCATACACAACTGAGTCACACGCCTGAGTGTCAGGCCGTGTAACTCTCTGAGTTGCCCCACACTTCGGTGCGCTAGGTCGTGTGCCACACACGGCTAAGTCAAATGCCCGTGTGGGCCTAAAATTCACCTAGAATCAAACCATTTTAATACCATATCATGCTTAACTTCTCAAACCCTTCACGCACACATTAAAGGAACCTAAACATCACCTAAACACATATAAAAATACCATTTCAAAGTCCTAACACAACTAACCAATATGCCATTCAAAGGAACCTCAATCAACAACTAAATGTTACCTATCTAAACATGTCAATTATACCATAATTCAATCATCAAATTTTAGTTCAACATTTACCAAAACATGCTACAAACTTAATCATTAACACATCATTTCAAACATACCATAAGAGCCATTCAAATATGCATAGTAGCATAACCAAGTTGACATAATTTGGCAAAGCATCAAATGGTACTAAACCAAGATAATTTTCAAAACTTATACATGTCAAACACCAATAAACCATTCACCAAAATAACATTACAAGTCATCCTATACATGCCATTATAACCTTGGCCCAAAACATTCAAAATCTATCGATACTTATGTTGGATAGTGTGATAGGTCGCTGATGAGCTTCCAAACTGATCGAGCTTCCGATAATCTATAAAACATAGGAAAGAAACTACGTAAGCAATTAATGCTTAGTAAGCTCATATAAATTTAACACAACTTACCATTTCATTCGCATAATATAAATAGCATAAAGGTAATACCAACTAAAACCATAAGCTTGGCATAATGCCTATACAACATCATTAAACTCATAAGTTAGTACATTTGTAGATGGCTTAAGTGAATTCATCCATAAATAAGTAATTTACACTTGTATTCACATCATTTAGATCATCATTCCTTTTCATAAGTTCATGATACATTCCATTTGAACACTTACCATTTCATTTCCTTTTCGTACCCGTTGAATCATTTAGAATTTCATCAGATACTCGAGAAAGCTCACACGAACTGTGCCTTTACATAACAGTAACCTTTCCTTTACATCATTGCTCACACGAGCTATGAAATAGGCCTGCTGACACGAGCTGTGGTTCAGAATGTAAGCTACACGATGCTACTCATACGAGCTGTGGAGTATCCGCAACAAATGCAGGACCTTAGCCATCAATAGGACATTCAAGACCAGCACATGAAACATGAAATCCCTAATGACATGTCATTTGTATCCAACGAATTTCTAAGGTTCAACCAGGACCCGATAACCATCATAGCATTGATTTATTTATACATCGATCAGTTCACATTATAAATAATATAATAACATATGATTCGAAATAATATTAATACGATAACCATTTATACGAACTTAGACATGTCAAATACCAATAAACCATTCACCAAAATAACATTACAAGTTATCCTATACATGCCATTATCACCTTGGCCCAAAACATTCAAAAACTACCGATACTTATGTTGGATAGTGTGATAGATCTCTAATGAGCTTCCAAATTGATCGAGCTTCTGATAATCTATAAAACATAGGAAAGAAACTACGTGAGCAATTAATGCTTAGTAAGCTCATATAACTTAAACACAACTTACCATTTCATTTGCATAATGTAAATAGCATAAGTGTAATACCAACTAAAACCATAAGCTTGGCATAATGCCTATAAAACATCATCATACTCACAAGTTAGAACATTTGTACATGGTTTAAATGAATTCATCAATAAATAAGTAATTTACACGTGTATTCATATCATTTAGATCACCATTCCTTTTCATAAGTTCATGATACATTCCATTTGAACATTTACCATTTCATTTCCTTTTCATACTTGTTGGACCATTTAGAATTTTATCAGATACTCGGGAAAGCTCACACGAACTGTGTCTTTACATAACAGTAACATTTCCTTTATGATAAACCGTAATTTATACATATTTTTATCCCATGTTTAGCACATTTATGGATGAATTCTCTTTAGATATGGTGAATTTGATGCTCCTAATCCTTTAATTTCATGTTTTATACTTAGGTGAGCATGGAGAGTAAAAATAACGAGAAACGGGCCAAAAACGAAGAAAATGGGCCAATGTGGGAAATCAACACGGCCTGGACTTCCTCACACGGGTAGACCACACGCCCGTGCCCTTTTAGCAGAATTGAGCGCGACTTACACGGGTAGACCACACGGCCATGTCTATTCAACAGACTCTAACACGGTTTGGAGCAATCGAACACGGGCGTGTCAAACGGGCGTGTCCCTGTCAAGCCCAAGTTGAGTTGTTTTTAGAAAAGGTCACTCTTGAGGGTTCTAAGGCATTCTAAAGCCTATTTAAACACCAGAGAGGAGGATGAAAAGGGACACATGGAGTGTGAAACAGGAATTTACTCGAAGAAAGCTGATTAATCCATCTCAAAAGCCAGATTCTCCTTCAAGACTGAAGATCTCCCTTCAATTTCCCTTCAGGAGTTTTGGGTTTTCTTTATGTTTTGTATTCAATATTCTTATGAGATGTTGTCTTTTATAATTATGAACTAAACCCCCTAAATACCTAAGGGGAATGAAACCTAAGATGAATCTTGTTATTATTTTCTGAATTGTATGATAAATATTTGACTTGTTCTTAATTATGTGCTCTTAATTCTTGCTTCAATATTTCAGGATATTGATTCAAGTTGATGCGCTTATTCAAAGGAGCAAAAGTCCCTGACTAAGAGCAAATTTGTCATAATTAAGCAGAGTTGATTGCATGCCTAGAGATAGGGTGACATGATTTTGTCGGATTAGGGTGAAACCTAATAAAGGAATCCATAGATCAAGTTAATGCAACACTAGGGGTGTTAATTAGAAAGAGATTTCAATTAATCAACCTAGGCTTAGACGTTGTTAATCTCGAGAGAGATAATAATATAATTTAGGGATTTCTACAGAACAAGTCGAATGAATAAATCGTCTGATTCAGAGTCAAATAACAAGTGAAGTCTAGGTGGATTTTCCCTTGGGTATTGTCTTAATCAATCGAATTTCCTAAAAGTATTTTCCCCAATTTTCTTTCTGTGAATTCTTAGTTAATTAATTAGTTTAGATCAAATAAACCCCTTTATTTTTAGGCTAGATAATAAAAAAAGAGTTAATACTAGTACTTTTAGCTCCTTTGGGTTCAACATCCTGGTCTTGCTAAAACTATACTACTGTTCGATAGGTACACTTGCCTTCGTCTTGATAATATTTAGTCTTCAAGAACGGTCAAATATAAATTTATTAAAACTTATCACAAACCAACACGATCGAGTTTTTGGCACCGTTGTCGGGGAGCTAAGATATTAGGAACGTTTGATTTTTATTACTTTAGCCATTTTTACTTTTATTGCAATTTACTTCTTATTTTAGTCTAGGTTATCTTTACTAATTCTTCTTTTCTTTATTTCTGGCAGGTTTTTATAGTTTATGACTAGAAGGAACCCGTCAAGACCATTAATTTTTAATAGTGAGATCGATCGCACAGTTTACAGAAACTGAAGAGAAATAAGGCGAAGCCTAAGATATACAGAGAAAGAGAAAAAGGACGAAATTCACACCACAACCGAGGAGATGGCCGAAAATCAGGAAAATTCGCTACCTCCTGCGATTGTTGTTGATCTAGTAAATCAGAATCCTGCTCCACGTACTACGTATGATTATGCTAAACCTAATTTAACAAGAACTGAGTCAAGTATAGTTAGACCTGCTATTGCTGCAAATAATTTTGAACTGAAACCTAACACAATTCAAATGATACAACAGTTTGTTCAGTTTGATGGTTTGCAAGATGAGGATCCAAACAATCACTTGGCGAATTTTCTAGAGTTTTGCGATACTTTTAAAATCAATGGCGTTTATGACGATGCCATACGCCTTCGGTTATTTTCCTTTTCATTGAGGAACAAAGCTAAACAGTGGTTGAACTCGTTACCACGAGGGTCAATCACTACTTGGGAACAAATGACTGAAAAGTTTTTACTTAAATATTTTTCGCCGGCTAAAACGGCTAAGTTGAGGAATTACATCTCTTCTTTTGTGCAAATGGATCTAGAAATAATCTATGATGCATGAGAGAGATACAAGGATCTTTTGAGAAGGTGCCGTCACCATGGATTACCACTTTCGCTACAGGTTCAGACGTTTTACAACGGTATGAATGCCTCAACAAGGCAACTCATCGACGCAGCCGCCGGTGGAACTTTGAATAACAAAACACCTGAAGCAGCTTATGAATTCATTGAGGATATGTCACTGAATAAGTATCAGTGGCAAGTCATGAGGACAAAGCCGACGAAAGCAGCCAGTGTTTTCAGCCTCAATGCAGTTACTATGCTCTCTAACCAGGTAGAACTTTTAAATAAAAAGATTGATGTTTTATATGGTTCTACTCAGGTACATCCAGTGATGAGGTGTGATTCAAGTGGAGGAGGAGTACACACAGATTATCCATCCTTCAACCCTAGCACCGAGGAGGAACAAGTTCAATATATTGGTAATAACAATTCTAGATCTCAAAATAATCCATACACTAACACGTATAATGCAGGTTGGAGTAACCATCCCAACTTCTCGTGGGGTGGTCAAGGAAATCAAAAGCCACAACATCCCCCAGGTTTTCAACAACCACCTTACCAGCAAGAAAAGAAGCTGAACCTTAAGGAGATGCTAACACAATTTATCTTGGTGTCGGAAACTCGTTTCCAGAATACTGAGACAGCTTTTAAAAATCAGCAAGCATCAATTCAAGGGCTTGAGAACCAAATAGGCTAGTTGGCAAAGATGATTTTCGAACGACCACAAGGTAGCTTGCCAAGTAATATAGAAACTAACCCAAAGGAGCAGCTTAATGCAATTACTGTCCAAGATGAGGAAGGGTTAGTGGAACCTAAACCAGAAACAAGGCAAGGAATTATGGTAACCAAAGGTAAGGATGAGGTAGACCACAGTGAGTGAAAACAGGTAAGTACAGAGTACAAACTTCGAGTGCCATACTCTAATGCGACAAGGAAAGACCACACAGATGAACAATTCGGTAAATTCCTTAAATTATTAAAGAAAACTACATATAAACTTACCGTTTATTAAAGCTATTTCGCAGATGCCAAACGCAGTTAAATTTCTAAAGGAGCTTTTAGCAAATAAACAAAAATTGGATGAAACGTCGCATGTGGAGTTGAACGCAGTGTGCTTAACCATACTACAGAATAAGCTGGCCAACAAATTGAAAGATCCATGGAGTTTTACGATTCCTTGTTTAATTGGTAGCTTAGATGTTAGTAATGCTTTGGCTGATTTGGGGGCTAGCATTAATGTCATGCCCTATAAAATGTTTAAACAACTAGGTCTTGGGAAACCCAAATAAACTAGGATGAGCATTCAGCTAGCAGATAAAACTATTAGATTTCCTAGGGGTATCATTGAAGATGTACTTGTTAAAATTGACAAATTTATTTTCCCAGTTGATTTTGTTGTTTTAGACATAGAAAAGGGTAGTGACGTGCCTCTAATTTTAGGAAGGCCCTTTTTAGCAACTGCTAGAACCATTATCGATGTTGGTACAGGTGAACTCACACTTTGTGTGGGTGATGAGACAATCACCCTTCAAGCTGACAACTTAAGTAACACATCGAATATCGAGGGTGATTGTATAAATCATACCACTAAAACTGACCATGTGGTGCAACCTTCTTTGAAAGAAACACATCCGAAAAGCATACATGAGCCATGTTCAACTAATAACAAAAGACCCATCTATGAAGAACGAAGGCTATGATTCGAGGAACTAGATGAATGGCAGACATAGAAATCGAGAACACACGATAAATTGAAACTACGCCATGACGAACCCAATGCTTCACCAAATCAACTTAAGGTTGGAGACAAGGTACTACTAGATGCCGCAGACCCTTGCATTACCACCTCTAAACCTAATGGAGAAACCCTTCTTACGGTACTTAGCATTTTCCCATACGGTACGGTCGAGGTAATTTATCCCAAATTCAGTAAGTTCAAGATAAATAGTACTCGTCTCAAACCTTATTTTGATAAATTTGATAGCAGGAATGAGGAGTGTAAACTCCTCGAACCACCATGACCACGCAACAGAGAGGTAAGTCGAGCTTAGACTATAAATAAGCGCTTCTCGGGAGGTAACCTGAGCACTAATGGTGTTAACTTCTTTAAATTTTAGTTTTTAACATTTAATTCACTAACTGAGTCACTGAACATAGGTTTTCCAGAACCACATGGCCAGGCACACGGGCGTGCCTTAGGCCGTGCCCATACCACGAAAGGCAACACGACCGTGCGAAATGGCCGTGTGAAAACAGGGCAAAATTTTTCCCCAAAACGAGAGTCGATAAGTTGCCATGGTCATGCGACATGGCCGTGGATGAATCTATCAAAACAACACGGGCGTGCGACACGCCTGTGTCTAGAGGCCATGGTTGAAACTGAGAAAACAACACGGGTATGCTACACGCCCGTGCTCACTACCCATGGTCAAGACTGACAAAATAACACGGGTGTTGACATACATACATGGATGTGGAAGAAGTGAATGAAGCAGGACATGGCCGTGCGAGATGGCCATGTGCATCAACACGCCCAAAGAACACGGGGCGTAGGCCGAATTTCAGACGCGCCCAAATTTGAAAATCACGACATACACGGGCTAAAATTAGGGCACACGGGCGTGCCCCACGGCTATATGCCCCAAAATCTATATAAACCCCTACTATTCATCATTCTCTTCCCCAAACATCAAACTCTAGTCGCCAAAAGCCTTTCACACGACCTTCCTGCCACGCTCGTGCGCCGACCACAGCACCAACCTCGAAGACCCAAGCTCTTCCTTCTTACGTTTATTTACTTTTTTTCTCTCTATTCTCTTCAAATATTTTACTTATTTTATGATTTTTTATTGTTCTATTTGACTATTTTGAGTAATATTCATGGTTATAATGATAGTAATACTTATGCTCTTTGTTAGAAATTTTTCATTTTAGTCAATACATTATGCTACATTCATCCATTTTCTTGTTTCCATGGATTTCATGCTTACCTACACCATATTTCATAATCTCAAACCCATATGCATTTATTCACTAGGTATTCCATTTAGCACTATTCTTATGTTCCTATTGTTTATAATAACTCCCATAAGAATTTAGTTACTTTTCGGTACATCTCACCTTTTGCCTATGATGCCCATGAAGTATTCTTCTTTAATTTGAACATACTTGCAGACTTCTCCATGCTATTCTTGGGAGTATTGTTTTAACTTGGATTTCTCATTACAATTATACCATGTCAATTTCACGTGGCAAGAAGATCACCGTCCCCGCTTCAAAAAAATAGAAGGAACTCGGAGCCATATCGACAAGCGCATTAGCTGAAGTGCGGCACCCCGTTCTCCAGTTTCCCTTCGGACCCTAGGAGGAACTTTTTCAGATACTTTGGGCCCGACCCCTAAGTATGGGCCACAATATTGATTGGGCAGCACTTGAATAAATCCAACTGGCTGATGCAATCCGAGCCCTTCTGATGACTGACCCATGGGGCCTCTTTTTCGAGATCATCGAGCCGATGTATCTCGAGCTCACACTTGAAATCTGCTCAACCTTCCACCTTCAAGTCGTCATGACATAGTTCGATGATCCTGGAATGGTCTAGTTTCGTCTCGACGGCTCAGTGCCCCAGTTGAGCATATCGGAGTTCGAAATTGCACTAGGGCTATACACGGAGGAGTTCATGGATGACAACGAACTCGATACCCTCCATCGTCACATCCACTACTCTCTTTCAAAATGCTGGAGGGTCCTCGTCCCTGCCTCGGCCACCTACGTCCGTAACCGCTCCAAGGCATCGGCTCTCGCCCCATCCCTGAGGTACTTACATGCCATCTTGGCCCACATTATGGCAGGATGGCGAGAGAGCATCGGTGTCGTCAACACTCACGACGCCTACTTTTATGGAGTATGGCGCATGGGCACTTCTTCGACCTTACCTATTTCATCGCCCTCGCCATTTGCCATCAGACGGAGCGACATAGGATGGGAGTCATCTCTATTAGCCCCTATGTGACTCGCTTGGCGCAGTACTTCGGCCTCCTCAACACAGCATTACAATCATCCTCCCTCACTCTCATCGGCCAGATGTCCCTACAGGGCATCTCAAGTATGCTACATATGAGGATGATGGAGAAACGACGTGGAACTGACCCTCCCCAGTACTGCCTGGTCTAGTCCGCCGAGGAGGAGGACCCAAAGGACATTACTGATGATGTCCCTCCACGTCATGAGGACCCACCATCTCAGCCACCACCCATCTATCGTTCAGTTCATGCGGCGGCTTCATACTCTGACATCTCTAAGTGCCTTACTCGATTTGAGCAGCAGTGTTTTCAGTGCTTTGATCACATTGATGCTACTCTACATCAGATTTGTAAGCACCTTCGCATCTCATCACCACCACCACCTCGCGAACCATCCGGCGATGACGATGTTTAAAGACTTTTTATTTATTATTTTTATTTTCATTTTTATCTTTATTTATATTCTTAAAGTACTTTTTATTTTATTTTTTAATACTATTTCATTCTTAGGTTTTATAATTTTTATTGAACAATTTATAGTTTCGGCTATTTCATTACGAGTAATTATGCTTCTTTATATTTCCTAAAAGAGTTCTTGATTTTATCACAGTTAGAAAGAGCTCCAAAGCTCACCTTCACTTAGAAACTTGCAACTTCATTGGAAGTGGTTCTCCATGACTGTCATTTCCTACCTGACCACCACGATAACCTCTTCACTAGACACTGTGGTTGTGGAACCCAACCTTACCACCACCGGAGTATCCTTCTCCAATCTCATCATTGCCTTGGCCGATTATTCTCCATTCAGGAAGTTTCACCTCTCTCCCTATCTTATGATTTTATATTTTTCCGTATATTTATCATTGTAGATTGAGCACAACGTACATCTTAAGTGTGGGGGGTTATCTATATCATTATTAGAAAAATCCCTGAATTTTGTCTTGTTCTCATGTGATCTTCTCATATCATTATTAGAATGAATTTTGATTAATTTATGATTTTTATTGATATGTCTTGAATTAAAACATAGGCATTCATGCATTGATTGTTTAAACTTTAAGGAATTAAAGAATCAAGCATGATAAGTTGACTTTTGAGAATAAAAAAAAATTTAGGTTGTTTCCCCAAGTTTAGGCATTATTTTGAGTTAAAATTCACAAGGTTTAAACATCAAAAAGCCATAATTTTTGTGAGATCTTGAGCCTTTAAGAGCATCTATTATTTCTTTCATGCTCACTTTTATTGTTGCTTTGAGTGCATCAATCTTGATTTGTTATTCTAGAACTTGCTTGATTATGCATGTCAAGACCATACCATTTGATTTGATATGTCAAAATGATAAAGGCACTTAGGTTTGACCCACTCACTTCATAAAAGCCTACCTTCATAATTAACCCTTAGTGAACCCTCTTGAGCCTAATAACCCATTTATTAATTTACCCTCCATATTAACCCATAACCCATTATTGTTGAAATCCCCTAAATTAATTTGATCCCTATTTTTGTCGAGAAATTGATTTGAATAAATTGCTTAGCTAAGTTTAACCTTTGATAGTTAGTCTATTTTAGTTGACTTGTACTAAAAAAAAAGAAAAAAAAATTACAATACACATATTTATATTAGTAGTAATTCTTTGTTTTTTAGCTTAAGTGTTTAAGTCCATATTTTGAGAAGAAGCTCACATGTATTCAATTGATGATTAGTTGTTTTTCTAGTTAGGTAATTTTTCAATTCAATCTCGATTCTAACCTTTTCTTTCAGCTTGTGACTACACCCCCTAACTAAAGCCACGTTACAACCCTTTAAAGACCTTTTTATTGATGTATCATCTCAATATATAGTGGTGGAGATTTGATTTTCATGCAAGCCTATGGTAATAACTTTTCATATTGACTATTGAGTGCTTAAACTTGTTGTCCTTAAAACACCTCTAGTGAATTGAGTGAATCTCTAGTGAGGATGTGAAACTCTGTGATATTTTGAATCAATGGTAATTAGCAAGATGAGGGGAGACACCTATGTTCTCGTGATAAAATACGCAACTTGGAATGTTTAAAACTTTGATGTTCTTTTAGTTAAATTCTCAATGTATGATTACTTATGGATTATTTTGAGATATCATTAATAAGATTTATAAGTTGAGAAGAATTGATTTTGATTGTGAGTTGAGGATTTTGCTGAGGACAAGTAAATGCTTAAGTGTGGAGGTATTTGATAAACCGTAATTTATACATATTTTTATCCCATGTTTAGAACATTTATGGATGAATTCTCTTTAGATATGGTGAATTTGATGATCCTAATCCTTTAATTTCATATTTTATACTTAGGTGAGAATAAGAGAGTAAAAAGAGCAAGAAACGGGCTAAAAACGGAGAAAATGGGCCAACGTGGGAAATCAACACGGCTTGGACTTCCTCACATGGGTAGACCACATGTTCGTGCCCTTTTAGTAGAATTGAGCGCGACATACACGGGTAGACCACACGGCCGTGTCTATTCAATAGACTCTAACACAATTTGGAGCAATCGAACACGGGCGTGTCCCTATCGAACCCAAGCTAAGTTCTTTTCGGAAAAGGCCACTCTTGAGGGTTCTAAGGTATTCTAAAGCCTATTTAAACACCAGAGAGGAGGATGAAAAGGGACACACGGAGTGGGAAGTAGGAATTTACTTGAAGAAAGCCAATTGATCCATCTCAGAAGCCGGATTCTCCTTCAAGACTGAAGATCTCCCTTCAATTTTCCTTTAGGAGTTTTGGGTTTTCTTTATGTTTTGTATTCAATATTCTTCTGAGATGTTGTCTTTTATAATTATGAACTAAACCCCCTAAATACCTAAGGGGAATGAAACCTAAGATGAATCTTGTTATTATTTTCTGAATTGTAGGATAAATATTTGACTTGTTCTTAATTATGTGTTCTTAATTCTTGCTTCAATATTTCAGGATATTGATTCAAGTTGATGCGCTTATTCAGAGGAGCAAAAGTCTCTGTCTAAGAGTAAATTTGTCATAATTAAACGGAGTTGATTGCATGCCTAGAGATAGAGTGACAAGATTTTGCCAGATTAGGGTGAAACCTAATAAGAGAACCTATATATTGAGCTAATGCAACACTAGGGGTGTTAATTAGAAAAAGATTTCAATTAATCAACCTAGGGTTAGATGTTGTTAGTCTCAAGAGAGATAATAATATAATTTAGGGATTTCTACGGAACAAGTCGAATGAATAAATCGTCTGATTCAGAGTCAAATAACAAGTGAAGTCTAGGTGAATTTTCCCTTGAGTATTGTCTGAATCAATCGAATTTCCCAAAAGTAATTTCCCCAAATTTCTTTCTATGAATTCTTAGTTAGTTAATTAGTTTAGATAAAACAAACCCCTTTATTTTTAGGCTAGATAATAAGAAAAGATTTAATACTAGTACTTTTAGCTCCTTTGGGTTCGACATCCCGGTCTTGCTAAAACTATACTACTGTTCGATAGGTACACTTGCCATCGTTGTGATAATAGTTAGTCTTCAAGAACGATCAAATATAAATTTATTAAAACTCATCAGGATCAACACGATCACTTTACATCATTGCTCACACGAGCTATGAAATGGGCCTGCTCACACGAGCTGTGGGTTGAAATGTAAGCTGCACGATGCTACTCACATGAGCTGTGGAGTATCCGCAACAAATGCAGGACCTCAGCCATTGGTAGGACATTCAAGACCAGCACCCGAAACATGAAATCCCTAATGACATGTCATTTGTATCCTACGAATTTCTAAGGTTCAACCGGGACTCGATAACCATCATAGCATTGATTTATTTATACATCGATCAATTCACATTATAAATAATATAATAACATACGATTCGAAATAACATTAATACGATAACCATTTATATGAACTTACCTCGACAACTAGGGAATAAAAGTTAAATCGAGCTAATCCGAAGCTTTTGTTTTGCCTTGATCTAGGTCTGTACGTGGTTTATCTTGATCTAAATAGATAACTATATTCAATTAGGTACTTAATTTAACCTTAAACATTCAATTAATCCACATTTCACACTTATGCAAAATTAGCAATTTGCTCCTAACATTTTAACTTTTCCACAATTTAGTCCTTAAGCTTATAACTTAAAATCTAACCATTTTAATTTAAATCCATGTTAATCGAACATGCAAAGGACCTTGAAACAACTCATATTTTCCACCATTTCACAATAAAACCTTAAAATTTATACATTTAATAAATTAGTCCTTAATTCCAAATTTCATGAAAAATCATTTTGTAAAACTTGTTTATTTATAAACAAATATTCATAATCTACCTTTTAACACCATGAACCATTCAATAAAATTCATGGAATACCCCTAAATCTTTAACAGTTTTACAAATTGACCCCCGAGCTAACTAGATTAAGCTAAAACGACCTCAAAACATAGAAATCATTAAAAACGGGGTTGAAAATCATACCATGCAAGCAAGGAAGCTTGATCGAACCTTTAAACTTCAAAAATGGAGTTTCCTATCCCTAATTTCGGTGGAGAAAACAAAACTAAAGAAGATGATACAAATTTTTACCTTTTTTAATTTAACTTAATTATTAAACTACATTTTTAACTTTACTTATTACCTTTAAAAATCACTTAAATTATGTCCATAATTTTCCACTAACCTTATGTATGGTATAACTGCCATTGAAATCCATTTAGTTTCATTTCCATAGTCCTGTAACCCTTTTAACTAATAGAACTTCACTTTTGTACTTTTTACGATTTAGTCCTTTTTACTAATTAATAATGAAAACATCAAAATTTCCTAATGAATTTTTAATACGACCCTAATATAATCTCGTAAATATTAAAATAATAAAATAATAATTTACTTGGGACCACTATTCTGGTATCACTGAAAACAGATTGTTACAACTCTCCCCTCTAAAGAATTTTTCATCCCCGAAAATCTTACTAGAAAATAGGTTTGGGTATTGCACTTTCATAGGTTCTTCCAGTTTCCAGGTAGCCTCTTCTATTCTGTGTCATTGCTAGAGAACTTTAACTAAAGCTATACTTTTATTTCTCAATTTTTTAACTTCCCGAGCTAGAATTCTGATTAGCTCTTCATTGTACGTTATATCTAACTGAATCTCAACATCAACAGGTGAAATCACATGTGAAGGATCTGATTGATACTATCGTTGTAACTCTTGATTTTAGGCCTAGTTGGAACAGTGGTTTCGGGACCACAAATTCGATAAGGAAAATTTCATTTTTATTATATTTTTATGGTCTACAATTTTACAAAATGATTTTTTGAAAATTTCATTCGAAAATTTCGACGTTTGGGCACTCAATTTGTTCAAAAGGACTAAATTGTAAAAAGTCCAAAAACTTGAGTTCTGCATGTTAGAAGTTTCTAATTGTTATGATTTTTTAAATTAAAGGTCCTTAAATGGTAATTATACCAGTTTGAAGTTTGTGTACAAAAATGGACATGGTATGATAGGTTTTTAAAAGTTTTTCATTAAGGGCATTTTAGTAAATTGGTAATTAAATGAATTAAAAGCCAAAATAAGTCAATTTTGCTCATCTTCTTCCTCATGGCCGAATTTCTCATGAAAAACACCATGGATATGGTTTTCAAGCTTTCCAAGCTCATGTGTAAGTGATCCCGAACCCCGTTTTTAATGTTTTTTACATTTTTAAAGTCTTGGTAACATGATCTACTTATTTCTACCATTATTTTGTGCTAGGATTTATGTTTAAAAATTTACCCATGAGTAATATGCATGCATTTTGATGTCTAATGGTATAAAATGAGTGTTTGGTGTTAGGTAAACAACTTTTGCTAAGCAATTTTACGTGAAAACGAGTAAAACGTCATAATCGGTAAAAATACCTAATGTTCATAGGTACATGTTAGAGTGAGAATTTGATGTTTCCATAGAAGGGAAAAATGATCAGCATGTCATAAAACATAAGAAAATAGGATGAAGTTTAATTTCTGAGCCTTGGGGCAAAAGTGCAAATATGCAAAAGTTTAGGGGTCAATATGAAAATTTGTAAAAATATGATTTTTAGACCCATATGAATAGTGTGACTAATTATTAGGCTAAATGTGATATTATATATCAATAAAATCGAGATTCAGGCTTAAAACGAGAAAATATAAGGTTATGGACTAAAATGGCAAATTGTCGTTTCTGGATCCGAGGTAAGTTCGTGTGTTAATAATAATGCAATACGATGCATGAATTGTAATTCTCTATTGATATGGCACAAATTGTATGATTTAATATGTTTAAGAGAAGTTGATGGATGGTGTGTATGATATGGAAAAATGTAATGCTTGTTGTGTTATGTAAAATTGAATGACAAATTATTGTTACATGAATTGGATGTTAAATTACTATTACATGGGCTGTATGAATTGCTACACAGTTGTACTTGACGAGATTTTGACAAGTAAGTTCGGATAGCTTAAAGTAAACTTATAATATGCCTAATTGCATGATTTATGAATGTATGACATTTGCATCTGATAATGGCATGAAATTACATGAAATGTACCTTTAAAAATGACATGTTGAAAAATGTCCCGGTTGAGGTTAAAAAGGAAGTTTGACGAATAAACCATGATTTATATGTGATTCGAGATCTTGCATGTGTTGCAGAAAGGATTTAGCCCTAACGGGTAATCCGTTGATCTCAAATATAGAAAGGATCTAGCCCGGACGGGTGTTCTTGAATGGTCGAGCCTCCCGAAGAATATATGTGCATTAAGGATTTAGCCCAGACAGGTAATCCGATTAGGGTCTAAATTTAGCCTAGACTGGCAATTCAGATCCAAACTCAGTAAGGCTGTTTGTCGCTATAAGGGATTTAGCCTGGACTAGTAATCCTGACATCACCTTATGAGTTTATGTTACGGGGGATTTAGCCTGGACTGGTAATCCCACCGTAAAACGTGAGGTTCGCGAGAGTGCACACCTGAAATGATCATTCTTATGAATTGACGGTAAATGGATAATCTATTGAGATTTCCTAAAAACTCAACGAGATTAACATGAGATATATGTACAAGTGAAAGGATGTATGATGAGCTCATCTAAGACAAATTTACATAGTGCATTGTCATGAGACAAATTTGATGATTGAGTGCATGTGATAGGGAATTATCCTATACTTGGAATGTATGACTAAGTGTGCCCATGAGAAATAATAACTTTTATATTGAGCTCCATTGTGAAAAATGAGTAAGGGATCCATGAAATGGTAAGTTCATGATAGTTGGAAATGATCTTATGATAGTGATCATTATATTGTACCAAACCAGATTTGGATAGTAGCATTGGTCTGAATTTGAAAATCCACTAAAAATAGTGAAAATTAATTTATAAGCTTAATAAAATATGGAATTAAATATTAATGAGTCTAGCTTCACATAAAGGAAACGGTGAAAGCAAAAAAAAATTTGTATCATGAGATATTTGAATTCTTGTGAGACAGAGTCAGAATGAGTTTGGAATCCCCTGTTTTGAATTTGGAAAATCACTAGAAATTGTACAAAAATAATTATGAGTTAAAATTCATATGAATGAAATCCTTAATGAGTCTATTTTTAGTAGAAAGAGACGGGAACATTATCCGAGTCTCGTACTAAGAGATAAATAAATTTTAGTGAAAAAATGTCGAAGCTGTCAAACAAGAAAACAAGGGAGATTTTGAATAATAAACTATACTTATTGGCTAGACCAAAAATTCTGAAAATTTTATGATAAGAAAAGATATGAGTTTAGTTTTTATGAAAATTAACATATCTTAATTTGGAGTTCTGTATCTCTGGATATAAATAATTTAATGACTGTGACTCGGGAAAACAACTTAGCTGGAATTTGAATAAATAGAAAGAATATGAAAATAGCATGTTATCGCATTGCTTATTATTTTCATGCGAGCTTACTAAACGAAAAGCTTACTCCCTCCTTTCCATTTCTTTTAGTTTTGTCAGGTCTGCTCGGGGTTGGAGATCGTCAGAGGCAGCATCGTACTATCGAGCCATTATCCTTGGAGTATTGGCATGTGTACATGAAATGTTTTCATGCGAGTGGCATGTATAGGGACTTAGTTTTTCTATGATGACTATTGTTGTGATTAGCCAAAGGTATTGTCTTATATTAATTGTTGATTATAGCCATGAGATGTAGCTTATAATGATTTTGGCTTGTAAGCCTATTTATTCATGATATGTGTTAATGTCTTACAATGTAGCTAGACTAGTTTATCATGAGTAGGTGGAACTAATGCATAATAATGAGCTAATGATGAATGCCATTGAAATCGCGTATATGTATGCATGTAAAGATGACAAAAAGGCTTGGAAATTAGCCTAAGTCTTGACCACACGGGTAGAGACATGGCCGTGTGTCTCAGCCGTGTGAAGGACACGGCCTCTAGCCATGGGCGTGTGCCTTGGCCGTGTGCTGTTAAACGGTTGCTGACGTCATAAACAAAAAGTTACATGGGCTGAGGACATGGGCGTGTCCCAAGCCACACGGGTGTGTTACTCTCCAAAGCTAGAAAATTGTTAAGTTGCCCAAAAATTATCGAATATTTTTGGTTTTGTCCCGAACTTTCCTAATGTATGTTTTAGGCCACGAAGGCCTGTATAAAGGACGATATGCATGTGATTGAAAAGTTTTAATTTTGGGCGAAATTTGGTGACCCGATTTTGTATGTTTGTGAATGTTTAAGTCCGGTAATGCCTCGAACCCTATCCCGGCGTTGGATACGGGTGAGAGGTGTTACAGTCGTAACATCGATAGATAAAATACATTATGAATGTTTTCTAACTCTAACAACAAAGCCAACCGATAAGCTACTTGCTCAATTCTCTCAATGACCTCATACTACCCGATAAATCGCGAACTAAGCTTTTCTTTTCAGCCAAATCGAAATACTTTATTCCAAGACGATACTTTTAAAAATACTTTGTTGTTGATTTGAAATTCAATATCTTTTCTTTTCAAATATGCGTAAGATTTTTTACCGTCAGAAGCCACTTTCAAACTATCACGTATCACTTTGACTTTTTCTTTGGTTTCTCGAATCAAATCAAGACCAATAAGTTTTCTCTCACTCAGTTCAGTCCAGTATAACAAAGTTTGACATTTTCAACCATACAAAGCTCTATACGGTGCCATTCTAATGCTCGTCTGATAATTGTTATTGTATACAAATTCAACCAACGGTAGAAATCTCTCCCAGTTACCCTCGAACTCTAAAACACAACATCAAAGCATATCTTCGAGTATCTGAATTACTCACTCAGACTGACCATCAGTCTGTAGATGAAACACTGTGCTAAAATACAGTCGAGTACCTAGAGCTTTAGTTAACTTACTCTAGAATCGAGACGTAAACCTTGAATCGCTATCAAAGATAATAGAAATCGGTACACCATGTAGTCTAACAATCTCGAAAACATACAATTTTGCCAATCTCGAGTGAATAATCGGTACTCACTGGAAAGAAATGTGCTTATTTTTTCAAACGATCTACAGTGACCCATACAACATCTTTCTTTCTAAGAGATAGAGGCAATCCCGATACAAAATCCATCGTGTCACGTTTCCATTTCCACTCTGGAATCATCACAGGTTATAATAAACTAAAAGGTACCTAATGTTTGACATTATCTTACTGACAAATTAACAATTTTGATACGAACTCTGAAATCTCTCGTTTCATACCTAGCCACCAATACATCTGTTTCAAATCACTGTACATTTTATGGCTACCAAGATGTATCGATAAGGTACTACTATGAGCTTCCTATAAAATCTTCTGAATGAGATCAGAGTTTCTCGGAACACAAATTCTGTTTTTGAAGTACAAATTGTTGTTTGAACCAACATGAAAATCTGAATCAGATGTCGACTCAATTTATTTCTGTTTAGCAATCAATTCATTGTCACTTTTCTGAGCTTCACAAATTTGTTGTAAAAACGTCAGTCTAGTCTATAATTCAGCTAAAATTGAAACAACATCAAATAATGTCAACCGAGTGTTCAAAGCTCGCAAAGCAAACAGAGATTTTCTACTCAAAGCATCAGCAACGAAATTAGCCTTTCCTAGATGATAATCAATGATCAAATCATAATCTTTTAGCAACTCAAGCCATCTACACTGTCTCAAATTCAAATCTTTTTTTGTGACATCAAATACTTCAAGTTGTTGTGATCTGTGAAAATATAACATTTTTCCCCGTATAAATGGTGTCGCCAAATCTTTAAAGCAAACATAATAGCTTCAAGTTCTAAATCATGAGTTGGGTAATTCTTTTCGTGCAGTTTCAACTTTCGAGAAGCATATGCTATCACTCTGCCTTCTTGTATCAAAACACAGCCTAAACCATTTAATGAAGCATAACTAAAAATCAAAAATTATTTACCGAACTCTGGCTGAACCAACACAAGTGCCTCAATTAACAATACTTTCAACTCACTAAAACTTTGCTGACAATTCTCAGACTATTCAAACTTGACATTTTTTTGCAGCAGTTTCGTCAACTGCGTAGCAATCATCAAAAATCCCTTGACAAATCTTTTATAATATCCGATTAAACCTAGAAAACTTGACTTTTGACACATTCCTCGAAGGTTTCCAGTCCATTATAGTTGAAATTTTGCTTGAATCAACTCAAATACTATCTGTCGACACTATGTGTCCAAAAAATCCAACTTCTCGAAGTCAGAACTCACATTTGCTAAACTTAGCAAACAACTGTTTTTCACATAAAGTTTGCAACAAAATTCTCAAATGCTGGGCATGCTCTGTCTTATCTTAAGAATAGATCATAATGTCATCAATGAAAACAACAACAAATCTGTCTAAGTATGATCTAAATATTCTATTCATCAAGTCCATAAACACAGCAGGGCCATTGGTCAAACCAAATGGCATAACAAGAAATTCATAATGCCCATACCTAGTTCTAAAAGCTGTCTTTGGCACATCCGAGTCTTTAACCCGTTGCTGATAATATCCAGAATGAAGGTTGATCTTTGAAAATACTGTCGCACCTTTTAACTTATCAAACAAATCATCAATACATGGCAAAGGATATTTTTTCTTGATCGTGACTTTGTTAAGCTGTTGGTAGTCAATACACAATCGTATTGACCCATCATTTTTCTTAACAAACAACACAAGAGCACCTCAAGGAGAAAAGCTGGGTCGAGCAAAGCCCCTATCTACCAACTCTTGCAATTGTGTTTTCAACTCTTTTAATTCTGTTGGTGTCATTCTATACGAAGCTATCGATATCAGAGATGTTCCCAACATTAATTCAATAGCAAACTCAACCTCTCTGAACGGTCGTAACCATGAAAATTCTTCTAGGAATACATTTGTGAACTCACATAAAATCGAAACCGATTCTAATTTCACTTCCAAACTCTAGAATCAAATATATAAGTGAGATACACTTCACAACCCTTTTTAACATATTCTTGTGCCGTCATCGCTGAAGTAACATTAAATGTACCATTCTATCTGATTCAATTCAGATCCTTACACCATTATGACATTTCAACAGGATATGCTTTCATCTAAAGTTCACAACAGCACCATGCAGAGTTAGCCAGTCCATACCAAGAATCATATCAAACTCATCAAAGGGTAATAAGATCAAATCATCCGAAAAGTTGCAACATCGAATCATCAAATGGCAGTTTTTACAAACTTTATCAACTAATACATATTGACCTAAAGGGTTTGCTACTTTAATCACAAATTCAATAGACTCAAAAAGTATTTTATAATCCAACACTAAAGTTGTGCATACATATGAATGTGTTAACCCAAGGTCAATCAAAGCATTAACATTAGTATCAAAGATAGAAAATGTACTAGTGATCACATCAGGTGCTAAAGCTTCCACTCGAGCACGAATCGCAAGTTGGTGTCTGTGCCTCAGATCTAATAGTAGAATCTTTTGTTCCACCTCTACTATTACTTGCATTTCCAGTGTTCTGGGGTGGCCTCCCCCTCGCAGCTGTATTATACGAACAAGTATTTTGTGCCTTTTCTTTATCAGACCTTTCTAGGCATTCTCTGAGAAAATGATAATAAGAAACACATTTAAAACATGATTCGTCTTTCAATCTGCATTCACTGAAGTGTCATCTATTACATTTTTAACATTCAGGCTTATTGTTCCTGACACTACCAACACTCGCTACTGATGTAGCCTGAGATTTCGAGCTCAAATGATGTTTTCCTTTATCTAATCCAAAATAACCCACTGAAGTTGATGAACGGCTATGAAATTTTTTTGACTTCTTCAATGGAGACAAGAATGCTTTTCCCATAGGTTGTTTTCCTGAATCACGAGCATCTGAATCTGCTTTTCTTTTTACCTTGCTAAGTTTTTTGGCCTTGTGAGCTTCAAACCGTGTACACATGACAGCCTCAGATGGTATACACTATCGAGTATACTTGCTGAGTTGTACAAATTCTCTCTCGATCTCAGCCACTTGGCCACTATCATTTGGCCCTGTTTCAACTTAAACTCTTTGCGTTTCTTATTAAGGGATCTCTGACTTACATATTTCTTTCTGAACTCTGTTTGGAAGATTTCTCAATTTACACGATCCCTCGGGACTATCGCAATCAATGTATTCCACCACAAATAAGCCGAGTCTTTCAATAAAGAAACAACACATTTCAAGCATTCAACTGGAGTACATGATAATTCATCAAAAACTCTAATTGTGTTTTCCAACCAGAACTCGGCCTTTTCTAGATCATCTTCGACTGTACCAAAAAATTCTTCAGCCCCATATTTTTGAATTTTATCAACTGGAGGCTTTCTTACACGTGTTTGATCCAAACCTTATGGAACTATGGGGATTAGTTCGGGTATAGGTAGGGGTGGAGGTCGTTAAGCCATTGGGTTTGTTCTCACGAACTCTGTAAACCCTTCGGACATCATCTAGAAAAAGACTTTTTTAGTCTCTTCTCCCTGGCCCTCAAACACGGGCCTACTACCACTAAAAGCTACCCTGTGAATGGAGGCTTGTACATTACTTTCTACTTCATCGAAATCGGCTCTGTTGGATGACATCTTATCTATATGAAAACATAGTTCAATTTGAGTAAGGAGTTATCACACTATCACAGATTATATAATGGCATGTATTTCTAGACTCCATACATGCTATGTCCAGTCCGAGAATCGACTAAACCGTGGCTCTGATACCACTAAATGTAACACCCCTAACCCACATCCTTCACCAAATTAGGGTTACGAAGCATTATTGTACAATCGAAAACATTTGAACTTAACTTCATTCAATTGCATAAATAATTCATAAACCAATCATATACATACATATCGTCCCTAAATTGAGCCTTCGAGGACCTAAAAATACCTTAGAAACAAATTGAGACCAATTTGAAATCATTTAGAAAGTCTAGAAAAAATTCACAAAGATTGGGAAACAGGGGTTACACGGTCCTGTGGCCAAGCCATGTGCCTCACACGGCTGAGACACAATCCCATGTCTCAGGCCGTGTAACCTTCGAACTAGGGACACACGACTGTGTCCCAACCCGTGTCCTCACCCTGTAACTCTCTAAGTAGGGACACATGGCCGTGTCACACGCCCGTGTGCCACACACGGCTCAGTCACAAGCCCGTGTGGACCTAAAATTCACCTAGACTCAAACCATTTCAATACCATATCATGCTTAACTTCTCAAACCATTCATGCACACATTAAAGGAACTTAAACATCACCTAAACACACATAAAAATACCATTTCAAAGTCCAAACACAACTAACCAATATGCCATTCAAAGGAACCTCAACCAACAACTAAATGTTACCTATCTAAACATGTCAATTATACCATACTTTAATCATCAAATTCTAGTTCAACATTTAAAAAGCATGCCACAAACTTAACCATTAACACATCATTTCAAACATACCATAAGAGTCATTCAAATATGTGTAGTAGCATAACCAAGTTGACACAATTTGACAAAACATCAAATGGTACCAAACCAAGATAAGTTTCAAAACTTATACGTGCCAAACACCAACAAACTATTCACCAAAATAACAGTACAAGTCATCCTATACATGTCATTATAACCTTGGCCCAAAACATTTAAAAACTACTGATATTTATGCTGGATAGTGTGATAGATCTCCGACGAGCTTCCAAACCGATCAAGCTTCCGATAATCTATAAAACATAGGAAAGAAACTATGTAAGCGATTAATGCTTAATAAGCTCATATAACTTAAACACAACTTACCATTTCATTTGCATAATGTAAATAGCATAAATGTAATATCGACTAAAACCATAAGCTTGGCATAATGCCTATACAACATCATCAAACTCACAAGTTAGTACATTTGTACATGGTTCAAATAAATTCATCCATAAATAAGTAATTTACACATGTATTCACATTATTTAGATCACCAATCCTTTTCATAAGTTCACGATACATTCCATTTGAACACTTACCATTTCACTTCTTTTTCATACCCATTGGACCATCTAGAAATTCATCGGATACTCGGGAAAGCTTACATGAAGTGTGCCTTTACATAACCGTAACCTTTTCTTTACATTATTGCTCATATGAACTGTGAAATGGGTTTGCTCACAAGAACTGTGAGTCAGAATGTAAGCTACACGATGCTACTCACACGAGCTATGGAGTATTCGCACCAAATGCAGGATCTCAGCCATCGGTAGGAAATTCAAGATCAGCACCCGAAACATGAAATCCCTAATGACATGTCATTTGTATCTTATGAATTTCTAAGGTTCAACCGGGACTTGATAACCATCATAGCATTGATTAATTTATACATCGATCAATTCACATTATAAATAATATAATAATATACGATTTGAAATATCATTAATACGATAACCATTTTTATGAACTTACCTCAACAACTAGGGCGTAGAAGTTAAATCGAGCTAATTCGAAGCTTTTGCTTTGCCTCGATCTAGGTCTGTACGTGGTTTATCTTGATCTAAATAGATAATTATATTAAATTAAGTACTTCAATTAATCACAAACATTCAATTCAATCCACATTTTACATTTATGCAAAATTACCAATTTGCCCCTAGCATATTAACTTTTTCACAATTTAGTCTTTAAGCTTATAACTTAAAATCTAACCATTTTAATTTAAATCCATGTTAATCAAACATGCAAGGGACCTTGAAAAAACTAATATTTTCCACCATTTTACAATAAAACCCTAAAACTTACACCTTTAACAAATTAGTCCCTAATTCTAAATTTCATCAAAAATCACTTTGTAAAACTTGTTTATTTATCAACAAAGATTCATAATCTACCATTTAAAACCAAGAACCATTCAATAACATTCATGGCATAACCCTTAATCTTTAAAATTTTTACAAATTAAACCCCGGGCTAGCTAGATTAAGCTAAAACGACTTTAAAAACATAGAAATCATTAAAAATGAGGTTGAAAATCATACCATGCAAACAAAGAATCTTGAACAAACCTTCAAATTTCAAAAATGGAGTTTCCTAGCCCTAATTTTGGTGGAAAAAAAACTGAAGAAGATGATACAAATTTTTACCTTATTTTAATTTAACTTAATTATTAAACTACCTTTTTAACCTTATTGACTTTAAATATCACTTAAATTATGTCCATAATTATCCACTAACCTTATGTATGGTATAATTACCATTTATATCCATTTAGTTTCGTTTCCATAGTCATTTAACCCTTTTAACTTTTAGAACTCCACGTTTGTACTTTTTATGATTTAGTCCTTTTACTAATTAATCATGCAAACATCAAAATTTTTTTAATAACATTTTAATACAACCCTAATATAATCCTATAAGCATTAAAATAATAAATAATAATAATTTACTCGTCGACTTTGTGGTCCCGGAACCACTATTTCGATATCACCAAAAATGAGATGTTACAATATCAATGGAAACTTTTTAAATCTTTGAAAGTTTTGAAAGCAAAGATGCGGTTTAACTAGACCTAATTGCAATGATCTCAAAAAAAATAAAAATTATGAAAACCGACTTTGGAAAGCTTACCATGCATGAAGAATTGCTTGGCTAAAATGGAGAAGCTCCAAAAATGACCATTCAGTTGGACAAGAAAAAGATAATGAAGAAGATGAATTCATTTGTTTATGTTTTAAATCTTTTAATATATTTACTTTAACTTAATTAAACAATTTTTTAAATATAAATATTCAATTATCTCATACTTTAACCGGCTACTAAGAAAAAAATTGTTTAATTGCCATATAAGACCTTAAGTAAATGTTAATTATGCCTTTTAACAAATAATAACTAATAACAATTAACTTTTATAATTTTTACGATTTAGTCCTTCTCCTTAATTATTTAATAGATCATCAAAATTATTTGACCAAACCTCAATTCACCTATATAATAGCTTCGTAAATATTTAATAAAAATATTCACGGGCTCGACTTTCAAAAATGAGATCCCGATATCTCATTTTTTAAAACTACTTGACTTTCGATACGCACCACTTGTACCTTGACTAACTGACCAATTAATAAAATATATTAAATCACTATTCACTATTACATTATATTTGACTCATAAACATTAATTAAATATATCTACGGACTCTTTGGTCGAAATTGTGGTCCCAAAACCATTATTTTTAACACCATTGAAAAATAGGTTGTTACACGATACCCTATTGAGAGTCTTCTTGCCTTGAACTTAGTCTTAGGTTTCAGATAAGACGGAGGTTAAGGACACCTTCTTTGGTGGAGATGAGGAAAAATAATAAGTTGATTATACCGTGAAGCCCCCTTAGTTTTTCCCTATGATTATGCACTTAAACTTATGTATGATATTTATGAGGCATTATCTTCAAGTATCCAACAAGCTTGAACACGTGATGGCATAATGACTGTTAGCTGGCCCTCGAGTTATCCTCCAACCTGTGACTGCATAGTGGCTGTCGATTGGGACCTTTACTTAGACTTTGACTCGTGACTGTATAAAGCACTGTCACCCCGAAACTTGACTTCCATAGGACGAGTTTCTAAGGTAATAGTATTATCCCGACACGACATATAAAATTTGTGTGTCTCGGAGTGCTATCCCATCACTGGCAACTCAAAAGTACCTTAAAACTAGTATAGGCTCTGCCTTAAATAGAAGTAAATATTTTCGATGAAAAATGTATACACTAAAAAAGGAAGAAAATCAAGAGAGAGAAATTTTTAAAGGGGATGAATAGTGGCTGGGAAAGATGATGGAGTAGGGGGAGAGCCCCCCTTTTATAGGCTAAAAAGGTGAGATTGAAAGGAAAAAAACACGAAGAATGAGGGAGGGATGTATTCAAAATGCGTCTTTTGAGACGCATTTTCATCGAATAATAATGTATACTCGAGGCATGCTTGAAAAACTTTCCTAAGATTCTCGGGTGTAGGGTATCTTCATAGACTTTGGACAAATAGAAGAGAGAAAGTGTGCCTAGCAGACGTGTTTTCTGCTGACAAGCCAGGGAAAATGCTCCTAATTAGACGTTTTTTCTTTAAAATTATCAGAAACATGTCCAGCTGGAGGCGCTTTCCCTAACATGTTAGCAGGAAAACAAGTACAGTTGGGCATTCTTTCTCTCCTCCATTTGTCCAAAGCCTATCAAGATGCCCTGTTCCCAGGAATCTCGAGTATGTTTTCAATCAAGGCTTGAGCATACACTATTATTTAATGAAAATATGTCTCAGAAAATGTGTTTTTAACGTATCTTTCCTTCCTTCCTTCTTTTTTTTTCTATTAAACTACCCAACATTCCTACCGAAGTATTCAATAATGAGACACTAAAAAATTATGTTTGTTAAAGAGTTGCATTTCAAATTTCGTCTCCCATTTCTTTAAATAATCATATGAAGAATTTTTTTGTTCTAAATATTTAATTTGTTTTAAATTGAGAACCCGATTTTCGTAGGGGAAGAGATAAGTCGATAAGTTGATGAGTCAAATTTGTAATTTATTATGACAATAAAATTTGCAATACAGACGTCAGGGTCGTATTTGTAGGAGCCCAATAAAAAGATTTGGCTTTTAGTTGTAGCATTCAATTACATGAGCTACATATAAGAATTAGGAGAAATGTGAAGGGTTCAAGCCGGAGAAGAATTTTGAGCTTGAAAAGTAAATATTTGGCCTCACTGGGCACATTTAAGTATGAGCTCTTTGACGTAAAATGAGAGATGGATCTCAAGGCGGTGTTAGATTTGCATTGCTCAACTGGAAATGTTATCTTGAGTTATATGTTGAGTTTGTTGAGGTCGATGGAGTTGGTCCATCTTTGACCAATATTCTGGGTCATGTGAGAACTGAACAAGAAGTAGAAAGTCCTACAACATGGTTGTGCGGTGGGTTCACTGCTTTGTTACAAAGCTCCCATTATGATGTCCCAAAATCATCAATAGGAAGACATTCTTCAGTTTTGGGCATCGATTTCAATTTTAGCAGCCATTCCGTCCATCAATCGAGGTATCTCAATAACTTGAAGTTTGACACCCGGACATGACATTCAATCAATGTATTCGATTTAAACTCTGATGGTCTGATGCCCTAGGTTGGAAACACTTATACTAGTATGCCATCAACCTAAACTAATTGGCAATCCAATGAAGACTTTAAACGGCAACGTGGGGTATAGAAAAACTGATTATTTACTCAATACATATACTAGTATGCCATCAACCTAAACTGACTAGCAATCTAAAGAAGATTTTAAATTGTAATGTGGGGTATAGAAAAACTAATGATTTGCTCAATACATTTGGAGCCGACGAAGGGACATCCAACCTTGCACATGCTATTAGGGTTGTTGAGGTAGATGAGAATGAAAATGCAGCTGAGGAAAAAGTTACAAATATGGATGAAGGGGCAACAAATGTTGTTGGCAAATTTGAATCCAACCCCGATCCAATTCGGCAGTCCAGGCGAAATGGTTCAAAAATAGCAATTTTTTCTAAACCAAAGTAGGTTCCAATTGAGCCAGAACCTTGTAGTTCCAACGGTGATGGTTCAGACAATGCTCTCGAAATAGATCAGCGATTCAAGGCATGTCAACCTTTACGAGCTTCCGAGCATTATAAAACAAAGAAAAAAATCAAGTAAGCATTTCAAATACTTAGTAAGTTCGTATAATAAGATTTTAACTTACCAATCATGTACATCCAAAATAAGTATTCAAACATGCATCCAAATCATTATGGCCATTTTCTTAAACACATATGATCTCACAAAACTAGTTGGTCATGTCTATTATGTAAACATAAAAAATCAAAGATAAGCTCATCATGTAATAACTTTCACAAACATGTGCTTTTCATATCATATTTCCATATAACATTTGCATTTCCATAATCAATTATCTTAAGTTCAATTCAACCATGTCAAAACTATTCTCGTTGAATTTATTTGAAATATCGATGGATACACATGTAGTACACTCAAAGTGTAAAAAATTGTAAACCGTCAACTCATATTTAGGGGTACCCGATTAGGGCACATAATTAAGAAACACTCTCTCGAGCCATATAATAGAATACTCATGTGAGCCATGTAACAGAAAGATTATTTGGGCTAAATCAGGAAACTCATAAGAGTTTAGGTTAGAAGCTCATTGAGCTTAACAGGTAACTCCGAAGAGTTATTATCAGGGAGCTTCAGATAGCCATATAACAGGATGTTCAAGCGAGCCATGTCAGGAAGCTCAGCAAGAGCCAATATCAGGACACTCACAAAGAGCTGCATTTGTGTCCGTAATATATGCAGGATCACAATCGATCATATAACAGAATGCTCACAAAAGAGTTGTGGTAGTTCACAACACATGCATAATCACTACCGATCAGGACGCTCGCAGGAACCATATAACAGGAAGCTCGAGAGGGCTTATAATAGGATGCTCATTCGAGCTATGGTGTGTCTGCAACATATGCAGGATTACAACCAATACAGGAAATCCTGTATCCATCGAATTTCATTTATTCAAACAGGGACTTATTACTTATCGAGCAATATCGGCCAAGTAATTAATTTCATACATTAAACATTTACCAGGCATTATTGGATATTCAATCAATTTTATATACATGGCAATAATATAATTCACATATACAACATTTAATTTAAACATATAAATGTATATGATATTTAGTTACACGAACTTACCTCGTGACTTGTTCGTATATGAAAATATACTAATCCGATACTTTTTGTTTTCCTCGATCCAACTCAGTATTAGGTCTTTCCGGATCCAATTAGGCTTGCTTGATTTTCTTTCTCTTTCCTAGGGTTTCATAGAATTTGGGGATGAAGATGATATAAAATGATGATGTTAAACATTTATTTTATTTATCATCTTTTATTTATTTCAATTTTCAATTTAGTCCTTTTTCTTTTTCTTAATTTTCATGGATGAATCATTAAAAATAGCTACGACCTTTTCTTAATGGTCTATTACCATATAAGGACCTCAAGTTTTAAATTCCATAGCTATTTGATACTTATAGCCACTAGAACTCAACTTTTGCATTTCATGCAATTTGGTCCTTTCTATAATTAAATATGAAATCGGTAAATTTTCTTTTCAAAATTTTCATACGTCTTTCCTATCATAATGCAGACCATGCAATATTAAAATAAATTTTCTTTCTGTCTCAGATTTGTGGTCTCAAAACCACTGTTACGATTTCACTAAAAACGGGTTGTTACAACTCTACCCTTAAAGAATTTTTGTCCTTAAAAATCTTACCAGTAAAGAGGTTTGGGTATTGTTTTCTCATGGTATCCTTCGATTCCCAAGTAGCTTCTTCAATCCCATGTTGTTGCCAAAGAACTTTTACTAAAGCTACCTTTTTAGTTCTCAATTCTTTTGTCTCTCGTGCCAGGATTTTAACCGGTTCTTCGCTGTAAGTTATATCAAGCTGAATCTCAACTTTTGTCAGAGAAATAACATGTGAAGGATCTAACCGATACCGTCGCAACATAAACACATGAAAAACATTATGAATTCTGTCAAGCTCTGGTGGTAATACTAATCAATATACAATTGGTCCAATTCTTTCAATAACTTTATATGGTCCAATAAACCGTGTACTCAATTTTCTTTTATGGGCAAACCGAAGAACTTTCTTCCAAGGTGATACTTTCAAGAATACCTTGTCTCTGACTTGAAATTCTATTCCTTTTCATTTAAGATCAACATAAGGCTTTTGATGATCAAAGGCTGCCTTTAAACTATCCCAAATCACTTTCACATTTTCTTCAGTTTCTTGAATCAAATCAACTCCATGTATCTTTTTCTCGCTGAGTTCTGCCCAATACAACGAAGTTCTACATTTACGACCATACAGAGCCTTATACGGAACCATTTTAATGCTAGACTGATAACTATTATTGTATGCAAATTCAACTAAAGGCGGGTATTTTTCCCAATTACCTTCAAATTCCAACATGCAACATCGAAGCATATCTTCTAAAATCTGTATCACGTTCAGATTTTCCATCAGTCTGAAGATGGAAAACAGTGCTCAAATGTAATTGTGTACCCAGAGCTTCTTGTAATTTATTCCAGAATTGGGATGAGAACTGAGAATTTCTATCAGAAATAATGGAAACCGGTACCCCATGTAATCTAACAATCTCAGAAACATATAATTCTGCTAACCTGTCCAGAGTGAAATCCATATGTACTGGAATAAAGTATGTAGAGTTTGTTAACCGGTCAACGATTACCCAAATGACATCTTTCTTTTTCGGAGATAGGGGTAACCCTGATACAAAATCCATAGTAACTCTTTTATATTTCCATTTTGGTATCATAACTAGCTGTAATAACCCCGAAGGTACCTGGTGTTTAGCTTTAACTTTCTGACAAATCAAATAATTAGACACAAATTTAGATATATCGTGTTTTATTCCCGGCCACCAGTACATCTTTTTCAAATCATTGTACATTTTGTTACTTCCTGGATGAACAGATATAGTACCATTATGAGCTTTGTTCAAAATCTTTTGTACAAGTTCTAAATTCTTTGGTACACATATTTTGCATCTGAATAGTAGACAATCATTAGACCCAATCTGAAATTTTGAATCAAAATTCAACTCACACTGTACCCGTTTAGCTCGTAGTTCATTATCATTTTTCTGAGCTTCAAAAATTTGCTGTAGAAATATTGGTCTAGCTTTTAACTCAACTATGATTGAACTATCATCAGATAACGATAATCGGGAATTCATTACTCACAAGGAAAATAGGGATTTTCTGCTCAGAGCATCTGCAACCACATTGGCTTTTTTCGGATGATAATCAATAACCAGATCATAATCTTTTAATAGTTCAAGCCACCTACACTGTCTTAGATTCAAATCTTTTTGCGACATCAAATACTTTAAACTTTTATGATCAGTAAATATTTGACATTTTTCACCAAACAAGTAATATTGCCAAATTTTCAATGCAAACATTATAGCTGCCAACTCTAAATCATGTATCGGGTAATTCTTTTTACGTGGTTTTAGCTATCTAAAAGCATAGGCTATTACTTTACCTTCTTGCATCAAAGCACAACCTAAACCATTCAATGATGCATCACTGTAAATCACAAATTCCTTACCCAATTTAGGCTGAACTAACACGGGTGCTTCAGTCAACAAGGCTTTCAAGCTGTCAAAACTCTACTGGCATTTATCAGTTCATTCAAATTTCACATCCTTCTGTAACAAATGGGTCATCAGAGAGGCTATCATCGAAAAGCCTTGAACAAATCTCTGATAGTAACTGGCTAATCCCAGAAAACTTCTGACTTTAGACACATTTTTCAGTGGCTTCCAATTAACAATTGCTGATATTTTATTCGGGTTAACTCTGATGCCTTCGGAAGATACTATATGTCCAAGAAAACCAACTTCCCAAAGCCAAAATTTAAATTTACTAAATTTGGCATACAGTTGTTTGTCACGTAGGGTTTGTAACACAATTCTCAAATGATCAGCATGCTCATTTTCATCTCAAGAATATACCAGGATATCATCAATAAATACCACCACAAATCTATCTAAATACAGTTTGAAAATTCTATTCATCAGATCCGTAAATACTTCAGGTGCATTAGTCAAACCGAACTGCATCACAAGAAACTCATAGTGTCTGTACTTAGTTCTGAAAGCTGTCTTCGGTCCATCTGAGTCTTTTACTCGTAACTGATAATAGCCAAAATGAATATCAACCTTTAAAAATACAATGACACATTTTAACTGATCAAACAAGTCAACAATACAAGGCAATGGATACTTGTTCTTCATTGTAACCCTATTGAGCTGTCTGTAATTAATATATAACCTCAACGATCCATTTTTCTTTTTAATAAATAAAATCGATGCACCCCAAGGTGATGAACTGGGTCGAGCAAAACCCATGTTTGTTATTAGCAAAACCCCTGTTTGTTATTCTTGCAACTGCGTTTTCAACTCCTTGAATTCAATAGGAGTCATTCTATAGGGTGCTATGGATATCGGTGTTGTCCCTGGAACAAGATCTATAGAAAATTCTACCTCTCTAACAGGTAGTAAACCAGGTAATTCTTCCAGAAACACATCAGGAAATTCAAAAAAAAATGGCACTGGCTTAATCTTCAATTCTGATGCTTTAGTGTCCAACACATGTGCAAGATAAACATCATACCCTTTTCTGACATATTTCTATGCTAATATAGCTGAGATTACATTGGACAACCCATCCAATTTATTAGATTCAATATGAAGTAATTCACCATCCTGACATTTTAACACAATGTACTTCTGTTTACAATTTACCACTGCATCATGCTGAGTTAACCAGTCCATACCCAGAATTACATCAAATTCATCAAATGACAACAACATCAAATCAGCTAAGAAACAATAACCTTGTACTATTAACGAACAATTTTTACAAACTTCATCCACCATCACATACTGGTCCAAGGGATTTGAAACTTTAACCACGAATTCAGTGGACTCAATAGGTAAATTTTTAACAGACACTGAATTCGTGCATATGTATGAATATGTTGAACCAGGATCAATTAAAGCAGTAATATAAATATCAAGAAGAGAAAATGTACCAGTAATAACATCAGGTGCAGAAGCATCCTCACGTACACGTATAGCATATGTTCTGGCTGGTGCTCATACTTCAAATTTAGCAGTTGAATCTTTTTTAACACCTCGACTACCACTGACATTGCCAGGATGATTGGGTGGTCTACCTCTAGATGGCTTCAAAGTCTGAACAGTATCTTTTTCAAGCCTTTTTGGACAATCTTTAAGATAGTGGTCAAGAGAACCACATCTAAAGCAGGCTCCGCTTTTCATACGGCACTCCCCAAAATGAAATTTATTACAATGTTTACATCTAGGTTTGGGACTACCAACACTTCTAGCACTTGCTATTGATGGAGACAGAGATCTCAGATTAGAACGTTGAGAGCCCCGATCTTTTCTAGAATACCCAACAGATGAGACAGAACGATCATGATATTTTTTTGATTTCTTTGAAGCCGACAATTGTGATTTTCCCATAAATCTTTTATTCGAAGTTCGGGCTCATCTCTACCTGTCTCTTTTCTTTATTTAGTTCTTTAGCTTTATGTGCTCAGACGGCCAGTACAACAAATTCTTTTAAATCCAAAATCCCAACTAACAACTCGATGTCTTCATTTAATCCGTCTTTAAACTGTTTACATATAGCAACTTCGGTCGGGCTACATTCTCTAGCATATTTGCTAAACCGAACAAATTCCCGCTTGTATTCAAATACAGTCATATTCCCTTATTTGAGCTCTAAAAGTTCTTTCTTTTTCCAATCAAGAAATTTCTGGCTAATGTACTTCTTTTTGAATTTTGTTTGGAAGAATTCCCATGTAACATTTTCCCTCAGTACAACAGAAATGATGGTATTCCACCACTGGTAAGCTGAGTCTTTTAGCAAAGATACAACACATTTCAGACATTCTTCAGGTGTACAAGACAATTCATCCAAAACCCTGATTGTATTTCCTAGCCAAAATTTAGCCCTTTTCGAATCATCATCAATTGTTGCTCTAATTATTCTGCCCCATATTTACGGATTTTATCTACCGGAGGCTTACCAGTTCTAATAGATTCGGCACCCTGTGGCATCTCTGGAACTGGTTGAGGAGTAGGAGGGGGAGGTTGTTGTATAGCAAGATTTGTTCTTAAAATTCTATGAGCCACTCATTCTTCATTTGAAAGAAGGCTTCTTCTGCCTCCTCACCTTGACCCTCAGATTCAAGCGTTCTACTACTAGATGCAACTCTTTGAACTAAAGCTGGAGCATTTCTCTCAGCTTCTTTGCATTCATCTCTAGCTCGGTTGGATGACATTACTATATGAAAAACACATTTAAATTAGTCAGGAGATATCACACTATCACAAATTATATATAATGACATGTATAACTAAACTCGTACTTGCTACGTTAGTGTGAGAATCGACTAAACCGTAGCTCTGATACCAATAAATGTAACACTCCTAACCCATATTCATCGTCGGAACAGAGTTAAGGAGCATTACCAGAGTTTACAGAACAAATATAATTAATTCATGTCAATTACTATTCATATCAGAAATCAATCATAGTTAATCATATTGTCCCTTAAATGGACCCTCAACAATTTATGCATTTGAAACAAGTCATGACAAAATCGGGAACTTAGAGAATTTTTCGCGAAATTTCAAAAAAAAAATTTAGGTGTAGGGGACACACGCCCGTATGGTCAGGCCATGTGGTTCACACGGCCAAGTGACACGCCCGTGTCTTAGGCCGTGTGGTCATTCGATGTAAGGTACACAGTCGTGTCCCAGCACGTGTTCAAATTAGGGTAGCTATTGACTTGGATCACATGGCTAACCATACGCCCGTGTGCTAGCCCATGTAGACTATTTAATTTTCAAAAATTAGGTACACGATTCACATGGCTGAAACACACACCTGTGTGTTAGGCCGTGTGTTTTACACGATTGAGACACACACCCGTGTGTTAGGCCGTGTGTTTCACACGATTGAGACACACGCCCGTGTCTCTACCTGTGTGATCAATTCTAAGCATTTTGTTTCTAAATTTTTAAGATGCAGGGGACACATGGCCAAACTACACACCCGTACTCATGGCTGTGTGTCACACACGGTTGAGACACACGCCCGTGTGTTTACCCGTGTGGAAAAAAAATGTCATTTCCAAGCCTTATTTCTCACCCAAATTTTTCTTTATACCTACATTAATACTTGCATATATATACCAACCAATTCAAGATGTTAAAACCAAGCCAACATTAACATTATACTTGATATATCATCACATGTATCCAAACTTACCTTTTTTTTTAAAAAAAAAACATATATGTGTTTACCATAATTCAATCTAACCATACCAAGCTCACATATATTAACCATATTATAACCTCAGGTATATATTCACTAAATATACCATTACTAGCCATTCCAATGGCTAGATTACAAACAACCATTTACATGCCAACATTTGGCCAAGTTAACCTATACATGCCATTATACCAAAACAAGTTTACTATTTATACCAAAACGAACTGAAGGATAGTGTGATGATGCTCCGACCAGTTTTAACCTTTACGAGCTTCCGAGCACTATAAAACAGAAAAAATAAAATCGAGTAAGCATTTCAAATGCTTAGTAATTCGTATAAAAAGAATTTAACTTACCAATCATGTACATTCAAAATAAGAATTCAAACATGCATCCAAATCATTATGGCCATTTGCCTAAACACATATGATCTCAAGAAACTTTTTAGTCATGTATATTATGTAAACATCAAAAATCAAATATGAGCTCATCATGTAATAACTTTCACAAACATGTGCTTTTCATATCATATTTCTATATAACATGTGCATTTCTATAATCAATCATCTTAAGTTCAATTCAACCATGTCAAAACTATTCCTATTGAATTTATTTGAAATATTGATGGATACACATGTAGTATACTCAAAGTGTATAAAACTATAAACCGTCAACTCATATTTAGGGGTGCCGATTAGGGCACATAATCAAGAAACACTCTTTCGAGCCATTTAACAGGATGCTCATATGAGCCATGTAACATAAAGCTTATTCGGGCTAAATCAGGAAACTCATAAGAGTTTAGAATAGGAAGCTTATTGAGCTTAACAGGTAACTCCAGAGAGTTATTATCAGGGAGCTCCGGATAGCCATATAATAGGATGTTCAAGCGAGTCATGTCAAGAAGCTTAGAAAAAGTCTGTATCAGGATGTTCATAAAGAGCTGCGTTTGTGTCTGTAATATATGCAAGATCACAACCGATCATATAACAGAACGCTCACAAAGAGCTGCGGTAGTTCACAATACATGCAAAATCACTATCGATCAGGATGCTCGTAGGAACCATATAACAGAAAGCTCGAGAGGGCTTATAATAGGATGCTCTTTCGAGCTATGGTGTGTCCGCAACATATGTAGGATTACAACCTATACGAGAAATCCTGTATCCATTGAATTTAATTTATTCAAATCGGACTTATTATTTATTGAGCTATATCGGGCATGTAATTAATTTCATACATTAAACATTTACTAGGCATTATTGGATATTCAATCAATTTCATATACATGGAAATAATATAATTCACATATACAACATTTAATTTAAACATATAAATGTATATGATTTTAGTTACACGAACTTACCTCGTGACTTGTTCGTATATGAAAATATACTAATCTGATACTTTTTGTTTTCCTCGATCCAACTCAATATTAGGTCTTTCCAGATCCAATTAGGCTTGCTTGATTTTCTTTCTCTTTCTTAGGGTTTCATAGAATTTGGGGATGAAGATGATATAAAATGATGATGTTAAACATTTATTTTATTTATCATCTTTTATTTATTTTAATTTCCTATTTAGTCCTTTTTTCTAAATTTCCATGGATGAATCATCAAAAATATCTACTAAATTTTCTTAATGGTCTAATTACCATATAAGGACCTCAATTTTTGAATTTCATAGCTATTTGATACTTATAGCTACTAGAACTCAACTTTTGCATTTTATGCAATTTGGTCCTTTCTATAATTAAACATGAAATCGGTAAAATTTTCTTATCAAAATTTTCATACATCTTTCCTATCATAATGCAGACCATATAATATTATTAAAATAAATTTTCTTTCTGTCTTGGATTTGCGGTCCAGAAATCACTGTTCTGATTTCACTGAAAACGGGCTGTTACACAATGTGTGACGGCATGTGCTAGTAGAAAACCATTGCATCTATTCGAAAGAAGACGAGGTTGGGGACAACAAAAAAGTATACCTCTCTACATACTTGTGTTGTTGCAGATGCGTCTTGTGATCAACCGATATTTCTATGTGACCTAACAATGGTCTCCATATTTGCAATAACGTAACTTTGACTCCTCTTGTTGCAGATGTAACTCAAGATCATATGAAGCTAGACCCTGACATGGTAGCTGACATTATATTACCTATGGTAAAAGCGAGTCATAGGATTCTCGTGGTGGTTTTGATTGCCAATATCAATAATCAGTATGATTACACGCCATCATACTACAAGGCATGGGTCACAAAACAGAAGACTATGGAAAAGCTGCATAACAGGTGGGACAAGTCCTATAATGATTTGTGGCAATGGTGTCAAGTATTAGATCGGTACGTACTAGGTTTCGAAACTGATTTGAAAATGCAGCCAGCATACTTCCACGATTGTTTGGCCCTTGGGAAATAAGTTGTTCATCGATTCTTTTGGACCTTCAACCAATTTAGAGAAGTTTTTCGGTACCGCAATCCATTGGTACAAATTGACGGCACCTAGTTGTACAGAAGGCATGGGCATCGGTTGTTAATGGTTGTTGCACAGGATGGTAATCGGAGAATTCTACAGATAACATTTGCAATAACATCGGGAGAAAAGGCAGATGTGTAACAACTCATTTTTCAATGGTGGCGAAAATAGTGGTTTTGGGATCACAAATTTCGACGAGTGAGTTCGTAGATATAATTAATTATTGTTTATTAGTTAAATATAATATAATAGTGAATCTTGATTTAATAGATTTTATTAATTGGTCAGTTAATCAAGGTACAAGTGGTGCGTATCGAAAGTCAAGTGATTCTGAAAAATGAGATTTCAGGACCTCATTTCTATAAATCAAGCCTGTGAATATTTTATTAAATATTTAAGGAGCTATTATATACGTGAATTGAAGTTTGGTTCAAAAATTTTAGTGATTAGATGGTTAATTAAGGAAAATGACTGTATCGTAAAATAGTAAAAATTAATTAATATTGATTTTTATTAATTAAAAGGGTAAATGAATTAATATTAAGGGTTTTAATTTACAAATTACCTTATTTATAGTTAGTTTCCCGTTAGTAGATGATTTATTTGAAATTTTATAATTGAAAATTTAATTAAATTAAGTTGAAATAATATAATAAAGGTTAACAACATAAAACAAAAGAAACGATCATCATTTTTGCTCATCACCATCGAATCTTAAAAACCAAAAACGCCATTGAAGGAGCTTCAAGGTTCGGCCAAAGTGTTTTGCTTGCATGGAGGTTTAATTGAGGTTCATTTTTTGTAATTTTTATGTTTTTGAAATCATTGCAACTATGTTCAGCTACCCGTATTTCAATTTTTAAATCTGTTAAAAGATTTCTATAGTTGCCATTGGTGTTAATTGAAGTTTTTGAATATTTACAGTAGATTTTGAAGCTTAGAAATGAAATAGGATTAAATTGTTAAGTAAATTTTGTTAGTTTTTAGTTTAGGGACTAAATTGTGAATATCTTAAAATTGGTATGAAATTTTTGTAAATTTTGATAATAAGAGGCTGTATATGGACATAATTAAAGTAGGTTTAAAATTTGGAGTTCAAATTCAGAAGATATAATAAGCCCGGTTTTAAAGACTTAATAAAATGAAAAAATTTAGGGGCATTCTAATAAAAAAATTTAAACTTATATATACTTATAATAGAATGATATAAAACGGTTGGGTTTGATAAATTGAATTCAATTATTGAATAGATAAAAAATTGGACCAAATTGAAGATAATCGGGAAAGTAACAAAATTTGCTAATTAGTCCTTAGAGATTTATTTGTTTGCTGTCTTAACTAAGTAAGTTCATACGGTATGTTTGTGTTAAATTGTTAAGCACTTAGAATTATAATTGTAATTATGTTCATTTGAATTTTAATTGTTTACGATTCGGTACAAAAATGTGAGATAGAGGATTAAATTGAATATGATGAATTGTAAATTAATATAATTATAGAATTGAACTTAAATTGGACTAAAATATGATATGTAACATGATAAATAAAAAAAACGAAAAAAAAATACAATACACATGCAAATACAAAGATGATCAAAATTGATAAATAAATAAAAAACAAAATACAATACACATACTAATTTTACTATATTTATATTTACAAAATTGAAAAATTAAAAAAAACAAAGACAAAAACAAAATACAAATACAAATACAAATACAAATACACAGATTATCAAAACTACCTATAGCTAGATGACTTTGTTGGGATAGACACCGAGAATCCCAAAAAAAAGCCTATTGCTCAAGTCTAAACTCTAAAAGAAAGCACTTCTCTAAGTATCAAAAAAGAACTACAGCCTCCTATATCAAAATAAGAATGTTTAATGGTTCCCACAAGAAGTTGCAGTATCTGAGAGTTTTTTCACATCTATTTTTCCGAGAAACAGCTTTATACGTATTAACAACAGAATTTCACAACAATATGATCGCATTGCTCAGTCACCTTCATGCTAAAACCCTTTGATGCAGCATCCAGTTCTGTTCCAAGTTGACCTACTGAAATGGCTGCAGTTGAACGTGTTTAAAATCTTGAAGTTACCTGCTGTTAACATGATGTACAAAATTGTCACCACTTCTGGAATCTATAATCCTTCTATTATGTATTCTTTCAGTTCCCCTAGAGGTATCAACAAATGGCTTGGTCTTCAATGGCGGCTCGGGATTTCCAGCTCCTGTTGATGCCTCCACAATCTGATTCACCATTTCTAGCACCTCACTCATCTTAGGGCGTGACTTTGGGTTTCTGACTACACATCGGTTGGCCACAGCTGCAAGCTTTTGGGCAGATTTGAGTTGGTATTGCCGTTTCAGTCTAGGGTCCACTATCAGCTCGAATTTCTTTGCTTTTGATAGGTATGGCTTCACCCATTCCAAGAGCTTTTGCTCACTCTTGGGGCGGTTTTTGTCTAAAGGGAGCCTGCCAGTAATGAGTTCATACAGGAAGACCCCATAGCTCCACACATCAATCTTGGATGTGAGACGTCCTGTCTGTATGTATTCAGGAGCGGCATATCCCATTGTTCCAACAACCTGTTCAAGACCACCAATTTGTTGCTTGTAAACAGAATGATGAATATAGACGAGGCAATATTACAATGACTCGAACAAGCAATTTTGACAGGATAAACTGAATATTGAGCGCCTACTGTGTTTTCAATCAGTAACTAAGGGCGACTTCCACATCGTACAAAGCCATCCATTTGTTTCAAAGATTCTGTGTGAAGGCAAGTCCAATGACATGAATGGTAATTAAATGGAGACTCGATAACCGGATATTCAGAAGAATTAGAAACTTTAAGAGGTTTTCACTGGTATGATAAGTACTAGGGATTATAAAGAAAACTTCACCATTAGGTGATTTTGAACCTTGGTTTACATCATTGGAACATTAGTTATGAACAATGACTAAAAGGGTGCACTTCAAGTAATAGATTGATCATTTTGTAAGAACGTACCGCTGTTGATACATGAGTTAATCCTTCCGAAGGGCCCAACCTGGCTAACCCAAAGTCTGATAGCTTTGCCCTCCATTGGTCATCCAGAAGGATATTAGAAGACTTGAAATCCCTGAAGATGATCTGTAGTCAAATATGAGAAAAGAACTATTTTAGTATCACACAAAATAGTCCACAAAAATTTTATGTATTAATTACTGGTTGCAACAAAGTGATGCAGTGAGCTTCTCCTTGGAAGAGGATTTCATGCAAAGGAAGATAAAAGAAGAAAATGTTGGTACCATGCAAATGCTGAGTGCACTGGAAAGGAATAGGTCAACAAAACCGCTAAGCTAATAATGAAATGGAAACTTGATAGCATTATACCTGGAAATCCATTCCTTCGTGCAGGTAAGCTAGCCCACGAGCAGCATCTTGAGCTATTTTCAATCTCATTGCCCAGGAAAGTGTTGTCTCTGACCGTTCAGATAAAAGGTATTCCACACTGCTATTGGGCATATACTCGTATATCAAAAGCCTTTGGATTCCTCTTTCATCATCTTCAGCACAGTATCCCACTAGCTTTACCAGATTCGGATGCTCAACAACACCAAGCAGATTTACTTCTGTCACCCACTCCTTGTGCCCCTGTCAATTAAATAGACGGAATGCTAAGGTTATATAAATTATTGATTCTCAGCTCAAGGTCTCAGGAGCCATTCTATTTCACATTATTGGGGGTAAGGGAAGGGGTTGCAAATATTCAGATTCGAATCTCGTACCTTCTGACTTCCACATCTTAAAGGTGGCTGCATAAACCAATTGGACTAAGCCCCGAGTTCATTCTATTTTACATTATTTCGCATGTGAAATCATAAACATAAATACAGTCTACTAAAGCGGAAAATCCATATGCAGTAGTAGCAAAAGCAAAGCAAATGCAATCAGGATATTCCAGAGAAATATACCCTTCTCCTGATATCCGTGTCACACCATTGCTAAGACACAGTACTGGAACATCACTTTTGATTATTATTCAGTCGAAAATGAGTGATTAAAACCACCGGTTATACTGTTCTCTATTATCAGACACAGGATAAGTTTCCAGGCCAGCTTAATCATGGATTTACATAAACCATACTGATTGTTGTCAATATGCAAGATCAATAAAAACTTAGATGGAACCTAATTTTGTATAGGATCCGAACACATGCATATGCATCAATTACTCTAATTATTGCACTTCAAAAGGTAATAAATAGAAGGCAAGTTAATTCACAAGAGAAACTTTCAAAATATTGTCATGTCAAGAAGACTAGCCTGCAACCCCCGTTTACCGAGCTGTTTCACTGCTACTTCAATCTTTTGTGATGAATCATCGGGACTCCTGATAAACCCCTTGTAAACACAACCAAATCCACCCTCTCCAAGCATGGCAGAGCGGCTAAAATTCTTGGTGGCAGATCTAAGCTCAGAAACTGTGAACACCTTTAGGTTACTAGGTCTTTGAGACATGCTAGGAAAAGAGGACCTCCTAATGGACTCACTGCTAGTGGCTGAGACATTCTGAGAGTTTAATTCAGACCCAGACCGCCCTATTTCACGATCAGTGAACGTAGAATTCTTAGATCGAGTTGAAATTGGTGTGGGGGTCTTTGGTTCATCTTTTCTTCTCCAGCTGAGGAATATAAAACACTTCATAGCCCTCAAAGAACTAAAAACACAATAAATTCCACAGTGCAGATCCAGATGCCAGAAAGAGATCGAAGTAACTGCAAAGCCAAGAGCTAAATACAAGGAATAACTATGATTTCTTACATGCCAATAACAAAAAAAAAAAACCATGAAACATTACATTTTAAGAAAAGCTCAAATTCACATTTTTAATCAGGTAAAGATTTGAAAAATGCACGAGGCTATGGGTAGCTAGATTAAACAAATTACGTTCCAACACTATATTATACATAATGAAAATGCAAAAGAAATCAAAAGCCCCAAAAAGGTTCTAAATTCTAATAATTCCAATGAATTCTACATCTTCAGCTTTAGCCTGAGAGATTCGTCATTTTTCAATTTCCAAACACTGGTTTTTTGGATCATAATCCAAAAGTTAATGAAGAAAAAAAGGATTTTTTTAAATAAAAAAATTAGTAACAGAAACAGATACTAAGAGTGAAAAAAATAAAATCTGAATATAAACCAAACAATGAAGAGTATTTGCTTGAGCTTACCTTCAGTTTTCTCGGTTGGCAAGAATTTAGGAACAAAACTTGAAAAAGACTCCCAAATTTAAGGATTTTAAGAGAAACCCATTAGTCTAATGCCCCCAAAAGAACTCAAAAAAAGCTTGGAATTTTGGAAGAACAGTGTTCAATTGTATAAAAGAAGTCTGTACACGGCAGCTCAGCAGCAGGGGCAACAACCAACAAGTCACCAGGCCAACCAAAAGTACAAAAAAAAAAAAAAAAAAGAGAGAAAAATTTTGAACAAAATTTAACTAAACCTACTAAACTTCTTCAAAATTCAATTATTAACGGAAAACTACTCAAATGTGAAAAGGTACTTTGAAAATGAGAGACAAAAAATTAAAAAAAGAAAGAAAAGAGAGTTGATTAAGTGTTAGACAAGGAAGGTGAGAAGGGAGAAAAGTCTTCGTTTCGTGGGGCTTACGACGGGCAGAGTCTTCCATTAAAGTCAAGCAAGTCTAAAACTATGAATCTTTAGAACTATTAACTATATTATCTGTACGCTTTTTTTGGTGTATTTATAGCTGCGGTGAACTATGTGGTCATTGATACTAGTTTTTACAATAGCATCACATCACCTTCACCCATGCTAAGTCATGGTTTTTTTACTTGGACATCCTTAAAAATTTCTTTATTTATTTAAATAGTTAAATTGTAAAGGTATCTATACAACAACTATGAATCTCTACCTACATTAGAATTAAGTAATTAGTAGTTGGGTTGGACTAATATCAAACCAAATTACTATTAATTGAATTATTTGAAATTTAAAAATTGAATCGAAGTTCTTTTTTAATATATTAACCGAACCGAAATTAATATGTTTTTATCTTTTGTTTAAAATAAGTATAAAACATATTAACAATACATTGCAAATGTTCATTTTGTTTTATTTAATAGTTCAAAAAACTTTAATGAGGGTGAAAATAACAAATAAGACATTAAAAATACTATATAAGTCTTGAAAGTTAACAACCAAACACTATATAAGTCTTGAAAATAATAAATATTTTGGTTAATTGGTTAATTCAGTTAATTACTCAATTTCGAACTGAATTAACTAATAATTAAAATTCTAAAAAATTATTAATTAACCTTCGACCAAATTAAATTTAACCACTAACTGAATAACCGAATTAAATTAATTCAATCAATTAATTTAATTTTAATCGAAATGTGAACACGATTAACTAAAATTTTCCACACTAACAACTATAAAGATTCTAAAACAAGTTAATATGATTTTTGGGTTTTTTTTTTAATTGTGATTAACATATATGGACAATTTATAGGTGTTGGGTTATATTTGCATTTATTTTTCATCATTGAAAAGTTAATTTGTAATAAATAAATAAAAGATGTTGACCCTACAGGAGTTGAGTTATTTTTCAATTAATATTTTAACCATTTAAGAAATTTAACTTTAATAAATAGATTCGATGGAGCTCAAGGTTAACGAGTATCGAGTTATTTTTATTTAAATTTTCTTCATTTATTGTATAATATAATCCTAATAAATTTGTTCAATATAACTCCACATTTATGAATGTCAACTCCCATAAGCGTCACTTCTTTTCCTTTTTTCTTTACCATGCCTATAAATACCCTTTCCTCTCTCCGTTTTTTTTTTACACAAAAAAAAAAAAGTTGCCTCCCACCATTGTGGACTTAAACAAAAAAATCTCTTCAAATCCTTATTTTTACATTAAAAATGATTTTTTTTAAACTCTACCATTGACTCTAAATAATGAGAGAAGTAAATCATATTGCTCTGTTAGACTTTGATATGGAAATTTTTATCAACTTGTTATTTTTAATAGTTAATATAAACTCTAGATTATTTTTTTTGTGTACTTACTAAATTGGAGAACGAAATCTTCGTATTCAATAGAATGTACATTATCTGATATTAAACCATGAGCAAGGTTGACTTAAAAGAACATATAGTGTAACACTCCATACCTAACTTGATCACCGAGTTCGAGTTGTCATGGTTGTAGGTTCCCATGTGCAACCCATGAATCGCATTCGAGAGAAGTCATTCGGCCCAATCATACTGGTCCATTGCTTGGAGAGATTGAAAGCCCATCTCCGGAGCTTGGTAAATATGGAAAGTTATCTTCAAAGATATGCTTGGCAAATATGGAAGGGGATCTTCAAAGATATTTGATCTTAAACATTAAATGTAATCTTTAGAAGATACAATTTTGTAATCTTAAAGATTTGATATCTAGATAGCTTTAAATCTTAGCCATTGAAGTATTTTGATCTGTACCGTTGATATTGGAAAGGCTCAGTTATAAATAGAGGCATCTCCCCCTTATTGTAATTCATTCAGTTATTAATAGAATTTTCAGAGTATTCACTCAAGCTTTTCTCTCAATTGTTCTTGCTTTTCTATGGCTTTTGTTCATCTTTCAAGTTTGTTCTTACTTCGTTCTTCAGCTGTTCTTCGTAGGTGCCTTAAAAGAGTTTTGTTGAATCCTCAATTGTTGCGAGTTAGGCTGACTTAGGCATTTTTGAGCGAAGAAACTGCCTAAGGCCGCACAGATTACTTGTGAAAACTCTAAATCTATGATAGTTGGTATCAAAGCTAGCTTTCGAAGGCACTGTTGAAAGATGTCGAAAGAAGTTGCTGAGAATGTTGAGGGAATGGAACCTGTGGGAGGGCTAGGAAAGCTAGTTATTCGAGGGACATAATGTCGGTTTTGGAAGATCGAGTCGTCACTCTCGAGGAATCCGTAGGGGATGTCAAGGAGAGGATTGATGATATCGATGATAGGGTCAATGATGGGTTACTATCCATGAAGGAGCAATTTAGAGATTATGTGTTGGACTCTATTGAAAAGCTGGCTAGTAGGGAGGATGCCATTGAGGCTATGATGACGGCCTTGAAAGAGGAGATTGCAGAGCTCAAGGGTGAATTCACAATCTGCAAGGCTGCTTTGGGCAATGGAGGGTTAGCTGCTGTCGCATCCAAGCCAATGTTGATGTTCCCAAGCCCAAGGAGTTCAAAGGAACAAGGTCTGCAAGAGATGTGAATAACTTCTTGTGGGGATTCGAGCAATACTTCTGTGTTAAAGGCATCACGGACAATGCCACTAAGGTAATTACTGCTGCTATGTATCTTACTGACGTTGCCTTATTATGGTGGCATTGTATGTCCACCGATATGAGACGTGGTGGGACTAAAATTGGAACTTGAGAGGAGTTTCAATGCGAGTTTAAAGCACAATTTTATCCAGAGTATGCCGAGGATGAAGTTAGGGCAAGGTTATGCTGTCTTTCACAACAAGACACTATGAGGGAGTATGTGCAAGAGTTTAGTGAAGTCATGCCTCAAATATTAGATATGGGTGATAAAGAAGCGTTATTTTCCTTCATGGATGGGTTGAAACCATGGGCGAAGAAAAAGTTACAACGCCGAGGAGTCCAAGAGCTTACCAAGGTCATGTTTGTAGCGGAATCGTTGGCCGAATTTGGTGGGAAGAAAGACAAGCCTAAGTCTTCTAACCCAAATTCAATCCAAAGGGAAATAGTGGGGGAGACAAAGAAAGGCCCATTAGGAATGGCAACGGTTGAAAGCCTTGGGACAAAAGGAATGTTGGGCCTATAAGTTGCTTTCATTGTGATTGCTCACATATGATTAAGGACTGTCCAAAGAAAGCTGCGCTCTCTGTTATGGAAGCAAAAGTGGAGTCAGATGTGGAGAATAACAATCTTGGTTCGATATTAGGGGATGTCGAAGATAAGATGGGTCATGGGCTAATATTTGCGGATATCATAGTGGCTGGCAGAAAGTTGAATGCACTTGTCGACACAGGGGCGTCTGATTTTTTCATGTCCGAAGGGCTGCTCATAAACTTGGCCTCAAGATTGAAAATGAGTCGGGTCAGATCAAAACGGTAAACTCAGAAAGTATTCCAATCAAGGAGGTTGCAAAGGGAGTAGATCTTCAACTTGGCGATTGGATCGGTAAGGCATTCATTAAGGTAATACCACTGGATGACTATAATTTTGTGGTTGGATTAAGTTTCCTTGATCAGGTTAATGCGTCTATTTTTCTTTATGGTAATTACATGATGATTTCAGATTTGAGCCATCAATGCATCGTGAGATTGACAAGAAAGGAGAGCCTGGAAAGAAAAACATTATCTGTAATCCAATCTGGTAAGAGAGTATGTAGAGATGAAGTCTCCTACTTAGCCACCTTGAAGATGGAGGAAACCGTTAAGTCCGTTGGTGAAATTCCTAAGGAAGTAGGCCAAATATTACAGTCTTTTCGGGATGTGATGCCCACAAAGTTGCTAAAGATTTTGCCACCTAGGAGGGAAATGGATCACAAGATCAAATTGGTGTCCAACATGGTGTCGTTAGCTAAGGCCCTATATAGTATGTCCTCGCCGGAATTAGAAGAACTACAAAAATAGTTGAAGGAGCTTTTAGATGCGGGATTCATTAGGCCATCTAAATCTTCGTATGGGGCACCGGTGTTGCTTCAAAAGAAACATGATTGGGTCATTAAGGATGTGCATCGATTATCAGGCCTTAAACAAGATCACAATGAAATAGGTACCCTATTCCTCTTATTGCAGACTTGTTTGATCAGCTTAGTAGTGCGAGATGGTTTACCAAGTTAGACTTAAGATAGGGGTACCATAAAGTTTGGATAGCCGATGGGGACAAGCCAAAGACAGCTTGTGTAACTCGATACAGTTCGTACGAGTTCTTGGTGATGCCTTTCAGACTCACAAATGCGTTAGCTACATTTTCCACCCTAATAGATAATGTACTTCAACCTTTCCTTGACCATTTCGTCGTTGTTTACCTTGATGATATTATGGTGTATAGTAAGTCACTCGACAAGCATGTGGAATATTTTAGGGAAGTGTTCTAAACTTTGAGGGGAAAATAAGCTGTTTGTCATGAAAGAGAAATGCTCATTTGCTCAACGACATGTGCCATTTTTAAGCCACATTGTGGGAGGTGGTAAGATCTAGATGGATGAAAGCAAGATTCGGGCTATTTTTGAGTGGGAGACTCCAACCAAGGTGACAGAGTTGAGATCTTTCCTTAGGTTGGCAAACTACTATCGACGCTTTATCGAGGGCTACTCTAGAATTACCGCACCCTTGACAGACATGTTGAAAAAGGGTAAAGTATGAGATTGGAACCCACAGTGTGAAAGAGCTTTTAATCAATTGAAGCAAGTGATGACAAGGGATCACGTACTTGCATTGCCAGATTATCCAAAGCCTTATGAAGTACGCATGGATGTATCAAATTATGCCATTGGGGGAGTACTGATACAAGATAGGCATCTAATTACTTTTGAGAGTCGAAAGCTCAATGAGACAGAAGGAAGATATACGGTCCAAGAAAAGGAGATGGTTGTTGTAGTGCATTGCTTGTGCACATAGAGGCATTATTTACTGGGTTTCAAGTTCGTGGTCCTTACCTATAACGTTGCCAACAGTTATTTTCTAACCCAGAAAAAGTTGTCTCCCAAATAGGCTTATTGGTAAGTTTTTCTAGCGGAGTTTGATTTCATAATAGAATATAAGCCAAGGAGTGCCAACATTGTGGCTGATGCACTTAGCCGAAAAATGGAATTTGCAACAATCAGCCAACTCAATGGGTCCTTATTGGAGCCATTTGAGAGGGATTATCCCATTAACCTACAGCCAAAAGCTTGATTGAGCTTGCCAAGGAAGGGAAAACAAGGATATTTTGGCTTAATAGGGAATTGCTATACACCCATAAGCACCGCATCTATGTGCCTCACTATGGGCAATTACGCAAAGAAGTCATGAAGGAATGTCATGACTCAAAATGGGCGGGCCATCCAGGAATGCACTATACCTTGGCCCTTTTAGAGGATCATTACTATTGGCCTCAAATGGGTGAAGATGTGGAGACCTATGTAAGGACTTGTCTTGTATATCAACAAGACAAGGTCGAGTTAAAGAGTCCAATCGGTTTGCTACAACCCTTGCCCATTCCAGAAAGATCATGGGAGAGTGTATCCATGGATTTTATTGTTGGCTTACAAGTATTCTTGTTGTGGTGGATAGGTTTTCAAAGTATGCAACGTTTATTCCAGCTACCAAAGAGTGCCCTGCTGAGGAAGCAGCCAGTTTATTTCTTAAACACGTGGTGAAACATTGGGGAGTGCCACTGTCTGTTATCAGTGATCGAGATGGGCGATTTACAGGCCGATTTTGGATGGAGTTGTTCAAGTTAATGGCCTCAGACTTGAAATTTTCCACAAGCATGCATCCACAAACAGATGGGCAAACTGAACAAGTGAATGCATTGTTAGAGACATATCTTCGGTACTATGTGAGTGCCATACAAAGGGATTGGCCAAAGTTGTTGGATGTGGCCTAATTTTCGTACAACTTGCAGAGAAGTAGGGCCACAAATCAAAGCTCGTTCAAGATAGTGATGGGCCAATAACCACTTACACCCAACACTGTTGCAACCCATTATACAGGACCAAATCCTATAGCTTATCGATTTACGAAGGATTGGCAAGAGAAGAATGACTTAGCTAGAGCTTGTTTACACAAGGCAAGCAAGCGCAACAAGAAGTGGGCCGATCAGAATTGAAGAGATGTGTAATTTCAGGTGGGTGACTCAATCCTTGCCAAACTACACTTGATGTTGTGATATACGGGTTTGCACAAGGGGCCTGTGCGAAGGTACGAAGGGCCGTTTAAAGTTGTGAAGAAAGTAGGTAAGGTAGCCTACAAGCTTGAGTTTTCAGCAAAGCTCAAAGTTCACCCAATGTTTTATGTAAGCATGCTTAAACCATTCCCTGGGGATCAAGAGGATCCGAATCAAGGCAAGTCTGAAGGAGCACCAATAGGGGTAAAAGTCTCTTACGACCATGAAGTTGATAACATTGAGGCAGATCGTATGATTAGACAAAGGTACCATCTGTAACAGCCCAATTTTGGGCTTAGTCGGAACAGTGGTTTTAGAACCACTAACCTGAGGCCGGATAAATTATTTTAATGTAATTTCATGTGTTATAGCACGTTAATATGAGTACATGAAAATTTTGGTAAAATAATTTTAGCGATTGCATGCTTAATTGCGAAAAAGGACTAAATCGCATAAAGTACGAAGTTTAGTTCTACTAGCTAAAGGTGTCAAATAGCTATGGAACATTAAATTAGAGGTCTTTATTGAGTAAATAGACCATAAATTTGTTAATAGCTAATCATAGGGACAAAGAAATTGTAAGGTCAAAGTTAGGTGAAATTGGTTGACTAAATTGACTAGATTTATAATAAAATAAAAAGAAAAAGATATCAACTTTCATCTTTCTCCTCTCCATCGAAAATACCGACAAAAATAGAGGTTTTGGAGCTTCAAAATTTCAGCCACTCTGTACTGATACAAATCAAGAAATACAAAATCCGGACTTAGACTGGGGGAAGGCCAAGCAAGTAGACTAAATCCAAATAGTCTTTCACTTTTTTTATACCGAGGTAAGTTGTACGTAAGTAAGACAACTTTATCATTATTATTTGTTGAATGATTAATTTTACGTAATATGGTTGAAATTGTTTATGAATAATGCATGATGAAATTCAATGTAGTAGAGTCCTGATTGAACCTAAAAATAGATTGGATATCTATGCTATGACATTGGGGTGATATGTGTGCCAGTGTAAGACCATGTTTGGGACATGGCATCGGCCATGATATGAGAGCCAGTGTAAGACCATGTTTGGAACATGGCATCGGCGATGTTGTAAGGGCCAGTGTAAGACCATGTCAGGGACATGGCATCGACATTGATATGTGCGCTAGTGTAAGATCATGTTTGGGACATGGCATCGGCCACATTATGAGAGCTAGTGTAAGACCATGTCTGGGACATGTCATCGGCCTCGATATGTGAGCTAGTGTAAGACCATGTTTGGAATATGGCATCGGCAATTCACCCTCTTGTGTAAAGGTTGTCAGATATCCTTTAGTATTCCAAATGGTTTCACGGGTTATTTTAAAAGCTTATGACAATGATATGGAATGATATAATCATGTTGTGAGTGGTACAGGTTCTTATTCGAAACTCATGAGATATGAGTCTAGTTATGTTTCCTTGAAGGTAAGAATGACATGAGTAAGTTCTAGCTAAGATAATGGTCTTGGGACAATATTGAAATTTTTGGTTTATACTTACAATATATATAAGCATGTAGTGATATTTACCCATGTTCACTAAAAAATGTAGTGTGGATTTATAATATGCATGGTTGATGTAGCTACTTATTTATATGCAACTTACTAAGCTTTATGTTTACTCTCTCTCCTTTCCATTTTCTTATAGTGCCACCAAGCTAGTATCGTGGATCAAGGGACGTCGGAGGCATCGATCACACTATCACCTGAAGCTTTGGTATAGCTAGTTTAATATTTTGATTTTAGCATGTATAGGGACTTGAATCTTTTGTTTAGTGTCTTGTTAGTTTAGCCATAAGAGTTGGCTCATATGATGGATGTGACATTCATTTTGTGTAGGCCATTAATGTTGGCTAATACTGATTATTTTTAAATGCATTTGATGCAAATTTCTCATGGTTGTGGTTGTTTTGGTTATATGTGTTATGCTTGGATTGGTTTTGGTTGATGTTGTGTAGGTTGGTGCAAGTAAGGGTGACAAAAAGGCTTGGTAAATAGCCTTATTTTTGTCCACACGGGCAGACACATGGGCGTGTGTCTAGACCGTGTGTGACACATGGTCTACCCTACGAGCATGCAGTCCAGCCGTGTATCCTCTGCACCTCAATTTTTCAAGTCAGTATGCATGGTAGTAAACACATGGGCAGAGACATGGTCGTATGTCTCAGCCGTGTAGAGGACACAGCCTAACACACGGGTGTGTGCCTTGGCCATGTACCCTTAAGGGGTTGCTGACGTCAGAACAAAATGTCAAGGTTTTTGCACATGGGTTGAGACACAGGCATGTCATGGCCGTGTGGGGACACAGGTCATGGACACAAGCGTGTGCCAAGTCATGTGAAAACCCTTATATGTTCAAATTGAAAAATAAATTCACACGAGCTAGGGACATGGGCATGTCCTGATATGCTCAGGCCGTGTGAGTCACACGGGCCTTCAACATGGCCATGTTAAATAGGTACACGGGAGTGTTGCCCTTCCACACGGGTGTGTGCCCCTGTCAGCTTAAAATTTTACAAAGTTTTTTAGATTGCATAGATTAGTCCCAAATCTATTCCAAAGTGTGTTTGAGGCCCCGTAGGCCCATAGTAGGGACATTAAGGTATTGAAAAATTTTTTAATTTGGAGCTAAATTTCATATCTAGGAGATGTATGTTTGTATGTGTTTAAGTCTGGTAACACCTTGTATCCTGTTCCAGCGTCGAACTCGGGTGAGGGGTGTTACACCATCGGTCGCAGCATGAATACTTGGTTTGATGGAAGGGACTTCCTGAAAGCGAAGCAAGTTGGGAACCTACCGAGGCATTGTGGTAGTTCCAAGAAAAGATAGACCAGTTCCATGAGGGAGACGCGACGAAGGCGCCGCTAGAACAAGTAGGGGAGAATGTCATGGGTTGTGCATAGTAACATGCAACCATGACGAACTTGTGCGATCCATCGCATTCAAGGGAGGTCATTCTGCCCAATCGGACTGGTCCATTGCATGGAGGGATTGAAAGCCCATCTTTGGAGCTTGGTAAATATGGAAAGTGTTTTTCAAAGATATGCTTGGAAAATATGGAAGGGGATCTTCAAAAATATGTGATCCTAGACATTAAATGTAATCTTTAGAAGATACGATTTTGTAATCTTAGATATTTGATATTTAGATAGCTTTAAATCTTAGCCATTAATGTATTTTGATCTGTACCGTTGATATTGGAAAGGCTCAACTATAAATAGAGGCCTCTCCCCCTCATTGTAATTCATTCAGTTATTAATAGAATTTTGAAAGCATTCACTCAAACTTTTCTCTCAAGTGTTCTTGCTTTTTTGTGGCTTTTCTTCATCTTTCAAGTTCGTTCTTACTCTGTTCTTCTGCTGTTCTTCGTGGGTGCCTTAAAGGATTTCTGTTGAATCCTTAATTGTTTCGAGTTAAGCTGACTTAGGTGTTTTAGAGTGAAGAAACTGCCTAAGGCCGCATGGATTGCTTGTGAAAACTCTAAGTCCGTGACAGAGCTATAAGGTGTCACATTCATTGTCGAAACAATTACGATCCTATTAAATTCAATTAATGCCAATTAACATAAAAATAGAAGCATTATAAGCATATAATATGACATAAAATCATTCTCTGGTCTTATACGAGCTTAGGAAAGCTTTAAAGCTTACCTGAGATTGAAGTAGGACTAAATTGTGATATTGGTAAAACTTCAAGTTGACATCGCGATGTCAGGGGGTTCTTTATCAGGATGTAACATACTATTTGGTCCCATCTCAACGACCTATGCACGATGTCACACTGTGGCCTGGAGACCTAATCTCGTTGCGATGACATTCGTTTGAAGTCGCGTTGTCACCTACTATTTCTACAATTTTTGATTGCACAATACTGCAAGTTTTCCAAGCAACATCATACACACTCATACCTAATGATTAGTTTATATTAGCAAGATTCCAGCACCAATTTAAACACTTCAAAACTTTAACCACACTATGTTAATGCCTTATCATTTATAGGCCAACCAACTAATGGAATTCATTTAAAACTTATACATTCATCCCTAAATTCACCAAGATCATTGCATTTACCTAATACATTTCACATACATACACACATACACACACACACACGCACACACATACGCATGCACACGCACACACACTCACGCACGCGCACGCACACAAGCACGCACACGCACACACGCACACACTCACACATGTACACACGCACACACGCGCACACACACACGCACATGCACACGCACACGCACACGCGCGCGCGCGCACACACACACACACATACATACTACATACTTATTCCTTCGTATTATTTACTTCACAACAATTAAATACATGCCAAACGATTTCTCTAATTCATGTACACAATGCATCCAAATGACCAATTCCATATATCAAAATTCCATTCATAAGTTTACATAAGCATAATATTGTACCAAAAGTGACTCAACTAGGTACATGCCACACTGTTAACAAGATGAAAATATACAAAATTTGCTAAGTCGACCGATTGCTGGATGCTGAGAACCATCTATCGAGAGTCTACTTCACTTGTGCACGGAGAAAACAAAACCATATGCTGAGTAAAACACTTAGTAGTAAATCTATGATTCAAGTATATTTAAACAAATATAAGCTAATGCATACATCTAATTCAAACTCAAATTAAAATCAATTCATATATAAATTTCATGCCAATAACTTTCTAATACAATTTAACATGTTTTTATTCATGTTAATACCATTCACTATGCATACATGCTATCTTGCCATGTAACATTCATTTTATAAGCAATTTAATTCATTCTTACTATCACCTATAAGTATTTATACTTATTTATTTATTATCATCAACTATTAAACTCATATTTTCCATTTCATTTTAGTATTTCAATTATTTCTGAGCCTAATGGCTCTTTCACACTTATTCGACCCTCAGTACTCATTTTGGTCCATTCGCATGTTGTTACATGCCACAATTCTATATCATTTCATTTCTTGTATCATTTAGCAAATTCAAGCCTTTATAACCCTATTAACCAGACATAGACTCAGAACGTCTACGCGGATCCGTTATCCCAGGTTTTCCAACAACGATGACACTATACATGTATATAATACCATCTCGGATTGCCCAACAATGATGGCTATCTCAATCTAATTAATCTCCTCGGGTTGACCAACAATGATGACTCACTATGCACAACCTACCATTCCGGGTTGCTCGGCAACTATGGTTTTCAATAAACACTCTAGCCCTATAGCATGTCAACTATATCCAACTCAGTTCGAACAGCTAATAGGGGAACCAATTTCTGATTCATTACATATGTAGATCAATTTATATATTTTTTCAATCTCACATTATCAAAAATCATCAATTTATCATATAACACAATATACTACAATTCAATTTCTTACCAATTTTCAAATATAAATAAATTTATACAATGTTCTATTTTATTCAATTTAGTCCATGCCTCATAATCAATCTAAATCACGTCAATTCAACCCAAATAATCATCAATAACTCACCTCAAACTCCATATAATGCAAAATGACATGAACATGCAAAAAATAAATAGTTCCTAAATCATATAATTACAAATCAAAATTTCGAGCTACTTATTGTCGACTTTGAATTTTCCTTTCCCTCTCAATGAATCCAGGTCAATGTTAGCTACGAAAAATCTCAAAATAAATAATACTATCAATTTCCAACCAATCCATACAACATTTTCAATTTATTTAATTTAGTCCTTAAAATCAGGACTATCATAAATTTCAATTTAGGGCCTTGGATTAGAATCCAATTTTACCAAAACTCATTAGAGACCCCTAGTTTTTATTCCTATTGAAATTTCATGTAAATTTTACATTTTTATTCAATTTAGTCCCTAATGTACAAAACTATCAATCAAGCTTTACAATTTAGTTCTTTTCTTAAACTAAGCTTAATTTCTATCAATTTAACACCTAGAACTTTCAATTCTCAACCATGGCATCATATCAAAACTTCACTAGCTCAAATTAACCTTTAGGTTAGCTTAATCAAGCTTCCAAGATAAAAAAAAGAAAAAGAAAAGAAAAGAAAAACCTATAAAAATCAAAGGAAAATGGCTAGGGACTTACTTGAAATTAAGGTTAAAAGCTTGAAGAAACAGTAATGGCGTCCCTTTTCTCTAAGTTTCAGTTTTAATCTGTTTGGAGAAGATGATTCTTCTTTCCATCCACTAGTTTATATATATAGTTAGATTAAGTATATAATTAGTTAATTAATTAGGTTTTAATTATAATTAACTTTAATTTATTTAATTAATCTACCATTATCATTACCATCCACTAACACTCACTTTACTATGGTCTAATTGCTATTTCAGACCTTTGATTAATTGCAATTTAAGTTTCCAAATCATTTCCTAATTAAAAATCTATAATGATTGGACTTAATAATTTAGTCTCTGAGCCACAATTAATTATTAATTTGAATAAATATAACGCCCCAAAATTTATATTTTTGGTTCTGTTAAAATTTGATACAACTGTGTATCTGCTTCAATGGTTAAATGTTCTGGGAAGTGTCTAAGAGGTCCCAAGTTCAAGCTTTAGCTTGGGCAAATTTTTGCTTTTAAATGAATGAAGTCCTATCTCTAGTCAATAGACTCTTAATTAAAGGTTTGTTAAATCATATCAGAATGGGCCTGCTGGTCTAGTGGTTAAGTGGAGTGTTGGTGTGTTTGAGGTCCTCTGTTCGAATCTGTAACACCCCTAACTCGTATCCGTCACCGGATTAGGGTTACGAGGCATTACTGAACAAAAACATAATTCCGAACATTCAAATATTCATACATAATAAGTACAGGGCTAATTAAATATTAAACATACATTATTAATTATATTGCATATACGATTCATCTCAAAATTTAACTAAATTCATACCATGCATATAATTATGTTTTGCAAACTAACAAACATACCTCAAATTCTTCAAACATATGCCGTATAAATACATAACACGAATCATATGGTCATCACTTTAATGGTAAATAAAATGTAACTTAATTATTATGCAAAACATACAACTAATATTGCACTTAAAAAGCAAACTTAAATTATACATTAATAGTACCCACACAACCAAATACATAATATCATTACAAATTTAATCAACTTAGGTTCAACAATTATAATTTATAACAAGTAAAATTAAATTTTATAAACATAATCAAAGTATTAACTTATGTATTATACAACATTCATCTAACTTAAAATAATTCACTTATACATTTCCATGCAAACCAAACCAACCTAATCCATGCATATTCAAACTTACACCTACATTGTTGACATTCTTAAACCATTAATAATCCATACCAAGTTTCATTCATTAAGAGAGGACAAAATCTAAAATCAAACATGGTACTCGACATAATAATCAACATAGACTCAAACTATAATTTAAGTAACATCAAACTCAAGCATAGTAAATCAACCATTTTCGCATGGCTTCCATTATACACAAACCAAAATATTATTATTCCAAAACATAACCTAGCCTATACATGCCATAGGTTCGAAAGTTCACTTAATAAAAATACCTAGGACAGTCGATAGTATGATAGACTTGCTGACGATCCTCGAGCTCGTAACTTGTCTCAAAATCTATAAAACAAAGTATACAAATACAAACAGAGTAAGTTATCTTAGCTTAGTAAGTCGAAAGCAATTATCAATTCAATAATTTAGTCATCTCCATAAAATTTTTAAAACTAAAAACAAGTTACCAAGTCAATATCATAACTAATCTCAACTTAATAAATCCACAACCACACATGTTTAACATAAACATCATGTCAAAACCATTTTGAAAGCGGGTTTGAAAAAATCGCGTTTGACTTTTTTAAAAAAAAATAAAAATGGGAGTCACCACCAACCTTTTAAAGTGTGATTTGATCACTTTATAAAACATTTTGGTCTACGAAATTACGAGAAAATAGGTTCGGGAGTCGGTTACACACGAGGAAGGATTAGCACCCTCGCAACACCCAAAATTGGTACCAAATTGATTAATTTTGTCTTAATATCAAAAAGTTTGAAAGAATGTAGAAATAAGATCTCTTTAAAAATGTAATAATTTAAGTTAAAAAGAATCAAGATTCTTGACTTCGAAAGAATATAAACATCATATCCAGCATGATTGGACATGATATTTTTAAACTTTCGCAACTGAAATCATCTTGTGATTTATGAAACTTGTTTTAAAGGATATTTTTAGGCATTCAGACAAACGGGAAATCGTAACCCAGCATGTTAGGGCACTACTTCCCGAGTTCCTAAATACCAAAACATTGCCCCACTTTTTAAAATTCCTTTTGAGTCAAATGAGACATTATTTTTTTGAAAATAATGATGTGTCACTTTTTAAAATTCCTTTTGAGTCAAATGAGACATTATTTTTTTGAAAATAATGATGTATTTCACATATTACAAGAAATTAATATAATATAAACCTAGCTACATAATACATGCTTTATCATTTTATGCAAATATAGTAAAAAAAAATAATGGCATAAGTTACACAATATACGTTATCATATATTATCATAAATAACATTAATGTTCATGCATTATTGTTACATGCAAAATACAACATAGTGCATAATGAATACGACAAATATAAATTGCAATATATATAATGTTTCATGCAAATGTAACTTAAATCAATATAAATAATTAATTTCATGCGAACATGTAAAAATAATATATAAGATTTAACCTACGAAACAAAATCAAAATAAAGAGAACCAAGAATAAATAAGCAAATTATAATATATAAAATATAAATCAAATAAAATAAAAATAAAGATATTTGGAAATATTTAGAATAATAAAAATAATAATAAAGGAAAACCCCCTTTTTTAAAAAGATATATGTATAAATCATATTATAAGATTTAATAACTTAATATATTAAGAAATAATGTACTAATTAATGAAATTACATATTTATATAATAATGATAATTTAAAAACATGTATAATTAATAAGTAATAAAATAATATATATTTTATAATAAAATAGTAGTAATGTAAGGAATAATTTATGGTAAGATATATGATATATAATAAAATTTATAAACCAAATACATGTATAATGATATAAACTATATGATAAATAAAATATAAAATAATAAAAATAATATAACAAGTAAAATGTAATAAAATAAATAATTTATAGTAAAAATATATAACATATACATTAAAAATCTAACATATGATAAAATTTATAAAAAAAAAAATGTATATAGTATTATAGGTAATATATATTAGTTTTCATATAATAAATATTTATAAAAATAAATAATACATATTATTTTAAAATAAATTAAATATGTAAAAAAAACTAAAATCGAATTTAATTTAAAAATCTAGGGTTAATTACAAATAAATGAAAAAATTTCGGGCTTAATTGAAAGGCGTGTTAAATTCGGAGGGACTCCCTGGGCAATTTGCCCTAATCCCAAAACGACGTCATTTTTCAGAATGGATTTTAATGGCCATTTTATTAAATTGAAACAAATATAAAAGATTAGGGCCGAATTACAATAAAAATAAAATGAAATTATAAAGCTTAAAAATGCGGAAGGACCAATTGAGCAATTAGCCCATTCTCTAAAAACACGCGGATCCTCCCCAGGTCTCGGGTCAACGCGCGGATCCTAGCCTTAAAATGGTGTCGTTTTAGGCTTATTGACTTAAACCAAAACGGCACCGTTTTCAGAAGGCTATATATGCCAATTAAACCCTTAAAAAAATCATTTTAAAACATTTCTAAAAAATTTTCAGAAATGCTCTGAAGCTCTCAGAGCTCTGGCCATCGGCCATCATGGCTCCGGTCATCGAACCTCCGCACGTGCCCAAGCGCCACCGTTGACTTTGCCATTTATGGCGGCCGGAAGCTGAAAAGCTTCGTTTTTTCGCCTATACTGAAAGGTAAGACTCCTTCCTCATTTTTAAAACTGTTTACCAACTATTTATATATGTATGTATATGCTTCGAATACCAAAATAATGAAAAATAATAAAAGATTGATGACTCACCTAAAAGAAACTGTTTGTATTTGGCTTTTATATTTCTTGTTAAAATCTCCATCCCTGTTTACAAGTTACAAAGGAGGCTTTTATAGCCACTGTTTCTATTACATATTTTGGGAAGAAATCTTTTATTTCTTTCCAAATTTGTTTTGTTTGTTTGCTGCTGTTTCTTTCCTTGTTTGCAGGTAAACGAGAATCTCGGCAATGAGTGCTGGCGTTGATGTCGATTGCGACGTGATACGAGGCCGGAGTCATGGCGTCGATAAAACCCACTGAAACGGCGCGAGACGAAAGGGTGTGACGCTTGGGATGGTTGCGGTGGACCAGGCATTGACTTCGCATTGGTACTTGCGGCGCGAGATCTTCTGACGTTTGGTATGGCTTGGGAGCTACAGCGCAAACCCTAGCTAGGGTTTCCCGAAGTTGAAAATAGGTTGGGCCAATTGGGCCAATTAAGTCTTGGGTTACTAGACTAGTTTAGGGTATCAGGGGTACTGGGTATTTGATTGTAAATGGGCTGCTGGGTTAAGCGGATTATTGGGTTAGTCATTTAATTTTGGGCCTACTGGTTAGTGGGCTATGGTATTTGGGTTCTGTAAAAGGACTTAAATGGACAGTTTAATTTTTTTTTTGTTTAATTCCATTTTTTAATTTTTGTAAGCCTGGGCAAAATATGGGTTCTACACATCACATTGGCCGAATACATATAAGATTACATTTTACAAGTTTTCATTCAACTTACAATGCCATATATCATTTTACATTCAAATAAACATCCACACCTGTATACAACTCACTAATCAACATTAAACTTTAAATACTAACATCTCTCAATTAGCCGAATATACAAAATCTAATATAACAATTCACATATACATACCTATGTAACCAAATATACAAGATTTACTATATAATCACATAGGTACTTACCTATGTGGCCGAAAATACAAAGTTAAATATATCATCACACGAAATCTTACCTATATGGCCGAATATACAAAGTAAAATATATCATCACATGAAAACTTATAGGTCTTGACTTGCAGATAAATCACCGGTATAAAACCTGCTAGGCGTAAGCCTGAATCACTCACCGGCACAAGGCTTGCTAGACTCAAAGTCTGACTTCTAATCACCGGTATCAATCCTGCCAGGCATAAAGCCCGATTACTTTCACCAGCATAAAGCTTGCTAGGCTTAAAGCCTGAATATTACTATCATGAAGTTGTCTCATACACAATTCATATAACAAAAGCTCCAGATATTTCATATAAATCATACAGACTTTTAGATGATATAACTCAAAATCATCAAAAACCCCCAACACAAAACATATCAATCCAAAACATATCTTTCATAATTTATCAACAACATCACAAAACACAAATATTCATCAATGGCATATCTGAAAATATTCACCAAAATAAAAAATTCAAGCATGGGTCGGGTAGTACTCGAAGCAACGATCTTAAAAACGTAAAAATCAACAAAAACCGAGTTAAAACTAACTTTGAATTGAGCTTCAACCTATGCCGAACCTTTAAACACCCTTTTCTTTTCTTTTTTTTTTTCTTTTGTTATTCACGACATAAAGATGAACATGCAAAACTTGTTTTATGTTTTATGTTATTTTATTACATAATTTATTAAATTACCTATTTAGCCTTTTTATTTTTATTCCAAATCCACTAAGTCAAGTCCACAATCGTCCATGCAAAATTTAAAGGTATAATTATAACATAAATTCTTCATTTTATAAAGAAAACAACAATTAGGCACTTTCACATTTAACCATCAAATTTTTATTTTACGTGATTAAGCCCTTTTTATTTAATTAAACAGACAAACAATCAAATTTTCATACGAAACTTTCACACATGCAAATTCACATATAAAAAACACGAAAAAATAATATTTAAATATTTACTGACTCGAATTTATGGTTTCGAAACCACCATTCTGATTAGGGTCTAAATCAGACTGTTACAGAATCCCTGCTTCAGTGAGGGTGTTTTATTTTGCTTAGGTTGGTGGCCGAATTTTGGTTGTATCATAATTCTAAGTAGTGGGGTTAGTGGAGAGATTTGAGGGATTAGGAGTTGGGGTTATCCTGAGTAGTTTTTTTTTTTCAATTTTGGTTGTTTCTCCCAAGTTCCTGATGTAATTCTTTGCTCTTTGCCATTTTCCTCTCCATTCTTCCCTTGCTGCTGAATTTTCCCATTTCTTTTTGCTGAACTCACATTTTCCTTCCTTCCCCTTTTTTTCGTCATTCTCCATTCATCGTATTTGCGCAACGTATTTCACATGTTCGGTAAGTGGTAAGTGAGTTCTTTCAATTTATTCAATGAATATTCATTTGATTAGAGTTACTATCTTCTTCAGCGCAAATTAAAGGGTTGCTGGATCCCCTTTAATGCGGTGGTCGTGCGGAATTAAGGTTGTTTAAGCGAGATAAGGTTGTCGATGGTTTTTAAGAATTGTCTGTTTGTAGTAATTTGAATGAAGTGACTGATATTGGGCTTCTTTTTGTTGAATATAGGTTTTGGAGTGCTCGGAAGTGATTACGCGTCCAAATTGAACTAGCTGCGACTTGAAAATACAAAAAACGAGGTTTCAGCAAAAGCCAAAAATTATTTTGTCGACGCCACACGAATGTGTGGTTGCCCGTGTGGTAGGCCGTGTGACGGAACACAGGCGTGTGAGCGATGAGCCAGGCCATGCACGCGTGACATGGTCATGTGATAGCCAAGTGGGCTGTGTGAGATACACGAGCTCAACCAATTTGGGCCGTGTAGGCCACAGGGGTAGATCACATGGGCGTGTGAGCCTAATTTACTAATTTGTTTGCTAAGGTTGTAGAAGTCGTCCAAGTCAACTGTGAACCTACTGTGGGGTCGGTAAGCAATGCTTTGATCCCAAATTGACTGAATGATATATGTATGACTGTTACTGAGCATGATTAGAATATTGTACCGAATATATGCATGACACTATGTGATAGCATGCCATGATTGTATGTTGCATTACATGATAGCATACCATGATTGTATGTTGCATTGCATGGGGTTGGGATGATATATATGAAGGAAGTGTACTGAAAGGCTTTAAGCCTAATATACTGGTAGCTCAGATGCAATTTACTTTCTAGTGCTGCTTTCAGTACTATTTTTGGAGTGTAGGGATGGGTGGGTTGATTATAACCCCACATGGAGTGCAGGGCTAGACGGAGATGGTGTATAGAGGCTGGTTGGGTAGGACTTGTTTATTGCATAATTTGTTACTGTACTGCTTATTGATACCGTAATGGGCCAAGGCCCAAATGTATGACTGCTTATGTACCGAGATGGGCTAAAGCCTGAACTGATACTTTCACTAATACTGAAGTGGGCTTAGGCCCAAACTGAGTTTATTTTATATATTGTCTGTTTGTTTGCACGGGGAATTACACATTGAGTTTATGTAAACTTACCCCTTTTGCTTAATCTATGCAGGTAATCCCCAAACTTGACGAATCGGTGCTGCGAAGAACTTAGCGGTGACCACACGAACCTAAAATTTTATTTCAACTATGGGTATTTAATTTTTAATTATACTCTAGGGCAATTTTTTATGTAAATTACAGACTTTTGGGACTTTCATTTAATTTTGGATTTTATTTATTCTAATGGATTTACAAATGCTAAGACGTTTGCGAACTCGATTTTGAAAAAGGCAAAGTTTTCTCTAAACATGCGATTTACTTAAAACGATTTTTAAAAGCTTCCGCAACGAATTGTGTATAAACGAATGACTAGATGAGAATGATTTTAGGTTTAACAAGTGTAAACGAAAGAAAAATTATTTTATCGTAACAACTTAGTTTCAAACGCTATCATGTGACATCGCCAGATTAGGCCATACCGTCTAGGTCGGGTTTGAGATGTTACATTTAATAGTATTAGAGCCAGGTTACAAAACCCAGCTGTGGATTGGGTTTTAAAAAGAAAAAACTTGTTTTTAACTAATTTTAAATACTAGAATATTTCTACTGAACGTGTGGTACACTGAGTCTCCGGCGCCGATTCTGTAAGTTCTCTATAACTGTTATATGTTTTGATTGAAATTGCTATAGAAAGTGTATACTGAGACTATAGCTAAACTGATAGACACTGCGTTGCATGAAAACAAACTCCAAATTACTGATATTGTTCTGCATAAAACTTTTGTTAAACAATTACTGAAACTGTAAACTGATGCATAAAACTATTAAATTCAGATAAGTACAATTCGATAATGAGCATTCGAGGTACTCGTGGACGAGGTATAAGAGGTTGTGGTAGAAGCCGTAGAGGGGCTCAAGCTGAATCTTCTTCACTGGGCGATATGCCGATTTAGACACTAGCGAGATGTCAGTGTCACTGGTTATAGAGATTGGGTCTGGGTTAGGGTCTCATGATCGAGTGGTAGGGGACGACACACTGTCCCAGCCATGTTGAGGATTTTGGAGAGGGTCATTGGGCCCAATACTAGAGCTGGAGGCCGAGGGTCAGTTACGGAATGACTCTAGTCGAATAGAGCTGAGATATTTAGGGGTGTTGCAAGGGTCGCCCCTAATGTGACTGAGTATTGGATTGAGACCACAGAGAGGATTATGGATGATCTGGACTGTACCCCTGAGCAGAAACTAAAGGGTACAGTGTCACTGTTGAAAAACGAGGCTTACTAGTGGTGGTTTACTGTTAAGGAGGGCACTCGGCCCGATCGACTGACCTTTGAGTTCTTTAAGACTGCTTTCCAGTGGAAATATGTGGGGGCCAGTTATGTGGATGCCCATAGGAGAGAGTTCCTGAATTTGACCCAGGGTAATAGATCAGTGGCCGAGTATGAGGCCGAATTTCTGCGATTGAGCTGTTATGCACTAGGTATGGTGGCGACTGAGTACGAGCGATGTGTTCGCTTTGAGAATGGCCTAAGGGATAATCTAAGGGTTCTGATAGCTCCACAGAGGAAGTGAGACTTTGCTATATTGGTTGATAAGGCGAATATTACCGAGAAAGTGAAGCGCGTTGAGCGCCAAAACTAGGAGAGAGGTAAGAGCAAGAGGGATTCGGATCCCTCGAATTCTATTCAGAAGCCTAAGAAAAAGGCCAGAGTGGATGGGCCGATTAAATTTGGGGCTCTTATAGCTACTACTGGACAGAAGCCGTGTACTGACTATGGTAGACGCCATCAGGGCGAGTGTTGGAAAAAAATGGGTTTTGTTTGAGGTGCGGTTAATTAGAGCACCATATTAGAGAGTGTCCGCGAAAGTCTGATCAGATACAAGCTCCGGGTACTGGTAATGCACCACCATCGAGGGTAGTTCAGCAGCCATTGAGGCCATGGTCAGAGAGCACCGGGCAGAGGTGCAGGTCAGGCTGAAGTGAGGTAGTCGGCTCTAGTTTATGCTGCTCGTCGTCGTGAGGAAGCAGATGCTCCAGATGTCATTATGAGTACGTTTCTTATTTATGATGTACCATATACTGTATTGATAGATATAGGATCCACTCACTCTTATATAGTTTGTACTGTGTCCAAAATTTTGGGTATCTTGGTTAAGAGCACTACGAGTGAGGTAGTTGTACTGAGTCCGTTGGGGTAATCAGTAAAGGTAAATAAACTATTTAGGGATGTCTCTCTAGCGGTTCAAGGGACTATCTTTCTGGCTGATCTGATGGAACTTCATTTTTGGAAAGTTCAATTTAATACTAGGAATGGGCTGGCTGATTAAACACCGAGTGAGCTTAGATTGTGCCACTAAATAGATTGTACTGAGAACTAAGGAGGAAAACGAGGTAGTTGTAATCGGGGAACGTCAGAATTGCTTATGGAATGTGATTTCTGCATTAAGGGCCGAAAAGTTGGTTCGTAAGGGGTGTGAAGCGTATTTGGCCTACATCAGTGTTTCAGATTCTGAGGATACTTCGATTAAAGATATTAGAATGGTTAAGGACTTTCTGGACATTTTCCCAGAAGAGTTATCGGGGTTACCTCCAAATCGTGAAGTAGAGTTTAGGATCGAGCTTCTTCCCGGTACAACTCTGATGTCCATCACTCCCTATAGAATGGCACCAAAAGAGCTTGTGGAGCTTAAGGCTCAGATTCAAGAGTTATTGGATCGTGGATTCAGTCATCCTAGTGTGTCTCCATGGGGAGCACCAGTGCTGTTCGTGAAAAAGAAGGATGGATCCATGCGTATGTGTATCGACTACCAGCAACTGAATAAGCTAACCATCAAGAATAAGTACCCCCTACCGAGGATAGACGATCTGTTTGACCAGTTTCGAGGTGCTTCAGTTTTTTCTAAGATTGATCTCCAATCGGGGTATCATCAGTTAAAAGTTAAAGAGGCTGATATGCATAAGACAGCGTTTAGGACTTGTTATGGACATTACGAGTTCCTAGTAATGCCATTTGGACTAACTAATGCACCGGCAGCTTTTATAGATCTGATGAACCGAGTGTTTTAGCCCTATCTGGATCGGTTCGTAGTGGTATTTATTGACGAAATATTAGTGTATTCAAAGACTGAGGATGAGCATGATGAACATCTCAGAGTGGTTCTACAGATTCTACGAGAGAAGCAACTGTATGCCAAATTTAGTAAATGTGAGTTCTGGTTACGTGAAGTAACATTTTTGGGACATGCAGTTTCTGCTTAGGGTATTAGAGTCGATCCTCGAAAGATTGAGGCTGTTTTGGATTAGAAGCAGCCTAAGACTGTATCTGAGATCTGCAGTTTTCTAGGACTGGCAGGGTATTATCGACATTTTGTAGAGGGGTTTTCATTTATTGTGGCATCATTGACTAAACTGCTACAAAAGGGTGTGCCTTTCAACTTGATTGATGCACAACAAGAGAGCTTTAAGAAGCTCAAGACTGTACTGACTGAGGCCCCTATGTTGATACGGCCAGAGTCTGGAAAAGAGTTTGCTGCCTATAGCGATGCATCACATGTCAGATTAGGATGTGTATTGATGCAAGAAGGTAAGGTGGTAGTTTATGCGCCTCGTCAGCTTAAGACTCATGAGGCTAATTATCCGACACACGACCTGGAGTTGGCTGCAATGGTCTTCGCACTTAAAATCTAAAGGCATTATTTGTATGGTGAAAAGTGTAGCATCTACATGAATCACAAGAGCCTCAAGTATCTCCTCACTCAGAAGGAGTTAAATCTTAGGTAGCATAGATGGATTGAGCTGCTTAAGGATTATGACTGTATGATCGAATACCATCTGGGTAAGGCCAATGTGGTGGCCGATGCACTAAGCCGTAGAGCCATAACTGATCTGAGGGTGATGTTTGCCGGCCTTAGTTTATTTGATGATGGTAGTTTATTGGCTGAGCTTCAAGTTAAACCGACGTGGATGGATAAGATTAAGGGTAAACAGATGGAGGACGAGTGGTTGGGTTTTCACTTTCAACAGGTTGAGAGTGGGGATACTGTGGATTTTGGACTGAATAGCGAAGGAGTACCTTATTTTCGTGGGAGAATCTGTATTCCAATAGATACCAAGTTGAGGCAGTCTATACTATGAGAGGCGCATAGTAGCTCTTATGCTATGCATCCTGGCGGAAATAAGATGTACCGAGACCTTCGTGAGTTGCAGACTTTGTGGTTAAATGTCTGACATGTCATCAGGTTAAGGCTGAGCATTAATTACCTTCGAGGTTGCTTTAACTAATTAAGATCCCCCTTTAGAAGTGGGAGCGAGTGACTATGGACTTCGTTAGTGGGTTGCCCCTAATGTCCACTAAAAAGGATTCAGTAGGGGTCATCGTGGATCAATTAACCAAGTTCGCCAATTTTATACATGTTCGCACTGACTACTCTCTGCAAAAGCTGGCTAAATTGTATGTGTTTAAGATAGTGCGACTGCATAGAGTACCAATTTCGGTCATCTCTGACAGGGATCCTCACTTCACGTCCCGGTTCTGGAAGAAGCTACATGAAGCTCTGGGTACTAGATTGGACTTTAGTACTGCATTCCATCCTCAGACAGACGGTCAGTCAGAGAGGGTGATTCAGATACTGGAAGACATGTTAAGGGGTTGCGTAATTATTTTCTGAGGCAGTTGGGAAGATTACTTGTCGTTAGTAGAGTTTACTTAGCATGCAGATGGCACCTTATGAGGCATTATATGGTCGTAGGTGTCACACACCTTCATGCTGGACTGAGTTGGGTGAGCGGCGCATTCTGGGTCCTGAATTAGTTTTTGATACCGAGGATAAAATTAGATTGATTCTAGACCGACTGAAAGCGGCATCAGACAGATAGAATTCCTAAGTGGATCTGAAGCATAGAGAGATTGAGTATTCTATAGGGGACTTCGTTTTTCTCAATGTCTCACCATGGAAAAAGGTATTGAGGTTTGGACGTAAGGGCAAGTTGAGCCCTAGATTTATTGGGCCCTACCGCATTCTGAAATGAGTTGAACCGATCGCCTATTAGTTAGAGCTATCTCCAAAGTTGGACTAGATTCATGATGTTTTCCATGTCTAGATGTTGAGGCGCTACCGCTCTGATCCAACGTATATTATTCTAGTGGAGGAGATCGAGGTCAGGCCAGATCTAACTTTTGAGGAGGAGTCGGTACAGATATTGGATAGGGATGTAAAGGTTCTGAGGAGGAAGTCGATTCCACTGGTTAAAGTTCTCAAGCATAATCATAGCCTGGAGGAGGCCACGTAGAAGCCTGAGGATGCAATACGTCAGCAATACCCTCACCTATTTTGATCAGGTAAATTTTGAGGCCGAAATTTTCTTTTAGGGGGTAGAGTTGTAACGCCCCAAAATTTATATTTTTGGTTCTATTAAAATTTGACACAACTGTGTATCTGCTTCAATGGTTAAATGTTCTGGGAAGTGTCTGAGAGGTCCCAAGTTCAAGCTTTAGCTTGGGCAAATTTTTTCTTTTAAATGAATGAAGCCCTATCTCTAGTCAATAGACTCTTAATTAAAAGTTTGTTAAATTACATCAGAATAGGCATATTGGTTAGGTGATTAAGTGGAGTGTTGGTATGTTTGAGGTCCTGTGTTCGAATCCCTGCTTCAGCGACGGTGTCATATTTTACTCGAGTTGGTGGCAGAGTTTTGGTTGCATCAGAATTCTGAGTAGTGGGGTTAGTGGAGAGATTTGAGGGATTGGGAGTTGGGGTTATCCTAAATAGTTTCTTTTTTAATTTTGGTTGTTTCTCCTAAATTGCTGATGTAATTCTTTGCTCTTTATCATTTTCCTCTCCATTCTTCCCTTGTTGCCGAATTTTCCCCTTTCTTTTTGTTGAATTCGCCTTTTCCTTTCTTCCCCTTTTTAGCATCGTTCTCGATTCGTCGTATTTGCGCAACGTATTTCACATGTTCGATAAGTGGTAAGTGAGTTCTTTCGATTTATTCAATGAATATTCATTTGATTAGAGTTACTGTCTATTTAGGCACAAATTAACGGGCTGTTGGATCCCTTTTGACGCAGTGGTTGTACGGAATTGTGGTTGTTTAAGCAAGGTAAGGTTTTCGATGGTTTTCGAGAATTGTCTATTCGTAGCAATTTGGATGAAGGGACTGATATTGGGCTTCTTGTTGTTGAATATAGGTTTTGGAGTGTTCGAGAATGATTACGCGTCAAAATCGAACCAGATGTGGACTTGAAAACGCAAAAAATAAGGTTTCGGTAAAAGCCAAAAATTATTTTATCGATGCCACATGGGCATGTGTTCGCCCGTGTGGTAGGCCATGTGAATGGAACATGGACGTGTGAGCGATGATCCAGGCCGTGCACGTGTGACACGGCCGTGTGATGGCTAGGTGGGCCGTGTGGGACACACAGGCTTGACCAATTTGGGCCATGTGGGCCACACAGGCGTGTGAGATATTGGATCAGGCTATGTGATCCACACGGCCAAGGCCAATTTAGGCGGTAGGGGCCACAAGGGCGTGTGGGGCCACACGGGAAGATCACATGGGAGTGTGAGCCCAATTTACTAATTTGTTTGCTAAGGTTGCACGGGTCGCCCGAGTCGACTGTGAACCTATCGTGGGGTCGGTAAACAATGCTTTGATCCTTAATTGACTGAATGATATATGTATGACTGTTACTAAGCATGATTAGAATACTGTACTGAATATATGCATGACACTATGTGATAGCATACCATGATTGTATGTTGCATTGTATGGGGTTGGAATGATATATGTGGAGGAAGTGTACTGAAAGGCTTTAAGCCTAATATACTGGTAGCTCAGCTACAATTTACTGTCTAGTGCCGCTTCGATACTATTTTTGGAGTGTAGGAATGGGTGGGTTGATTATATCCCCACATGGAGTGCAGGGTTGGACGAAAATGGTGTGTAGAGGCTGGTTGGGTAGGACTTGTTTACTGCATAATCTGCTACTATACTGATTACTGATATCGTAATGGGCCAAGGCCCAAATACATGACTGCTTATGTACCGAGATGGACTAAAGCCAGAACTGATACTTTCACTAATACTGAAAAGGGCTTAGGTCCAGACTGAGTTTATTTTATTTACTATCTGTTTGTTTGCACGGGGAATTACACACTGAGTTTACATAAACATACTCTTTCTGCTTAATCAGTGCAAGTAATCCCCAAACTTGACGAACCGATACCGCGGAGGACTTGGCGGTGGCCACATGAACCTAAACTTTTATTCCAACTATGAGTATTTAATTTTTAATTATACTCTAGAGTAATTTTTTATGTAAGTTACGGACTTTTAGGACTTTCATTTAATTTGGGATTTTATTTATTCTCATGGATTTACAGCTGCTAAGACGTTTGGGAACTCGGTTTTCAAAAGGCAAAGTTTTCTCTAAACACGCGATTTACTTAAAACAATTTTTAAAAGCTTCTGCAACGAATTGTGTATAAACGAATGACTAGATGAGAATGATTTTAGGGTTCACAAGTGTAAACGAATGGAAGATTATTTTATCGTAACAACTTAGTTTCAAACGCTATCATGTGACATCACCAGATTCGGCCATAATGTCTAGGCCGGGTTTGGGGTTTTACAATAAATTACTTATCCAAAATTAAATACATCAATAAATTAGCTCCATAAATATTTCTATTTAATATTTATGAACTTGGTTTAAAAAGATAGGGTTCCGAAATCACATTTCTCAACACCAATGGAAACCGAGTCATTACATATAGATGTAGCAACTTTTTTTAAAGATAACTGAAGTACCTCATATACCAATGTGATCACTATTGCTTACAAACTTGGTGGAAAGGTAGAGACTAAGAACTTTTAGCTTCCACTTTCCCTGTAGTGAAGCAATAATCACATTGGAATATGTAGTGTAACACCCATAACCCGTATCCGTTGCTAGAATAGGGTTATGAAGCATTACCGAACTTGTATCTTAAACAATCATACATTTCATATTCATTTCTCTAATCCAAACAAAACTCATTCAAATACAGTCATATAGTCCCTAACATAAGCCCTCGGGGCTTAAAAAAAGCATTAGATGTAGTTCGAGACTAAATCGAATACTTAATAAATTTTTAGAAAAGCATAGAAAATTTTCAAAGTGCAGGGGACACACGCCCGTATGGCCAGGCCGTGTGTCTCACACGGCCAAGAGACAAGCCTGTGTTACAGGCCATGTGGACATTCGAAATGGGATCACATGGCCGTGGCCCAGCCTGTGTCCAACCTCGCGTAACTCTCTAACTTGGGTCACACGACCAACCACAAGCCCGTGTACCCTTCAAAATGGCCTCACACGCTGGTGTGCCAGGTCGTGTAAAAACTGGAGGGTATACTGACTTGTGCCACACGGCCAAGCCACATGTCCGTGGGCTAGACCATGTGAAGCTACTGACTTGATTTCTAAATAAGTACCAGGGGACACAAGGCTGTGTCACCTGACCATGTGTCACACACGGCTGAGACACATGCCCATGTCTCTGCCCGTGTGGACAAAAATAGTCCATTTTCCAAGCCTTATTTCTCACCCAAAATGGTACCAACCTACACATACCAAAAAACATATGACCATATCATCAATAGGCATTCAAACCAATCTCAACCAAGTCCAAATCATGCTATACCAATACCAACAACCACAAGGCTCATAAGTATCACAATCAACCATTCAAAAACATACCAATACGCCTCCAAATTATATCTAAATGATCAAACTCACTTATTAACTTTGTGCCTAATTCAACATGCATACCACATTCTCAAATTCAATCATTTTGAACTCAAAATACCAATACACAATTAAGGCATTTCCATGGAAATCTAAATACATACAAATTGAGAATAACCACATATAGACATACATATACCAACATATGCACAATTAAGTCATATTAAATGACTAATTACATAACCAAAACATATATGCTTCCATTAGCCAAATGACCTATACATGCCATATAACCAAAATACACAAAGTTCAAAAATACCAAAACAAAGGCTAGATAGTGTGATGAGATCTCCGACAACTCCCAATCCGAGCAAGCTTTGAAATCTCTATAAAACAGAGAAAAGGAAACAAAGTAAGCTATTAAGCTTAGTAAGCTCGTATGGCTAAAAAATACAACTTACCATTAATCATAATTTAAGTAACTAAACATGACATAATGCAACATCAATTTAATCCATAAACCTAACACATATTCATCCATAGGGTAAGACATAAAATTTAGAAGTTTCATAGATTCAATGCTTATATAATTCACATATATACATGTAAGGATACGTATCAATCTCTTATTCTTTCATACCATCAATATACCCATTGAACCATTTGGAATACTATCAGATAATCGGGAATCTCGTAGACTAAGTGCCAACACATGGTCGAAACCATCTCTATCTAATATCTCCTATAAATGCTCACTCTCAAGCTATCACTAAGTCTGCTCACACAAGCTGACGAGTAACCGCAACACATGTAGGAAAACTTAGCCACCGGTAGAACGTACGGACCAACACCCAAAACACAGTAACCCTAATGAAATGTCATTTGTATCCTATTCCTAAGGTTCAATGGGATCTCATATATTGCCAAATCTTCATCGAGTATTTCTGTGAAGTCGTATTTATCAATAATGCAATGATAAAGCATTTAAAACACAATTAACTTAATGCTTACTAACATACGAACTTACCTCGATCACAAAAACACAAAATAAGATCGACTAGTCTGATACTTTATCTTTCCCTCGATCTAGATCCGTATGATGTTTAACCTGATCTAAATAATCAAATTCAATCCATTTAGTATTCATTCTATTCAATTCAGCCTAAAATACATATTTTTCAAATTTACACTTTTACCCCTAAACTTTTGACATTTTTACAATTTAGTCCCTCGGCTTGTAAAATGAAATTCATTCAATTTTGTCCTTACCCCAGCCTAGTCGAATATTAAACATACTTATAGCAACCCATATATTTCATATATTCACACTTTTACTACATAATTTATCACATTTCTCAATTTAATCCCTAATTTGCAATTTCATTCAAAATACTTAATAAATGTTGTTTATCTAAAAACAACCATTCATTTTCTACCATTAAACTTCAAAAAACATACACATTCAACCATGGTAAAACCCTATACTTTTAACAATTTTGCAAATTAGTCCTTGGGCTAGCTAGATTAAGCTACAACAACTCCAAAAATATAGAAATCATTAAAAACGAGACAAAAATCACTTACATGCAAGATAGAGATTGATCCGAATGTTTCAAAGCCCTAATTGTGTTCTTTCTTCAATTTCAGTGGAGGAAGAAGATGAATGAAATAAAAATGGCTTTTGTTTTATTAATTTTAACCTTAATTACGTATTTACCTTTATACCTTTTAAAAACTTTAATAATTTCCATAAAACCAAACTCATAAATGTCCACTAACACAAAAATGGTATAATTACCATCTAAGTATTCTTATATTAAAGTTCTATAGCCAATTAGTGCATTTAACTTATAAAACTCAAGTTTTGTACCTTACGCGATTTAGTCTTTTTTCATAAATTGAGCATAAAAAGGGTAAAATTTCTTAACACAATTTTCATATGACTCTACTATCATGCTTGAAATATTAAAATAATAATAAAATAAATATTTCAACGTCAGATTTGTGGTCCCGAAACCACTGCTACAATTTCACTAAAAACAGGTTGTTACATGTAGTTCTAATCACAAGCTTTCCAATTGAAGGAGTTGTTGTCACTAGTATGGCTCAAATAATCTTAAGCCAAAATTAGGATATTAATCATACATTTTTTTATCGATGATAACGATATCAAAACAAGCCAAGTGATGTTCACTTGGTTGAATACATTAGTCTAACATCCACTAGCCAATGATGTGATAGATGAGTTTGGCCAGTATGTTAAAGCGTACATACTATACGCCATCAGTGGATTTCTTATGGTAGAAAAGTTTGGGAGTATTTTTCGAGGACCTCACTTGTGTCCCCACATATAGCTAGGGTTCACGCTATTGACATTGCCATACTGAGTACTTAACAATATGGTCGATCAAGAAATGAAAGAATTAAAATTTATAATTGGACTTTCAATTCCTTGAACTCGATAGGTGTCTTGCGATAAGGTGTAATGGACACTTTGAATTCAACTTCAAGGTTCAAAGGTAAATGATTGCCTCAAATATGCTTACTCACAAAAATATATATATTCACTACTTTTAAGCAAGACAAACTACAAACATGACAGTATCAAATTGTAATATAGTAGTTTTACAATGAAACACTTAAAGCAAGTATTCCAAAGACTGTTCTTCTTCAAGGATTGATAAAGAATTATGTACTATTTAATCAAGTTATTATTGGAAAATTAAGTTTGGAAAATGCAGCGGAAACTAAGTTTAGAGAGAAATCAGAGTTTTAAAAATTTTCCAAAAATAAGAACTTGGTTGTGATATCTAAAGTAATAAACACTTAATCAAAATTGTATATTTTGATTCATCTAGGATGAACACTTCGACCGAGTAGTCTTCTTTGCTATCCTCAAGCTTACGTCTACCAAGTGTGGGCTCTCTTCGAATAAAAAAAATTTCACAAAATTACCAATGGGGTGATTTTACAATTTTTCTAAACTTTTGGGTCAAGTTGTAAATAAAAAAATATCTCTAGAAATTTTCTGAAATAATTTCTTTAGAGAATTTTCTTTCTACAACTTTCTTTTGAATTCAAGTGTGTGAAAAATAATGACTCATGACTCTCTTTATATAGGGAGAGTTTAGCGAATTGAACTATAATTATATTTAATCACTTTAATATTAAATTAATATAATACTTATCAAGCTAAATATTAGATTAAATTTAATATTAAGATATTAAAATACTATCAAAATAAGTATTAAATTAAATTTATTAAAATAATATTATTTTTGGAATAGTTAATTTGAAATCAAATTATACGATAGAGTCTCAGTAAAAGTGTGATTCCTCCATTGCTCAACTACCGAAGGACCACCCCTCAGCCACCGAAATGTCACCGTCGCCAGCACCGTTGTGTCCGATGGTGCCATCGTAGGTGTGGCACACTCATGGAACCCCGAGCTGATTCGATCTGGGCTAGTGACTGCCTGACCTATCCGATCCAGCCACCGATTGGACTGTCGGCCCAGTTTCACATACCGGACCCTGTTTGACCAATTTTAGGTCTCGATCTTGATTTTGTGTTCTCAGGCTTAATTTTCGATCTCAAGTCCAATTTTCAAGTTCAATTACTCATTGATCCAATTGTTTGACTTGAAAATTAATTTCTAAAAATATCATATTAATTTTAATTAATTTGAATAATTTAATTTTACTTGATCAAAATTAATTTTTCAAAAATCACTTAAATTTTCCAAATTAATTTTTCAAGAAAATTCTTTAATCAAGTTCTCTAGTTGAACAATTCTCTCGGTTGCCTAATTTAATTCCACATCGAATAAATTGACTCAATTAAATTATTTCCAAATTTGTAGAACTTTCTTTTGTTTCAAACGCAGTTCGATCGACCTTTTGTTGAGGTATCAAAGGTACTAATTGGACATATACAATTAGGCTCGAGTAATTGCAATTATGTTCAGAAGCATCGCTTTGATAATTAGCAATTTACTTATTGAAAACTCCTTATTGTATACTCTTTACAAAAACAATTCATCCACAAGAAGTACCATGATTGAAAACTCTTTATTGTATACTCTTTACGAAAACAATTCACCCATCTACTTTATCCAATGATGTAACAGCTTATTTTCAGTGGTGTCGAGAATAGTAGTTTCGGGACCACGATTCTAAGAAGCGAGTTAGTATTTTTATAATTTTTTAATATTTACGAATAATTATTATTGTCATACTAAATTTTTGTTAAGAAATTTTAAGGTTTAAATAGCTAATTAAGTAAAAAGGACTAAAGTGTAAAAGATGCACAACTTGATGTTTATTAGTAAATGTGTTAAATAGAGATAAAAAGGAAACTTAATGGATATAGTAGATAATAATACCATATCTTAAGTTAGTGGGTGTTTATGTATTGATTTTGGTGTAATTTTGATTTTTTATAAAGGTTAATTTTGTAATTAGGTAATATGGTTAATTAAAACAAAATATGATAAAATAATATCATCTTCTTCTTCCTTTTCTTTTAGTGCCAAAATCGAAATCACAATTGTAGGTATTAGGAAGATTTTGACCATTGTAAAATTCACATGCATGGTATGTTTCTTTCACCATTTTTCTTGATTTTTATGTTTTTTAAGCTCATATTTGCTTAATCTATCTAGGTATTTAAGTGTTGGAATTGGATTAATTGAATAAAAATATTTATCTAGATCAAGAAAAAACTCAAACGAATACAAACCGCAGAAAGGCAAAAGTATTGGAATAGTCGTTGGTTCGTGTTAGAAGTCGCTTTTGGGTGCAGGTAAGTTCGTATAATAATTAAATTCAATAATTGATGTATTGAATATAATTTTAATAAATATTTTTCTACTTATAGTTTAGATTAATAGTTTTTGATATTTTGGTATCATGGATTAAATTATTATGTTAGTTAAATTGAATGTTATAATTGAAAAATATACATTTTATGGAAGTATGTTTGAAATGGTATAATGAAATGAAATCAAATGATTTGATCATGTACAAAGTCCCGTTTGAACCTCGTGAATGCTTAGGATACAAATGACATGTCATTAGGTGTTATACAGTTTCGGGTGCTGGTCTTAGATGTCCTACCAATGGCTGAGGTCCTACATTTATTGCGGATTCTCCACAGCTCATGTGAGCAGCACCATGTAGATTAACATCCCAACCCACAGCTCGTGTGAGCATACCCATTTCACAGCTTGTGTGAGCATAAACGGTTACATGATATAGTCACAGCCTGTGTAAGTAATTCTCGAGTATCCAATATATTCTATTTGGTTCAACGGGTGATTAATGTTTAATCTGAGCATGTATTTACATGAAAAGGTTTATGTTTTTATAAGATGAATGGTAAATGTTGGTATCTATACTGAAATGAAAAGGGTATTATTTGAACACAAGAATGATGATATGTTTATTGAGTTATGTTCCATGAAATAGGTTGAATTTATATGCTTATCTATACACCTACTAACCTTGTGAAATGGTGCACTTAGGAAATGAAACTTTACTCATGATATAATGAAATTATGCTTGGGTTAATCATGTTATGTTCGGTAAGTTTAACTTTAATTTATACGAGCTTACTAAGAACTAGTTGCTTATGTAGTTATTTCTTTTGTTTTATAGTTCATCAGAAAGCTCGGTCGGTTGGAATCTCGTTGGAGCACAGTTACACTATCCATCCACCATTTTGGTAGTTTTAGTTACTTTGGCAAATTGTTATAAATGGCATGTAATATGCTTAAAATGTTAACTTGGAAATATGATTTGTTTTGAGTTGTGCCAAGCTTATTTGGGTTTATGTTATTTTGCCTATGTGATGTGGCTTGAGATTACTTGTACATATGCTTTGGTTTTTGACTTGTAAATATGTGTTTGGTCAACTTGATTATGCCTTTTGGAAGGTAGGAAGCTTATGAACAATTGGAATGTGATTGAAATGGCTATTTGGTTTGCTTGATATTTTCTTAATGTGTGAGTGTTGTATTATTAAATTTGATTGAATTGGTTTATGTAATGTGGTATCAATTAGGACACATTGGTTAGACAATTGGGTTGAGTGATTTAGTATGCTTTAATATGCTTTAAGTTGATTTGGAAGTGTTTTGAAGGGCTATGAGTGCATGATATTATGGTTTTATGTTGTTAAGTATTTGTGGCATTGACATGAACTATTAAAGTTGAAATTTTTACCATTTTGAACTTAGGTATCGATATTTTGGCATTTAGTATCGATACCTGGCCTTATGAAAAAGTTTTGAGGAAAACAGAATGCCAAAATGGTATCAATTTTTAATTAAGCATCGATACTTGTTATAAAATATTGATAGTATAAACTAATTATCAATACCCTTAATTATTGTCATGGACAATATACTATTGTGGTACCGATTTTTATAAAGGTATCAATTTGGTACCAATACCCATTAAGGATTTTTACTAATTACGTAAACTTTGAAATTTTACTCTATTAAGTATTTTGAAATTCACAATTAGATTCTTTAATCTCAATTTAAGGTCTAGAAGTATTTTTTTTCTATTTTTAACAAATGTTTTGATTGTTTATAATTAAAATAATATTTGAAAAGTTTTAAGTCGTTAGTTATTTTCTTATTACTGTGACACTCTGTAACCCTAATCCGGTGACGGAGACAGGTTAGGGGTGTTACAAATGACCTCGTCATGTATGTGTTGCCCTCATATTATATCCTTGATTCATTTGAGTTAAATTTGTTCACTCAATACGTAACACCTTATACCCAACCCAATTTACCGGATCCGAATGTAGGACGTCACATACTTACATACTTAACAAAATTGTTCAGCTAGAGAAAAACCAAACCAGATGTACTTCTTATTTATTTAAAAATCTTTTCTAATTCAAAAGGTTTGAATGAAATGCTTAAAATATAAAGCATTACAAGTTAAATATTTGATAAAATAGACATATTTGTGGCATGCAATACTATTCGCCATCTAAAAACATATTCCCAAAAATATCCCTTTGTATGCATAACATCGTACTACGATCAACCACCTTGGGCATTCCTAACTTGGTCCCTTGTGGCGAACCGGTTCAACTCAAGAACTTGCATTATAAATAAACACCCATAAGTTTAATAGAATTTAGTGAGTCTCGACCAGTTTTACCTTTAAACGATGATGTTGAATTCCTCGACTTAAGAATTCTGGACTTCCTTTTAGATTTTGGAGGATGCTTTTCTGATTTTTGATAGATAACTATACGCCAACCTCTAACTCGACCATCTTGTACACTTTCCACTCAATTGGTGGATTATAGACTTCCCACCTTATATCGAATCCTATTTTGCAATTTCTTGAATATAGATATTGGATACATTTCTCATGATGATATACCTATGAACACTACTCTCAACGGATTCATATATTGGCTTTGGTGGCTGTCGAAATACCAGTCACGTTGTATCTTCACATCGATCTAGACAGCGAATTTGGTCCGATGAAAGTAATATTTTAGCACCCAATGGAATTTTAGGTAACTTCATATACAAAAGGGAAAAACTTCCAGATTTGGCGAACATTTACACCACCCATAATTACTTTTATGCCAAGGTCTCTTTCTAACCTAGTGAGTTACTATGGCGGATTCATTAGTTGAGTACTCTACCTAAGACACCGTCATACCTCAAAAGCATACCCAGCTTTCACCATAGAGGAAGACTAACAACTCACCACTTAGGTGATACAAAATTTGCCTAACAAGCTTTCTAGACATTATGCCACATAAACTTTATAGGTGACTCACCAAAAAGGCTTCCCAAGTAAATTGCCACAAAGGCTTTACAAGTGACTTGCCACAAAGGCTTCTGAAGTAAATCACCACAAAGGCTTTACAAGTGACTCGTGTAATACATGGTTTGTGCAAGTGTACACAGTCGTTATCAAGTAATAAGTAAGTAAAAGAGTTATGGTCTCTACAGAGACTGTGTATGTTAATCAATTAATTTTGAAATTAAAGTTAACAATTTGGTGAGGAAAACACAATAATTTTTGAGTGGTTTACGTAAAAATAAATTAATAAATGTAAGATGATCTTTAATGCAAATTAATCTAAATGCAAAGAATGAAATGAAATGAAATGTATAAGATGAGTTTCGCAGCAAAAACACAAACTTCAATAATCAATAACATGAATAGGCTACAATAATTATTTCATTCAATTCTAATTTATTTTTCTCATGTTTAACAGTGTTCAGAAGATATTCCATGACAACTCAATCTTTCATTGGCTTGAAACCAAATTAAGTTCTTTCAGAATATTTTACTTAGTAAAACATGCATTTTACTGATCATATTAAAATATGGGTTTCTTAGAATTCTTGTAAAGTAACAAGGACTGGGACAGTTTGAAACAATTTAATCACATAAACCTAAAATCCATGCAAGGTAATAGAGCTCGGTCAAGTTATTACGAACCTTTAATTTATTCTAGGTCAGATATAAATTAAGCATGTAGTTTTCAACTATTGTGTCTATTAGCCGTCGTCTGGTTTGGATCGCTCAACTAATTCTAATGTATCCAAACACGTATGAATGAAATACAAGCTTGAGTTTAATTGAAAACATGAACGATTAAGGCACAAACACTATAAATATGTTTAAACAAATTTCATTGAATTAATACAATCATCCTAGCTAAATAGATTTAAGCTACCATTGTTGATACAAGATAACAAAGCACATTGCAAACATGATTTAATTAAAGTAACAAAGTAAAGGAAAAATAAATTCTATTCAAATCAGCAGTCTCGCGAACTACGATTGAAGAAGTTTCCTCCAATCCTCATGTTTCTTCTTTGCTAATGGCTTCTCAAGGTCGTCGGCCAAGAGATAATCTCCTCAAGGTTTTGCTGGCTAAAAAAGAAAAAGGAATATGGGATGCTATGCATGGAGATGAAGAGAGGGAATGAGAGAAACGAATAAGGGGTGTATATAGATATGAGTAAGGGATGTAGGGATACCTTGAAATGGGGAATAGATATGGGTATTTATAGTGAAGGTTGGAGGATGAGTTTAATAAAAATAGTGTGAATAATCCCCTTATTTACTCCTTTGCTTGGTCAGCCACATATTGTGGAAAGGATTGGATGTTGGTTGCTTGATTTCTGAAGGGTTGGGTGGTTTTAAAGTCAAATCTTATGGGTTGATTTTTGATTCATTTGCAACTATAGGGACCTCCAATAAATTTCCCGAAAATTGGTTTTTGGGCTGCTTACAAGTGGCATGCCGAATTGGGCTTGTTCTTTTCTTGTTGGATAGTTTAGTGACCTAGTTGTTTACCAGACTTTCCCATCAATTGATCCATGTTCAATTGGATCAAAAGAAACTTCTTCATGACCCATTTACATGTGTTTGTCATCCATGTTGAGTGAATTTGGGCATGTCCATGTAACTTTATTTTGTAAATAAATCATTCATAATTTCCTTGGTCCAACTGCATTAAATGAAGTAAAAAAATAATATGTAGCAAAACAATTAAATTATGCAATAATTTAATACAAAATAACATAAAATAACATTATTCCTTAAATCATGTACATTATTGAAATATGAACAAAATTCACTCAATTAATAATAAAATACTCGAGATTAATATTAATTTTAAGTAAAAAGGTGTTATAAACTAGTAAAAAACCCTATATAGATTAGAGTTTACAACTCACAACAAAGGCACCACATAATTTGTCGTGTTTGACAATATGGATATTTGCCTAAACTCAACATCACTTGAAGTTTGCCATCATCGCCCCCGAGACATGCAAAAACCATAGTAGACAAATATGAATCATCCGCCATTCCCAGAATGTGCCATGGCCATGGTCTTTTTGCATATCTGCAACACTAGCCTTTTCTCGTTTTTACTGTCCCTATAGATGTCACTAAAACACCACTGCGGGGTTCATCATCGCGTTACATACTTTCTTGACACTCTACCTTGACCCCCTTATCGCCAACCATACGTGGTCTTGAATCATTTAAATAACATAATGGACGCATCTACACAAATTTCACTCATAATCTTAATAGAAACATACTTCCTAACAATTAATTTCTCATGCATGCTTACCACACATTGTCATGTTCATTCAGCGTATCGTACACTTCAGTACATACATAAAACTGTTTCATAGAGAACATATACAACCGTACATACATATAGCAACTTCTCAAGAAGATATGCGCATCAATATAAACATCAACATACAACGAATTATCATAATATAGTGTGTAAAAGTCAGGTTTAGAGACTCACCAGAGACCTACCATTACTTCGACCTAGAGTTTCTGTTTCGGTTGTCCTTCTCAATCCAATAGTAGTAACTCATGGACTTTCCATTAAAATCCCTATTTATAGATAGTTTACTAATGTTTCAACTACGTGCAACCCTTATGTAAGGCATTTCACTCACACCTTATAGTTCTTACACCTTTTAACATCCTTACTCAATAACAATCATAACATATAGGGCTATAAAACTTACTAGAAGGTTGAATTATCCATTTATTAAACGATGTCTTAACTCAATCTTAATGAAGAAGAAAATAAAATTTAGGTTGGAAAGAAGAACCAGAACGTAAAGTAAAAAAGTAAAGTCATCTGGAACATCTTCTTCCTTACTAGAGATAAACTCTCTGTCCCCCTATTGTGGAATTTGAAAAGTGATGATGCTTACATTACCCAAATCTCCTGATTTCCCACAAAAAAAATCCAGGGGAAGGTAAAGAGAATCCTACGAATATTTTCGTTATGTTTAACTAGTCATGGGGAGGGTCAAATCAATTCAACTAACTTTCAACTAATCTCGTCACGAGAACCAACTTGAATAGTGCTCAAGAAAATCAAGTGCACTATACTTTGACAGTGACTCACGTATGACGTGGTCTTAAAGACAATTTAGTCTCCTACTGCTTCCTCAAACACTTGATAGGCTCTTCTTGCTTAGGCAATACCCTAAGCGTACTCTTTCTTGGGCATAATCTTTCTCTACTTGAAGGTACCCTGTAATTAAATCCTTAGATACCGCTAATAGGCGGATACTTTAATGTTAGTATACGTCAATACTCTAACTCACCATCAAGCCAACAGGATGTTGGATTATGCTACCACAGTTCCAAATCATTTTACATACATACCTTACTCATCTTCTTGGATCCATCGCTTTTAGGGTGTGACACAACACAATCCTATTTTATCTCATTGTCACTATTGTGTCTTCTTAATGATTAATATGATCACCATTAACAAATGACTGTGATAAATTACTTGTTCGAGAACAAGCAACCCGTGGCCACATTCCATATTTATCAATCCATACAATGTCAATTAGAGGATATTGTTAACTTTTTAATCGATTCCATTGTTGTAAGTAAAGTCATGCCATACACAAGTCATGTACCCAACATACTGTCTATGGGCTTGATTATCTTTAGAGCATAAGCCTCCACTTATATCAAAGCACATGAGTTACATACGCATGGTTAGTGACTAACTCAGGATTTAGGTAAACCATACCATGAATGTCATAAGTGAATTAATTCATGAACGAATTCAGAATTAATTCAACTTGGGTCCAGTCCAATGTATCATTCTTTCAATGAATACATCTATGTCTCTACCCATAGAGTCAACTGCTCCAATAGACAAGACTAGCCATCTCCCCAATTGGAATTGTAGACAACATAATAATCCTTCTAAGTATTTGAATCAAACGCTCACTTTGATTCTTTTACGGGATTACAGACTCGTTTGGAGTATCTACTAAAGTAAGTTGTCTTTCTCATAATTTAAACATTTTTACAGTGTCACTTATCATCAGTTTGAATTTAGACAATCAATGAGCTAATATTTATTCGTCATAATTTTTCTATGTATACAAAACATGAAAGACAAACACAAAAGCTATAACAGTGAAATGCAAAATTAACTTTATTTATTCATCATTCAAATACATAGAAAACAATTGCATGTTTATAACAATATGGTTGCTTTTCCCAACAATCTCCCACTTGCCCTATTGAAGTAAATGTGTCACGTTTTGCATTCTCATATCCTCGACGTGTTTGTTAAAACTCCTAGTTATAAGAGTCTTAGCAAATGAATCCTCAATGTTATATTCAGAAGCTACTTTTACCACATCTACTATTTCTTCGACTAAATAGATATCTAGATGTGAGCAAAGCATAACATACATAAGGCTTCCAATTGCTGAAGCATATGGAACCTTACTCATATGCTCTCTTTTTTTCTACTGTCTTAGGATAGTTATCCAAAGAAAGATGAAAAATTGATGCAATTGACTGAGTGTCTAACTTTGCATCAGTAATTGAAAATTGTTCCAATATTGATAGGTGCTAAAAGTAACAAATTTTAACCTCGTTCTTAATGCATTTTTGGGTGATTATTTGAAGTTGATCGTGAATTTTATGCTTATAATTCTTTACATTCATGTTTTATACTTAGGAGAGCATTTGGGAGAAAAATGAGTGAAAAACGAGCGAAAATTGAAAAATTGGAGCAAGTTTCAATAGCCATATAGAACGGGCCATTCCACACAGGATGGACACACGACCGTGTAAGCAACATAGGCTGCCAAATGACCATGTGCCAGACTATGTGGAAATCATGAATCGCACTTCAAACCTACAAGAAAACGCATTTTTTAGGTTTTTCGGGCATTTTAAGACTTATATATGACAAAGATAAGAAGAGGGGAGTGAGCCGACTCTAAAGAAGATTTCCATCAAAATTAAAGATCTCTTTTTGATTTCTTTGAAATTTATTATGAGTTTCTTTGTTTCTTGAGATTATACTGTCTTTGAAATATTTTTATTTGCTATCAAATACCTAGGGAGATGAACCCTAGGATGGATTTTTTTATTTGATTTCTATTTTTTACGTAATAAATACTTGGATTTTATTCTCAATTATGTGTGCTTATTCTTGGTTTAATAGTTTATTAATAAATGTTTGATATGCTTAAATCAGAGGAGGAATAGACCCTATTTAAGAGTAGATCTAGTATAATTGAATGGAGTTACATGCAATCCTAGAAATAGGATGACATAAATCTACTGAATTAGAGTCAAATCTAATAGGGGGATCCATAGATTGAATTAATGCGATAATAGAGGTTTAGATTAGAAAGAAATTTCAATTAATCAACCTAGAGTCAGTTGCTCTTAGTCTTGAAGAGAGATATTAGCATAATTTAGGGATCTTTACAAATCAAGATATTAAGTGAAGAAATTGTGTAATTTAGATTGATAATGACAGATGAAAACTAGGTGGATTCGTTCTTGGGTAATGTTTCGCTTCTTGTTTATTTGCTCGATTATTTTCTTGATTTGTTCTTTGTCGTGTTCTTTATTTAATTTAATCAGTTATTTTAGTTTTTAATCAATCACTTCAAACTATTCAATTAAATAATAGAAAGACGATAATTACTAGTACTTCAAACTATTCATTTTTTATTCCATGAGTAATACGATTTTTGAAGTCCATAAATGGATTGTAGCAATTTTCAAACTTTCAGCTCCTTCCTTTTCTTTGACAACATAACCAGTGGGTTGAGCCATGTAAATGGTCTCATCCAGATAGTCATTCGAGAATGTTGTCTTGATATTCATTTTCTAGATCTTGTAACTGAGAGCAATGACAATGGATAAGAGTATGGGGGTAGACTTGAGCATGGCTACCGAAGAGAAGGTCTCATCGTAACTGATGTCTTCTTTCTATGTGTAGCCTTTTCCTACAAATCTAGGTTTATATGTTTTCACTCTCCCTTCCGTATTTCTCTTTTTCTTGTAATTCCACTTACATGCTATAGGTTTAATTCTAACCGTTACGTCTACAAGTTCCTACATCGTATTGGATTCCATAAAATCAATCTCGACATCCATGGCCTATTTCCAGAGCTTGGAATCAATGTCCTGCATAGCCTCCTCGTAATTAGATGGATCATCATCCTTATGATTGGCTTCCATATTATAAATACTACCATCATAGATGAGAAAGTCTGGGTTCTTAGAAACTCTCTCATGACGACAGATTCCCCTATGCCGAAAGTTACCCCCATTCAATTTATTCTTATAAGACTACTAATAAGAGGAGTAGGAGACATATTTGAACTGAAAAACAATAAATATTCACTAATTACTTTATTTGTATTAAGCAAATATTTTCATTTCAGCAGTATATCAAAAATGTAGTATGGTGCATGTGTCTTGTATTAAAACCTTGAAAAATGTTTTTCGTTGCTACGATCATTCTCACACCCATCAATCATGTCATCTTGGGGTTCTATGATTAACTAGCAAGAACATGGATTACATCCAACCAGTTCTTGAATCTTAATTCTCAAGACTCCACAAGAACCAACGACCGTATAAAGCTTAGTCATTATCTTTAGGTTAAATATTGTTTCTTGAAAAACTATTTAATAAGTGACTATCTTGAGTGTGTAACCATTGAATCAACACCCATAATGAACATTCTTTATTTGTGAGTCATCTTAGGATAATCTCACTGAGAGTTATGCATGACTAGTTGTCCTTAAAAGGAAACCCCATCCAGTGAACTCACTTGATAAAGTTTACATTAGGGTGCAGCCAGGGTAGGAACTGGTTCGAAACTTTATCATGTTATCAGTTAAAGACTATCAATGGAGGCTGCAGGTCTTGTTCAAGGACCTTTTTCCACTTAATATTTTAAAAAACCATTTAAGGTTTTTATCCCAGATTTCAAGAATAATAATACAATAGTCCTAATGGCATTCTTACCTAATCTATATGACATGCTTCAATATATGCATGGCATGCTATGAAAATTTTATAATATTCACATTAATTATTTACAAGAATCAATCAATCATAAAAACAAACAGTTTTGATTCTCTATAGTTTTTCTTTTAAGGAAAAAACTAAAGAAGTGAATGTAAACTGTACACCAAGTAAAGCCCCAAGAACGAGAGGTGAGTCATATTGGACCACTTGAAAACCAAACCTTTCTTTGCCAGAGCCAATCCTAGATATGCACCTTCTCATTACCACACTTCTCACAACAATCGAATAACCTAAAGAAGTGAATGGAACAATACAACACATGTAATTTCTCATTACCACATTTCTCATTTTTTAATCGATCAACTGTGGATCATCTCATACATATATATGTCAAAATTATAATATAAATATTATAAACAACTATAAATTAGATATAAGGAGATGGGTATTTAAAATAAAATTGTTAGTCAAGGTTTCCATGGTTCTATTTATAGAAAATAAATGAAAAACAAAAATTACACAGTTTTTCACCATAAGACATTCCTTAAGTCCTCAACCGTCATCGCTCCATCTTCTTCTCAGCATGGACTCTTTTTAGAAAAACTACATTTAAGTCCTATGTTGGTTTGTGACTCATAAGAATTCTATGAATTCTAAAAAAAAGTCATATGTAGAGATGATAGTCCATGGTCTATTTCCTAAGAACCATAACCTTGGTAAAAAATAACAATTATATAAAAAATATATAATATCACATTCATTCCCATATATAACTCAAAACATGCATAAGATCTAAAGAATATCACTTTCTATGTAATCGAATCATTTAAGAAGAAGAGAAATTTATTTTGATTACCTACTTATACTTATAGATAGAGCACAACCTTACTTTGATTTACAATGCCACTTATCATTAGTTTGAATTTAGACAATCAATGAGCTAATATTTGCTTGTCACAGTTTTGCTATGTATGCAAAACATGAAAGACAGAAACACAAAAGATATAACAGTCAAATGTGCAATTAACTTTATTTATTCATCATTCAAATATATAGAAAACAAGTACATGTTTACAATATGGGCACATTTCCCAATAGTTACTAGTTAAGCAATTACCAATCTAATTGGTTTAAAAATTATTAGTGCAATTCAAATCAAAGTTATAGAAAACTATCTAGATAATCTACCAAGGAAGCTAACTTAACCTTCCTCTTTCTTGCCTTAGACTAATGCATTTAACAAGATAATGGTCAATTGGTCAACTAATTACCCACGAAGTTGACATACATGTCTTGATCCCATTAATTGCCACTCCTAAGTAGAAATCTCTTCTTGGTCTCATCCTAACTTAGGAACTATCACCTATGATCTCCTCTCGATCTCACCTAGTTCATAGCTCACCTCTCGATCTTGCTACTCGGTATGATCATGTTAACATTCTACTTGATAGATTCACCTGTAACGCCCCTCGCCCGACCTGATCGCCGGGTCTGAGATACGAGATGCTACAGCCAATACCAGAATAGTTACAACATTTAATGATCGGATCACATCATAGTACAAGCAATCATAATCAAAACATTTCATAAGCACATTATACATTCCTTTTCGGGACTTGATCGAGCTTACAAAACCTTATTTGTTAAACTGAACATGAAATAGGTCCAAATTGTAAAATTTTCAAAGTTTCCATAACATGTATTGATACTTCTGAAATGGTAACGATACCATTTTTAACTTTGGTGTTTTAGAAAAATAGATCAAAACCAATAGTATCGATACCTAGAATATGATACCGATACTTCATAAAATAGATACTTATTCTAGTACCGATACCAATTTATGATTATGTTTGTTGTAAACTATTTGAAAATTTGTCTAGTATCAATACCTATATTAGGGTATCGATACCCTATCTCCAAATATGTCAAAAACTCTCATTTTAGTGCCCATTTCATGCCTAAACCAAAATCTAACCAAATGATGCCTTAAAGCACAATTAGAACCTGTTAAAAATCATTTGAAAACATACATCAACATTCAGTTACTCAATCCTAATATCAACCAAACCAATATGTCACAATTTGGCACAATTTCACAACAAAATATACCAAACCTATTAACATGATTATGAAACATTCAGTACTATAATTTCCATATCATTTTATTCTCATTTAGGCAACTATAAATGTCATTCACCTTACCATGTCATACCATCATTAAACATACCAAAATTACCAAAACATGTACTATTGCAATATATGTACATTAACTTTACAAGATCAAACATTAAATTAGGTTTAAACCTAACCATCATTCACAAGTAACACATAGATAAACACCTATGCACATTCCACATAACCAAATAAAAGCCATCAAAGGACTACCGAATTAATAGTGAGATAGTGTGATCTTCGAGCTGATTCGATTGACGAGTTCCACAAACCGAAAATCTAAAGAAATGGAAAACAACTAGGTAAGCATTACGAATTCTTAGTAAGTTCATAGGTAATAAATGATAACTTGCCTTGATATACAATTAATAGTATTAAACTAAATAACGTGACACAATATACCTGACATAGCATATTCACAATAAACAGGTGAGTTCATTATAAATCAAGTCATATAGCAATTCAACATTTAATAAAATATTCAATTTAGTACCATTCACATAAAATTCACATTTCAATACCACATACATTATTAGATTATCATTTACCATTCGAGCATCAAGCTTGTAACTTGCCATTTTCGATTCACTTTCCATTATTCAACTAGCTTGATGAACTCTAATAAACAAACTTAGATACACGGGTAACTAAACCACACTAGATAGCACCATAGTGCTAAACAGAGAGCACTGAAGTGCTAAATAAAGAGCACTAAAATGCTAAGCAGAGAGCACCGAAGTGCTGTACAGAGAGCACTGAAGTGTTGAATCCATATAAGTGCGCAAATAACCCTATTGGCATGCCATTCGTATCTTAATTGTTTACTAAGTTCACATACTATATTTGTAACATTTAAGTCACTGTGATGCCATCATATATAAATCATCCCATCATAAAACATTTCTTTACAAGTTAGTCCGTGTCTCACTTTTTTGTACCAAATCGTAACTAATTCAAAATTACATTTACACATAAGAAATTTCATAATTCAACATATTTATATTAATATTACATATAATTACACCATATGAACTTACTTGGAAGAAATTGCAATAACAAGAAGTCAGGGACTAATCTACAATTTTTCCTTTTCCTTGATTATCTTTCGGTTGGTTAAATTCTCGATCTATATGATAATGCATTTCAATTTATAAATTCAAAATACTTTATAACATTCTATTTTATGCATATGACAGTTCAATTTCATTTTTTTGAATGTTCCCTAAAGTTTTACATTTTATTCAATTTAGTCCCTAAAATTGAAATTGCTATAACTTTCAAATTTGAGCTTCAGTTTTGAAACATATATCAATTCCATCCTTCTACAACCTTATATTATAAAAAAATTATAGAAATATAGCATCAATTTTGAAATGTATGCTATTTCGTCCTTATGTTCAAAAACTAGCAATTAAACTTTACAAACTAGTCCTTGTTCACTTCTAAGCTCAAAATCTATCAATTTAATACCAAAAGATTCAAAAAATCAACAATGAAAACTTTTTAAAACTTTAACAGTTTTACAAATTGATACCCGAGTTAGCTAAATCAAACTCTCGAGACTTAAAAAAATAAAAATTACAAGAAAATGACTTAATTACACTTACCAATCTTTAGCCGAAAGTCTTGAAAGTTCAAAACCCTTTCTTTATTTTTGTTTTCAGTTGAAGAAGAAGATGACAAGAATGTTCTTTTGTTTTTCTTTTAATTTGGCATATTAATTGATTATAATTAACTTAAGTAACTTATAATTAACTAAATTTATGCTTAATTAGCATTTTTATTGTTTACAACTCATTCTCACTACTATATATTCATTTTTAATGATACAATTGCTCAATTGGTCCTTTAATTAATGAAAAATTCATAGCGATTAATTTTTACTATTTTTATAATTTAGTCCTTGTACCTTAATTAACTATCCAATTGACAAAATTAAAGAACCAAAATTTAATTAAACCTTACACTAACCTTGTACATATTAAATATTAATATTTATGGACTCAAACATTGGAAATGAGATTTCAAAACCATTATTTTGATACCACTGAAAAATAGGTTGTTACATCACCTCTAGATCTCATCCATCTAGAGGCTCCAACTTTATCATATGACGCGTTGTAACACAATCAAACAATTGATCGTCAACATGTATCTTAATAAAACTTAGCAACCAGCATTCCAATCAACCATTAATAAAATCTAACACAACATGGTAACCAAAACACAAACAACCATTCTAAACATTCAATCAAAGTAAACTAATTAATAGTTTAGGAATGCTTAGCCATGGAAAAACATCCACATTCAGAGCTAAAGTTTGTGTTGATCTTCATATTACATCGCCATCAACAAGAAAGAGATGAGATGTGTATAACAAATTAAAAAATTCTACAAAGCTTTCTTTACAAATTCTCTAAAAATCTAAAAATGCTCTCTACAATCTTATCTAAATTCTAAATCTCTATTTGCTTCTATACAAGACAAGTATATATAATAAGAACTAAATGACCAAATTTTCCTCACTAAAAATAAGCTTTTCAAAGGCTAGAAATAATAATTTTACTAAAATGCCCTTTAGTATTTGCCACTTAATTCATGTCTACAAATTAACATCATGACCTCCACTATTGCAGAGTTGCGACATTGATGAAAGACTTCTCTTAGGCTTGGTTTAAGGCATCAACATCGGGACCTCAAAATTCACACGTCATGACCTAACGATCCGATGTCACGACTTCAACAATTTTTATGTTGTGATGTCACTTACTGTTTGTGCCTTCTTCAAACTGGTCTCACTTAGTGTCACGCCCTCGTACCATGCATGTCACAAAGTTGCCTTCAAATCTCCAACATATCATTCCAAACAGTTTCTCACATTGCGACCTCTTATCTATTGATGCCACGACCTTATGGCTAGTCATCTCCTAACACCTCGTTGGGACTTCCAACATCACCACGTCTCGATGTTAGGACCATGACATGCTTCTTTCTTTATTTCTAGAGCATGAAGTGAAAGCCATTAGAGCTATCCCTATAAGACTATTCAATATAGCTGACAAGATTGTTTGGCACTTTACCAAAGATGACATACATAGTTAAATATGGGTATAATCTTTCAAGGTAGGTAAAGCATATAAATGAAGCAGGTGGTACTCATTCGAGAAGTAATAGACAAAGCTCAATTTGGAACTCGATATGGAATATTCAAGGTACCTTAAGAGTTAAGAATTTCATACAGAGAACTTGTAATAATGTTATCGAGCTTTGTCAAACAAGTGTCCAAGATACAATGATGAGGTTGAATCTCTTGAGCATATTTTGTTTCGCTGTCGAATTGCAAAAGCGGTTTGGAGAGCATCTTCGCTTCACATGATCCTACAAATATTGATTTCTCTAGCTTTTTTAACTGGTGGATTGAGACAAATGAGCAATTTCTAAATTTTGGGTCTTTCTCGACCACAAGTATGACAGCTTGGGTATGTTGAGAAATATAGAGTTGGAATTTATGGATGTTTGAAAGCATAAATACTGACCCCATACAAATTTGGAGTGATGCTTGGAGGATTTTTTTGAGTCTCTAAAGGCTCAGGAGAATGCTTTGTCCCAATCAGCGCCTCGAATATTCGACTGCTTCATGGAGCCCGCCTCTGTATGGTGTTATTAGATGCTGCCTTTGATAAGCAAATGCTACATTTGCCCGGGGGCAGTGGCAGCGATGGTTTATTCATTACAGGTGCAAATGCCTTAATCTTTGATGGATTTCCTTTTGTGGTCGAGGCTCTGCTATTCGGTTAGGATCAATGTTGGCAGAACTTTTCTCTTATGCCAGTCGTTTTTGTAACAAGACTGCCAATCGGGTGGCAAAGAATAGTATTAGGAGTCTGTGCTCTTTAAATCCTGAAGAGTTCATTTCTCTTTTGTAATATGGTTTTATTCTATCAATGAAGTTCTTATTACCAAAAAGAAAAACAAAATTACATATAAATGATAAAAACTTGACTAAAATTCGATTCGATTAAAAAATAAAAAAAATACGAATTTTGAATCATTCAAATTGAATTAATTGAGATAATCGAATCAACTTAATTTTTCTTCGAATTTCAAGTTTAAATCAAACTAATTTTTTTAATTCAAATAAGCCAAATACTAAACCATTTTACTCCCTTCCCCCACTCCCCACGCAAACCCTTTTACTTTCCTTCAATCCCCCAAATTTTTTTCCCCATTAAAAAATTTACTTTTCCTAAACTTTTGAATTTTTTTTCTTTTACTTTTTCTCCAAAACTTTTACTTTTTCAAATCGCTATCTTTTTTCTATTTGTTTTCTTTCAAACTCCAAATTTTTTTTCGAATTTATGTCTACTATTTATGTTATTGAATTATATTTCACATTTTGTACTATTTATATTATTGAATTGTTTAATCATTTTGAATCTTTATTAATTTATGTTAAAATTGAATTATTGATAATGCCATAAAATATTCATGTTAAAATTTTATATTTATATCAATTTTACATTTAATCTTTAAAATAACTTTTATTAAAAAAATCATATTTTTTACATTTAATATATTTTTTTAATTTCAAAATATATGGTGATAAAAATCAAAAGATAATTGAAAAAACTAAACAAATTAAATAGCTGACCACTATATAAAAGATTAATAAATAAATTATGGAGGGATGTAAGTTAATAACAAATTTGATTATGGTGGATAAATTTATTTTTTTAATTTAATTCGAATAAATGTATTCGATTTGATTTGATTTAATTCGAATTCTATCTCACTTTATTCTATTTAAAAAAAATTCAAATTAAATTAAAATGATAAAATAAGATTCATCAACTCAATTAACTCAAACTTTTTCATTCGATTCAATCTGATTTAGCGCTCAACCCTACTAAAAATAATATTTTCACTTTGCTTATTCAAGTGTATTTAATATTAGAATATTTATTTAACAAAATGTACCGACTTTATCATCACTGATTGATCAAATGATCAGAAATTGATTTGATTTTCTGTGCGAAAGTTTGATAGTAGGGTGTGGAATACACCGCACTGCACATATATAAAAAACATAAAATGATAAAATAAAGTGAACAAATTTCAAATTATGAAATCAGCGTTACGGAACGCTTACTACTTCACTCTCTCTCGGTACTCCTTAAACCCTAACCCCTCACTTCTTCACATTGTTCCCTTCATTTCCACTTTTCCTTCGCTTCCCTCTGTCCTTTCCAGAAACCATCCCTTTCGTTCCCCTCTCTGCGCCACTCTCATGGCCGGCGGTGATTCCGACTCGCCGCAAACCTCTCCTTCTCTGGAAAAACAGTTCGAGAAGTTCCGAGTCCAGCTTGAAGATTCTGGCAGCTTACGGGAACGCATACGCGCCGTCGTTCTGGAAATCGAGTCGGCGACTCGGCTCATGCAAGCTAGCCTCCTCCTCGTTCACCAATCTAAACCAATTCCCGGTAACATTCTTCTTTTGCTTCTTCAAATTATATGATTTTTGGAATATTACCTATTTTATAATTTTTACGCATATGTTTATATCAACAGAGGTTTTACAGAAGGCAAATTCTCAGATTAACGTACTAAAGGTTCTTTACAATAAACTTGCTGAAGTTGTTAGGGAATGCCCTGGACAATATTACAGGTGAGATTCATTGAAGATTTTGGTTAATTTCAAATTTTATTTTAGTAGAAATCTTTGTTTTTTTTTTTTCTTGATGTGGTGTTCGGGTGTGTTACTTTGTTTAGGTATCATGGGGATTGGAGGAGTGAAACTCAAATGGTTGTTTCTTTGCTTGCCTTTATGCATTGGTTGGAAACGGGAAATCTGCTTATGCATTCTGAAGCTGAGGAAAAACTTGGATGTATGTTTCAGTAATGGATATTTCTTCGGTTTTACGAGTAATTTTTGTATTTGCTAATGAAGACAAATGAGAAAGTTGGTTGTTTTGGCAGTGAACAATTCGGATTTTGCTTTAGACCTGGAGGATTATCTTGTTGGTATGTGCTGAAAACTTCTCTAATTGAAGAGTTCTATTCTCTCATGGATTGAACCGTTTGTTCCGTACTATTTTTTTCTCTAATCTTAAAAAGATTCAATTTTCTTTAGCCAGCCTGAAGAATTCTAGTTATTGAATGGAAAGTAAATGTGATTGACCACATCAATAGGCAGGATGAAATTCTTTGTACATTCTAATGCATTAGAGTCTTTTTCTTTATTAAAATGGCCAGGGTAGTTAACTGAACTTCAGTTTTCCATTTTTTGGTTCATCTTATTCAAATGAGGACTGTCTCGTCAGACCAATTGATACTTGTGTTAAAATATTTTTAAGAGATTCACCTATCATATATGCTGTTTCTATTTTTTGATGAACTAAATGAAGCATTGATGATTAATCACCTTTTCTGATTATTGTCATTCTTCAGTTTTTATGGTTTTTCTCCCTATATGTGCAAGAAACATGCAATGTCTATTACTTTGCATCTGAATTTGAGGGTTATTATTTTTCTGCCAATTGAATATACTGATCTGGGAACCTTTTTGATCTCTTGCAGGTGTTTGTTTCATGTCAAATGAAATGGTAAGAAATATGTCAGAAACTTGCATTCCCGGGCTTTTCAAATTGACAGATGCGTTCTTCCTACTCTATTGTTCTCATGTATTTTTTACTTAGATGTTTAATGAGACTGAAAAGACTTGTTGGAATGTGATAATTCCAAATGGAACATTATGGTTTTGAACAACTGGTGAAATACTGCCCTCTGATGATGTCGTGGATGCTTTGTTAGTTACCTCCCATTGAAATAATTGGGAAATGTGGCAAAAAGGCTTAACATAACATGCATTTCTCTTCGTTTTAACAGCCGAGATATGTGGTGAATCAAGTGACAGCTGGTGACTATGATTGTCCAAGAAAGGTGTTGAAGTTCTTGACAGATCTCCATGCAGCCTTTCGCATGCTTAATCTCCGTAATGATTTCCTGCGCAAGAAGTTTGATAGTAAGCTTAATCTTATCCAGTGCTTTGAGAATCCGGTGTTTTAAGCAACTTCTTATTGAAGACTGATTTTTTGAAATGCTTTCTCATTATTTTAGGTATGAAGTACGACCTAAGAAGAGTTGAAGAGGTCTATTATGATGTTAAGATTCGAGGCTTAGCAACCAACGGGGATTCTGTAGGAAATCAAGGAGCCCAAAAGATATGATAGGTTACAGGAGTGGTACATACAACTACTAGGTTATCTCTTTCATTTTCTTAACTGCAATTTCTCAAGGGAGTTTGTGATCCTTCAATGCATGGTTTAAAGCCAAAATTTGCTACTTGAACAAAGGAAAGGAGGGTTCAATAAAAAAGTTGTAATAGAGAATAGTTGGCAATCTAATCCTTTTTTAATTTATTATTCGATCTTTTGTTGAAGTTTTTCTTTTTCTGTTATTCCATCGTCAATGGTTAAGCCTGGAAATCCACTGTTTTCGGAATCGGACTGGATTGACTGGTCGAACAGGTTGGATTTAGAATCAGTGTAGGTCGAGATAGGGGTGAGTAAAATCTGATACGATTCGAAAATTTTGATAAAAAATTTAAATTTTGAATTAAATAGTTCGAGTTATTTGAGTTAATTAAGTTATTCGGATCAAGTTTTTTGGTTCAAACTCAAATATGAATTATACATTTCGAGTTATCTGAAAATCTGAATAAGAAAAGGTAAAATTACATCGTTTTGATAAATGTTAATAGTTAAAAGGTAAAATTATTATATTGTTTATGTAGTTAAATAATCTTGTATTTTGTCTACTAGTTAAATAATAAGTTCATGTAAATGTAATATTGAGTATAAATAATAGGATTTGTTAACACGATTTGACTTGAAATTTTTTTATTTAATTCGACTAAAAAAAATTTAAATTGAGTTTGGTTGTTAAATAAGATTTGTCAACTCGATTAACTCGATTAAAAAAATTCAAATTAACTCAATTGACTTATAAACTGGTTGGATTGGCTGATTAGATCAATTGAATTGGCGATTGAACTGATTGAACTAATCTTTTAAATATATTTTTACTTTTAATAATTTATTCAATTTAAACGAATCGGTTAAATTTATTAAATTGAAAGTTAATGATTTGACTAATTTAATTATCGATATTTCGACCACCGTGATTTTATTTCCACGCATATTATTTGTGTCCATCACATGAATTCTTGATAATGATCTCAACTTTTATTTTTACCTTGTTTAAAGCTTATATATAAATAATAAATTTATATAACTATAAACACGCATATCTATATACTCGCACGGATGAAAAATGTAGGTTTCAGGAAGAAGAAAGGAAAATAAAGGTTCAGTTAATTAAATTATTCTAGATTTATGGGACAGTTAAATCGTGAAAAAGATTATTTTAATAAATATATTTACTACATAAAAATCACATAATAGTCAATTGATGTTTTGATTTCAACTGTAGAAGGATTAAATTGTCTGGGCCCATTTTACAACTTTAAACTCAATTTCAAACTACAAAAACCTAAAACTACTCAAACTCACTAAAAACTCCAAGCCCATTAAACTAACCCTAAACCTAAATCAACTAAACAGACCCAAAACCCATTAAATCCCAAGATAAATTACCCTAGCAGCTCAATAATCAAACCATAGTAAAAAAAAATACCTAACCCTAACCCTACTTGCACTGCCTACAGCCGCCACTGCCATGCCAGCCTTCTGACACCGCCATGCTCCACCATCAGAGTCACTTGCTCTGCCACTTGCACTTGCACTTGCAAGGATTTAAAGAAGAAGAGACAGCAAACAATAAAATAATCATGTAAAAAATAGCTATAAAAGCTATAAAAAATCTTTTGTAATTTTTCTGGACACTTTTTGAATATAAAAAAAAAATAAACTTACAAACGAAAGCAAAAGCAGAGAATCAAGAGATCAACCAAGGTGTTTTTGTTTTTTTTTATTCATTCTTTTTTTCTTTTTCGAATCTATTTATATACGTACATATTTTCTTTATTTTTTTTCTTTTTAATAAAATAGTATATATATAAATACATATATGTTTTTAAAAAAATTACCTTTCCGCAGCCAGTATCTGACGGCTCACATGCGCACTACATGTGATCACCGATTTCTTGCTCGATCGAGAGCCTGCCGCAGAGAGAAAGGAGGGCTCATTTTTTTTTTTAGAAAAATGAAAGGGAAGTGTGTGTTTTTTTTTTAGAATTTTGCTATTTATATAGGATCCAAAACGATGCTGTTTTAGACTTAAGCACCAGTACCAAAACGACGTCGTTTTGCATTGGCCGACCCGAATTCAATCCGCTCCAGGCCTAGGATCCGCGTGTTTTTAATGGAAGGGCTAATTGCACTTTTAGCCATTCCGCTTTTTATTGTTCTGCAATTAAGTTTTTTTATTTTTAATTGTCACCCCATGATTTATTTTGACCTTCAATTTGGTCCCTCTTGGTGTTGTGCGTTTCGGGAGGGTGAAATATTTCCCATTTTGGTCCTCCTTTGTTATTCGCGCGTCCAAATTGGTCCTTTCCTTCTTATTTTTATTTCGAATTCGCCCCGAACTTCTATTTTAAGTTCAATTTAGTCTTTTTTAATTATTTTTGTTGTTTTATCATTATTTATTTATTATTATTATTACTATTGTTATTATTCCTTTTTATTATTATTATCTATTATCTATATTATTATTATTACTATTATTACTATTTTTATTTTTATTTTTATTGCTATTAACATTAGTATTATTATCATTTTATTTTATTATCATTATCATTTTTGTAATTATTATTACTATTATTTTTACTATTATTATTTCATATACTATTATTACTATTTTTGTTATTATTATTATTACTATTATTATATTCTCATCTATGTTTATTTTTATTTATCTATTTATATTTCATTATTATTATATTTTGTGTATTTTATCTCTATTTATATTTATGTATTAATACCATTATTTTACTATATATTATTATTATTATTAGCATTATATTTATTTATTTATTTATTTATTTTTACTATTGTTTATTATCTTTATTAACATTATTACTATAATTTTTTTTCTATTATTATTATTATTACTTCTTATTTTCTTTCATTCAATATTTTTTTCTTTATTGTTTTTTGCCTATTTCATTTTTTTATTTTATTTATTTATACTTTTTAATACTTTTTATTTATTTATTTACTTATGGTTTTTTAGTTATCCCTTTTTTTTTAATCTAATTTTTTATTCTTGCCCATATTACTGTTATTTGTACTATCGCATCTGTTATTATGTTATTACACGTATTAACACCATAATTTGTTTTTATATTTCACTATAAATCACGTCATATTTTTATTTGATACATTAAAACGTTGTTTTAAATAAAAAAATATTTCGTATTTCGAGATTCAAAAAGTCGTTCCCTAACTCACGGGGTTTCAATTTTCTCGATAAATCTGAACATTCGAATGTTTTAAAAAAATTTTAAAATAATCTCGGTATTAAGAAAAATCGTATTCTAACATACGGAGTATGATTTCTTTTTAAAAAATCAAGAAAATAAATATCTTTCAAAAATGAATTTTTCGACGTTTACTCATATATCGGGAATTTAAGACATTGTGTCCTAACTTACGGGACATAATTCTTTTCCTCGATTAACGCGAAATACCTCCTTTTTTCTCAAAATTTTTAATTAAACAACAATTTAACGATGGATCGTGATTTTCTTCAAAAGTTCTCAATTTTCGACACTAAGACACTAATTAATCAACTAGGTACCAATTTTGGGCGTTACGAGGGTGCTTATCCTTCCTTGTGCGTAATCGACTCCCGAACCTATTTTTCTGAATTTCGTGGACCAAAATCGTTATTTAAATAAATCAAGTCATTTATTAAAAACAACCACTTTTACGAGGTGATCCGATCACACCTCATCAAAAAGGATTGGTGGCGACTTCCATGTTTGTTTTCGTTTTCAAAATCAAGTCGACCCCGTTTTTTTCAAAAAAAAATGATTTCGAAAGCTTGGCGACTCCACTGGGGACCCAAATAAGAGAATCAAGCCACAAGTTGATTAACTTTAGTCTTTTTGTCGAAAATTGAAAATTTAGTTTTGATATACGATCATTTCATTTCATTTCATCTGTTTTGTGTTACAATCTTCATCATTTTATTCATATTTTTTTATTTGCTTCGAGCTTTTTTGTATATCCCTGTACATTGCATTGCATGACTGCGCGATTACACCCTTTTAAGTGAGAGTGAGAAAATATTCTTTCGTGAGGTCTTCACCTCCGTGTAGGATAGTGGATCGCTTTCAGGATACATCTGTACCTATGTCTTCGTGAGATTTTCATCTCCGCGCAGCCATAGGGAAATGTATTCACCTGAACTGAACTTGGTCCATATGAGCCTATAATGGGTAAGGATCAAGGAATCTGTAGGTTCGGGTACATTTTACTTTAGAACCGAACCGCATATAGAGAGCCCTAGGAGCTTACCCTAAGTAGAGGCACGCCAATCCTAGTGGTCACCCGGATAGATGCTCTATTTTGTTTTTATTTCTTCTGTGCTGATGCGTTTGATTTTGCTTCGATCACATTGCATTTTCATCGTAAGAGATCCTTTCGTTGCATTTTTATTCATTTTTGTTACGATCCTTATCATTGTGGTTTATAATTGTTGTGTTGGTTTGAGTTTAGGCATCTTTCTGCATATTGCATTGCATGATCGATTGATCTTACCCTTTTAGGTGGGAGTGAGAAGCTATGCTTTGGTGAGGTTTTCACCTCCGCATAGGCTAGTAGACTGCTTCCGAGATACATCCGTACCTATGTCTTCGTGAGATTTTTATCTTCACATGGCCATAGGGAGATGTATTCCCCTGAACTAAACTCGACCCATATGAGCCTATAATGGGTGCAGATTGAGGAATCTACTGGTTCAAATACCCTTTCTTTAGAACTAAACCCCATATAGCAAGCCTTAAGAGCCCACTCTAGGTAGAGCCACTCCGAACCCCTAGTGGTCACCCGAATAGGTACTTTATTTTGTTTATTTCTCCTGTGCTAACATGTTTTCTTTTGTTTTGATTGCATTGCATTTTTATCATAGAAAGGATATGTTGAGTCACATTCGATTGCTAAATAGAAAAGCTCATCACGGAGAATGAATTTCTTGATAAAGTGGAATATAATACGGCCGTCCGAATATGGTCCGAGTAAACAACAAGAGAAGCCTGATAGTCCATGAAGGAATACACGACTTTGCTTCATTGCCTAAGGATTCAAGACAACAAAAATTATTCGAGAGTCGTCATGTCTTAAAAAAGCTGACGAGCATCGCGGGGATAAGTGAGCAATGGGCCACGGTCCGGATCGAGTAAAAATGAGATAATAAAGACATCTTTTGGAAAATTCGCAAGATTTGACCATAACCTCTGGGTATGAAGAAAAAGATTGGTGTTTTCACTTAGAATATGAGGGCAAAGCCGCATATGTAGTCCATTTGATGTAAAGAAATTTATTTTCTAGAAAAATTATTCTAATGGAATTGAATCCAGAATCAATGCCTCTCTTTCTTTTTGCATTCATCCCATGCATTTGCATTGTATTTTATCACATGTATTAGATTTTCACAAAAGGACCCTAATTAGGTAAAATTATTTCAACTAACTTGGGAACCGACAAAAGTCTACTGAACTGAGTATCGTTACGGTACTCGTGCTAAGACAAAAGATATGGACCAAAGATTGGAAAGGCTTGAACAACTTCAAAGAGAGATACAAGCCCAGTTACAAATGTAAATGCAAGAGCAACTGGTGAAGATTCAGCAAGATGTGAGGGACCAAATGCTAGAGTCCCAAAAGAGTATGATGAATCAGCTGTCTCAATTGCTGACTAAGGGGCTAGAAAAAGGAAAAAGATCAATGATCAATGCTGGGGAGGACAATGAGGAGCCTCTCTACCCTCTGGGTTTCACCCTAAAAAATGCTCATACATGTCCGCAAGGTGTACCTATTGCTTTCAAATCCCAGCAATATCAGGCTGGTACCGCGGCACCAGTGGATTACCCGATAGGCTCAGGCTTCAATCCGGAGGGCAATCCAACCACTCCTATAGTTCCTGATCTGGACGAAATGGAAAAAACGAAGATGGAACTGCCAAAACAACTCGAGGATCGGTATAGGTGGTTGGAGGAAAATTTTAAAGCAATGGAGAATGTTGACTACTATTGTAGGATTGACGCCAAGGATCTGAGTTTGGTCCCCGATCTAGTACTCTCGCCAAAATTTAAGACTCTAGAGTTTGAAAAATACAATGAGACTAGTTTGAAAAGTACAATGGGACTAGTTGTCCTAAAACTCGCATCACAATATTCTGTCGAAGGATGACAGGATATTTTAATAACGACCAACTGTTAATCCACTGCTTCCAAGACAGTCTGATCGGGTCAGCGGCTAAATGGTATAATCAATTGAGTCGTGCTAAAATCAATTCATGGAATGACTTAACACAAGCTTTTATGAAGCAGTATAGCCATGTAACAGACATGGCACCCGACAGAATTACCCTGCAGAATATGGAAAAAATGCAAAATGAGAACTTCAGGCAATATGCCCAAAGATGGAAAGAGGTGGCAACACAAGTCCAGCCGCCTCTCCTGGAAAAAGAGACCACGATGCTTTTCATCAATACTCTGAAAGCCCCATTTATTAACCATATGTTGGGAAGCACTACTCTGAGCTTTTCAGATATAGTAATGTCCAGTGAGATGATTAAAAATATGGTAAGAGATGGGAAGATAGATGCGGGAGAAAGCGCTAAAAGGTCAACCCCGAGAAACAAGAAAAATGAAATGAATAAGACCTTCAAAAAAAAAGAGAGGCCAAAGTGAAAACCCGCAAAGGGCACTTTGAAACCAAAAGGGTTTTGAATTGAAAACCCGTAAAGGGCAATTCAAATAAAAGTGGGGTATACAATAGTTTTTTTATGCCTAAATTAACAATAAAGAAGTATGCTACATCTTGGGGCATCAACAAAGTGCTCCGGATCCCCTAAACACAGATTGAACTTAAAATGGTCTTCAAAAGTTGGTACAGAGAAGCTTAAGCTGCGATATCTGGGGCACCTAGCTTCCATTTTACCCATTTTGAATTTTCTATCTTTGATTACCTTATTCTTTTCAAGATACACCCTAATAAATTTTCTTTTTAATTGTATTTGCTATCCTCGATTAACTTACTTGCTTCGAGCTATACTCCTAATTAATTTCTTTCCGGTCCATTATTATGATCTTTTTCAAGTATTTTGTATTGAAATAATGATTAGTGGACTAATAATACTTTCATAAAAGGAGTTTCGCATATTATTTTAGAAGCTTCAAAATAAAACAAAAACCTGAAACAGGACTATTGTTTAGAACTCACCAAGCCTAAGGGTTAGAAATATTGGAGAAAGATGATTATCTCTTTGGACTTTTTATTGGTTGAACAAAAAGACAAGACATTTCGTCAGTGATACAACCTCGACAAATAACGAGCAATGTCAACCCAAGTGTAAAAGGGGATCATTCTCGAGAAAAAAATGATACTCTGTATTCATGCAAATATCAAACATATACATCTGGTCATTACACCTAGGGAATGGTGTAACAGATTAAATTGATTAAAGATGATACAAATCCTATACCTCTGAGTTGCAGCAAGATGGATAGAAGAAACCAAATGTTATTCCCCTGAAGTTGCAGTGGGAGATACAAACTTTATGTCCCAGAAGGTACAGTGGAAGGAACTCTGAAATTACAGCAAGGCAAGCTTGCTGAGCAGAATGTGATTGTTTCTTTGGGTTTTCTGCCAAGAATACCAGCCAAACAAGATGGCAGCAATAATGCCCTGATGAACAACGAGCGATGATACCTTAAGCATTTAAAAAAAAAGATCATTCTCATTTTCGCATTCATATATCATTCATAACACATCTATTTAGGAGCATTTGATTCATTTCGGTCATAGCATCCTAATCATTTGGCATAAGCATAGGTACATGAAACCGATTCTATAGATCATGTCCCTAAAGGATGGTGTAGCAACATCGGTGAGTTCACAGATCTTATCTCCATGAGGTAGTAATGGAGCAGATCGAAGAAGGCGAATCTTATCTTCCTGAGGTAGCAAGGGAGCAGATTTAAGCCACTAGCCTTGTCTCCCTGAACAGCAGTAGAGCAGGCTGAAGATTGTAGTATTATCTTCCTAAGGTAGCAAGAGAGCAGACTGATGATTCAGATTTTGTCCCCTCGAAATAGCGATGGGGCAGATCGAAAGTGGCAAATCTTATCTTCCTGAAGTTGCAGCGAAGCAAATTGAAGCCACTAGCCTTATCTCCCTGAAGTTGTAACGGAGCAGACTGAAGATTGCGGGTCTCAGATCTTATCTCTCTAAAGTTGCAGTAGAGCAGATCAAAACAAACCTTATCTCCCTGAAGTTGCAGTGGAGCCGGTTGAAGTCACTAGTCTTATCTCGCTGAAGTTGTAGTGGAGCAGAATGAAGATAGCGAATCTTATTTCCCTGAAGTTGCAGTAGAACAGATTAAAACTATAATTGCAGATCTTATCTCTCTGAAGTTGCAGTAAAGCAGATTAAAACAAACCTTATCTCCCTGAAGTTATAGTTGAGCAGACTGAAGATGGCGAATCTTATTTTCCTAAAGTTGTAGTGGAGCAGACTGAAGATAACAAATCTTGTTTCCCTGAAGTTGTAGTGGAATAGATTGAAGCTATAAATCGCAGATCTTATCTCTCTGAAGTTGTAGTAGAGCAGATCAAAACAAACCTTATCTCCCTAAAGTTGCAGTAGAGCCAGTTGAAGTCACTAGTCTTATCTCCATGAAGTTGCAGTGAGCAGAATGAAGATAACGAATCTTATTTCCCTGAAGTTGCAGTGAAACAGATTAAAACTATAATTGCAGATCTTATCTCTCTGAAGTTGCAGTAGAGCAGATTAAAACAAACATTATCTCCCTAAAGTTGCAGTGGAGCAGGTTGAAGTCACTAGTCTTTACTTCCTGAAGTTGCAGTGGAGCAGACTGAAGATAACAAATCTTATTTCCTTGAAGTAGCAGTGGAACAGATTGAAGCTATAAATCGCAGATCTTATCTCTCTGAAGTTGCAGCAGAGTAGATCAAAACAAACCTTATCTCCCTGAAGTTGCAGTGGAGCAGATTGAAGTCACTAGTCTTATATCCCTGAAGTTGCAGTGGAGCAGACTGAAGATGGCGAATCTTATTTCCCTGAAGTTGCAGTGGAACAGATTGAAGCTATAATTACAGATCTTATCTTTCTGAAGTTGCAGTAGAGCAGATCAAAACAAACCTTATCTCCTTGAAATTGTAGTAGAGTAGGTTGAAATTACAAGTCTTATCTCTTTGAAGTTACAGTGGAGCAAACTTAAGATAGCGAATCTTATATCCCTGAAGTTGCAGTGGAACAGACTGAAAACTACAAGTCTTATGTCTCTGAAGCTGCGGTAGAATGGATCAAAACAACAAGACGCAATGGACTGGAATAAGACTACCCGAAGAAGAGGAGCACCAGAGAAGTCAAGACTCGGTAAGACCGGGTAAAATTCGCCCTTTTTATGTCTTTACTCTATTCTCGTTGCACGACAATAAACAAAGAGGGGCAGCTGTAGAAGGCTCAAATTGCCCGGGCCCATTTTACAACCTTAAACCCAATTTCAAACTACCAAAACCTAAAGCTACCCAAACCCACTAAAAACCCCAAGTCCACTAAACTAACCCTAAACCTAAACCAACTAAACAGACCCAAAACCCATTAAATCCCAAGACAAATTACCCTAGTAGCCCAATACCCAAACCATAGTCAAACAAAAAAATACCTAACCCTAACCCCACTTGCATCAAGCTCTGATGCCACATCGCCATCCAAATTTTCCGACACCACCATGCTCCACCATCAGAGTCACTTGCTCTGCCACTACCACTTGCACCTGCAATGATTTAAAGAAGAAGAGACAGCAAACAATAAAATAATCATGTAAAAAATGGCTATAAAAGCCATAAAAAATCCTTTGTAATTTTTCTGGACACTTTTTGAATACAAAAAAAAAAATTACAAACGAAAGCAAAAGCAGAGAATCAAGAGATCAACCAATGTGTTTTTATTTTTTTCTTCATTCATTCTTTTTTTCTTTTTCGAATCTATTTATATATGTACATATTTTCTTTATTTTTTTCTTTTTAATAAAACAATATATATATATATAGATACATATATGTTTTGAAATTTTTTTGCTTTTTCGCCACAGTATACGATATGATGCGCGCAAAGCATGCCACACATGATCGGCAATTCCTTGCCGGACTGAGAGCCCTGCAGAGAGAAAGGAGGGCTCAGTTTTTTTCAGAAAAATGAAAGGGAAGTGTGTGTGTTTTTTTTTAGAATTTTGCTATTTATATAGGATCCAAAACGGTGCCGTTTTAGACTTAAGCACCAGTGCCAAAACGATGTCGTTTTGCGTTGGCCGACCCGAATTCGATCCGCTCCAGGCCTAGGATCCACGTGTTTTTAATGGAAGGGCTAATTGCACTTTTAGCCCTTTCACTTTTTATTGTTCTGGAATTAAGTTTTTTTTATTTTTAATTGTTACCCCATGATTTATTTTGACCTTCAATTTGGTCCCTCTTGGTGCTGTGCGTTTCGGGAGGGTGAAATATTTCCCATTTTGGTCCTCCTTTGTTATTCGCGCGTCCAAATTGGTCCTTTCCTTCTTATTTTTATTTCGAATTTGCCCCGAACTTCTATTTTAAGTTCAATTTAGTCTTTTTTAATTATTTTTTGTTGTTTTATCATTATTTATTTATTATTATTACTATTGTTATTATTCCTTTTTATTATTATTATTATCTATTATCTATATTATTATTATTACTATTATTACTATTTTTATTTTTATTTTTATTGCTATTAACATTAGTATTATTATCATTTTATTTTATAATTATCATTTTTGTAATTATTATTACTATTATTTTTACTATTATTATTTCATATACTATTATTACTATTTTTGTTATTATTATTATTACTATTATTATATTCTCATCTATGTTTATTCTTTATTTATCTATTTATATTTCATTTATTATTATATTTTGTGTATTTTATCTCTATTTAGATTTATGTATTAATATCATTATTTTACTATATATTATTATTATTAGCATTATATTTATTTATTTATTTATTTTTACTATTGTTTATTATCTTTATTAACATTATTACTATATTTTTTCTATTATTATTATTATTATTATTATTATTATTATTATTATTATTATTATTATTATTATTATTACTTATTTTGTTTCATTCAATATTTTTTTCTTTATTTTTTTTGCCTATTTCATTTTTTATTTTATTTATTTAAACTTTTTAATAGTTTTTATTTATTTATTTACTTATGGTTTTTTAGTTAGCCCTTTTTTTATTTATTTATCTTATTTTTTATTCTTGTCCATATTACTGTTATTTGTACTATCGCATCTGTTATTATGTTATTACACGTATTAGCTCCATAATTTGCTTTTATATTTCACTATAAATCACGTCATATTTTTACTCGATACATTAAAACATTGTTTTAAATAAGTAATATTTCGTATTTCGAGATTCGAAAAGTCATTCCCTAACTCACGGGGTTTCAATTTTCTCGATAAATCCGAACATATGAATGTTTTAAAAAATTTTTTAAAATAATTTTGGTATTAAGAAAAATCATATTCTAACTTACAAAGTATGATTTCTTTTTAAAAAACTGAGAAAAAAAATATCTTTCAAAAATGAATTTTTTGGCATTTACTCATATATCGGGAATTTAAGACATTGTGTCCTAACTTACGGGACATAATTCTTTTCCTCGATTAACGTAAAATACTCCATTTTTTCTCGAAATTTTTAATTAAGCAATAATTTAACGATGGATCGTGATTTTCTTCAAAAGTTCTCAATTTTCGACACTAAGGCACTAATTAATCAACTAGGTACCAATTTTGGGCGTTACGAGGGTGCTAATCCTTCCTTATGCGTAACCGACTCCCGAACCTGTTTTTCTGAATTTCGTGGACCAAAATCGTTGTTTAAATAAATCAAACCATTTATTAAAAACAACCACTTTTACGAGGTGACCCGATCACACCTCATCAAAAAAGATTGGTGGCGACTTCCATGTTTGTTTTCGTTTTCAAAATCAAGTCGACCCCTTTTTTCAAAAAAAAAAAAATGGTTTCGACATCAAAGATAAAGTTAATCTTTTATCATGTATGGTGTTTTGGGATCAAATATTATTATAATCAAATTTTTATTGATTTATCATATAAAAAGATAAAAATATCTTCATAAATGCATAACTTAATTTGTATATGAGAAGATATTTTAGTAATTTCATAATTAAGTTGATGTTGAGTAAAACTCTTAAAACAAATATAGACAAAATTATAACTAAATTTGTATGTGAGAAGATATTTTAATAATTTTATAGTTGAATTGGTGTTCGATTAATTTGTGATATCAATTTAGTGAAATACTTAAAATAAATATAAATATTGTTTTTCAAAATCGTGTCTATATAATCATATTTACTTGTTCTACTAAAATGTAATTTTTCTTTTTAAAATGCTCTTGCATTGTATTTAGAAATAGATAAATGATTAAGATGCAAAATTTAAGTTTGAGTTGTTGATTGAATCTTAATATTAATATTAAGATTGAAAGATTGAAGAATGAGTTTCAGTATGCTGTTTTTTCTTTAATTAGAAAAATTAAAGGTAGAAGTAGGGATGATATTAGAAAAAGTTCACTTGAATTGTCGTCCAGCCCAAAAGCCTAAAGCCTAGCCGAGTAGTGAGAACCTAATACCCACGAACTTGCTGAATTTACTCCTTCCAAACATCATATCTTACGCTAATATTAAGGATTAAAAAAATATATTTATTACATGTATATTTTTTTGTAAAAAAGATAATTGCTCAAGGATTATTATCAAATCTATTTGCGTCGTCTGTTGATCGAACAGCTTTTGATCTGAGTGCAACTATCCATTGTACGGTTTCCAGTTCCACTTTCCTAGTGTTTTCGAACTCGGATTATTTTACAATATGGACCATTTTTTTGTTTGTATCTTTAATTCCTGTTCTCTGACTGCAAACATATCAAATTACGAAAGGGAAAGGAATTTGAATTGAAAATGGGCTAGGGAGTCAACATATTTATATCTTCTTGGTGGCTAAAAGCTTGCTGACCATGGATGCAAAATTATTGCTCCCAGTAGCATTCTACAGCTATAGTGCCTCAAAATCTACATGTTTGAAACTCCCTTTATTGGTAAAATACCAAGGGAAGCTCCGGTGCAGGATTTTCCGTCAAAATATATGTCAGTATGACAAGTATTTACTGGACTTCTACATGCCAAATAGCATAATCAGCAATGGTTATAATAAATAAACTGATACTGCTTTGTAGCGTATCATATGGTATAATCATTATTTAAAATGTTGCCTGTCTGTGACTAGCATTAACGATTATAACCTTCAAGTGTTACCTTATATCTAGCTTACATATTGTAGAATCATGCAGGGGGGATATATAGGTTCACTTCCCATACGTGTGGGAACATTTATAGTTCATGATTTCAGGCAAATAAAGCCCTTGGCTAGTCAGAGACAGCTTGAACTACGGGTTTTAAGTGTTTACAGGGCTCCTTGAGCCATTGAGCCCTCCCTATCGGCAAAAATAAAGGTGGCTGCCCAAACTCCCTGTCGATTCATTACAGAAAACACACACACAGCTTAATTCACAAACAAAAGCTCAAAAAAGAAACACATACATGCATACAAGGCTTGTACTAGGAGATACATTACAACCAACCATCCAGTCCAGGTATTGAACCTACTCTTTTTTGAAGGCAAGTTCAAAAGCATCAGAGTAAATATCGATTAACTAATGGTCATGTATATATTATTATCTACTCCCATCATCGCCGTTATCACCACTACCTGGAGAATTGTTACCCCAATCATCGTATTTTTGCCTAGGAATGTTGTGGTGGTTGTCTATATTTTTCTCAACTGTGTCCCTCCTTCCTTCAACAGCGACATGATGCCCTTGTTCCTGCCTGTAGATTCTATTGATCATGCCTCTTCTTGGCCTTGCCATGCAGCTATAACTCATCACCATCATCACACCCACAAACACCGCCAAAAGCTTCAGCTTCATGCTGCTTATATGGTCATGCTCATACACACATCAATATCCCAAAAATATTTATGAATAAAAGCTTGTTAATTGCAATTTATAGAGAGATCCGCAATTGTTTTTCGTTGTATATCTATACGGTGCAAAAACTGATAAAATTTTAATTTTTTCTATTAATATTTATCGATTTCATAATAAAAAATCTAAATTTATCAACAAATGTTGGGCGTAGTGATAAAACACATTGCACTTTTAAGAGGAGATGTTGGTTCAAATTTTGGAGATGATATTGCTGGAAATGACAGCTACGAGCCCTCAACATAGACCACAAATTGGAAAGGGATAATACCAAAAAAAATCTAAATTTAATTTATAATAAAATCCAAAATTGAAGAAATGTATCCAAAATTTAACACAAGGGTTAATGCACTATTTGACACTTGAATTTTAACATTTGTTCCTACATTTGGGGTATAAACTTTTTTTTAGTCCAAAGTTAGTACTTGAATTGATAATATTTTTCACACTTCAAATTTTTTTATCTAAATTAATTCTTGAATTTAACAATTATTCTCATAATGGGCTTAAATTGTATTTGACCCTAAATTAATCTTTTATATTTTCTTAAAACAAAACTAGACTAAAAAATTTAAATTCTAATATAAAAACAATTTTCAAATTTAAAAACTAATTTGAAAAGTAAAAATTTAAACTAAGTTTGTAGACGTCTATTTTTCATATGAATAAAAGAAATAAAAGACCCAATAAAGAAATGAGATTAAGTGGAAGATATTTAAATAATTACAATTAACAAATAGTTTTGAGAACCACTGAATCTCTAATGAAAGATAAGAGAAAAATTTGGGGTGTGGAGCCTTAAATAGAGAAATCCCACCTTTGAAGTGGAAACATAATGGGCACAACTAAAGTCAATGAGTCAATCATGATTGTCTTCCATTTTTGAGTTGCATTCTGACGTCAAATCATAGAAGGCAACCCTCTTGCATTTTTCTACGAGACAATCTTAATGCAAATTAAAAGGGAGCTGATGAATTGTTTTCTTTATATAGTTTAGGTATGCAACCTAACAAATAACCATATGTCCATCATCTTTGTGTCCTTGTTTAGTGCCATAATGTCTATTCCCACTTCTGTTTTCTTAAGCTAATAGTGTTTTTGCACTTCTTATCTCATGCATTGCTGGCTTTTAATATTATCAATTTATTTGTGAATCACTTTATATTCAAAACATAGCTAATTTAGAAAAAAAGCTAATGCCAACATAAGCTCCATACTTTTTATGATAAATAACAATGTTACTTTAATGAATGTTAAATACATGTATATTTAATTTAATTTTTAGTATTTAAAAAGATCGTTTCTCATTATTCATAGTTGAATTACAAAAATAAAGAATACAATATATGTCTATGAAGGCATTATTGTCTGTATAATTAAGAGTTTGGAGCCAAACCCCCTTTTATTTTTTATTTTTTATTTTTTACAAGTGTTTCATCACTCAAGTCTCCCATGCAAAAGCACTCATTTTCAAAGTTTATGGTGGTGTTATAAGTTTCAATTCTTGCATCTTACTTAGTAACAAAGATGTTAGAGATGAATATATTTAATTGGCATCTTTTGATTAGTTTACTGTTGTAACACCTTTTGTTTGATTCGATCGTCGGGTCCGAGTCACAAGATGCTATAGTTGTTGTCAGAGCAACTACAAGTAATCATATACTTCTTGACCATTTAAACATACAAGTAAACACTAAACACATTCACAACATGTCACATAATCATTTTAGGGTCTCACACGAGCTTATAAAAGCTCTTTTTCTAACCCGAGTATGAATCAAGACCAAAACGTAAAGTTTTTAAAAGTCTCGGGGCGACGTTGTGACCTCAAAGCCTCCTTGTCACGGCAACTTCATCTCAAAGAGTCATGTCACAATGATATGTATGCCCACATCATGACTTCACTTATTGTCGAACAAAGTTGTAATGTCCAAGACTCCTCACAGCAGCGTTGCCCTATTTTTACCAAAATACACATTTGGTACCTAACACAATTAATTTCAAACCATACTAATAGTTCATTCAATCATTTGCCAACTTTTCCAATGTCAAGATGTGATAAATTCATTCCAAAACAATTTAAGACATTGACATAAACTTAATAATATATCATTCAATTCATAATTATAATTTAATCACCAAATTAATCCAAATCAAGACCACACCTTTAGCACATACATATTTGCATATCTTTGTACAACTAAGGCCTGCATTTTTATAAACTAAATCACCACAAATACATATGTCAAACTATACATTTACATACCATACCCAACCATCAATCTCATTTATCATAAGATTATCAAATCTCAAAATAACCATTTACACACTAGGAACCTTAGGTATATGTCACATACACTACAAGAAATTAAACTTTTAACGGTGCTTTTAATAGCGTTTGGACTGAAAACGCCGTAAATGTTATAAACTAGCAGCGCTAATAGAAAAATATCATAATAAATAAAGTAATAGGCAAAAAAAATAAAGAGTAGTAATATTTTTCTCATAAACGCACTAAAAATAAACAATAGAGGCTTTTTTCATAAATGTTGCTAAAGGGAAAGCAATAACAGCTTTTATCAGAAAAACACTGCAAAATATACTTTTGTTTTTAACAAAGGATTAGTTTTATCCCGAAATCCCTTATTTTTTTTTCCCCCTAAAAATTTTCCCCAAATCCCTAATTTTTTTCCCCAAATCAAAATCCCCAAACCCCTTAGATTTTCCCTGACCGTCTGCTGCATCGCCATTCGGCTGAGAAAGGGGAGTTCTAGGAAATCTGCTCGCGATTCGGCTGAGAAGAAAGAGCCTGTGACGCCTAGTAGTGATAGGCCTACAAGGGAAAGGAAAGTCGTAGAAAGGTATTCAGCTCCTTCTGTTGCAAGGTCTTCCTCGTCTAAAACTCTGTCAATTGAAAAGGTATGCTTTCTTTTCTGGGGTTAAGGATCTGGTTTCATTCAAGTTATTTTCTTTGTGTTATTATTGTTTTTTGAACTTTGATTTGCTTTTCAGGGTCGTGGTACTCAGATTAAAGATATTCCCAATGGTATGCGTCTGTTCTCTTGCTTATTTGATTTTTTCCCCTAAGGTTTTACTGTATGTTTTCTTTGAATTTCATGGGATTGGACTGATTGTGATTCTATTTGTATTCAATTCTGGGTCCTTCGAAGTAATGTAGTCTATGTGATAAATGGAGCCCAATTCCAGCTGCTGCAATTAGCAGTAGCAAAATACTTTTATTTTCATAAAGTAGATAGCTAAAAACAAGAAGCCCCTTGATTTCAAATCAAGTGATTTTTCAAATCTCATCTAGAAGAGCAATCTGATTTGACCCTCTTACAAGCATCACTTTCTAGCTGCAATTTACTTGTCACGGAAACATTCTTATATGTATGGATTTCAAGGCAGATAAGAAGCATATAGACTTTTTAGTTTTGCTATTTAAGCATTCGTGTGAATCAACTAATTTGTTTTTGTTAATGCCACTTCATACTCGGGGCCTTCGGAGATTTCATTTTTATCCATCTCATGAAAGGTTCTCTTCATAATGCGCAGGCGACATGATTTTTTATTTTGAGTAAGCTGGCAACATTATCTTAAGATGGAAGGAAATGCCAAATGCTCAAAGTTGATTGTTTTGTGTTATTCAGAAAAGTACTAAAAAAGAGTCATTATGGTATTATCTAAATGATAGACTTCTACTTTGCATGCAATCATATGTTGATTTCCTTCTATTTTGTTACCATGCATTGATATACTTTCTTCTATGCTCTTGCTAGACTTTCTCAGACATTTTGATTAAGGAAACAGTATTTCATCTAGTCTGAAAGTGATTTTTCAAATGATGATTTTGGAAAATTAGCTTCTTTTAGTGATCCATGTACAGTACACATTTATCAATGATAGAAGAATATGACAATTTTATCTTATCGGGAAGCAATTTGTTTAAATTTTGATGTTTGTTTTTAGTCAGATATGATGCAACAGAGGAACAATTAGTTACAAATGTTTCACAACGGAAAATGATCCTTAAGCATAGGTAGGAACAATTAGTTACAGATGTTTCAGACTTTGTGGTTAATCTAAAAAATATTACATTTTTGCAGTGTGATGTTTTCATCTACGTCTCATGTGCGCAAACTGCACTTTTGGATAGCAAAGAGTTCTTAGCACCCGTTATTACTCCATTTGAAGCCATGCTAGCTTTCAGCAGGTGAATAACCATTAACTATTCTCATTTTATGTTTTATTTGATTGAGAATAAACTTAACTTTCTCTAATCTGTCTTGACTGTCCTCTCTCTGCTTGTCCCCTATTCCCAAATCCTTTCAGCATTCTATCTACATGTTTAGTCATATATATATCGTTTTTTATTTTCTCAGTTCAACTTAACTATGCTTTATGGTGTAACAGGGTAGGCCATATGAATGCTTATGCAATTGCCAGTTTAATGAAATACCTCTCTTTTAGTGAACATATTAAAATTGAAGGATTTTATGCTTTGTGAAACTGAGGAGACTGGCCAATTGCATATTTTTATTCTGTCCCGGACTTTCTATTTTTCTAACTTGAAGAAAGATGTAATATTAAAGATAGTAAGAAGCGATGAATAAAGATGTTTGCTTTACAAAAGTTTTTGCTATTGTTGGAACTCACATGCTGAGTGTCTAACCTACATGGATTGTTCTAAATTGTTAATTTGTTCCTTCTATAGTCTTAGTTGGTGTGGTTTGTCTCATTCTGTATTGGTCTTTTTTAGTTGGTTTAGAAATATAATTGGTTTGATTACAGATTTAAGTCATATTACCAATGAATATTTCTGGATTCAGAATAAATTATGTTTCACTTGCCTAGTAATGAATTATCTAACATGGATTGTTGCTTCTTTGTGTTTATGGCGGTACATGACATGCATTATCTTTGTTTTTGGTTATTATTAATTCCTCTGGACCTTTTTGTTTTCTTGAATCTTGTGATTTGTTCATTATCATCTTTGTCATGGTTCATGGCTTCATGGTGAGCTTTTCACTTTGATAAGGTTAGCTATGTTGATTGCACTTGCATGAGTTTTTGTGCTTGTATCTTTACTAGACAAGAATGTTTGTTTTTTTCCCCTTCTATGTGGAGGGTTAAAACATTGTATTTTTGTGACTATGTTCATAGGTTTTGATGCATCTAACATTGGTAAGTTAGGAAAGCTGATCATCATTGTGATGACTTTCCTCTATCCTAGTTGCCTTCATTTTTTAATCAATTTGGTTTTAGTAATTTTAGTTTGCTAGATTCTCTCTGTTGGAGGAACCGAAGTTTATACATGTTTTTGTTTAGGTAAAGCTGGGCTTGTAGATTCACATATTTTCTTTCTAAATCTCAAATAAGGATGTGCTGCAGGAATCTAGCTGGGAATTGCTGCTTGAGAATGATAACTTTTGTCTGATTTTATATTTTTGCTTGTCTCTGCCCTATTTTTAATCCCCGGCATTTGTTGGTGGCCGAGAGTGCTTGATGCTTGTTATTTTGTTTTCAATTTCTCTCTACAGAAGCGACGAAAAACACTCCAGGGTGGAGATTTAAGTCATCAGCAAAGGTTTCTGCTAAATCATAAGGTAGATTTCACTAGCTATACTGTTTCTGTTATGCTGGTGTATAGAGTTTTTTTATGCGGGGGTATTCTTAAAAGAAAAAGGAATGTTTGAAGTGGTTTTCGAGTTTATTAATTTTTTTGTTCAACATCCATTGTGTTTATGTTGTGACAGGTAAAAGCAAAAGTAGCAAGAAACCTAAACCTAAGCCTAGCAGGGAAGAGATTCATGAAGTAGTTGTAAATATTCTAAAAAAAGTGGACTTCAACACTGTAAGTGTTATCTTTATCTATTTAATTCTTAGATGAAATGATTAAATTCAGGATATTTGTGCTGAAGTTTTCTTATCTGATGCAGGCAACATTATCTGATAGCCTTCGGCAACTAGGTATGTTTACCTTCAGTCATTAAAAGTATGTAAGTTACAATATTGATACTTAGACTCTTAACTAATTATAAGATTTTGATAATCTCAGGTATACACTTTGACCTGGATTTGATGATTAAAAAAGAAGTTGAATTTGAAATGGTCTTTAGCAGCACTTCTATTAAAAACGTCACTATAGAATATGATCTTTAGCGGCGCTTCTTGTAAAAACGTTGCTAAATAACATGTTCTTTAGCGATGCTTCTCATAAAAACGCCGCTAAAGATCATGTCCTTTAGCCAGTTTGTAGGAAAAGCGTCGCTAAAGATCATGTTCCTTAGCGGCATTTTTTCACATAAATGCCGCAAAATTTAGTGGTGTTATCTTTAGCAGCTTTTTTTGCGATGCTTATTAGAACGCCGCAAATTGTTTTAGCTGCGCTTATAGGACCAAAAAAGTGCTACTAAAAACCTGTTTTGCTATAGTGATAGTCTATACTCAAAATGAATTTATAATTACCATCTCGGGATAGTGTGTGCTCTTGTGTTGATTTGGCTCGGCAGTTCCGTAAGGTGAAAATTTACAAGGAAGGAAAACAACTAGGATGTATTTAGAATGCTTAGTAAGTTCAAAATGGAAATTAAATATACACTGAACTTTTAAGGCGTAATTAACTAATCAAGTTGGCATTCAACTTAGTTATCCTTTGGCACATTATGACATAACTAAGCATATAACAACATCGCCAAATAAGTGTGTTAGTCACATTCCCGAATCATAAGTAATATCGAGACTTTAATGAAATCATGTAACCGTCCACATATCAAGTATCAATAATTACCATTTCATTTCTAATTTATTAGTAGGTTTCATTTCTAATCCATTGAATATCGGTCAATGGAGCTACAGTAAAATGTACTTGGATACGTGAGAATATAGTGCTCACACAAGCTGAAATTATATCGAGGTTACTCATTCGAGCTAAACCTTTGATACGTATTGTAACGCTCCAAACCCGATCTTTAAGGAGGACCTATGATTGACATGTTACTACCTTAAAATCTTTTCCTTTAAACTTCTACATGTGTGGCCTTCATAAAATACAGTTAAAATAAATGAGTTGTAAATCTTTTGCAAAGTTAAAAGATAAATAAGGTTATATATTTCCAAGGAAAATGAAAAACATAGAAGCTCTATTGGAAGCTCTTAAAACCATATTTGGCGTAAACTTATATTTAACTACAATGTTTGGAACGACGAAAATGGCTAGTGTACACAATCGCAACAAGTAATAAAGTGATAAGTAAATGTCGAGTTATTGTACTCATAAAGACTGTGAAAAGAATTATTTATGAATGTAATTAAAAAATACTTTGGTGAAGAAAAATATTTTGATTTGAGGAGGTGATTAAAAATTAAGATTTTAACTAAGTGAAATAAATAAAAATAAAATAAAAAGTTCCAACGCACGATTTCAAAAGATGATTTTAATTAAGATGGCATAATTGTGTTAGATTAATTATATTTTTTAACTTAGAATTATTAAACTCATGTTTATGTTATGAATAAATTCACGGCAACTCGGTAATTTGTTAACTTATGAATATACTTACTTACCAAAATTCATTTATCTCTTGACTATATCTCTATGTCAATTCAACCGATTAAACAAATTTTAATAAGCAAATGTGTTAATGCACATACATACTTATGAAATTAAAATAATCTTTTATACATATCTCTATGCCAATTCAAACAATTAATTCAATCTCATAAGCACATAAAAGATTATGCGAGATAACAATGTATTTCTATCTTGAAACAATTTAATCACAATAATCTTGCAAGTTATGCAAGGCTAATGTATCGTTAGATACTGTTGCTAATTTAACTCTCAACTACCTTAGATGATTAAATATGCACTGATTAAGTATTGTGTCAATTAATTACAATTTCAATCTGTTTAAATAATTAATTCATTAATTACCTTACAATTGTAATTCAAGAATAACTTAGTCATGGTTTTACTTAATCAACAGCTTATTGAGGCCTATAACAACACAAATACAAATTTAATAACTCAAGTAGACGAAATGCAATCAGCCTAACACGAATTAAATTTAAGCCATATTAATTAATTTAAACATATCAACATCACAAATATTCATAAATATGTTCATAACAACAATAATAAAATTAAAAGGGTAAGGAACAAGAATCAAATCCGGTGTTTCTTTGAGGCTTAACTAGTTTGCTCCACTGTTGCTTCTCCGCTTGTTCTTGTTGAATCGAGGCTTCCACAAACACTTGAATGCTGCTTCAAATGGTGGTTAAAGGACTCTTTTTCAAGAGGTGAAATCAGCAAAGGAATGGGGAAGAAAATGAAGAACAATGAAGAGAGAAAAGTGAGAGGGAAGTGAAGAATGAATGGTTTTGAGATGTGTTTGAAGTGAGCAGCCAAGGAGTATTTATAGGTTGAGAAGGCTGCTAAAAATAGCCAAAATCAGCAGCCAAAGACTCCCCCCATGGTCGGCCACACATGTGGAATGTTTGAAGATTTCAAACATGCTATTTTTAGGTAGGGGCAAATCTTGAAAGGCATGAATAGTGGAGGGGTTTGAATGCAAATTGAAGGAGTCTTCAAGGGTCATTTTGCTATCAGCCAAACAAGCTGATTGGGTCAGCATGTGGGATGGTTTTGGGTTGCTTAGTGCTCAATTGGATCGGTTTTCTCGGTTCAGCTTAGCTGGGCCCCTTTTCATAATTAATTAAAAATAATTTATTTAACCCAGATTAAATTGGATTAAAATTAAAATTAATTATATTATGAATTAATACACATAATTTGGACTGTCTTAGGTTGAAAAATAAATTCGCATTGATGCTTCAAAATTGTTTCTTGATTTTGTGCTTCTAATAGTGTCTGCTGAGCTAATTTTCGCCATTTGTGCGAATCTGTCAAAAATGATTAAAATTAATCAAAATTTATTATAAGATTAAGTAAAATTCAACATGTTAATAATTTAAGTAAAATTTAATTATTTTATAATAATTATATATTTTTCGATAAGAATTTTTCCAAAATTGCATGAATTTGAGTTAAAAAGGGTATGAAATAAGTAAAATTCAACATGTTAATAATTTAAGTAAAATTTAATTATTTTATAATAATTATATATTTTTCGATAAGAATTTTTCCAAAATTGCATGAATTTGAGTTAAAAAAGGTATGAAAAAGTGTGTACATATACATATAATTAGAAAAACATTAATCATTCAAGGTAAATAATTCGATACTTTGCAAAAACATAATCACTTCACTGAGGTTTCATTGAATTAACAATTTCAAAAGAATAGCTTTAAAATACAAAATTCATTCTTCAAAATGGCACCATCTTGACACCACCCTTATGCCATGCATAGTACAAAACACTTAAAAATCTCATGAAACAGATGTCCTCTAGTGTAGTTTTCAAAAAGTCCTTTACTTCGTCAAAAATCCTGAGAATGAAAGGTAACTAAATAAGTTCAAAGAACTTAATGAGTTCTAGAGCAAACATCTCAATAGTTATATATAATACTAATAAACCATTCTAACTTAGCAAGTTATACAGTTCGCCCGTTGGTGAATACCAAACACAAATAGACTTTACTATATACATTATTCCTTTAGCGCATGCACTACGCCCATGCAACCATGTAGATAACCTTATTCGTGCTAGCCACACCCAAGTTCATGATCAAGTTTTAGCATTCATTTCATTCATTCCATCATGATTTGCTAATCTGGTTTGGAATAAATTTTGCCCTACCATAGGCTACATGATCCCTTTTCATATATCACGATCTGCTAGTTCAATGCTTATTTCATTGAAGGCATCACCATGATTTCATTTTCACAACTTAATTTATATTTTTCGTTCCAGAAACATTGGGTGGTGGCTTAAACATGAAGAAAGGCCTTTACTCTATTTACAAAGGCCTTTACTCTATTTACAAAGACAACTAACTTAGACTTATAATCACGAACCTTTATTACCCATACACAAATATATTATCTTATAGGATAAAAGTGCTGACCTCAATCAAACATAAATGAGAGCATTATACACACACATGGAAGCAAGAAGAAACTTACCAGAAAATGCAGGAATGTTCAAAGAACAGGACTTTTTCCCTTTTCACGGGAGCCTTTAGGAGTATCTTAAGCTATAGTATAAATAGTTAAACTTATCAGTTCATTGCACTAGAAAACTAAACGAGTTGACAATAACATGAACCATAAAACCTAGAATTTGAAAGTTGCCTCCCTTACCCCTTGAACTAACCCTTAAGCATGAAACCATAAGGCCTTGTAAATAACTATGAAAATAACCTGAGTTTCATCAATATTTACTAGGTACTAAGTGATGGTGGAGTTGGCTGAGTACAATGAACCCATAATCTTCAAGCAAGTCTTAGGTCTAGGATTTTTCGAGAGAAAATTTCAGAGAAAGCTTAGGAAGAAAATATAGTTGTCAAAGAAAGCATAAAACTTGCTCAAGAAGCCAAAGCTTGCTTTATGCAAATATACACAGAAGGAAAAACTTAGTGAATAAGTCTGATTTCCCTCCAAATTCCTCGTTCCTTGTGACTAAACACTTATCTCTCTTTATAAATATAGGTCTGACAGGTTACAGAAACTTAATCCTGTACTAACCAAAGTTTCGTTCGTCTAACCAGATTGTTCAACTAGGATAATAAAATAATAATATAACATACAGTTCTTTTCAAATTAAGGTCTTAACATTAAGGGCTTAACGTTTTGTCTAATAGTTGGGGTGGTGTGTACTCTTCAAAAGAGTCCGCTAAACCACCAAGCTCACCTAATATAGACTTCGCCCAAAGGTGCAACCATCATATACTTAGTTAAATTTAATACATGCCTACTCAAAACTTATTCTATATGCCTTACTTCTATAAACAATATTCGAACACTAAGGCTTCGTTGGGCAAGATGTTACTCGCATAACCTAAGAATCTACAACACATGCTAGATCTCGTAATAACATGTATAATCCCTGATTAATCGCGTGTATAACTCTAATGGCATGCCATATGTATCCTAATCTTTTACTAAGTTTACACAGGCATCATTTCCATATATGTATATATATCATTATTAATCTCTATAATTATTCACAATTTAATCATATCTTGTACAATGTAACAATTTTCATTTTACGATTCGTATAATCAATCAATATTCGTGTTTACACCCTAAATCGTTTCAATGTAGCCAAAATTTACACAATTTACAATTTAGTCTATTTTAAGACCTATATGCCAAATTTACTAATTCTAGTCAATTCTAATATATAGATAAATTGAAACATAATTCATAAATAAAGTAAATAGAGTGCTAAGTTTTACCTATTCAAAATACGAAAATTGGATGCTTCAGGGCTTAATTCGCAATTTTAGTTTTTCCCCCAATCAACTCCACTTCGATATGATTCTTGATCTAAATAATCATTTTAAATCATTAATCAATACCAAATATTTCCATTCTATGCTATCATATGTATGAACCTATATGAACTCAATTTTTTATACTCTTAAAATTTTACATTTTATTCAATTTAGTCCTAGAACTTGAGATTCATAACTTTCAATTTCTAACCTCGAATTAAAATCCGATTTCAATTATTCTCATTAGGGACCTTAATTTCAAACCTAATTTCATAATAAGTTTTACATTTATTCAATTTGGTCCATAATGTAACAAAGTTAACAAACACGTTAAATTAAGTTTACAATATAGTCTTTTTTATATTCTAAGCTTAAAATCTATCAATTTTAAGTCTGATTCTTCAAGAAATTAATAATGGAAACTCTCTAAAACTTTAATAATTTTACAAATTGGTACATGGGCTAGCAAAATCAAGCTCCCATGACCTTAAATCTATAAAAATTACAAGAAAATGACTTGAAATTATCTACTAATCAATGGCCGAATGTTTCAATATTTTGCTTGGTTTTCTACTTCATCTTACGATAATGGAGAAAGCACATGGGAGAAGATAACATCTTTTCCCACTATGTTAAGCCTTTTATACTTTAATTATTCCTTAATTAATTAAATTAATCCTTAATTAATTTACTTTAATTATCATTAATCATATTAGTGGAGAACAACAACATCATCCACTATCTTATGGAAGAAAATGGTTTATTTGCCATTTTAGATCTTTGGCCAATTGTAATTTAAATCCCTAAGTCTTTGGCCAATTAAAAACCTATAGGAATTAGACTTTTATAATTTAGTCTCTATACCTAAATTAACTATTAAATTGACAAAATTGATGGACCAAACATCAATACAATTTTATATTAACCTTGTAAATATTCATATTTAATATTTATGGACTCGATTTACGGAAATGGGGTTCTAAAATTACCTTTTTCTGTACCACTGGAAACAGGCTGTAACAAATGGACTTACTTTTATGCATCTTTTAAAGGGATTTCATACGGTAAATTCTATGGTGAATTGAAGAAAGGAATTTAGTCAAGAAAGGACAACCTAAAGTGATCTGGTGTGATTGTTTTTCATTTTTTAAGATATACAATTAAGAAGTTTAATTGAAGATGATCTCTACTTGATCTCATTCATAATGATAAGATCAATTGGAGTAAAATTCTAATGGTTAATTTTAACCACACTAGCTTGATTTACAAGTCTACAAATGCTATACAATGGAGACTTGTTTGTATGTTTTATGTGAGCAAAATTAGAGAACTCAATCTATTTGTTGATAGGAAAATTTTCGAGTGAATTTATGTTGTAAGCAAACTATTTTATTAGTTTGGACTAAGATTTTATAAGGAAATGTAACACCCCTCGCTTGACCTGATTGCTAGATTTGAGCTATAAGATGCTACAGTCGTTGCCAGAGCAACTACTGTCAAATTCTTAGTAAAACAATCATTTATACATTCTAATACAAGTCAATTGCTTTTAAATTATGATAAACAACGAAATTTGAGTATCAATTGAGCTTACGAAAGCTCTTTTGATTCCCCGAACATGAAATAGGATCAAATTGTAAAATTTTAAAGTTCTAGGGTCGATGTTGTGACATCACTTTCTCCATGTCGTGACGTTGTCAAAACAGTATCTTACGTCGTGACCTCAGGAAACTTGACGTTAAAATGTGACTTACTGTGTTGGCCGATGTTACGACGAGCTAAGTTGTATGTTAGGATGTTGACTCTGTTTTTGGTAAAATTTGAGCCATTTGATACCTATTTCAAGCTTTCATCCAACCTATTCAACATATACATCAAAGACCATATTCAATTGGTCCAAAACATACCTAAACCACACATAACAAATTTAAAATCCTATTTTCAACCATTTATCAAGATATTATTCACTTAAACATCAACCAATCCTTAACTTTTTCATACCATTCGGGAATAACAATGAATCATTCATGTAACGCCCCGAATTTTAGGCCTAGAAGTTTTGAGTTTTGAGCATAGAGACAGTGAGGTGGTGACACTTAAGTTATTAGTTGTGCGCTTTAATGATAGAATGAGCCTGTTGGTCTGGTGGATAAGTGGAGTGTTAGTGTACCTTGAAGTTCTGGGTTCAAGTCTTGGGGTACGCGTTCTAGAGAACCTTTTTATTTTTGATTTATTCCTTTTAGTTAATAATTATAAGTAATTATAATTATTAAATTTTGTGTTAAGAAATTAAATTATTTTTATTTTTATTTTGGTTATTTTTGGACGTTCTTCTCTGCTCTTCTTCTCTTCCTCCTCGTTTCTTTTTGGGGAATCTTCGGTTCTGACTTGAGGTTTTAGGATTTTCGCTCCTCTGCCGCTATCTCAGATCGTAATAAACAGGTGTGAGATTCGAAACTGATCTTTTACTTTCTGTTTTTATTTCCTTTCCTATTTCAATCGATTATATCTTGATTCATGAGTCCCTTTCCCTACTACTTTTTGCGTTAATCCTTCGTTTCTGAGCCCTTAGATGATAGGAGTGTTGAGAAATCACCCCTTTTCGATAGGATGAGGTTTTGGGATCATTTCGGTGGCAAAAACAACGAAAACGAGGCTGATTCGAGGTGGTTTCGTGGCCTCCTCGACGACCACATGGGCATGTGTCGAGGCACACGACCGTGTGAATTTGGGAAATTAGGGTTCCAAGCCAAATTGAGTGCCACATGGCCTGGCCACAAGGCCGTGTGGCTGATTTGGGGATTTTTGTCGGAAACCACACGGGGGTGTCTCATGGGCACATGAGCGTGTGGGTTGGTAATTAGGGATTCTGAATTTCAGGGTCAAACGGCTTGGCCACACAACCGTGTGACTGATTTGGGGATTTTAAGGTTCTCACACGGGCGTGTGTTTCGGGACACACGGCCGTGTAGCTGATTTGGGGCCTAGAGATTCCACACGAGCGTGTTATGGGACACACTGCCGTGTCTGATTTCCACACGGGCGTGTGACACCTTCACACGGTCGTGTCTGCTCTGCTTTTGAAATTAGTGGATTTGGATAGTGAGTTACACGACCTACTCCTACAGTCGTGCCTCTGCACTACACGGGCATGTGCCTATGTCACACGACCGTGTGCTACTCCTTACACAAGCGTTTGGACCCCCATATAGCCTGGACTGTTCCACACGGTCGGAGCACACGGGCGTGTGGCCTTAACTCGCCAAATACTACATTTATGTCAACTTGATTTGAAATGCAAATTGATTTGTTCTAACCTCTCGACTAAAATTGCTGAGGGTGATTACGACTCTGTTCTGACTTCGATTTAGGTACTTTTTGTGATTGAGGTGAGACATGTTAGGTACCAAAATTGAGTGTACAAGTGTGCATGTTTCTGTAACTGATTGACTGATTGCAAGCGATTGTTTCTGAATGTTTATCTGAGATTGTGTTCTAAACTAGTGCATGCATTCATACATTTGTATACATTCATCTGCATAAACCTTTTTGGGTGGGATTTTGAAGAGAATGGAGATTTACGATTTGGCAGTTTAACCACATTCTATAGTCCTAATTCCCAGAGGGTTGTGGATGATTCGACCATCTCGCGGATTTTCGCGATTTGCATCCGCATGCCAGATATGTCGATGATCGCTATGTATTGTTATTATCTTATCTGGCAGTTTTACTGCAACCCATCGGTATAGCGGTTTACCGCATTGCACTGTACCACATGTACATTAGTTACGCTACGTACCTTTATTTGATCTGGCAGAATATATTGCACGACTGTACCGCGGTTCACCGCATTGCACGATACAGCTTATACGCTAGCTTTGTTGCGTAATATATGTAACTAGCAGTCTATCTGCATTCTGATAGCCCTAATTCCCAGAGGGTCGAGGGCGGTCCTAATTCCTTGAGGGTCGTGGACAATGTAGATGATCATCATTACCGGGAAAACTGGGATGACATCGTATGGATGGGTTGTTTAAATTTTCATAGGGGGTATAAGGTTGGATGGGCTTTTCGAGGTCCTAATTGGAGTGCAGGGATGGGTGGGTCGATTATATTCCTACATGAGGTGTAAGGTTGGACGGAGATGGTGTGTTGGTTGGATGGGTGGGTTGTTTTATAACTCATTCACACATATGCATCTGACTAAATTTGTTTGATTGAATGTTACTGTTACTGTGTGACTGCAATGTTTGGTTGATCTGATTGACTGAACCCGTGTGTGATAAAATGTATTTGACTATTCGCTTGAAAGGCGTACGTGCCTGATAGTAATCTGTGTATTTGACTGTTACTGTACTAAGTAGGGCTAAAGCCCTAAACTGAGATTGATATTGACTTAAAAAAGGGCATAAGCCCAGATTGTGACCGTTGAGAACTACCCTTGCTGTGTTTGACAGAGCCATATGACTGTAAAGTTTCATATGGTCTGTATTTGATTTAGTTGGTTTGTAAGTATGTTCTATGTTCGAATTGCTTTTAGTTTTCTGGTTTTTCTCACTATTGAATATCTATTTGATCTCACACTAAGCTCGAGTAGCTCACCCCCTCTTCTGTTTTCCCTTTCAAGTACAGTTTTGGATTCTGGACACTAGACTCAGTACGCGGAGGTCTCGGACAGTCCTGGTGGATAAACTATGGTTTTTTTTTTTTTAATTTCAGTTTTTTTCATTATTCAGTTAAAGTTTAAACTGTAAGGATTTATAGTGCTGTGGTACAATTTCTATATTCGTATAATTTTGAACTGGTTTTACATTGAACTTCATTTTAAGATTTGTATTGATTTGTTAATAAATGTTTTAAATGATTTGGTTTGATGAGATAAACTGTTTTGCAAAATTTTCTTTCCTACGATCACTTCAGTGATCAATGTAGCATTCTGAATTCGATCTAAAATTCTAGGCCGGGTTGGGGGTGTTACAATTCAAACATCAAGTTATACCTATACCAAATCAACTTGAGACTTGCCGTTTCAATTCTATTTTGACCATTTTGATATACCATACATACTTTAAAACATGTTAAATAAAATAAGTTATTCTAACTATACATTAACCATTGCCATATCATGACTTTTAACACCATGCATCAAAAATATTTCAAACTTATAAATTCTTTTATACATTCAAATATGTACCAAATCACTTATATACATGCCACAATACTTGAATAAAAATGGTTAAAAAGCTACCAAAATATAGATAGTGTGAGCTTCTCTATCGATCCGGCTTGACGTATTCTGCAAGATGACGATTTATAAGAAAAAAGGGGAAACAAACAGGGTAAGCATTTACGATGCTTAGTAAGTTCTTAGGCATTAAAAAAAGAGCTTACCTTAGCTTACAACTAAACAGAACAAGCAACTTAGCTTGGAAAAGTTTGCCTAAACATGACAAATCACATAATAACAATGTGAGTTTAACATATAACCATATCATAAAATAATTCAAACATATAACATTTCAATTCACTTAAATCAACATTTCAATGCCATTCTCATAATTATTTTAACATCTAGCCATTTGAATACCAAGCTCATACCATTCCATTACAATTTTTCACTTTTCATTAACCATTTAGCCCGATGAACTCTAGTGAATAGATTTGGAACCATACTAGATTGTGTAACACCCTTTTCCCGTATTCAGCGCTAGAACAGGGTTTGAGGTATTACCGAATTTAAACTTAGCCAATTATCTAAAATCGGGCCGTAAAATTTTGATCAATTTAAAACTTTTCATTTCACATGCATACTGTCCCTTATACAAACTTTAGAGGCCCCAAACATACATTCGGGGTATTTCGGAACCAAACCGAGAACTTAAGAAAACTCAGAAAAAATCATGCTTTAAGGCTCCACACGCCCGTGTGAATATAGGGCACACGTCCGTATGGCTTGGGACACAACCAAGTCCCTTGCCCGTGTGGCCAATTTATTTTAAAATTTTTTCATAAATCAAGTGCATACTTCACACAGCTTGGACACATGCCTATGTCCATGGCCCATGTCTCTCACACGGTCTCAACACGCCCGTGTTCAAAGCCCGTGTGCAAAAACCTGGTATTCTGTTTCTGACGTCAGCATATCCAAAATGTCACACGGCCAAAGGCACACGCCCGTGTGCCTACCCGTATAGGCAAAATGAGGCTATTTACCAAGTCTATTTGCCGCCCTTACTTATGCAACCTACACAATAATATCCAAAACCTATACCAGATTTTATGAACAACCAAATCAGCCTTAATAGACCATATCTCATTTAATCACAAGACCTTATACAAAATAAATCAAATATTAGATTAAGCCAACATGCTTGGCTAGTCAACCATAACACAAGACTCAAAAACTTAAGTCCTAGACATGTCATAATCAAAATAGAAGATTTCAACTATACCGAGAGGCTTCAAAATATTAGTGTGACTGGCTTTCTCGACGTGACTGGTAATCCTCGATCTACTTTGATGATACTATAAGAAAGGAAAGGAAATAGGGTAAGCTTGGGAGCCTAGTAAGTAGACATATAGGCAAATAAAGTGTGAGTAAATCATATACTAATGATGACATATAATACTTCAAAATAAAAAATGTAAATCACTTAAATTTCTTTATCCTATTCTTCACTTTGTTCACAAATGCTCGTTACGTCCCATCACATGCTCAGCTCAAAGCCTAAATGCAGTGTACATACCTTATCGAGGTCTCATTAATTAAGCTTTCAAGTTACCCGTTGAACGCTCGGGATACTTACGGATACACGAGGAGTTTATACCCAAGTGCCTTCTAAGTCTAGTAGTCAAAATTACTATGCACTATGAAATACTCTCATTTGTGCTACTCACGGGCCTTTTTATTGGGTCAGTGCCCTGACCCCATAGTGTCGTCATGTAATGTACGCTCATTGAGCTACTCACGGGTCTGTACATTAGGTCAGCATCTGGACCCCATAGTGTCATCATGTAATGTACGCTCATTGAGTTACTCACGGGTCTGTACATCAGGTCAGCACTCGGACCTACATTACATATTTCATTCATCTCATGAACTCAGACATTTCTCATGAGTTCAGACCATTCCTATTCTCATGGTAACCCCTTTTTATATTCGATACTAAATCTAGGATTTAACGGGGTTTCTTATATAACCGAGTAGCATTTCACTTGCTCACAATGTACTTTATTCTCATAATGCACCATTTACACTATCATGGTAATAGATGCTATTCGATCACATGAATACTATAGGGCAATTACACACACACATATATATATATATATATATATATCACTCCATATATTTCAAAATAAACTTTAATAACACATTATTTACATATGTACTTACCTCGTTACAAAATGATGAAAACGAGTTCAATCTTCGTATACTTTGTTCTTACCCCGATCAAGACCCGAATCATGTTTCTCTGGATCTATATTAACAAAATTCATTCATTCTATTAGCACAAAAATCTAAACACTCGACAACGCATAATTGGGCAAAATACCCATTTCGCCCCTATAATTTCACAAAATGACCATTTTACCCCTAGGTCCGGAAATCTATTTTTATCGAATTTCCTCATATCTTACATATAGCCGAATACATGTTATAACTAGAAGTAGCCCAACTTATCATTTTTCACTCATTTATCATTTATTTTACAACTTATGCAAAATGGTCCTTTTAGGTGTTTTCAAGTTAACACCTTTCACAAAAATTGTTTCTAACATACCCAAGACTCATATTCTTCCATAAAATTTCAGAAAAAACCCTAAATTTTATCATGGAAAAACCCTAAACTCTTAATCATTTAGAAAAATAGACCCCTAATTTGAAAGCTCATGCTTCAAGGGTCTCAAAAATGCAAAAATCATCAACAAAGGGTATGAGAATCACTTACTTGAGAGGGCTTAAAGTTGCTAAAATTTTTGAAGCTTTCAAACCCCAACAATGGCTGATTTTCGCTCAAAGAGGAGAAAAACGGATGAAGAAGGTGAATACTAGGCTTTAGGGTATTATTAAAATACATATTATGACATCAACCAACCTAACCCTTTGACCAATTACCCATTCTTGTCTCATGGCCGGCCAAGCTCTTCTAATAGGGTCTAATTGCCCTTTAAAATCCCTCAATTTTGATTCTCTAACAAAATAACACCTTTAGCTATCAATTTAGGACTTTTATACTTTATGCGATTTAGTCCTTTTTACAATTGGGCTCACAAACGTCAAAATTAACTTACCAAAATTTTCATGCACTAATATATTCATGCTAGAACATCAAAATAATAATAAAATAATCTTTTTAACTTCAGATTTGTGGTATCGAGACCACTATTCTGACTAGGCCCTATATCGGGCTGTTACATTTCTCCCTCATTTAGGGATTTTCGTCCTCGAAAATCTAACCAGCAAAAAGGTTTGGGTATTGGCTTTTCATGATTTCTTTGGGCTCCCATGTGGCCTCTGCAATCCCATGTCTCTGCCATAACACTTTCACAAGGGGAGCGTTCTTATTTCTTAATTGCTTAATTTTTCGAGCTAGAATCTCAAATGGTTCCTCACCATATGACATATCCGATCTAATCTCCACCTCCACCGGAGAAATCACATGTGAAGGGTCAGAGCGATATCGGTGTAGCATGGACACATGAAACACATCATGGATCTTTTCCAACTCCGATGGCAAGTTTAACCGATAGGCCCAATTCTCTCAATCACCTCATAAGGTCCGATAAAACATAGACTCAATTTACCCTTTTTACCAAATCTGAGAACCTTTTTCTAAGGAGATACTTTAAAAAATACCTTATCACCGACTTGAAACTCGATTTCTTTTCATTTCAAATCTGCAAAGGTTTTCTATCTATCCGAAGCGGCTTTTAAGCAATCACGAATCACCTTAACTTTTTCTTCGGTCTCCTTGACTATGTCAATTTGGTTTTTTTGATCTCGGTCCAATACAAGGGCGTTCGACACTTACGCCCATATAACACTTCATAAGGTGCCATCTTCAAACTCGATTGAAAACTGTTGTTATACGCAAACTCTACTAGTGGCAAGTACTTTTCCAAACTGCTCTGGAACTCTAATACATAACATCGGAGCATGTCTTCCAAAATCTGAATTACTCTCTCAGACTGGCCATCGATTTGCGGATGGAAAGCTGTACTAAAATTTAACTTAGTCCTTAGGGCTTCTTGCAACTTCTTCCAAAACCTCGAGGTAAACCTCGGGTCTCTATCCGAAATGATCGACAAGGGTATTCCATGAAGTCTCACAATATCCGAAATGTACAAGTCGGCTAGCTTGTCAAGTGAAAAATCTGTACGTACTGGGATAAAGTGAGCCGACTTAGTCAGTCAATCAACTACGACCCATATAACATCTTTCTTCCTCGGGGTCAATGGCAGTCCCGTTACAAAGTCCATAGTGATCCGATCCCATTTCCACTCTGGGACCATGATAGACTAGAGTAAACCTGAAGGTACTTGGTGCTCGGCTTTTACTTGTTGACATATCAGACATTTGGATACGAACTCTAAAATGTCTCTTTTCATCCCTAGCCACCAATACATTTTCTTCAAATCTTTGTACATTTTCGTACTCCCGGGGTGCATTGACAAACAACCACTATGCGCCTCACCTAAAATCTTTCGAATCAACTCGGTATCTTTAGGAACATAAATCCTCTCTCAAAAATTCAAGCAGTCCTCGAAACCAATTCGATAATCCAATTCAATTCCCGATTCACATTGAGTTCTCTTAGCCGAAAATTCACTATCATTCATCTGGGCTTCACGAATTTCTTGAAAAAAAGTCGGTCTAGCTTTTAACTCTACTACAACTGATCCATCCTCGGATAAAACCAACTGGGCATTCATCGCTCTCAAAGCAACCAAAGACTTTCTACTTAATGCGTCGGTGACCACGTTCGGCTTTTCCAGGTGGTAGTTGATAATTAATTCATAATCCTTTAACAGTTCTAACCATCTTCACTGTCTTAGATTTAAATCTTTCTGAGTCATCAAGTACTTAAGACTTTTGTGATCGGTGTATACATGACATTTTTCCCCGAACAAATAATGTCGCCAAATCTTTAGAGCAAATACTATAGCTGCCAACTCTAGATCATGTGTCGGATAGTTCTTCTCGTGAGGTTTCAGCTGTCTCGAGGCATAGGCTACAACCTTGCCTTCTTGCATAAGTACACATCCCAACTTGTTTAGAGAAGCATCGCTGAAAGTCACAAACTCTTTTCCTAATTTGGGTTGAACTAGTATAGGAGCCTCAGTTAACAACATCTTCAACTTTTCGAAACACTACTAGCATAAATCTGACCATTCAAACTTAATATCTTTCTACAACAACTTCGTCACGGGTGTAGCAATCATAGAAAAGTTTTTACAAACCGTCTATAATAACCCGCCAAGCCTAAAAAGCTTCTAACTTCGGTCACATTTTTTGGGGGTTTCCATTCAACAATAGCAGAAATCTTGCTGGGATCAACTCTAATGCCATCACTCTAGACAATATAACCCCAAAAGCCGACTTCTTGAAGCCAAAACTCACTTTTACTAAACCTGGCATACAACTAGTTGTCTCGTAGAGTTTGCAGAATAGTCCTCAGATGTTTGGCATGTTCTTCCTTATCTGTAGAATAGATAAGGATATCATCGATAAATACGACAACAAATTTATCTAAATATAGCCGAAATATCATATTCATTAAATCCATAAATACGGCAGGGGCATTCGTTAAGCCAAAAGGCATGATGAGAAACTCATAATGGCCATACCGAGTCCTAAAAGCGATTTTAGGCACATCTGCCTCTTTCACTCGTAGTTGGTATTAGCCAGATCTCAAGTCTATCTTAGAAAACCATGCTGCTCCCTTCAGTTGATCAAACAAGTCGCCAATTCGCGGCAGCGAGTATTTATTCTTCATAGTTCTCTTATTTAACTGTCGGTAATCTATACACAACCTCATAGATTCATCTTTATTTTTAACAAATAACACTGGAGTGCCCCACGACGAAAAACTTGATCTCACGAAACCCTTATTGGTTAATTCCTGCAACTGTAACTTTAGTTCCTTCAGCTCAGTCAGGGCTATCCGATACGGAGCAATCGAAATAGGTGCGGTCCCTGAAATTAATTCTGTACCGAACTCCACTTCTCGAATTGGAGGTAACCCAGGCAGCTCTTCCGAAAATACATCCACATATTCGCATACAACTAGTACTGCCCCCACTTCCAGTTCAAACTCTTTCGTATTCATTACAAGAGCCAAATAAGCTTCACATCCTTTCCTCAAGTATCTTTGAGCGGACTTCGAGGATATTACCATAGGCGAGTTCCCTGGCTCATCTGATTCAACCCGGAGGTTTTCACCATTTTCACATTTTAATTTAATGACTTTTTGTCTACAGTTTACCATAGCATCATGGAGTGTCAACCAGTCCATACCCCATATGACATCAAACTCGTCGAATGGTAATAGCATTAAATCAGTTGGAAAACAATGACCTTTAACTACTAAGGGACATTTCTTGCATACTTTATCGACTAACACATGTTTGCCTAATGGGTTAGACACCTTAATCATGAACTCTGTAGACTCAATAGGCATATTCATGCTAAACACTAATTTCATGCACACATACGAATGAGTAGAACCAGGGTTAATCAAAGGAATAACAGTATTATCATGAAGGGAGAATATACTAGTGATCACGTCAGGAGATGATGCATCTTCACGTGCACATATGAAATATGTTCTAGCCGAAGCCCTAACTTCGGATCTTATCGTGGAGTTTCTCGTCACATTCTTACTATTAGCCCCGGTTCCAACATTCTTCTGAGGTCTCCCTCTCGAATTGGCACCACTTGGCCTTGCACCATGAGATTTTTCTTTCTCCTTCATCTTGGGGCAATCCTTGATGGAGTGGTCCTGAGAACCACATCAGAAATAGGATCCATCATTCATCCTATACTTGCTGAAATGGTTTCTACCACAGTGTTGGCACTTTGGCCTAGAAGATCTGGCATTGCTTACACTGGCCACCGATGTAGCTCGAGACTTAAGGTCCGAATCTTGCTTCTTAAAATCCCGATATGAGTGTCTAGTTGATGCATGAGAACGAGAGTAGACGTCTCTGGATTTCTTAGACTGAGAGGGAAACGACTTGCTCGCATGCCTCTTTTTTACATCTCTAGCCTCAGCCTCGGTTTTCTTCTTTTCCTTGATCAACTCCTCTACTTTTCAAGCCCGATCAACTATCACTACAAACTCTTTCAACTCAAGTACACCCACTGACAGTCTAATATCCTCATTAAGTTCATCCTCAAACCTTTGACACATCTTCGCCTCGGAGGATATATACTCCCGAGCATTCTTACTAAATATGACGAACTCTCTTTCGTATTTAGTAATCGTCATGCGACCTTGCTTCATTTCAAGGAATTCTTTATGCTTTTGGTCCATGAATCTCTCACTAATGTATTTTTTCTGGAATTCTTCTTAGAAGAATTCTCATGTAACTCTTTTGTGAGGTACCACTAAAACTAACGTCTTTCACTAGTGGTATGCTGAGTCCCTCAATAAGGATATTGCGCAATTCAAGCATTCCTCATGAGTGCAAGATAGTTCATCGAATACCCTGATGGTATTTTCAAGCCAGAATTCTGCTCTTTCAGGATCATCGTGTTTACTAGCACGGAACTCTTTGGCTCCCTGCTTCCGTATCCTATCCACCGGAGGTCTATTTTGCCTCTCAAGGTCTACACCCTGGGGTGTTATAAGAACAGGTCGAGGAATAGGTGGGAGTGGAGGGGGTGGAGCATCCTGGTTCGTTCGGATGAACTCCGTGTACCACTCATTGATCATGTGGAGAAAGGCTTTTCGAGCCCCTTCTCTTCCTCCCTGACTAACTGTAGGAGGTTGATTATTAGATGGCACTGCCCCTTCAGCGGGAGTTGTCGTGTTACTTTTTACATCATCCGTCATGGTTCGATCGGGATCCATTACTATATGAAAACACAATTTAAAAAGGTCAGGAGCCATCACACTATCACAATTCATATATGGCATGTATAGTTAGACTTATTCATACTCTACGTTAGTTCAAGAACTGACTAAACCGTAGCTCTGATACCACTAAATGTAACACCCCTTGCCTGTATCCAACTTTGGAACAGGGTTTGAGGTATTATCGGACTTAAACTCAACCAACTATATAAAATAGGGCAGTAAAATTTTGGTCAATTTAAAACTTTTCATTTCACATGCATATTGTCCCTTATATGAACTTTAAAGACCCCAAACATAGATTCGGGGTATTTCAGAACCAAACCGAGAATTTAAGAAAACTAAAAAAAATTCATGCTTTAAGGCTCCACACACCGTGTGAATATAGGCACACGTCCGTGTGGCATGGGACACCCCCGGGTCCCCCATGTGACCAATTTATTTTAAAATTTTTTCATAAATCAAGTGCAAACTTCACACGGCTTGGACATACGCCCGTGTCCATGGCTTGTGTCTCTCACACGGCCTCAACATGCCTGTGTGCAAAAACCTGGTATTCTGTTTCTGACGTCAGCATACCCAAAATGTCACAAGGCTGAAGGCACACGCCTGTGTGCCTACCCGTCTGGGCAAAATAAGACTATTTACCAAGCCTATTTGCCGCCCTTACTTACGCAACCTACACAATAATATCCAAAACCTATACCAGACTATATCAACAACCAAATCAACCTCAATAGACCATATCTCATTTAATCACAAGACCTTATACAAAATAAATCAAATATTAGATTAAGCCTACATGCTTGGCCAATCAACCATAACACAAGACTAACAAACTTAAGTCCTATACATGCAATAATCAAAATAGAAGATTTCAACTATACCGAGAGGCTTCAAAATATTAGTGTGATTGGCTTTCCCGACGTGACTGGTAATCCTCGACCTACTTTGATGGCACTATAAGAAAGGAAAGGAAAGAGGGTAAGCTTGGGAGCCTAATAGGTACACATATAGGAAAATAAAGTGTGAGTAAATCATATACTAATGATGACATATCATACTTCAAAATAAAAAAATGTAAATCACTTAAAGTTCTTTATCCTATTCTTCACTTTGTTCACAAATGCTCGTTACGTCCCATCACATGCTCAGCTCAAAGCCTAAATGCAGTATACTTACCTTATCGAGGTCTCATTAATTAAGCTTTTGAGTTACCTGTTGAACACTCGGGATACTTACGGATACACGAGGAGTTTATACCCAAGTGCCTTCTAAGTCTAGTAGTCAAAATTACCATGCACTATGAAATGCTCTCATTTGTGCTACTTACGAGCCTTTTTATTGGGTCAGTGCCCGGACCCCATATTGACATCATGTAATGTACGCTCATTGAGCGACTCACAGGTCTGTACAATAGGTCAGCACCCGAACCCCATAGTGTCATCATGTAATGTATTCTTATTGAGCTACTCACGGGTTTGTACATTAGGTTAGCACCCGGACCCACGTTATATATTTCATTCATCTCATGAACTCAAACATTTCTCATGAGCTCAGACCATTCTTATTCTCATGGTAACCCCTTTTTTTATCCGATACTAAATCTAGGATTTTGCGTGGTTTCTTATATAACCGGGTAGCATTTCACTTGCTCACAATGTACTTTATTCTCATAATGCACCATTTACACTATCGTGGTAATAGATGCCATTCGATCACATGAATACTGTAGGGCAATTACACACACACACACACACACACACACACACACATATATATCATTCCATATATTTCAAAATAAACTTTAATAAATCATTATTTATATATGTAGTTACCTCGATACAAAATGATGAAAACTAGTTCAATCTTCGTATACTTTGTTCTTACCCTGATCAAGACCCGAATCACGTTTCTCTGGATTTATATTAACAAAATTCATTCATTATATTAGCACAAAAATCTAAACACTCAACAACGCATAATTGGGCAAAATACCCATTTCGCCCCTAGAATTTTACAAAATGACCATTTTACCCCTAGGTTCGAAAATTGATTTTTATTGAATTTCCTCATATCTTAAACATAGACGAATACATTTTATAACTAGAAGCATCCCAAATTCTCATTTTTCACTCATTTATCATTTATTTTACAACTTATGTAAAATGGTCATTTTAGGTGTTTTCAAGTTAACACCTTTCACAAAAATTGTTTCTAACATGCTCAAGACTCATATTCTTACATAAAATTTCAGAAAACACCCTAAATGTTATCATGACAAAACCCTAAACTCTTAATCATTTAACAAAATAGACCCTTCATTTGAAAGCTCATGCTTCAAGGGTCTCAAAAATGCAAAAATCATCAACAAAGGGTATGGGAATCACTTACTTGAGAGGGCTTAAAGTTGCCAAAAATTTTGAAGCTTTCAAACCTAAAAAATGGCTGATTTTCGCTCAAAGAGGAGAAAAATGGATGAAGAAGGTGAACACTAGGCTTTAGGGTATTATTAAAATATATATTATGACATCAACCAACCTAACCCTTTGACCAATTACCCATTCTTGTCTCATGGCCAGCCAAGCTCTTCTAATAGGGTCTAATTGCCCTTTAAAATCCCCCAATTTTGATTCTCTAACAAAATAACACCTTTAGCTATCAATTTAGGACTTTTACACTTTATGCGATTTAGTCCTTTTTGCAATTGGGCACACAAACGTCAAAATTAACTTACCAAAATTTTCATGCACTAATATATTCATGCTAGAACATCAAAATAATAATAAAATAATATTTTTAACTTTAGATTTGTGGTCCCGAGACTACTATTTCGACTAGGCCCTAAATCGGGCTGTTACAGATTGCCCGTCTAAGCAGTAACTACACTACACCAAGGCACCAAGTTCAAAGCACATAGGCAATCATACATATAATCGTATAAAAATATGTCCCTTCACCACACCAGGGTCTCCGTAGACACATACAATACTTGATGATTCGCAACAAATGTTGGACCTCAATATAATCTATAATGACCTCTGTACAATCACTTATCCCATAAAATCACATATCTTATACAAGCGTGCTATTGATATGTAAATTGTATCCTAATCTTTATTAAGTTCACCCTGGCATCTTAACACACATAATCATTTCTTTACAATTTAGTCCATATATCACATGTTATACCAATTCACAAACAATTCAAATTACAGCCAAAGATACACATTTATAATTCAAATACCTAAAAATTTAAACACAATCATACCATATTAGAAATTAAGTTGGAACTTCAAGGACTATTTGACAATTTTTGCTTTTTTCATAATTATCCCCGATTTGATCCAATTCCTGATCTATACTATTATTCAATTTAATTTATCGATACCAGACATTTTATACTATTCCATAATATGCATGAACCTATTTAATTTTGTTTTCAAATGTCCCTTAATTTTTACCTTTTATCCAATTTAGTCCTTAAAACTGAAATAGCCATAACTTTTAAATTTGAGCTTCAGTTTTAAAATCAATCTCAATTAAATCCTTTTAGGACCCTTTACTATTTATTATTACAAAAATTTCACATTCCTTTTGTACAAAACTAACAATTGAACTTTACAAATTAGTCCTTTTTCACATCTAAGCTTAATATCTATGAATTTAACACCAATTTTTCTTCAAGAAATCATCAACGGTAACTTTCAAAAACTTTAACAGTTTTGCAAATTGCTACATGGGCTAGCTAAATCAAGCTTTCACGACCTCAAAAATATAAAAATTATAAGAAAAAGATTTATATTTAACTTACAATTTGTTGCCGAAAGTTTTGAAGCTTTCAAAAATGGCTTCTAAGTTTTCTTTATTGTTGTTTCGGTGTAAGAAGAGAGAAACATGAGCATTTTCCCACTTACATGCCTTTTATACTTTAATTAAGTATTTTATTAAATTTAATTAATCAATTCATAATCATAATTAACTTAAGATAATGGATTTTAGCATCATTCTCCGTTATCTATTCAAGAGAAATGGTTCAATTGCTCTTTTGGTCCTTTAGCTATTTAAAAATTTGATTAGACTTTTACAATTTAGTCATTGTACCTTAATTAACTATCAATTCGACACAATCACTAGACCAAAATTTAATGTATTCCTATATTAGTCTCGTAAATATTAATATTTATAGACTCGAACTAAAAAAATGGGGTTCCAATATCGCTGTTTTTGACACCACCGAAAACTGGGCTATTATAGAAAAAGTCTCAATGGGAAAGTTCAATCATTATAATTTTACAAGAGTGAGGTTGCAATGGGCATGAGTGAAATTTTGCTTAAATAATCTCTTGTACTGAAGAAATTATAGTGAACTACTCTCAAGGCAAGGCCTTATAGACATAAGATTGAATTTGAACTATGTAACCAATTGTGTTCATTGTTTTCTTTTCTAGTTTTAAGTGTTTCCTTTAGTTGCAACTAATGTTTCAACTTAGCCAACAATTCAACACATGTTTGAATAAACCTTTGTCCACTTTGTCCATCTCAATATGTATTTAGATTACAACCAAACTTATCTTGAAGTACTATAATTGAACTTTGATTATACATTTGGATTGTACCTTTCATTCAATCAAGTCTTATTTGATTATCAAGTTTAACAATCAGAATTCATCCTATTGTGTGTGACCCATTAAGTTCCCAACAAGATGTCAATAAGCATAAGACAACTTGATTCAAAGCAACTTAAAGTTCAAAAGTGTGATCTAGTAATATATTATGAAAATCCAAATTGTTGTGAAGTTAAAATGATTTCAACGAAACCTTATAATGCAATACGACTCTTCAATCAAATATATCAGATTATCGCATGATCTAGATATGGTGTTACATATGAAATAAACCATCTTAGATCTAGTAGCCCATGGTTAGTTCTTACACTAAGAGAAACTATTCTCTCAATTCAAGTACTCTGGCCAAAGTCTTGATATATAACCCATAGTTAAGATCATGTGAGATATGTCTCTAAAATCTCTCTAGATTACTCTTTCATATAACTTTATGCCTAAAATATCCCACCTTAAGCATTCCTCATTAGAGACATGTTCTATGATAGATCAAAGTATAACTTACTCATATAAGATTACCTAGCATTGCAAGTCAGATGACTAATTTGTATGAACTCCATGTGAGAACATATTTCATAAATAATTGACTCTACCAAGTGGAGTTCTAATAACTAGTCATGTTTGATGAATAAGTTTTTTTGCATAATTTCCACTTATGAGATCAATTACATACATCCAATGTGTGGAACTTAACATATGCTAGTTTTTATCGCACTACAAATGTTTTATCTTGGTAATGCATTGACTAACTGTAATTGTAATGACCCGATTTTAAGTGGTGTTGGAAAATGCAATTTTGAAACCTCATTTCATAAACTGAGTCCATAAGGATGAAATATAAAGATTAGCAAATTTAATATAAAAATATATTCAAGATCAGTTAAGTAATTTAACCAGGAAAATTGTTAATTAAAGCTCAAAGATTAAATTGTAAAAACCCAATCTCTATTGAGTTTTAATTTAGAAAAGGCATGATGACCTAATTAGCAATTATACAAAGGACCAAAATGGTTATTTAACTATTTTTTGACATGAAATAGTGGAAGATGATGGTGTTTTCCACTTAGTTTAATTTATGATTAATTTAGTATAATTCTTTAATTAAACTAATTAAACAAGATTAATTAAAGCATAATCTAAGTATAAATATTAAAGTAAGTGAGATGAAAACATATCATCATCTTTTTAAGCTTTCATTGTCCAAAACTAAGAAAGAAAAAAAAAGAAAGAAACTTAAGCTTCCATAGTTCATTCAACTATTCAATTCAACAAGGTAACCAAGATATTTTATTGAAATTTTTATAGATTCATGATCATGGGAGCTTGATTTAGCTAGCTCATGTATCAATTTCTTCATTATTTAAATATTTAAAAAGTTTGCATTATAATGAAATTGATGATTTTGGGCTTGATTTGAAGAAATTGGTAGTTAATAAGCTTAGATTATGATAAGGACTAAGTTAGAATTAAGTTAAACTTGTTAGATAACTTTGTGAAATTATGGACTAAATTGAATAAATTGAAAGTTATCAGAAAATTATTTTATAAATAGAAATTATAAGGTCTTGGATGAAATAATATGAAATCGAATTTCGATCTGATGTTAGATACGAAAAAATATGAGTATCCTGGATATAGGGACTAAAATGAATAAAATGTAACCTATGTTGGCTATCTATTTTAATATAATTAGCTATGTATTTTAATATAATTTGAGTGTGAACTGATACTACTTTTGTAACTGAATTATCGAACGTAGCTAAAGACAACGCTAGGCTGTCTTGGGAGAAGAGAAAGATGAGAATTGTAGACAAGTGACAAATTTGGTTTGTACTTTTATGATTCAGGTTCAGTATAAATATATATGTTATACATACATGGATTTTGCATATTAGCTTTTGTGGTAAGATCATTACTTGCCTCATGAATTGATTTGTGTTTGACAATATTGAATGCCATGAATTGATTTGATTTGAACATAGTAAAAAATAATATGATATGAACTTGTTAAATGATTTGTAATATGAATTGATGATGGAAATAGATGGAACTATGACATTGAACAGGTAATTATATGTAAGTGGACATTGGTTACCTTATTAATTGTTTGGAAAGAGTCAGATATAACTGGCATGAAACAGGATTGGATTGTGTACACGTTTATAATTTGACTATATTCTGGTTATGCACTAAGTGCCATTATGATATGATGCATTGAAGTGCCAGATATATTGCTTCGGACTTTTCGATGATGCACCGAGTCGCTAGATATATTGTTTCAGGCTTTTTGATGATGCACTGATGTGCCAGATATACTATGATTATATTCCAATGATACACTATGTGCTAGAATGATATGAAAGCATTGAGCACATATCACTTTGGAATTTCTGATGATGCTCTGAAGTGCCTGATTTGTATGAATTGAAATGGAAGTGAATGTATTCTAGTTGCTAGAAAGTATGGCATGATTTGTGTATATTGATTTGCCAATTGTGAATGTGTAAGAATTGGTATGTGAGACATGAATAGGTGAATTGAAATGGTTGAAACTTGACCATACATTGATTATATTCTTACCAATTAATGTTTTAGTTTATATGACTTAAATCATGAAAGTACCATTGAGCTTTATCTCTCAGTGTACAATTTGTTTATTTTGTACGTAGGTAATAGTAGATCTCTAAGATTCAAGGAGTGATCTAACATCCAAACCGCAACTCTTGACTCAACAATGTTTGTACAGTTCTTTTACATTTTGATATATGGCATGTACCTAAGGACTGAGTCAATTTTGTAACATAATGATCATTTTGAAATCCCAAATTTGTAATGCTAGTTTGAGTCTAATGTACATGAATTGTTAAATGCATACATGGGATTGGTAGAAGTAGTTGAAATGGCTAAAATGTGCAAATGGTAACCTATGTTGAATTGGGTTTTAAGTTCAAATTGTCAATTAGGTCATTTTGGATAGTAATATTGTTTAAATGGTAGGATATGAAGTGTTTGAAGTATGTGTTATGCTTAAATGGTTCAAATTGCAATTGGTTATTTTGTTAGGTTGATATGAAATTTCACCATATGGATACTTTGGAAACAGAAGGTGACGTCGCGCCCTTAGACTGCCTACGCCTTTGACAACACTCATTGCTTTTTTCAAGGTTGCGACATGATACCCTCGACGTCGCAACATCAACTCAAAAATTTTGAAAAATGTTGCATTTTAATCTTTAAATAACCTTGAGTTATCAAAAGGGCTTTTGCAAGCTTGTGTAAGTCTCATATATTGTTGTATAATATGTTATAATGATGTCTTGAACATAATAGCATGTATAAATTGTGGAATTAAGTTGAATTGAGTTCGTAGTTGTTCCGACAACGAATGTGGCATCCTATAGCTTTGATCTAGAGATTGAGTTAGGTATAGGGTGTTATAGTAATACCCGCATTTCTTTGGTTACATGGAAATTTTTATTTAAATGTCCTACATGTGGTTACCACTTATGCCTTTTTAAAGTTGTGCTTGTTGGCCCCTATAATATTCATGTGTTATATTTTTTTGAATAAGATAATAAAATAAAAAATATAGATAGAAACAGGTGGTCTATTTTACTAGAGACGACTTTGGAAGATTTTGAATGTTTAAACCACAAAGAAGAATAAAAAAGGATAAGGAAGGAGAAATAAACCCAAAATCTTAGTATTTAAGAGGATTTTATAACAGCTCGATTTTTAGTGGTGCCGGAAGAGGCAGTTTCGGAACCCCATTTCTCTAAACTGGGCCTATAAATATTAAAAATAAATATTTACGGAGGTGGTATAGTACTATATTAGAGTTTGGTATGATAATTTTGTTGAATTAATTCTTAATTTAGGTAGGTATAGAGACTAAATTGTAAAAGTCTTATCGTTATAAGTTATTAATTGGCGAAAGGCTTAGGGACTTAAGTTGCAATAAGTGAAAGGTCAAAAATGGTAAATAAGCCATTTTATAATACATGATGTGGATGATGACGGATTTATGCACTAATGTGTGATTGATAATTAATTAAGTTAACAAACTAAAGTTAATTAAACTAATCAATTTTAAATTAAAGTATAAAAAGGCTTAAAAAAATGGAATTGTCACATTTTTTGTTTCTTCTTCACCAAACCAACATAGAGAAAAACCTAAAAGAAGCCATTTTTGAAGCTTCAAGCTTTTAGTCCTCAATTGGTATGCATTTCTAAGTCTTTTGTCTTGTAATTTTTATTTTTTTGAGGTCATGGGAGCTTGATTTAGCTAGCCCATGTACCAATTTGAAAAACTGTTAAAGTTTTTGGAAGTTGCCATTGTTGATTTCTTGAAGAAATTAGTGTTAAATTGATAAATTTTAAACTTAGATATGAAAAAGGACTAGATCGTAATGTTTAAATTGTTAGTTTTGTACATAATGACTAACGTGAATAAAATGTAAACTTGATGTGAAAATTTTGTAATAATAGATAGTAGAGGGTTTATAATGATTGTAATTGATGTCGATTTTCAAATCGAAGCTCAAAATATAAAGTTATGGCTATTTTAGTTTTAGAGACTAAATTGAATAAAATGTAAAACTTTAGGGGTATTGAAAAATGAAATAATTTAGGTTCATTCATGACTTGGCATAGTATATATAAATGTTTGGTATTGATAGATTGAATGAAATAATTGTATAGATCGAGAATTGAATCAAACCAGAGATAATCGAGGAAAAGCAAAAAATGTCAATTAACCTCTAAAGATTAAATTTGTTTGGTGTTTTGACCAGGTAAGTTCCTACCCCTCAATTTATATTTTATGTATAGTGGAATTTTAAATTATACTTGTATATATATTTAAACTAAGTAGAATTAATGAATTTGGCACATATAGCTCGAAATAGACTGAATTGTAAATTCATGTAAATATTGGTTATATGGAAATAACACAGATGTAAAAGTGATTGTTGACTAATTATTTGTATCGAAAATGGGAAATGAAATTATGTACATGAACTGGTTTTGACATTTATAAGGAAATGATGCTCGAGTGAACTTAGCAAAAGGTTAGGATACGTATAGCATGCCATTAGGATTATACACGTATTTGATCAGGGTTTTGCATGTTATTATGAGATCTAACATTTGTTACAGATTCTCGAATTATATCTACCATAGGTTTAGCCCAAACATGTAACCTCGATATAATGTCATCTTGTGTGAACAACCCTGAAATACGGTTAGCTTGTGTTAGCATTACATTCTCGTGTATCCGATTTCGTTCTGCTGTAGTTCCATTGATGATGTTTCAATTGATTGGAAATGGAAGTTAAATCATGAAATGAAAATGAAATGGAATTGGTGATATTTGACATATAAATTTCTATATGATTTTGTTTTAAATGTTGGCAGTACTTACAACTTAAGAACGTAACTAATGTATTCAATTTATTGTGATGTTGTATGTATAGGCATGGCTATACTGTGTCAAGGAAAGTTAAATTGGTTGCCAAACAGATTCAATATTTCTAACTTAGTGATGAAGGTATGCTTTAGTTTCCATTTGAACTTACTAAACATTTTATATGCTTACCTAGTTATTTTCCCTATTCTTTGTAGATCTTTCCCTTGCGAAACACATTAAGTCGGATCGTTTTAAAGCTCATACTATCCTATCACTCAATCGGTAGCTTTTTTTTTTCATTTTGAGTAAAGGATTATGGTATGTTTGTTTGAATCTTTTGGTATATCTTAAAATGTAAATGTTTTTACTTATGGGAGCTACCCTTTCAGCTTCACCATCTCAAATGCACCCTCCTCCCTTGATAGTGCCTTTGGTGGCATCCCTACATCCTCAAGGTCCTAATCTGGTACCCATAAATGGTCATCCTATTGATAAACTCCACAAATGTGAGGCAGAGGAATTCAAAGGCAAGAAAGATGATGACCTAAGAAAAGTCGAGTATTTGCTAGAAAACACCTAGAAGGTTCTCGATGAGTTAATGTGCCCCTCTGAGGATTGTTTAAGATGTACTGTATCTTTTCTCAAAGAGGAGGAAATTAATGGTTGATGACTTTGACATCTGTTGTTTTGAGAGGTCGAGTAAATTGGTCATTCTTTTAAATTGAGTTTAAAAAAAAGTACGTCAACCAATTATATATTGAGAAAAAAAATAGAGAGTTCATGGAACTGAAACAAGGAGATATGTTAGTAGTTGGATACGAATAATGATTCATTTGCCTCAGTAAATATGCCAAAGGGAGTGTGTGTCACACTCGATTTCCATTAAAATCTAGAATTTAGGAGGAATTGGTAGTAAATTGAAAGAAATTTTGGGTTTAGCGGACTCTATCGAAAAATCTAAAAATTTTAGTGGCTGAATGATAAATAATTGAATCTCATTTTTGGTTCGGTTAAGTTGGAATCGGATAATTCCTTAGGGAAAAAAATGATTTGTGATGGGCGATTTATTTGGAACTATACTGTGCGCAAAAAGGGATATAAATTTGGGTGAGAAGGGTTAATCTGTAGGTTGAACTCTTCTCATTTCTATTTCATTTTATTCACTTCTACATCATCTTTTTTGGTTACTCCGAAGAAGAAAAAGTTGAGGAAAGATCTACATAGAGTAGTGATCATAAGGTTCAAGTTCGAAATGTAGAGAATCTAGGGAGCTAGAAACCTTATTCATCTCAGTGCATTCGTGAAATTTATAATAGAGAAGTGAGGATTTCTAAAATCTTTGGAAAGCTTCTACATGATACTGGATTTTAGATTTTATGGTTTGAATACCCATAATTTAATTGGTATATTGGGTTGTCATGCTTAGCTAACCAGGATGTAGGAGACTCTAGTATTTGGAAAAGCTAAGTTGGCAAGAAGGAAGGACAACAGGTGAGCTTCTGTACTCTATTTGAGTGTTGCTTTGGTTTGTTATGGTTGTTGTGCTGTTTGTTTGTTTTGCATCAAGTTTAGTCGAGTTTTTGACTACATATACAATCGTTACTGACAGGAAAAGTTATGCTTGCATATGGCTGGACGATTGTTGCAAGTTTGTTATTTAAATGTATGGCATAGTTGTGTATTTATGAACTGTTATGTGCCATGCTCCATGTCATGTTAATGAATGTGATGATATGCGTGATATGCATGTTATTAAAATGTGGAGTACGGAGGGAAGAATTGGTGGGTTAGTTGAAGATAGAAAACTTGGCGTAATAGAGGAATGAGTATATTCAAAAGGGACTTAAGGAGGATTGGTTGGAAATGATTATCTACATGCTTTTTGGAGTGACACCACGGAAATGGTTATCTACGGGCTATTCAGAGTGATACCATGTAAAAGGTCTACAGGCTCTATGGAGTGACACCTCGAAAGAGGTTTACTGACTCTTTTGAGTCGAAAGACCATGGCAAGCCATGGCATGATCTAGTGGTGAACAGGTACGCCTTATGGAAGTTTAAGATGAACCTAGACAAGGTCAAGTTTGAGAAAAGGGTTTTTCAGAAAGAGTACAATTATGACTAAATTAGTCGATATGGCCGCAAACGATTCTTTCAAAGAATGCATGGGCATTGTCTACTCCAGTCAAGCTGCGGAATCTCCTAACACGCTCCGGGAGTTTTAATTATGTGCACTAATTCTTATTTACCTAAAAATTTAAGAGTCTTCTATGAATAGTTTTCTATAAGATCTCACTAAGTTCTTTGGAAATTGACGAGTAATTTTTACCTTGAATCCATTGTCAATGAATGACTCAAGGATTGTGTGGAGGGACCAAGCTAGACACCACCAAGTCTACGCGAATGGCATTGAAGCTGTATCATGTATATATATACATGCTTAGAAAGGAAGAATATTGTAAGAATAAGGAAAATTTTATACGAATTTTACGTTCTAGGTCACTGTAAATATATATATATATACATGCTTAGTAAGGCAGAATGTTGTAAGAACCATAACACTTTTATAGTAAAAAAATTATTTTATGTTTAAATTTTGAAATAGGTTGTTTTCTAAGAAATCTGAAATAAGTTGTATGGTAAATGTGGATTGAAATTTGGCATTGTTTAAGTTGTAATTAAATCAAGTTAGAAAGTTTGTTAAGTAATATGGTTTAATTGTGACATTCGGTACCCGGACTCGGCGATCGGGTCGGGGATAGGGTGTTACATTGTGTCTATAAAAGTTGAAATGTGTACTCGATTTGAATAGGGACTAGACGAAGACATTCGTATACTTGTGGGAGCATTACAATTTAAAGAGTTTGTTGTTTTATTTGAGAGTGCTCAGAAAATGGAGGATATGCATAATTAGAAAAAACAAGTCTAATCCAAGATTCAAAATTTTGACAAGCGGAGTATGGCCAGATCGTTCACGACTCCTCCATCTAAAAAGTTGAGTGATTTTCAAATTCATTTTTCCATGCCATTAGGGATTTCCATGAAAGATGAGCTGAAACTGCGTATTTTGTGACCATAGGCTACATCTGTAGCTAGTGTTGGAAGTGTTTGTAATGCGAATAGACTACTTTGTGGATAGTTTGGAAGAAATTAAGGGGGCTAGTGTAGGTTGAAAAGTGGATCTTGTTTTCTATGCGACTCCAAAGAACATTAAAGATAAGACTGCCCAAGAAGGCCAGATGAAAGCAAAGAAAAAAATGTAAAGTCAGTGCCAACTCCATAGAGAGGTAGAAGATCGAGAACTGGTAGTAGTACTAGACTTAACTGAGTTAGAACCAAAGACATATCAGTGAGATTTGAGGTTTGTGCACCTGTCATGGCTTATGCTATTCGAGCCAGAGTGAATGCTATTGCTCCCGACGTTATTGGTGGTACTTTCTCCCTTTTCAATATACATGTGCATGAATTTATAGGCCTTGGGTCAACTTATTCACACATTTGCACCTCATTAGTAGTTGAAAGAAATATACCAGTAGAATTGATAAATTTTATTGTTCGAGTAACCAATCCTTTAGGCCAAAGTGTAGTTGTTAATAAAGTTTATATGAACTGCCCATTGAAAATCTGAGACCGAGAGTTTTTGGCTAATATGATGCTGTTGTCATTTGATGAGTTTGGTATAATCCTCAGTATGAATTGGTTAACTTTACATGATGTTGTAGTCAACTATAAACATAAAAGAATATTGTTACAATTTGTGGCTGGTGAATTAGTAAATGTTGAGGCCGACAAATCTAATTGTTCAAATAACATCATATCAACAATGTTAACTTGAGAATTGATGAAAAAGGGGTGTGGGGGTATCTAGCTTATATTCTGAATACTAGAGTGTCAGGATCCGAAATGGATAAATATCATATCAGTGTTATTTTCCAAATTACTAATCAGAAAATGATGTAATGTGTATTTACCTACAATTTAGATGCTAGAGTATCAGGAACAAAGATGGAACTAGTTTTGACAATTAACGAATGCACTAATGTGCTTTCTAAAGAGTTTCCAAGTTTTTCACCATAGTGAGAAAATTTTAAATTTTTATTGATGTGACACCCAAAACTACTTCAATTTCGATTGTATCGTATAGGATGGTATAGAAAGAATTGAAAGAACAGTTGCAATAGTTCTTAGCCTGGAGATTTATTCAGCCGAGCGTGTTATCTTGGAGTGCGTCAATGTTATATTTGAAAAAGAAAGACAAAACTATGAGATGGTATATTGACTATAGATAGTTGAACAGAGTCATCATAAAAAAAAGTATCTATTACTCCGTATAGACGACTTGTTTGATTTGTTAGACGGAGCTATTGTATTTTCAAAGTTTGACTTTTGATCAGCTTTTTGTCAGTTCAGAGTTATGAGTCAGATGTATGTTTTATCGATGATATCCTACTTTACTAGAGGAATGAAACTGAACATGTTCAACATTGATAATAGTGGTACAGATCTTGCAAGAGAAATAGTTACTCGTGAAGATCAGTAAATGTCAGTTCTGTTTACGAGAAGTGGGTTTCTTGGGTCATATGATGTCAGCTAAAGGTATTTGTGTTAATCCGAATAAAATCTTGATAATTGTGAACTGGAAATCTCTGAAAAAATGTTAAAGAGGTGAAAATTTTTCTGGAACCGATCGTATATTATCAATGTATGGTTGAAGACATCGCGATGTTAGCTGTACTATTAATGAAACTGTTATAGAAAAGTGATCTAGAGTTGTGAGAAAAACGAAGATTTGTTAAAAATGATTAGACTTCTGAGTTCAATATTGATAATATCAAGAATCTATGTTTTCGAAACCGTTAGTGTGTGTCGAGAAATTCATATTTGAAACAAGCCACTTTACTCAAAGCTCACAGTTGTACCTATTCAATTTATCTGTATAGTAATAAAATGTATAATGACTTGAAACAATTGTATTGGTGACCAGGGATGGAATGAGATATTTTAGAGCTTGTGACAAAATGTTTAGTATGTTAGCAAGATAAAACTGGGCATCAGGTTTTGTTAGGATTGTTGCAACTTGTGATGATTTCGGAATGGAAATGAGAATGATTCGTTATGGACATTGTATTAAGATTATCGATGTCACTAAAAAAGAAAGATGCAATTTGAGTAATAGTTGACAAATTGATTAAGTCCGCCATTTTATTCCTATTATAATAGAGTACTCACTCAAAAGTTAGCAGAACTGTAGATTTCTGAGATTTTTTGAATTATAAGATGAGTCATTGTCATTTCAGATTAAGAATCGAGGATTTCCTCTAAATGTGGGAGTAAGTTACATGAAGCTCTGGGCCCAAAATTGAATTTTAGTACAACCTTTCATCCTCAGAAGGGCAATCAAAACGAGTGATTCAGATACTTAAAGACATGTTATGATGATGTATACTTGAGTCTAAAAGTAAGTAAAAGAAGTATCAACCATTAGTTGAATTTGCATATAATAACAAATATTTTTCCAGTAATAAAATGGCACCGTACGAGGCTTAATATAGATGTAAATCCAGAACTTTGTTGTACTGGTCACAATTGAATGAAAGAAAATTTGGCAGAGATTGATCTAATACAAGGAATAGTGGAAGAAGTTAGAGTTGTATAAGACTGTTTAAAAGATGCATTAGGCCGTTAGAAATACTACATTGATGTGAAAGGAAGGATATTAAAATTTGGACTGATAATAATGTGTTCTTGAAAGTTCTGCATTTCGGCAAAAAGAGAAAGTTCAGCCCAAAATTAATAGGGTCATACAAAATTTCCAAGAGGAACGGTCTTATACCCTAACCTTTTCTTAAGTAAAAATATCGAGGACGAAATTTAGTAAGGAGGGATATTTGTAACAACCTAATTTTCAGTGGTGTCAAAAATGGTGGTTTTAAAACCCAATTTGCGATCTTTGAGTCCATTAATTTTATTATTTAATATTTACGAGATTAGTATGAAGTTTAATTAGAGCTTGTTTTTTTTTAATTTTTTTAATTTGATAGTTAACTAAGGTAGAAGTGTAATGACCCTAAATTTAGTGGTGTTAGAAGGAAAATAAGGTATCATGACCTTATTTTCGTAAACTGATCCCGTAAATATTTTAATTAAATATTTATTGAGTTATTGTCTAGGTGAATTGAATTTTGGATAGGCAATTTTACCGAATTAGTGACTAATTAAGGTACAAGGACTAAAGTATAAAAAATGTTAAAAGTTAATCATTATGGATTTTTATTTAATTGGGGGACCAATCGAGAAATTTAACCATTTAAAATGGTCAAATGGTGATGGATAGTAGTGGAAATGCACTAGCTTTGTTAAATTTATGTTTAAAGTTTGATTAATTATGTTTAAATTAATTAATTAAGATTAATTTAATTTAATCAAATGTATAAAAGATGAATTTGAAAGAAAAAAAAACAATTTCTTCTTTCTTCCTCTCGTCTCTTTCATCAAAACCATAGAAAGGGATGGAATTTTGATTATCAACTTTTGGTCCTTCAAAATTGGTAAGATATCAAGTCATTTTCTTGTAATTTTATGTTGTTAGGGTCCTAAAAGCTTGATTTAGCTAGCTTGTGTACCAATTTGAAAATTTTTTAAAGTTTCTAAAAGTTTCCATTGATGAATGCTTGATGAAATTGGTGTTAATTTTTTAGATTTTAAGCTTAGATATGAAAAAGGACTAGTTTGTAAAGTTTAAATGCTAGTTTTTGTACATAGGGACTAAAGTGTAAATATTTATAAATTGATATTGAAATTTTTATAATATTAGTTAATAAAGGGCTTTAACAGGATGAAATTGAGATTAGTTTCGAAATTGAAGCTCAAATTTGAAAGATATGGTAATTTCATTTTTTAGGACTAAATTGATTAAAATGTAAAAATTTAGAGGAATCTAAAAATTTAAATTGAAGTGATATATGCTTATAATAGGATGTTGTAAGATGTTTGGAATTGATAAATTGAAATAATTTACTATAGATTGGGAATTGAATCAATCGGAGAATAATCGAAAAAAAATTATAGATTAATCCTTGACATCTTATTTGTTGTTGTTTTTGCTAGCTAAGTTCATATGGAACTTACTATTTTGTTTTACGTTTTAAATTGTATTTATTTTGTTATTTAGTTTAAATGAATATGAAATTACTAATTTTGGCATCAATTGGACTGAATTGCAAAGTATGAAACTTATGGTATTTATGTATAGGTACAAGGTACCAAAATGGACGTGGAATGTTTACAAGATTATTATGACATGTATAAATTGTTATAGGGTTTGAAATGTTATGAATACAATATTAAAGCCCGTGTAAACTTGGTAAAATGGTTAGGATACGATAGGCATGCCAGTAGGGTTATTTACACACTTGTACGATTTTAGTGTAACACCCAATACCCAATCGATCACCGAGACTGGGTACCCAATGTCATAATGACTCATCAACCTACCAAAATTTCTCAAGTAATTTATTTAAGTGTTTTGACCTTGCTACATTAAGAAATGCAACTTTTAAAAATTTACTATCTTAACAATCTTAACAATACTTACAATTCTAACTTATAAACTTAAAAACTGTTACAGACAACTTCATACCTTAGGCGTGGCCTCTAAGGGAGCCTCTCTATACAAATGAATGATTCCCACGCATAATCCTCAAATTTTGCAGTGCTTGGCTTGATCCCTCCACTTGATTTCCAAGTTGAAACATTTATCCTGCAAACAGAAAGTAATTTCGTAAGTTCAAATGAACTTAGTGATATTCTGTGAAACAGTGCAACAATAATATTTTGTAATCTTCGCCCTTCCACAAATTTCATTGAAGTGGTCGATGCCTTGCCCATTTCCGCAGTTTATTGCTAGTAGACTTATTCTCTATCTTAAACGTAAATGCGTCCTTTACGATAATGGTTCTCTATGTCCTGGCCTAATTTCGCCTCATCCCAGTTTCCTTTATACCTTAATAAGCGTAACTCTCACAGTTATCCATACACTTGAATATAAGGTTTGTTTCCTACCACTAGCTATCTTCCACTTATGTTCTTTTAAAATTTAGATCCTTACCTTGATCCATTCATCCAATACCAGATTAAACTTAGGATTTTCCACCTTGACACATCCTCTAATCCGAACTTACAATTCTAAACATGATGATAAGCTAACTGAATAGACGCCCTACCATCTTGGCGAATTCATACTTAGCAATCTAGCCCTAAGCTATTACTTCATCTTATTTCAAATATTTCAAATAGTTGAAATCAATAGATAGTTCTTAACGAACCATACCTTCTACTACTTTCCAATGGGTTGTCCACCTAAAGAAGCCCTTGGCAGACTTTTTCTTCTATTATCCCCATGTGGTCTATCCTGCGTTACATAGCCTTGGTCAAATATTCTTCTTTTTCATAGATTTCTGGTAGACTCTATTAGTCAACTGTTCTAGCAATCATTATCTCTGAGTGAACCTTGACGGACTTACCCATCTTTGGCTACCATTTTACCCACAGACCCTTAGGCTTAAGTTCCACTTGATCATCTATTATCACCCCTAATTCTAGTTTACTCTTCAAAACCTGTAGATTCCCAGCTCAACATAGTTATCCCTTATCAACAAGTTTACCTACATTCTCAAACATTTCTACCTGCTTTTCTTATCTTCATAATTTGGCGGATCCTTGGGCTATCCCAATTTACCGACACTCTAATACGCATCGTATTCTTCTGATCATACTACTCTCCGTGTGAGCCATACTACGATCTCCCTTTCCTTATCTTGTCAGCTTCCTAGCTCAACATTTTGGCAAGCTTTATTTGACACCATAGCCCAGCTATGGTCTTACACAGTATGAACCCATGATTAATTTCCCACTAAACTCCCTTTGATGTCATAGCCTAGTTATGATCTTACACACTATGAATCCTATGTTTAATGTCTTAGCGGACTCTTGATTTCAAGGAAATCACTAAACCTCTTCCAAGGTGTCACTCTATAGAGTCGAGGGACCGTAGTCAAGGTGTCGCTCTAGTGAGCCAATCGATAACTCCCGTTACTGTGTCATTCCATAGAGTCAATAGACTGCTGTCATGGTGTCACTTTAGCAAGCTAGTCATTTAGATTCCATGCACATCCATACACCCTTGTATCACCTTAACGATTCGCCCATTGCTCCATTTCACCAATTTTTCCTAACTTCATCTACCCCGCAAAAGAAAATTTCTTTCGTACTTCGAATATAATATTATAATGTATTTCATCAAATTCATTGTCCTAGTTACTATTGTAACACCCGTCACCCGAGTTCAATGCCGGAACAGGATACAAGGTGTTACCAGACTTAAATACATACAAACATATATTTCCTATATATGAAATTTTACTCTAAATTAAAACTTTTCACATTACCTTAATGTCCCTATTATGGGCCTACGAGGCCTCAAACACACTTTGGAGTTGATTTAGGACTAATTTGTGCACTCTAGAAAACTTTGTAAAATTTTAACCTAATAGGGGCACACGCCTGTGTCGATGGGCAACACGCCCGTGTGTCTCCTTAACATGGCCATGTTGAAGGCCCGTGTGACTTACATGGCCTAAACATATCGGGACACGCCTGTGTCCCTAGGCCTTGCAAATTTATTTTTCAATTCGAACCTACAGGGGTTTTCACACGGCTTGGCACATGACCGTTCTCCCACACGGCCATGACACGCTCGTGTCTCAGCTCGTGTACAAAAACCTTGACATTCTATTTTTGATGTCAGCAACCAATTAAGGGCACACGGCCAAGGCACACGCCCGTATGTTAGGCCGTGTCCTCTACACGGCTGAGACATACGGCCGTGTCTCTGCCCGTATGTTTACTACCATGCATATGACTTGTAAAATTGAGGTGTAGCCCGTGTGGACAAAATAAGGCTATTTACCAATCCTTTTTGCCACCCTTACTTGCACCAACCTACATAATAACAACCAAAACAAATCTAAGCATAACACATATAACTAAATCAACCACAACCATGAGAAACTTGCATCAAATGCATTTAATAATAATCAATATTAGCCAACATTAATGGCCTATACAAAATGAATATCACATCCATCATATGAGCCAACCCTTGTGGCTAAACTAAAAAGACACTAAACAAAAGATTCAAGTCCTTATACATGCCAAAATCAAATGTTAAACTAGCTATACCAAAGCTTTAGATGATAGTGTGATCGATGCCACTAACGTCCCTTGATCCCCGATACTAGCTTGGTGGCACTATAAGAAAATGGAAAGGAGAGGGAGTAAGCATAAAGCTTAGTAAGTTGCATATAAATAAGTAATAACGTCAACTATGCATATAATAAATCAACACAACATTCTCGAGTGAAGATGGGTAAATATCACTACATGCTTATATATATATCGCAAGTATAAACCAAAGATTTCAATATTGTTCCAAGATCATTTTCATAGCTAGAACTTACTCATGTTATTCTTACCATCAAGGCAACATAACTAGACTCATATCTCATTAGTTTCAAATAAGAACCTGTACCACTCACAACATGATTATATCATTCCATATCATTGTCATAAGCTTTTTAAAATAACCCGTGAAACCATTTGGAATACTAAAGGATATCTGACAAGCTTTACACAAGAGGGTGAATTATCGATGCCATGTTCCAAACATGGTCTTACACTGGCTCACATGTCGAGGTCGATGCCATGTCCCAGACATGGTCTTACACTAGCTCTCGTCTCATTGTCGATGCCATGTCCCAGACATGGTCTTACACTAGCGCACATATCAATACCGATGCCATGTCCCAGACATGGTCTTACACTAGCTCTCACAACATTACTGATGCCATGTTCCAAACATGGTCTTACACTGGCTCTCATATCGTGACCGGTGCCATGTCCCAGACATTGACTTACACTGGTACACATATCACCCAAATGTCATAGCATAGATATCCAATCTATTCCTAGGTTCAATCGGGACTGTACTACGTTGAATTTCATCATGCATTATTCATAAGCAATTTCAACCATATTACGCAAAATTAATCATTCAACACATAATAGTGATAAAGTTGCCTTACTTACGTACAACTTACCTCAGTATACAAAAAGTGGACGACTATTTGGATTTAGTCTACTTGCTTGCCCTTCCCTCGGTCTAGGTCCAAATTTCATATTTCTTGATCTAAAATGATAAAAATTCTCTAATTTAATCATAATTTTAATCAATGCATAACATAATTCTTATTTTGGTAAAATGACCATTTTGCGCCTAGACTTTCACAAAATTACTATTTTACCCTTAGGCTCGTAAATAAATTTTTAGCAAATTTTCTCACTACCCAAGCCTATCCAAATTTTTTTATACTAAAAGCAACCTACAATTCCTATTATTTCACACATTTACCTCATAATTTATAACTTATGCAAAATGGTCATTAGTTAGGGTTTCCATGAAAACTACTTCACAAAAGTTATTTGTTTAACAACCAAGATTCATTTTCTTCCATAAAAATTCAGAAAACAACATGAATACTCTCATGGAAAAACCCTAGACCCTCAACCATTTTGCAAAATAGTCCCCTCAATTGTTAGCTTATGCTACAAGGGTCCCAAAAGTACAAAAAATTATCAAGAAAAGTTATTAAAATCACTTACTTATGAAAGAACTTAATGGCTGAAAATTTCAAGCTTTCAGACCCCTTTCTTACTGAAAATTTCAGTGGAGAAGTGAAGAAGAGAAAAAAAAAAGATGATAGCTTCTCCTTATTTTATTTTATTCAAGTCAAATTGGTCACTAAATTTCACCTAATTTTGACCCTTTTTGATTTTCTTGCCCCTATGGCCGACCATGCCATTAATAAAGGCCTATTTGCTCTTTAAAGACCCTTAATTTTGGTTCTTTAGCTATTTGACACCTTTAGCTAATGAAATAAAACTTTTGTCCCTTATGCGATTTAGTCTTTTTTCGCAATTGAGCATGCAATCGTTAAAATTATTTCACTAAAATTTTCATGCACTAATATAATCATGCTACAACACATAAAATAATATTGAAAATAATTTCTCTGACCTCGGGTTAGTGGTTTCGAAACCACTGTTCTGACTAGGCCCAAAATTGGGTTGTTACAACTATCACATGCAGTACATCATATATCTATTCAACAATTCGCAATCATATAACAGTTAGCAAATAAACTTGCAACAATATGCCCACACGACTTACACTACAGCAAAATAGGTTTTTGGGACTTACACTACAGAACTATCACTTGAAGCAATTGCTTCATACTCCGCCCTTTTATCCTTTAGTTTCTCCTAATAAATCAATCAAAGAGTTAGAAACGAAATATATAATAATAAAAAATGAAACATAACATTATTTGCATTAAAAACGACGAATTAAACCATTATAATTAAACATGATAAATATTTAAAATAATTAAAATTTTATTAAGTAAATATACATAATTTCTGCAGCTTCAGTAGTCATAGGAGATCCATCTTTCTTTCTATGTGTAATGTCAAAAAGCTGAAGGCATCCTACAATATAGTAGGAAACATATTATTTAGTAGAAAGTAATTAATATTTGACACAATTAATAAATTCAAAATACCTTGTCATTAGCTACACAAGCAAAACTTTTCGACCCAACTATGTGCGTGAATTTTTGTTTTTGCCTACTTGTAGTTCCAACTCGCTCACGATCCTACATTATGAAATTATTATTACATATATAGTAAATACTATAAACCGAAATAATTATAAGAGTTTGGAAGTACATAATACCTCTCCTTTTTTTGAATTCCAAAATCTAACTGCATCTTTCCATTGGCACCTCAACATTCCCGGCGGCACATTTCGCAATTTCTCTTTGAAGCTTATATTTTTTTTAAAATATCCCTTTTTTAAAGCACTTTTATGGTCTCTCCATTTTTTTCCTAATGCCTTCTTCACATAATTATCCAAGACCTCTAAAGCAAATCTCTCCTGCAAATAATACAAGTTTAGAATGTAAATATAAATGAAACTTATACCAAAGTATTATAAATTACATTCACGTTATTACCGTAATATTATTGAGAGCTTGGTTTTTGTTACTTTAGGCATATGATGCCATGACTCATAGTTGATGGGCAATAGATTGACATTTCATGCTATAATGCCTAAGTATCCTGCTAAAAGTCGAGCTTCTGATCCAATAGGATGACTATGACTGTTTCTAGCTACTTTGACACGCTTGACAGAATTTAACTCGTATAAATCTTTTAATAGCATATGTCCTCGAGTTTTGCACCTCCCACCACTTTCAACTAAAAAAATGGTATATTATAATATAATATTTTGAAACAAAAATCAATAATAAAAGCCAACATGCATGTAAATTAAAGTTAACATTACTTTGAATTTTTGCAGGTTCGTCAGTTGTATTCAGAACATTCAAAGATCCAATAGCAGTCTATTGTTCACTATTTGTTTCTTCCAAATTGGGAGGATTTTGAATCTTACTTAGATCTCACAATCTTCTTCTAGGCATTTTATCTGCAATACACATAAAATAGTTGAAATATTAATAACTAATTACAACAATAATAGTACATATAAAATAGTTGAAATATTTAACAAGATCAAGATTTAAATTATAATATTACATATAATTAAAAAATCGTAAAATCTTACTACATCATGATTCATAAATATCTTCATCTACATCCTGGCGAACCCATTGAAATTGTGTACTAGTACTAGGGATGATTTAAGTTTTGTTCTGGAAAAGGCAAAGTTTCTGATCTTTCGTCAATGTCATCTCTACTTCCATTGCCCATGTCAAACAAGTCTCTAGGGGTGTTACAGAGTACAACGTACCAACCCTCATCAGTTGGATCTTTCGAGTAAAAAACTTGTTTGACTTGAGAAAAAAATACATATGGCTCGTCTATCAATTGTTGTCCAGTGTGAATTAATCGAGAGAAGTTCACCATTGTAAAACCAAATTGATTTTTTTTTTAATTCTGCGAGCAGTATTAACATCAGCCCAATCTCATCGAAATAAGACAACCTTCCGTTTTCCATAGTAATCCAACTCAATAATGCCAGTAAGAAGTCCGTAATACTCCACATTTCCCTCAACAGGATTACTGTCCCTAGCACTAGCATAACTTGTAATTGAAAAATTAACAACTATTCCATAAGTTTGAGTCCTCAATATTTCGCAAGATTTTGTATGAAACCTGAATCCATTAATGAGGTAGGTAGTATATATTTTTACTACTCTATTCGGACCTTGGGAAAGCCATTTAACTTCGTCATTGACGTCCTTTCCATTCCAAACCTATTGAATCGAAAGTAAATTAATTAATTATAAATGTTACACGAAAACATTATTATTTGTCAATGAAAGCTTTAGTTGTGTCGAAACCATTTTTTAAAGGATTGTTAGAAAAACGGGGATTGACTTTTGAAAAACGAAAACGAGAGTCGCCACCAACCTTTTTTAGGTGTGATTGGATCACCTTATAAAACGTTTTGGTCTACGAAAATTAAGAAAACAGGTTCGGGAGTCGGTTACGTACGAGGAAGGATTAGCACCCTCGCAACGCCCAAAATTGGTACCAAATTGAATAGTTTTCTGTCTTAATGTAAAAAATTTGAAAGGATTTAAAAATAGGATCCCTTTTTTAAAACCAGAATTATTTAAGTTGAAAAATCGAGATTCCTTAGCTCCGAAAGAATACAAACATCACATCCAGCATGATAGGACACGATATTCTTAAACTCTCATAACTGAGATCATCTCGTGATTTACAAAATCTATTTAGAAGGATACTTTAGACATTTAGACAAACGGGAAATCGCAACCCAGTATGTTAGGGCACTATTTCCCGAATTCCTAAATACGAAAAACATTGCCTCATTTTAGAAAAACTTTTGGATAAAATATGACAATTAAATGAAATATATTTTTTAAAATAATGATTTGAGTAAAATTTAAAAAAAAATAATTTACTAAGAGTAATACTAAAAAAAATTATTAAAAAATGAAATAGTTTGATATGATACTAAAATTATTAAAAAATTAAAATATATAAAAAAGAATCAGGGAAACATGGATTAAATGAAAATAAAAAGGGTTGAAAAACGAAGATGAACAAAGAATAAAATAAGAACAAATCGTAGAAAATAAGAACGTAAGAGGGAGAGAAATTTGAGTGAAAGCTCTCAAAAATTTTATTGTTTCCCAAAACTCCAGTGTGTTTACAATGAAGGGAGAGGCCTCTATTTATAGTTGAACCTCCTCAAATCCAACAGTGCATGATCAATTACATCAACAGTTAAGATTAAAAGGTATCTACAAATTAAATCTCTAAGATTACAAAATCATATCTTCTAAGATTGCAAATCATATCTAAGATTGCAATCATATCTAAGATTGTATCATATCTAAGATTTCATATCATATCTAAGATTGCAATCATATCTAAGATTGTATCATATCTAAGATTGCATATCATATCTAAAATTGCATATCATTGAAGATTATATTTCCATATGAGTCAAGCTTGTAGATGGACCTTAAATCTTTTCAAGTAATGGGCGATTCCGATCGGGACAAATTATATTTGTAATTTTGGACTGAACTTGGACTTCGGTTTTTTTTTGGGTTTATTATTTTTTTTTGACTTATTTCTGGGCCCGGGCAAAATTGAGTGTCTACAGCTGCCCCTCTTTGCTCATTGCTGTGCAACAGGAATAGAGCAAAGACTATAAAAGGACCAATTTTGCCCGGGCTTGTCGAGTCTTGAGTTCTTGGTCCTCAATCTGCTCCTTGGAATGCTGATGTCATTGAGAGACGCCAAATTTGCTTCTTCAATTTTGTTCCTTGTCAATATAGAGACGCCAAATCCGCTATCTTCAATCTGCTCTCTGACAATATAGAGACGCCAAATCTACTATCTTCGATTTGCTCTCCGACAATACAGAGACGCCAAATCTACTATCTTCGATCTGCTCTCCGACAATACAGAGACGCCAAATCTGCTATCTTCGATCTGCTCTCCGACAATACAGAGATGCCAAATCTGCTATCTTCGATCTACTCTCCGACAATACAGAGACGCCAAATCTGCTATCTTCGATTTGCTCTCTAACAATACAGAGACGCCAAATCTGCTATCTTCGATCTGCTCTCTGATAATACAGAGACGCCAAATCTGCTATCTTCGATCTGCTCTCTGACAATACAGAGACCCTAAATTTGCTATCTTCGATCTGCTTCGATGTAAACACATGAAGGTCAGATCTGCTATGTCTTCGATCTACTCCCCGTCTAATACAGAGATGCCAAATCATCTTGGATCTGCTTCAATAAAGGTCCAATCTGTTATGTCTTCGATCTGCTCCTCGTCTAATACAGAGATGCCAAATAATCTTGGATCTGCTTCAATGAAGGTCAGATCTGCTGTTTTCGATCCGCTCCCGCCTAATAATACTGAGATGCCAAATCATCTTGGATCTGCTTCAATGAAGGTCGATCTGCTATGTCTTCGATCGCTCTCCGTCGAATATGGAGATGCCAAATCTGCTTTCTTCGATTTGTTCTTTGACAGTACAGAGATGCCAAATCATCTTAGATCTGCTTCAGCGTAAACACGTGAAAGCCAAATCTGCTATGTCTTCGATCTGCTCCCCGTCTAATACAGAGATGCCAAATCATCTTGGATCTACTTCGATGTGAAAACATCCGAAGGTTAGATCTGCTATGTCTTCGATCTGCTCTCCGTCGAATATGGAGATGCCAAATCTGTTTCTTCGACTCGTTCTCTGACAATACAGAGATGTTAAATCATCTTGGATCTGCTTCAGCGTAAACACCTGAAGGTCAAATCTGCTATACTTTAGCCTGTTACCTTACTACTTAGGGGGTTAAGGCGCTTCAATCTTCATTGTCCCTTGAAGGACATAACCTGTATAATGTGTATGAGTTCATGCCTAATGATTAGGATGCTATGATCAAAGTGAATCAAATGCTCCTAATTAAACCTGTTATAATGCAAAATATTTATGAACATGACCCCTATTCCAGACGTCACCACTCATTCTTTCGTCGAAGTTTATCCTTATTTCTCTCGAAGTATCATTCCTATTCAGCCTGTGGGTTTGTACCATTCTTCAAATGCTATGACCCACCAAAAATGTTTGTAAGATGATCCTCTCTTAGGATCAAATCGTTTGATTTGTCCAATCATTATTTTGGACTAAAGAAAGAATTTCCTCGAGTTCTTTCAAACCTCACTTACGTGAATTCTTCGAACAATTGTTCTGTTTTAGTTTCTTGTATTATCTAGAAATTTCCAGAGTAATGAGCAAAACTTCATTTGTGAAAATTATTTAGTTCATCTATCGTTATTTTAATGCAACATACTTTAAAAATAATGGAATATGAATTTAATCTTGAGAATAATTAGTTTTGAATGAATTTGTCAAAAAAAATACAAAGGAAATTAATCTGAAAGCCTATCTTTGAAAAGAAAGAGAATCTAAAGATAACAAACAGGACAAAAGTTAGATGCCCTAGATATCGCCGCTTGAGCGTTTATACGCCAGCTCCAAGAAGACTTTCTTGAGTCCAACATGTGTTTCAAAAATCCAAAGTACTTTGTTGATGCCCCGATATGCAACGCGCTTCAGTTTTCGTTGAATCAGATATAGCAAGATTACCGTGTGCTCTTCAAAATTTGAGCTGCCCTTTCGGGTTTTCAACTCAAAACCCATTTGGTCACAAGGCGCCCTTTGCGGGTTTTCACCTTGGCCTCTCCATTTTCCTTTTTTTTTTGAAAACTCAAGGCACTCTTTGCGGGTTTTCACCCTGAATTCTTCTCTCCTTTAGACAAAGTACGTTTTTGACTGAGTCTGAATTCACTGGATTGGGTAAACTCTTCCCATCCATTTTCGTTAAGATTAATGCACTCCCAGAGAAAGCCTTCTTCTCGACATATGGCCCTTCCCAATTTGGCATCCATCTTCCTCTAAAGTCCTTATGAATAGGAAGGATCTTTTTCAGCACAAAATCCCCATCGTGGAATTCTCTTGGTCGCACTTTCTTGTTGTAAGCTCGCATCATTCGCTTCTGATACATCTGACCATGACGAATGGCCCTTAGCCTCTTTTCCTCAATCAAGTTCAACTGATCATATCGTGATTGTATCCATTCAGCTTCATCCAACTTTATCTCTGACAAGACTCGAAGAGACGGTATTTCCACTTCAATGGGTAACACTGCTTCCATCCCATAAACCAACGAGAAAGGAGTTGCCCCAGTAGAGGTTCTGACAGACGTTCGATAAGCTAAGAGTGCAAAAGGTAACTTCTCATGCCAATCTCTGTAGGTTTTAGTCATTTTCCCCACTATCTTCTTAATGTTCTTGTTAGCAGCTTCCACTGCCCCATTCATCTTTGGGCGATACGGAGAAGAGTTATGATGCTTAACCTTGAACTGACTGCAAACTTTTGCTATCATTTTGTTGTTCAAGTTCAATGCATTGTCTGATATGATCCTTTCAGGCATCCCATACCGACAAATAATCTCTTTCTTCAAGAATCGACTTACAGCTGACTTAGTAACATTTGCATAAGAAGCAGCCTCTACCCACTTTGTAAAGTAATCAATGACCACAAAAATAAAGCGATGCCCATTTGAAGCTTTTGGTGATATTGGCCCGATGACATCCATGCCCCACATGGAAAAAGGCCACGGAGAAGTCATAACATGTAGAGGTGAAGGTGGTACATGAATCTTGTCTCCATAAATCTGACATTTATGGCATTTCTTGGCGTAGTTGATACAATCCTCTTCTATGGTAGACCAATAATATCCAAACCTCATGATTTGTCTAGCCGTCGTGAAACCATTAGCGTGCGTCCCACAAACGCCCTCGTGAACTTCTTCCAAGATTAACTTAGCTTCCATGGCATCAACACATCTCAACAGTACTTGATCCTTTCTTCTTTTGTACAAGATGTCCCCATCCAAAACGTAGTCGCAGGTTAATCTCCTTAAAGTTCGCTTATCATTTTCAGTTGCTTGTTCTGGGTATTTACGATCTCTCACACATCACAATATATCCTGATACCAAGGGTTTTCATCCTTTTCTTCTTCTTCAATGTTACAACAGCGAGTTGGAGCCTCAGAGATACTCATCTGAATGGGTCTCATCTCCTCCTCTTTATTTGCTTTACTCATTAAAGCCAAGGTTGCTAAAGCATCTGCCATCTGGTTTTCGTATCGTGGGATATAATTGAAGGTGATGTCATCGAATTCCTCAAGTAACCCCAAAACTACCTTTCGATAATTGATCAATTTAGGATCCCTTGTCTCCCATTCACTTCTAAGCTGGTAAATTACCAACGCAGAGTCTCCAAATACTTCCAAGGTTATTCCTCACTCTATAGCCGCTCGGATCCCCATGATCCATACTTCATACTCAGCCATATTGTTCGTACAGTTAAAATCCAATTCACATGTGAATGGATAATGATCCCCATTTGGGGATAACAAGACTACCCCAATTCCATTTCCTACTGCATTGGATGCACCGTCAAAGTTCATCTTCCATGGACGTTCTTCAATAGTTGCCACATACAACAACTCCTCATTAGGGAAATCAAAGTTTAATGGCTCATAATCTTCTAGAGCTCTGCTTGCCAGAAATTCCGCTATCGCACTTCCTTTTATAGCCTTCTGGCTCACATAAACTATGTCAAACTCTGAAAGCCGAATTTGCCACCTCGCCATTCTTCCATTCAAAGCTGTTGACTCCATCATATACTTCAGAGGATCAAGTTTTGAAATAAGCCAAGTAGTATGATACAACATATATTGCCTCAATCTTCGAGTCGTCCAGATTAAAGCACAGCATAATTTCTCAATTGGCGAATATCTCATCTCACACTCAGTAAATTTCTTGCTGAGGTAGTATATCGCCTTCTCCTTTCTTCCCGACTCGTCATGTTGGCCAAGCACACATCCCATAGAATTGCTAAACACTGATAAATGGTCTATCTGGATTGGGCGGAGATAACACTGGAGCATTTAACAAGTATTGCTTAACCTTATCAAAAGCATTCTGGCATTCCTCATCCCAAGTGCCTTGATTATGTTTTCTAAGGAGGCAAAAGATAGGATCACACTTCTCAGTTAGTTGTGAAATAAACCGAGCGATGTAATTCAATCTTCCTAGAAATCCTCAAACTTTCTTCTGAGTTTGCGATGGAGGCAATTCTTGTATGGCTCTGACCTTATCTGAGTCCACTTCTATCCCCTTTTCACTGATCACAAAGCCTAATAACTTCCCTAATTTAGCTCCAAAGGTGCATTTTGCCGGATTGAGCTTCAACTGAAATTTCCTTAATCTTAGGAACAACTTCCTCAAAACTTCAATATGTTCCTTCTCTGTTTGAGATTTAGCAATCATGTCATCAACATACACTTCAATCTCCTTGTGCATCATATCATGGAATAGGTTCACCATAGCCCGTTGGTATGTTGCCCCTGCATTCTTCAATCCAAACAACATTACTTTGTAACAAAAGGTGCCCCACAATGTTATGAAAGTGGTTTTATCCATGTCTTCCGGATGCATCTTTATCTGGTTGTACCTCGAGAAACCATCCATGAAGGAGAACAACGAATATCCCGCTATGTTGTCTACCAAAGTGTCTATGTATGGCAAAGGGAAATTATCTTTTGGGCTAGCTTTGTTCAGATCTCTGTAATCAACGCACATTCGTACCTTCCCATCCTTTTAGGAACTGGTACAATGTTAGCTACCCATTCAGAGTACTTCACTTCTTGTAAGAACCCTGCATCGAACTACTTCTTGACTTCGTCCTTTATCTTCAATACGATATCTGGCCTCATTCTTCGTAACTTTTGTTGAACTGGCTTACAATCTTGTCTTATTAGAAGAAGATGCACCACAATATCAGTATTTAACCCTGGCATATCTTGATAGGACCATGCTAAGATATCCTTGAACTCACATAGCAACTCAATCAGTCCTTGCCTTGTGTCCTTGGCAATATGCGTGCCGATTTTCACCTCTTTCCCTTCCTCTAGGGCTACATTCTTTATTGCCTCTTTCTCATGGGGCATGATTTGTTTCTCCTCCTGTTTTACCATCCTCAACAGATCCAGAGACACATCACAATCTTGGGCATCCTCAAAATCCTGAGATTCCTTTAAACACATGTCTTGCTCACGAGAGAAATCAAGATTTGTAATATCAGTGCTCATGTCATTGATTTCTAGGGATCTGTGAAGTATAAAGAATATAAAAAGAATGAATGAATTTAAGAATGATTATTTATGTGCTACGAATGAAAGAATAAGAATTGCAAAAGTTTAACGGAATATTGGTTGATAAAAATGAAACAATACTCGTTCAAATTGATAAAAGTTATGTTTTATTAAAAAAATAATAGATGATCGTAAGCCCATTCCACAAATATAATCCCATTACTCCTAGGCCTTAGAGTAACAAGAATATTTCGAGAATTACTCTAAAAAATTCCTAAAGACTACAAGAAGTTCCTCCGCAGTCTAATTGTTCAGAGAGCTTCCCGGTTCGTAAGGGCGAATGCCCTCAAGGTTTCCTTAATCAGTCCCTTCTTCATGTATGGCATTGATAAAATGATTTTCATTTCCAAACACCCCCATCTCCAGGTAAGCTATCCCTCCTGATACAAAAGTCTAGGATATGTAAGGGAGCGTCTTCTTTTCGCTTAGCCGTGACCCTCTTCTCCCTTTCTCTCTTTCTTTCTCTTTTTAACATTAACTAATTAGGGTCTTTTTATGGATTTAAATGCATGTGATGTGATGCAATGCAAATGTATGAATGCAAACGAAAAGGAGATGTTGATCTTGAATTCAGTTCCATTAGAATAACTTTTCTAGAAAATAGATTTCTTTACATGAAAATAGATTACATATGCGGTCTTGCCTTTCATAGTCCAAGTAAACGCTGATCTTTTCTTCATGGTCGAATCCTGTAAATTCTCCAAAAGATGTCGTTGCTAGCTCCTTGCTGCTTAATCTGAGCCTCAATCTCTTGCCCGCTTATCTCCATGATACTCATCAAAAAGTGCCAGCTCTTGGATAATCTTCGTTGGTAGTTAAAACAAGTAATGTATTCCTTCGTGAACTTCCGGCTTTCTCTCGTCATGCTCTTGGATTATATTCAGATGACCGCACTATAATCTACTTTATCAAGAAATTCGTTTCCTTATGACAAACTATTCTATTTAGGAATCGAATTTCAAATCAACACATTCTTTTCTTTGATGTAATGTAGTGCAAATGCATGAATGCAAAAAGGTATCGATCTCGATTCAGTTTCATTTTAGAAAATGTTATTTAAGGAACAAAACTCTTTTCATAAAATAGAATACAAATACGCTTTCACTCGTAGGCCCAAAATCTTAACCCTATCTAATAACAAAGCTAACTCTCGACCTCTATCTGAACTGCCCCGCTTTATATTGCCTTAGGACGAGTAACGGTGCATAGCCAACGACTCCCCAAATCCCAGGAAGAGGTACCCAATCAAAACTGCCGCAGCAATAAAGGACTTCATTAGGAGTCATCCAAGGTGCTTTCCACAAAACCTCCTCCTCTTGAAGATTCTGAAGAATATCCATCCACCTTTCTTCTGTAATATCGTCTCTCCTTGGTATAGTTGCTGCTTCCTTTAATGGGGAATAACCCTCAAAGAACACTCGGCAAGGAACCTTCTCAAGCTTCCAAAATTGACTATGGAACCATACTAACAACAACTGTGCACATCCAATAAATCTACTTCACCGGCTTTCCAACATGTACTTCAAGGATCTAAACGTCTCAGCTAGGATTGCTAGCACCGGTGTGTTCTGTTTACCAATACGATCAAATAAATCTACGACTGCCTCATCTATGTGCCCTATCGCCTTCGGGAAAATCACCAAGCCATAAATACTTAAGGCCAAAATGTTGACCTTCTTCTTCACATCTGGGTGTGTCAATATCAGATCCCTCAAAATGGTCCATGGAATGCTCTTACTATCGCCTCTTTGCTTTTACACTAGCTACAAATTTCACCGCTCATTCATCCCAAGAATCATCACCAACTTCTTTGCAAAAGTTGGAAGGCCAGCAGGCCTAACATAAGCCTTGTGACCCTAAATCCTCGGGCAACGCAGTAAAGTCGTATACTCCTCCAAAGTAGGTACAAGATCATCATTGCCAAATGTAAAGCAACTCTAAGCAGGGTTCCAGAACTGTACCATAGCTCGAAACAAGTGCCTATCTACTTTGACGTCTAGTAAATAGGGAAGGTCTCCATAATTCTGATAGAAAAGCTGCTTAGCCTCGTAATCCCATTGGGCCCAAATGTCTCTCAACTCCTGAAACTCATTCCACGTCGAATTAATACGGGTGAAGTCCCATAACTCTGATGTATGCCCCTCAGTGACACTATCTCCTTTCTCTAACCGGGTTTTCTCTGACCAGGTACAAACAGAGGCATTGTCCTCCACTTTATCAAGATATTCGTTCCCCATTACAAAACTTTCTAACCCAGAAATCGAACCGTGAATCGATACCTTTGAATGTTGAATGACATGCAATGATAGCAAAACGAAATAGATTAGTATCGTATAAATGTATAACAAACAAACACTTATAAGGGTAGTTTACTAAAAGCTATCACCATAATCCCTAGGGTAAGCGCTTAAAGTTCACTATATGAGTTTCAGTTCTAAAGTGAGGGTACCTGAACCAGCAGATTCCTCGATCCTCACCCATTATAGGCTCATATGGACCAAGTTCGGTTTAGGAGGATACATTTCCCTATGACCATGTGGAGATGAAAATCTCACGAAGACATAGGTACAGATATATCCTGGAAGTAATCCACTAACTCATGCTGAGGTGAAAACCTCACGAAAGCTTAGCTTCTCACTCCCACTTAAGGGTGCGACCACAACGGTCATGCAAATGCAATGTGTGCAAGAAAAAATAACAAACATATGCAGCAAACATATGAAAAAAAAATATCATAGTTTTCAAATCGAGTTTTCAAATTTCGATAAAAGGACAAAAATCAATCAATTTTACGGCTTGACTCTCTTATTGGTCCCCAGTGGAGTCGCCAAGCTGTCGAAACCATTTTTTAAAGGATTGTTCGAAAAACGGGGATCGACTTTTGAAAAACGAAAACGGGAGTCGCCACCAACCTTTTTTAGGTGTGATTGGATCACCTTATAAAACGTTTTGGTCTACGAAAATTAAGAAAACAGGTTCGGGAGTCGGTTACGTACGAGGAAGGATTAGCACCCTCGCAATGCCCAAAATTGGTACCAAATTGAATAGTTTTCTGTCTTAATGTCAAAAATTTGAAAGGATTTAAAAATAGGATCCCTTTTTTAAAACCGGAATTATTTAAGTTGAAAAATTGAGATTCCTTAGCTCCGAAAGAATACAAACATCACATCCAGCATGATAGGACACCATATTCTTAAACTCTCATAACTGAAATCATCTCGTGATTTACAAAATCTATTTGGAAGGATACTTTAGACATTTAGACAAACGGGAAATCGCAACCCAGTATGTTAGGGCACTATTTCTCGAATTCCTAAATACGAAAAACATTGCCTCATTTTAGAAAAACTTTTGGATAAAATATGACAATTAAATGAAATATATTTTTCAAAATAATGATTTGAGTAAAATTTAAAAAAAATAATTTACTAAGAGTAATACTAAAAAAATTATTAAAAAATGAAATAGTTTGATATGATACTAAAATTATTAAAAAATTAAAATATATAAAAAAATCAGGGAAACATGGATTAAATCAAAATAAAAAGGGTTGAAAAACGAAGATGAACAAAGAATAAAATAAGAACAAACCGTAGAAAATAAGAACGTAAGAGGGAGAGAAATTTGAGTGAAAGCTCTCAAAAATTTTATTGTTTCCCAAAACTCCAGTGTGTTTACAATGAAGGGAGAGGTCTCTATTTATAGTTGAACCTCCTCAAATCCAACGGTACAGATCAATTACATCAACAGTTAAGATTAAAAGGTATCTACAAATTAAATCTCTAAGATTACAAAATCATATCTTCTAAGATTGCAATCATATCTAAGATTGTATCATATCTAAGATTGTATATCATATCTAAGATTGCAATCATATCTAAGATTGTATCATATATAAGATTGCATATCATTGAAGATTATATTTTCATATGAGTCAAGCTTGCAGATGGACCAAAAATCTTTTTAAGTAATGGGCCATTCCGATCGGGCCAAATTATATTTGTAATTTTGGAATGAACTTGGACTTTGTTTTTTTTTGGGGTTTATTATTTTTGTTTTTGGACTTATTTCTAGGCCCGGGAAAAATTGAGTGTCTACAAGTTGCATACAATTTTCCCTAACCATTAATGAAAAGATTCTGTGGATAACTTATGAATCTCTCGATGTTGTAATCTTCGGGAGTGTTAACGAGATCTCAAGACTTGTTTGTACTCATTACGTTAAAAAGTGGATTACTTGGTTAGAAGATAAACAAATTAAAAAGATGAATATTTATCAAATTCTAAAACTTACTTGCATAATGGTTCAATTGAATCGTGGTGAAAAAGAACATATAGATGTGCTTGTACCCAATATCTATCATATAAGTGTGCAATTTCAACTTTACTGATTGGTTCTCCATAACTTCAAAATAGATAAGTTTCAGCTAAATTTTGATTAGTGAGCCCATCATTTCTAGTTGGTCTATTCAGTCTTGTTTCAATATCTTCTAAATATCTAGAGCAAAAAGTCATACACTCCTCTGTCAAGTAACCTTCAGCAATTGATCCTTCTGGATAACGCTTATTACAAAAATAAGAGTTCAATTTGCATAGGAACCTAAACATGATATACAACATTATCAAAAGTTGTAACTAAAGGTATATTCATGAATGAATGAAAACTTTACAAATAAATTAGCACTTCTCTATAGGATACATCCATCGATAGAAAATTGGTCCACCAAGTTTTTCTTCATGAGGGAGATGGATTAGCAAGTGGACCATAATAGTGAAGAACGAAGGTGGAAAGATCTTTTCCAAATTACATAAAGTCAATGCGGCTCGATATTGTACTTTTTAAAGTTCTTCAACAATCAAAACTTTGCCACAAATAGCTTTCATTATATTGGATAGTTCAATTATACAAGACGTCATCTTTTTTTCCATACAACACCGTAAAGTAACTGGTAGTAAATCTTGCATCAAGAAGTGATAATAATGTGATTTTAGAGAATATAGTTTTTGATCTTTAAGACCCACACATCAAGATATATTTGATGCATACGCATCTGGGACCTTTATATCCTTCAACATTATGCAGAACACTTCTTTTTCTTTCTTAGACATTGCAAAAATAGAAGGCGACAACTGAGATTATCCATTCGAAAGTAATTGGGGATGAAGATCACACTGAATTTCCATGTCAACTAGATCAAGTCGACTCTAAAGATTGTCTTTTGATTTTCTATTGACATTTAGAATTGTTCTAATAATGTTCTTGCAAACATTTTCTATTGAAATTCAGAATTATCCCAATGATGTTCTCACAAACATTCTTTTCAATATGCATGACATCAAGATTGTGTTGCAAAATGTGATGCTCCTAATAAGACAACTAAAAAAAATACTTTTTTTTTCCACAAGTCCGCCTCATTAGGATAATCCTCTTCATTAGATTCATCATCAATCTGCCAGTCAACATCGCCAACATATGCCTCCTTCGGTCTTTTTTTTGTTTACGTGTTGGGTGGTTGATTCATTTTCCCATAACTGAAATTTACATCTTTTAACATGAACAAGATTTCAGATCCAATGGTCTGCTCAGGAGATTCTCTGAACTCTTTAGTACCATCAAATAGAGTCCTCTGAAATCTAAATCTATGAATTCTATCTAACCATTGATGATGCCCCATATAAGAGAACTTCTTCCCATTATATAACCATTTCGAACATGTTTACGCCACATAATAATGACAAGCATAATGTCCTTTGGTACTCCAACCAAATAAATTGACATAAGCTGAGAAATCATTAATAGTCCACAACAAAGCTATACGTAAATAAAAGTTCTCCTTTCTCAAGACATCATATGTTTCAACACCCGCCCATAACTGTTTCAACTCTTCAATAAGTGGCTGCATATAAATGTCAATATCATTCCTGAGACCTTTCTCTCCAGGGATAATCATAGATAAGATAAAAGAAGATTCATTCATGCAAATCCACAGAGGCAAATTGTAAGGAATAAGCACTACAGGCTAAGTACTACACAAAGTACTTATGATTTTAGAAGGATTAAATCCATCAGATACTATCCCAAGCCTTATATTCCAAGGATCGCTTACAAAGCTTGGAAATTTACTGTCAAATGATTTCCAAGCTAAAGAATCCGCAGGATGACTTAATAATCCATCATTGGTTCGTTGATCATGATGTCACCTCGTAGACTCGGCTGTCTTTGACGACATGAAAAGCCTTTGAAGCCTTGGTGTTAGTGGAAATTTTCGAAAAATCTTTATTATCTTCTTTCTTGACTATGCCTCACCTTTATCCTTATTCACATCTTCTGTATTCCTATTCATCCAATGAGATTTACAACAAACATGACAAGACTATTGGTTTTTTCGGTCACCCCAATACAACATGTAGCCATTTGGGCAACTATGAATTTTGTCATACCCAAGGTCTAAATCTTTTATCAGTTTCTTCATATCTTTACATGAATGAGGGATTTTTGCAAACATAAACATATCTCTCAAAAACTCTAACAGTAGTGTCAAAGAGTTTTAGGTCCACCCCCCCAAACATTTTAAGTGAAAAAGACGAATGCAGAAGGACAGTTTTGAAAATTTCAATTCCTCATAAAGTTCTTCATTCATTTCATTAAGTAACTTATAGAACTTCACCACTTCTCTATTTGACTATTCATCAGGTACACTTCTTCCTGTTTCAGTAAAAGTATTTCCACCAATATCACAATCATCGGATGCAATAAGTTTAGGTGGAAACGATTGCAAACCATGACTGTGCATATTAAATGAGTCTCGCAATATACCTTCCATGCCATCTTCTCTAACAGACTGATGGTAAGCATTATGATGATAAGTCGAATTAATCGTTGAAGAGGTTCTACGAAGTGTACACTCTCTATGGAAAATCCATTTTTTATACCCCAAATAAAGCTATCAACAATTAGATATTCGTAGACAACTTTTTGAATATGCCAATTGATGTTGCCACACGTCTTACACGAGAAAAGAATCATATTCTCTTGGATTGCATTTTGAAATGCAAAATTTAGAAAAGTTTGTACTCCATTTCGATAGTCGTTGCTTACCCTTGATAAATTCATCTAACTCTTATCCATTTCGTAGTTCTTGAAGTCTAAAGTTGACAATAAATTACGGTTACTTAAGTATTCTAAATTGATTTAAATCATGTCATTGTACTAAAATATATAATACATATCAAGTATCAAGTATCTAATGGGTGTAAACTAATTCAGGTAAGTTGTTTATTTGTAGTTATAATTAAGAGTAGGGAAAAATAATGATGTTGCCCAAATTTCTGTGATTTTTATATATTTTGATCCAAAGTTTTATGTAAGTTATGATATGACATATATTTATGTAAGTTATGTAAGTTATGCAACTTATAATATGATATATATTTATGTATTATGTAAGTTATGATCCAAAGTTTTTTTTTTTGTTCTTTAAATATTTATGTAAGTTATGATTATCATATTTAAAATTTAACTTTAAATTTTAACCATTTAATTATGCTCTTTTAATTTTTAAATTTGTGTTTTTCAACACCTTTATGTTTACTATATTCAAAAAGACAAAAAGTAACAAATTAATAATTATATGTTAGTGAAGTTAATATTTGTTAATTCTTCATCTATTTTTAGTTAATATTAAAATTAAATTTCCATGAACTTTTTAACTTTATACTACACATTAAAATTGATCAATTTATTTTTATGATAATATTTATGAAAAATATTAAAATAATTTTAACATTAAGATAAATATTATTTTCCTTTAAAAATTTTATTTTAATTAAATAATATTTATTTCTATGATAAATATTATATTATGTTTTATTTTTGAAATTTGAGCTTTAAACTATATACTTTTAAGGATAAATAAAAAATATTATTTAAATTAAATTTTCTATGAAAATTTTAACTTTAAAACCAAATATAAAAATTAATGAATTTAAATTTAGAATTTAAAATAATAAATTAATAACACAATTAAAATCCAAAAGTTAGAACTCAAGCTATCTTAAATTTTAAAATAAAAATAAAAAATTAGAATCAAAACTAAAATAAATAATAAAAATTGGATTAAATATAAATATATCAATAAAATAAGATATCATAATGAAGTTAATTAAATGAAAGAAGGACTTAAATCATAACCTTGTAAAATATAATATTTGAATATCCATTCCCATGTAACACCTAAAACCCGACCTAGACGTTATGGCTGAATCTGGCGATGTCACATGGAATGAGATGTGAAATCAAATTTATCAAGTTAAAACCGTTTCTGTTTATTAGCTTCTATTTGTCTCTCGTTAATTTCAAAATTATTTTCTCGTTAATTTGATTCGTTTAAAAACATATCCTATAGCTGAAGCTTTTAAAAACGTGATAGTTAAAGAAAATCGTTCGCGTTTAGGTAAAACCTTGTTTTTAATTAAATTGAGTTTTTGTTGAATTTTGCAGTTTAAAAGTCCATGAAAACTATTTAAATCCAAAATAAAGGCAAACAGTCCAAAAGTCCCAAATTACATCAAAAATAGGAAACAAAAGCCATAAATGAAATTAAAGCAGTTCAATAGACATGTGGTCAGTGTTGAATCCTCCGCCGTACCGATCCGTTTAAGTCTAGGGATTACCTGTACAGATAAAATAGAAAGGGGTGAGTTTACATAAACTAAGTGTGTAGTCCCCACAGAAGACATGCAAACAGTCAAACAACAGTTGTCAGTTAAATACAGTCTGGGGCCTAAGCCTATTACAGATTCAGATACAGTTTAGGCCTTAGCCCATTTAGATATAGTTTCAGGTATAAATTAGGGCCTTAGCCCATCTCAGATACAGTATGCATATAGTAACAGAAGTCTGTATCCTACCCACCACCCTCTACACACCATCTTCGATCATCCCTACACACCATGTGGGGTTTAAAATACCCACCCAGCTCTACACACCAAGTCGTATCGAATGCGGCACATATCAATAATATTACAGCTGAGCTGCCAGATAATAGACATGAAAGTCTTTCAGTACACTTCCTCCAATAATCAATCCACCTACCCTAATGTAGATGCAACTAAACATGCTCAATCCAGACATACAGAAATACATGCTTGCATGCTAGAATTCAATTATTAGTCATACACACGGATCAATAAACATGCGGAAATTTTAACATGCTCAATACATACATTATATATTTAGGTCACACGATTTAGGGTTTACGTAGCACTTATCGACCCTACAATAGATTCATAGTTGACTTGGGCAACCCGTACACCCCTAGGAAACATTTTAGCTAAAGGGGCCCACACGCCTATGTGATTTGCCCGTATGAGCCCACATGGCCGTGTGGCTCACAAGCCTAGATTGGCCTTGGCCCATGTGCATCACACGACCTCGACCAAATTCCCACACGCCAGTGTGACCGATATGGCCCAATTTGGTTTAGCCCATGTGGCCCACACGGCCACACTTCAGCTGCCACACGGCTGTGTCCTGAGCATGACCATGCCTTCGTCAACCATACGGTCGTGTTGTCACACACGACCTACCACACGCCCATGTGGCTTTAACAGTTTTCAATTTCGACTTTCACTGAATCCCGTTTTCTGCGTTTTTAAGTACATACCTGGTTTGTTTTCGCAACTAACGCAATCCCGAGACAACTAGAACCTATAATTGAGATACCAAAGCTCAGGATTAGACTTAAATCATGATTAATTTGAAACTATGGAATAAAAAAAAAGTCATTCGAGCATCCTACACTTACCCCAACTCTCCGTACAATTTTGATAACAAATCCGCGAGAGGAGAGACTCGAATTTCACGATTTGCCGCTGCCAAAATAATAGATATACCTAAGTCCCAATAGGGAAACAATAGTTACAGAATGTTTAAAAACTTCACTTACCACTCGAATAATGGATAACGAAAAACTCAAAGACACAGGAATTCCACAGCAAAATCGGCAGAATTGGAAATAGAATGAAACTTAGGAAAAAGAAAGAAGAGGAACTGACGTCAACTATTTTTGGGAAAGAAGGGAAAATTTTGGGAAAGAAAAGAAATTAATTTTGAAAACAAAAAGGATTTTATTAGACTAACTCCCAAATCCCATATTTTTCTCCTACTAATCCCCACTACCAGAAACCTTACTCCACCGAAACTTTACAAGCCAGCAGAGTAAAAGTACTTGCAATCTCGCTTGCACAAAGACTTGAACACAAGACCTTAAGCACTAGACCAGCAAGCCCATTCTGATATGATTCTACCAATAATTAAATATAATCCCATTGAGCAAGTATAAAGCTTAAGTCAGAAAAATACCAAAATTTGCCAAAGACAAGGCTTGAACTTAGGACCTCTCACACATACCCAGAACACTTAACCACTGAAGTAGACACACATTTGTGTCAAATTTACAAAAGCCAAAAATAAAAATTTTTGGGGTGTTACAACTCTACCCTCTAAAAGAAAATTTTAGCCTTAAAATTTACCTGATCAGAACAGATGAGGATACTAATGACGCATCGAATCCTCGTGTTCCCACGTGGCCTCCTCAGTGCTATGATTTTGCTACAGAACCTTTACCAGTGGAATAGACTTCTTCCTCAGATCTTTGACATCGCAATCCACAATCTAAACAGCCTTCTCCTCAAAAGTCAAGTCCAGACTAACCTCGATCTCCTCAACCTAGACAACATGAGAAGGATCAAACCGATACTGCCTAAACATTGAGACATGAAAGACATCATGGATGCGGTCCAACTCTGGAAGTAGCTCTAACTGATAAGCGACTTCCCCCACACGTTTCAGAATCTGATATGGCCTGATGAACCTAGGGCTCAACTTGCCCTTGCGACTGAATCTCAGAACTTTCTTCCATGGAGAAACCTTGAGAAAAACGAAGTCCTCCATAGAATACTCAATATCACGCCTTTTCAGATTCGCATAAGACTTCTGTCTATCCGAATCAGCCTTCAGGCGATCCCGAATCAGTCGAACCTTATCCTTAGTTTCAGAAACCAACTCAGGACCCAAAACTCAATGTTCACCCAACTCAATTTAACACAAAGGAGTACGACACATACGACCATAAAGAGCCTCGTAAGGTGCCATCTGAATACTCGACTGGAAACTGTTATTATAGGCGAACTCGACTAATGGTAGATAATCCTCCCAACTGCCTCGAAAGTCGATAACACAACTCCTCAACATATCCTCCAGTATCTGAATCACCCTCTCAAATTGACCATCGGTTTAAGAATGGAACGCAGTTCTGAAGTCCTGTAACACCCTAAACCTGGCCTAGGAGTTTAGACTAAATTCGAAATGCTACATTGATCACCGAAGTGATCATGAGAGAATGTTACAAATCAAGGCATTCAAAAGTTTATTTCTGAAATTGTTTTTTCCAAAGCAAGTCTAAAATGTTAAATAATTTAAACTCCATCAGTAAGTTTAACAGTATAAAATGTATGAATGAAAAATTAAAACAAAATTTGCACTACAATACTATAAAACTTTACCGTTCAACAAAAAAAACCGAATAGCAATTTAAAAATAGAAATAAAACTTATAGCTTGTTTCCTCCAAAACTGTTTGAAACCTCTGCATACTGAGCCCATCAACAGAATCCAAAACTATTCCTAAAAGGGGAAATAGAAGAGGGGGTGAGCTACTCAAGCTCAGTGTGAGATCAAAGCCAACTACTATAGAATCAGAAACAAAGAATCCAAAAAGTAATTCAGAAGCGAAACATACTTACAGAACTATACGAAACCAGTTGGTACATTCTAAATAGACGTACTGACAGATAATCGTATTTAGCACATATTGAAACACACTCAATCACACAGTCGCTATAACGACTCAGTCAGACAGTCACAATCAGAGTACACAGTGTCAGAAACGCTTTTTTGTCAAACAGTATAATAGTTAGTCGCATTCACAAACAGTTGATAAAATGTATATGAGTGCAGTTGAGTTAAAGGAACCCACCCATCCAGCCAACACACCTCTCCGTCTCCCATCACACCTCAATAGAGCTGTAAGCTCATCCAACCAATCACTCCATGTGGGGATATAATCAACCCATCCAGCCAACCCTACACTCCATATGATGTCATCCCGGGTTGCCCGATAACGATGGACATTAGCACTGTCCTTGACCCTCAGGGAGTTGGGATCGCCCACGACCCTCTAGGTTTTAGGGGCTATCAGTAAGCTGTACAGTGCCATTCGAAAGTTCGCAGTACAGACATGCAGTATGATTTGCCAAATCATATATATTACGCAGCAAAGCTAGCATATAAGCTGTACTATGCAATACGGTAAACCGCGGTACAGACATGCAGTATAACTGCCAGACCAGATAGTGGTACGTAGCATAGTTAACATACATGAGGTACAGCGCAAGGCGGTAATCCGCTATACCGTTATCAATAATGTCCATGACCCTCAGGGTATTGGGACCACCCACGACCCTCTGGGAATTAGGGGTTATCAGTAATAACCAGCAGAGCAGCTGCCAGTTCAGATCAAACTCCCTTCTCTTCACAACCCCGCCCAAAATAGTTTATGCATATGTATGTATGCAGTCAGATGTGCACAACCATAATACTAGTCTCAGATAATTAATCAGAAGCAGACATTCATCCAGTTAATCAGGTTCAGAATCAAACATGTCACATACCCAATCATAAAGAGCACATTATTCAAACTCAGATCAGAGTCGTAAATACCCTCACTATAGCTTAACCAAGGGTTAGATCATACAGAGCAACAATTACCAGTAACTTTGACCTAACAATTATATTTGGGGAGTTAGGGCCATACGCCTATGTGCTCCAGCCGTGTGGAGCAATCCAGGCCGTGTGGGGGTCCAAACGCCCGTGTGAAGAGTAGCTAAAACAAGGTGCAGGGAAGACACGGCCGTGTGAGGGTCTCACACGCCCGTGTGCCCACTAGACATGGCCATGTGCTCCGAAGCACACGCCCGTGTGGAATCCCCAATCCCTAAATTAGCCACACAACTATGTGGCCAGGCCGTGTGACTCCAAATCTCAAATCCTTAATTCCCAAACTCACACACCCATGTGCCCAAGGGATTCGGCCGTGTGAATTCCAACAAAATCCCCAAATCAGCCACATGGTTGTGTGACCGGGTCATATGGCACCCAATTTAGCCTGGAAATCCTAGTTCCTAAATCCATGGCACACGCCCATGTAGCCGCCGAAGGGGTCATGAAACCACCCCAAATCACCCCGAAAACACCATTTTTGCCACCCAAATCGTCCCCAACCTAAACAATATCAAAAGTACAATAAAAAGGGAGGAATCTTCTCGTTACCAGTTCCTAAAACCTAAAATCAAAGGGTTAATGCATCCTTATGGAAAGCCAAATCAATTACATTGCAATAAAAACACAAGTAGATTAGACAGGGTTAAATCCCACACCTGATTGAATGACGAAGAAGACGGCAGAAGTGAGACAACACTGAATCCGCAGGAAAATCAATTCAAAAGCAGAGAGAATGCACACATTCAAAGTCCAAGTAAAAAACAAAAAGGAAAACCCCAATAGAAGAGAAACTAATGTGGAAAAGAAAATTAATAATCTTCCAATAAAATAAAATAAAATAAAATAAAATAAAAATAATTATTAACTAACTAAAAATAAAACAAAATAAAAAGACTCCAAAAATGCGTACATAGCGCCTCGAACCCAGAACCATGAGGCTTACTAACACTCACTTAACCACCAGACCAACAGGCCCATTCTGACACTAAATTGCCTAGCTAAACACATATGTGCGACCTCCTCACTATCCTTACACTCAAAACCCAAAAATTCTAGGCCCCAAAATCGGGGCGTTACAGTCCAATCTTGAACCCAGAGCCTCATGTAACTTTTTCCAGAACTAAGACGTGAAGCGAGGATCCCTATAAAAAAATGATTGAGACAGGTATCCCATGCAATCTCACTGTCTTAGAAATGTAGAGCTTCGCCAACTTTTGAAGAAAATAGTTAGTCCTAACCGGAATGAAGTATGTAGACTTGGTCAGTCGATCCACAATGACCCAAATAGAATTTTTTTTTGTGGGTGTTAGAGGCAACCCACTAACAAAGTCCATCGTTTCTCGCTCCCTCTTCCATAGCAGAATCCTGACTGGCTGTAGTAAACTCGAAGGTAACTGATGCTCAGCCTTAACCTGCTGGCATGTCAGGCATTGTGCCACAAAATCAGTAACCTCCCTTTTCAATCCTAGCCACATGTACAGTTTTCGAAGATCTCGGTACATCTTATTCCCACCGGGATGCATAGCATAAGGGCTAATATGCACCTCTCTCAGAATAGACTGCCTCAGATCAGTATCATTCGGTACACAAATCTGACTACGGAAACATAGTACCCCATCATTATTCAGCCCAAATTTCGTAGTGCTGCCACTCTCAACCTAACAGAACGAAGACCCACCGATTCATCCTCTAACTACCTATCCCGAATCTATTCTATCCAAGTCGGTTTAACCTTAAGCTCAACCAACAAACTTCCATCATCGAACAAACTAAGTCGAGCAACATCGCTCTTAGATCAGTCATCGCCCTATGGCTCAATGCATCGGCCACCACGTTGGCCTTGCCAGGATGGTACTCAATAGTACAGTCATAGTCCTTAAGTAGCTCAATCCATCTATGCTGCCTAAGGTTCAACTCCTTTTGAGTCAGGAGGTACTTGAGACTTGTGTGATCAGTGTAGATAATACACCTCTCACCGTACAGATAGTGCTTCAAGATTTTGAAAGCAAAGACTACGGTGGCCAATTCCAAATCATGCGTCAGATTGTTTGCCTCATGCGTCTTGAGCTGACGAGGCGCATATGCCACAACCTTACCATCTTGCACCAGAACACAACCAAGACCCATATGCGACACGTCATTGTAAACCACAAACTCCTTTCCAGGTTTAGGTTGTATCAGAACAGGAGCCTCAATCAGAACAGTCTTTAGCTTCTTGAAGCTCTCCTGATGTACATCAATCCAGACAAACGGAACACCCTTTCATAGTAACTTAGTTAAGGGTGCTGCAATCAGTGAGAAACCTTCCACAAACCGCAGATAATAACCTGCCAGACCTAGAAAAATACGGATCTCAGACACATTATTAGGCTGTTTCCAATCCAGTACAGCCTCAAACTTCCTAGGATCGACTCGGATCTCCTCAACAGATACTACGTGCCCTAGAAAAGTAACTTCACAAAGCCAGAACTCACACTTACTGAATTTAGCATAGAGCTAGTTCTCATGCGGAATCTAAAGCACAACTCTGAGATGCTCATCATGCTCATCTTCAGTCTCAGAGTATACCAAAATTTCGTCGATGAAGACCACGACAAATTGATCCAAATAAGGCTGAAATACTCAGTTTATTAGATCTATAAATGTTGTCGGAGCATTAGTCAGACCAAAAGGCATTACTAGGAACTCATAATGTCCATAACGAGTCCTAAATACAGTCCTATGTACATCCAGTTCCTTAACTCTCAACTGATGATACCCTGAATGGGGATCAATCTTAGATAACACAGAAGCCCCTCAGAACTGATCAAATAAGTTGTCAATCCTCGAAAGTGGATCCTCGATAGTCTATGCACATCCTCATGGTCCCATCTTTTTTTTAACAAATAGAATTGGTGCTCCCCATGGAGACATACTCGGACGGATGAAGCCACGGTCCAACAACTCCTGAAGTTGAGCCTTAAGCTCAATAAGCTCCTTCGGTGCCATTCAAGAAGCTTAATCCTAAATTCCACTTCCCGATTCGTAGGTAAACTTGGTAGCTCCTCTAGAAAGATGTCTAAAAAGTCCTTTACAGTTTTGATGTCCTTTACAGTAGAATCCCTATAAATGGAAACACTAATATAGGCCAAGAACGCCTCACATCCCTTACGAACTTGTTTCTCAACCACTAGTGCAGAGATCACATTAGCCAAATAATTCTGACGTTCTCCAATCATGACTACCTCAATATCCTCCTCAATTCTCAAGATAACCCTCTTAGTCGCACAGTCCAGATTGGTACAGTGCTTCACCAACTAGTCCATACCCAGAATTAGGTTAAACTCCCCACACGGAAGCTCCATCAGATTAGCAAGAAATACCGACTCTTGAACCTCTAGTGGAACATCTCTTATACAGTTTCCTAACCCGAACCGATTACCCTAGTGGACTCAGTACAGTCACCTCACTTGAAGTACTCTAAACCAAAATCCCTAAGTTTTCAGACACAGTGCTAGCTACATAGGAATGCGTGGAACCTATGTCTATCAAAGCAAAGTAAGGTACATCATAAATTAAGAATGTACCGGTAAGGATGTCTGGAGCATCTCTGTCCTCTCGGTGACGAGTAATATAAACAAGAGCAGGGTGCCTTGCATCAGTTTCCCAGCACCTCTGCCAGGTGCTCTTTGTCCATAGCCCATACCGTTACCACCCCTAACCTAACCATGACCCCTCAGTGGCTGCTGACCTACCCTTTGTGGCCGCACAGTACCAAAACTTGAAGCTTGCACTTGATTGGCCCTTAGCGAACACTCTTGAATGGGATGCTCTAATGACCCACACCTCAAACACACCTCAGTCCTCTTCCAACACTCGCCCTAATGGCATCTACCACAATCTCCACACGGCTGCAATCTAGTAGGAGCAACAGGGGGCCCAGTGTAACGCCCCAAATTTGGGCCTAGAAGTATTAGGTTTTGAGCATGGGTATAGTTAGAAGACTGCACATAAATATTTATTTGTACAAGAAAGTGGCACAATTGAGTGTTTGGCTTAGTGGTTGTATGCTCTGGAAGTGTTTGGGAAGTCATGGGTTCAAGTCCTGGCTTCCACAAAATTTTGGTTTTTAAGGATAAAACCCCTGTCTTTGGTCAGTAGGGTTATAAATAAAATTTAGTAAAGTATGATACAAAAAGCCTACTGATCTAAAGGTAAGTGGCGTGTTGTATATGCTAGAGGTCTGAGGTTCAAATCCTTGCTTGTGCAAATGGGGATTACTTTTGCCGGTGGCTTTGGGAGGAAGTTGTGTTTGACTGAAACACCAAGGATTTGAATAGATTTGGTTGGGGTTGTTGTTAGCCGAATTTGAGGAGATGGATGGGAAAAATTAAAGGAGAAAATCGAGGAAGATTCAAATTTGGAGGAGATTCTTGCCGAGTTTGAACTTTGGCACTTAGTGTTTTGGTTGTGTAGGTGTTGGGGAGGTGTTTAATGTATTGAAGGCTAATTGAATTTGTGCAGTGTTTTGGTCATGAAAATTCAGCTATAGGCTTTTGGGGTGCCGTTTTGGTGTTAGCTAACCATAGGTCATTTTCATTTCAATACCTCGGGTTGGCAATTTTTACTTCTTTTGTTTTATTTTGGCTCTAATCGAAGACTCCTGAAAACCTCTCAGCCCCTTGTTTATTTTCTTTGGCCAAATACCTAAGTGGCATTTTACTCTTCATCTTTTCTTCTTCTTGGTCCCCTCTTCTCAAAAGCCAAATACTCCTTTTATTTCGATTTCATTCCCCTTTTCACTGTTCTTTGTCAAGCCAAATCATTCCCCTTTTTTTCTTTGTTGGCCGAATACCCTAAGTATTGTTCACTTCTTTTTCTCAATTTTCCAAATTGAACACCCTCTATCTTTGGGTAGCCGAAATTGTAAAATCCAAATTATTTTCTCCCTTCTCTTCTTATCTTTCTTTTGGCCAAATCTTGCTGAAGTGCTGTCGAAATTCCTTGACTTTTGGGTAAGTGTTCTGTGGTGTGTTTCCCCTAGCCGAATCTCATTTGGTTTCTTCTCAAAGGTTCAACATTTGGTATCTCTTAAGCCGAATGATTGCTTTCTCTCTTTCCTACCTTGGGGTGGTAATCATCTAGCACCATTTTATCCCCTTTTTTGTGCGACTATTGCTAGGGACTCGACTTCTGTAATCAAGGTGCTAAGCCGATTACTCTGTCCTTACAAGTGGTACCTTCTTTATTGGTAAGTACCTTAAATCCTAGACACAGTTATGTGGGATTATGGAGTTTGATGAATTGGTTGACTGTTTCATGTGAAGGTTGAAGCTTTAGGAAGATACGTGGATTTTAGGAGCGAGAGGGGCTCTACAATAGTTCGTTTGGTAAGTAGTGATGATTCGGTTAAAGTTTTTGCGATGCTTTGGTTTTTAGATTAACCATAAATATGACTGATGGTGAGGGGTTGTGGTTGATCATAGGTTCTCGATTCAGAAGTGGGTTGGTTGCAACTCCATAACAGGTGTGTATTCACACACTGAATAGACTATAGAGCAGCAAATCCCGAAATGCCGAAAAGCTGAAAAGCCAAAAGAACGGTAACGGTTACTACACGAGTGCGTGAACGTACATATAGAAAATCTAATGTGATAGTAGAGGCTACCATGAGCGAACTCATGGGCTGTGGCCGTAATAGGCCGCGTTAGCCGAGTTGGGCCGTTTGGGCCCAGTGTAAAACTCACCAATAGGTTGGAAAACATTGGACTGACTGTGTCACTCACATGGCTTGGATCGGATTTGGGCTTGGAGGGCCAATGGGTTGTGAGGGCCTGTGGGCTTGCTTAAATGGGCTTTGGGCCCAATCGCACTATTTGTTTGCTAAAAGTTGCACGGGTCATGTAAGAATACTGTGAACCTACTGATGGGTCAGTAAATGTACTTAGACCTCGATTTTTGAAATGAACGTTATGCCCCTGAAGGGCAAAATGACTAAAATGCCCCTATATGTTATATGATTATTATTGTATGCCATTTATGATATGTTTGCATTCATGTGATATTATGCTGCATAGGGGACGAGATCATTGATTTGGAGGAAGTATATGATTTGTTAGGGTCGCATGGTAGCTTGACGATTGTGGATCCAACGACGGCTTAAAGTCATTATGTGATTGGCAGCTCTGTTGCGAAATTGGTTAGTGCCGCAACCAGTGCTACAACAGGAGTGTAGGGATGAGTGGGTCAATTAAATCCCTATAGGAGCGTAGGGTTGGATGGGATACATAGTGTAAGGTTGGTTGGGTATTTGTGCATTGCATAATCTGATTCTGATTGTGACATGGGCTCAGGCCCAACTGAGGCTACTATGGGCTAAGGCCCAAGTGCCACCATTATTGTTATGGGCTTAGGCCCAAATTGATGTGATACATGCTTTATGATCGATGGGGATTGTACACACTGAGTTTTCATAAACTCACCCCCTTTTTAGAATTTTTCAGGTAATCCTCAGTAGACGGTTCGACGTATGGGAGGACTCGGACCTGGCCACACTACAAACATCTTTAAATTTTCGTAATTACTTTTACATTACTTAAATTACTTTCTCTTTGGGTTTTTGATGTAATAAGGCTTTTTCTCTGGGGTTTCTTTTAACTATTATGATTTATTTCTATTAAAAGTAGAGCGCGGTTTTCCAAAATGATATTTGTTTTTATAACATCACGTTTACGCAACATTGTTGAAATGCTTCCGTAACAAACATGTTTTTAAAAGTAAGGCTGGTTTAAAATGGTTAACAATTAGTTAAGTTGACTTTAGAATTAAACAAAGGGCTTTTCTCTTTCAAGTGAGATTTATTAATAAGACAGTTTTTTGAAAAAGCATTTTAATATGACATGCCAGATTCAGTCATAACGTCTATGCTGGGTTTAGGGTGTTACACCCAGCTCTAACCAACCCATCAGTCCTGGCCTTTTTCTTAGGCCTCTATACTGAACTCGAGGGCTCCGAATCCCTCTTGTTCTTACTCCTCTCAGGATCTCTGTTTTGGCGCTTAGTGCGTTTAACCTCTTCGACGATCTTCGCCTTCTCTACCAGAACAGAGAACTCTCGCTCCCTCTGTGGAGCTATCAGTACCTTCAGATTATCCTTAAGGCTGTCCTCAAAACAAACACATCTATTATATTCAGATGCCACCATACCATGCGCATAGCTGCTCAGTCTCAGAAATTTGGCCTCATACTCGGCCACTAATCGGTCTCCCTGAGTGAGGTTCACAAACTCACGCCTACGAGCATCGATGTAACTTGCTCCCATACACTTACCTTGGAAGGCAGACTTAAAGAACTCCCAAGACAAATGATCGGGCTAAGTTCCCTCCTTAACAGTTAGCCAACATTGGTAGGCCTCATCGCAAAGCAACGAGACTGCACCCTTCAATTTCTGCTCAGGGGTATAGTTCAAATCATCCATTATCTACTCAGTTGCCTCCATCCAGTACTCAGCCACATTAGGGGCGACTCCAGTGACACCCCTAAAAAGTTCAGCTCTATTGGACCGGAGTCGTTCTGTAGCTGACCTTCGGTCCCTAGATCTAGTGTTGGGCCAAGCGACCCTCTCCAGTACCCTTAACATAGCCTGGGACAATGTGTCGTCCCTAGCCATGCAATATTGAGACCTAGTCTTAGTAGTAGGTGACACCGGCGTCTCACTCATATCAAGGTTCGGCATACTGCTCAGAGAAGAGGACTCAACTCGAGCCCCCTACGGCCTCTACCTCGGCTTCTAGTACCATGTCCACGATACCTCGTGCGCTCATGTCTATTCGAATTTATTTGTATTACGAATTTTATGAATCGGTTACAATTTCAATATTTATTAACAGATGTTTTATGTGAAGCAATATCATAAATTCAGAGTTTGTTTACTGCAAGTACAGTCTCTATCAGTTTCAGTTTCACTACAGTTCAGTATAACCTAACTAGAGCGTTTCCAGTACAAACTATCTATAATATCATAACAGTTTATTAGCATACTTACAGGATCGATGCCAGAGACTCAGTGTACAACATTCTTAGTCAAGTCATTTCAAATCATTTGAAAATCAGTTCTTTAAAAAAAAAGTTTTAAAACCCAAAATCCACAGTTGAGTTTTACAACCTGGTTCTGATACCATTAAATATAACACCTCAAACCCGGCCTCGACGTTATGGCCAAATATGGCGATGTCACATGGAATGGGATGTGAAATCGAATTTATCAAGTTAAAACAGTTTTCATTTATTAGCTTTTGTTTGTCTCTCATTAATTTCAAAATTATTTTCTTGTTAATTTGATTCGTTTGAAAACATATTCTGTAGCGGAAGCTTTTAAAACTATGATATTTAAAGAAAACCGTTCGCGTTTAGGTAAAACGTTGTTTTTAATTAAACCGAGTTTTCTTTGTATTTTACAGTTTAAAAGTCCATAAAAACAATTTAAATCCAAAATAAAGGCAAACAATCCAAAAGTCTCAAATTACATCAAAAATAGGAAACAAAAACCATAAATGAAATTAAAGCAGTTCAATAGACATGTGGTCATTGTTGAGTCCTCTGCCGCACCATTCTATTTAAGTCTAGGGATTACCTATACAGATAAAACAGAAAAGGGTGAGCTTATGTAAACTCAGTATGTAGTCCCTACAGAAGACATGCATACAGTCAGATAACAGTTGTCAGTCAAATGCAGCCTGGGGCCGAAGCCCATTACAGGTTCAGATACAATTTAAGCCTTAGCCCATTTAGATACAGTTTAGGCCTTAGCCCATTCATATACAGTTTTAGGTATAAATTAAGGCCTTAGCCCATCTTAGATACAATATGCATACAGTAACATAAATCAGTATCCTACCCACCAGCCTCTACACACCATCTCTGACCATCCCTACACACATGTGAGGTTTAAAACACCCACCTAGCCCGACACACCAAGTCGTACCGAATGCGGCACATATCAGTAATATTGCAGCTGAGTTACCAGATAATAGACATGAAAGCCTTTCAGTACACTTCCTCCAATAATCAATCCTCCCACCCCAATGCAGCTGCAACTAAACATGTTCAATCCAGACATACAGAAATACATGCTTACATGCTAGAATTCAATTATCAGTCATACATACGGATCAGTAAACATGCAAAATTTTTAACATGCTCAATACATATATTTTATATTCAGGTCACATGATTTATGGTCTAAGTAGCGGTTACCAACCTTATAGTAGGTCCACAGTCAACTTGGGCGACCCGTGCACCCCTAGGAAACATTTTAGCTAAATGGGCCCACACACCTTTGTGATTTGCCCGTGTGATCCCACACGGCCGTGTGGCTCACATGCCTAGATTGGCCTTGGCCCATGTAGATCACACGGCCTGGCCCAAATTCCCACACGCCCGTGTGGACCACACGGCCCAATTCAGTTTAGCCCGTGTGGCCTACATGGCTACACTTCAGCCATCACACGATCGTGTGCTGAGCACGGCCATGACTTCGTCGGCCATACTGTCGTGTTGTAACACACGGCCTACCACACGGGCAACCACACGCTCGTGTGGCATCGACAATTTGCAATTTCGGCTTCCCCAAATCTCGTTTTCTGCATTTTTGGGTACACACCTGGATTATTTTCTTAGCTAACGCAATCCTGAGACAATCAGACCTATAATTGACATACCAAAGCTCAGGATCAAACTTAAATCACGATTAATTTGAAACTACGAAATAAAAAAAAAGTCATTCGAGCATCCTACACTTACCCCAACTCTCCGTACAATTTTGATTACAAATTCGCGAGAGGAGAGACCCAAACTTCACGATTTGCCACTGCAAAAAAAAAAATACATATACCTAAGTCCCGATAGGGAAACAGTAGTTACAGAATGCTTAAAAATTTCACTTACCACTTGAACGATGGATAACGAAAAACTCAAAAATGCAAGAATTCCAGAGCAAAATCGGCAGAATTGGAAATATAACGAAATTTAGGAAAAAGAAAGAAGAGGAACAAACGTCAACTATTTTTGGGAAAGAGGGGAAAATTTTGGGAAAGAAAAGAAATTAATTTTGAAAACAAAAAGGATTTTATCAGATTAACTCCCAAATCCCATATTTTTCTCCCACTAATCCCCACTGCCAGAAACCCTACTCCACCGAAACTTTACAAGCCTACAGAGCAAAAATACTTACAATCTCGCTTGCACAAAGACTCAAACACAAGACCTTCAACAAAATAACACTCAACTTAACCACCAAACCAGCAGGCCCATTCTGATACAATTCTACCAATAATTAAATATAAGTCCATTGAGCAAGTATAAAGCTTAAGTCAGAAAAATACCAAAATTTGCCAAAGACAAGGCTTGAACTTGGGACCTCTCTCACACACCCAAAACACTTAACCACTAAAGCAGACACATAGTTGTGTCAAATTTACAAAAGCCAAAAATAAAAATTTTTGGGGTGTTACGTGAAATATCGACATTGATTATTTAAATTGATTATTCTTTTTTTATTAAAGATATTAAAGATTTGTTATTTCTTTTGTTTACTTCCTTTCATTTTGTTTATTTTTTTCAATACTAAAATTAACCATATTCAAATGATAAGTGATAAGTGCAAAACAAATTATAATGTTTCTGGAATACATATAATAAAAATAAATAAATAAAAATGCATAATTGAACAAGCGGTTTTACTTTGTATAATAGAATAAATGGTTCCACTTAATATCAAAACTCAATAAGTTGAACTAAATTAACCTTTTTAAAAAATTCATAATTAAACAAATGTTTTTACTTGATATCAAAATTCAATAAATCAAACTAAATTAAGCTTCTGAAAATGTATAACTAAATAAACGGTTTCACTTAATATCAAAACTTAATAAATTGAACTAAATTAGCCTTTTTAAAAACACATAATTAGATAAAGATTTTACTTGATAATTAATCGAGCTAAACTAACCAAATTTATTCAATTACAATCAAGTTTTAGTGCAACTAATGCTAAACCCTAATTATTGAGTTAAATTAATCATTAAAATGTAAGAATTAATTTGAATGTCATAAAATATGTACAGTAATAAACTTGAAATTTTATAGACTGAAATGGAAACAAAAAAAACCCTTTCAAATTGATTGCAAAAAAGGAATGAATATTCAACCAAACTATCCTAATAATCAACACCATGGAACATTATGAAACCAAAACCGATTTAATATCTAAGGATCAAAAAAGATCTCATACATACTCCATGAGCATACAAGTTAAACATTTAGGAAAACAGTTTGCAAACTGCATATGAGAATGAAGGCTTTAAATATAGGACAATGAAGGCTTTAACAGTTTGCAAGTAGCATATCCAGAGAAAGACAATAGCATGCTCCATTCTCAACTCCATTCTGAACTCCATTTACAACTAAACAGCCTGTTAAAATTCAACTCGATTCTCAAAGTATCTACCAAATAAAATGTGGGGGTATTTAGTATATCACGATATTTCCAAGCATCAAATATCAAGCAAAGAGAAAGCATCAGTTTTAAATATAACTGCTATTACCTTTACAAACTTTGGAATGCTTAATTTGGTCTGACCAAAAAAGAGAAAGAATAGATAATTTGGAGCTCAGTAACTGCCCTACAAAACCATGCTCTATATCAAGAACTTGCTGATGTAAAAACTCAACTATACTAGCCTTAGTCAACAAGGGAAAACGATTGTCTACACTGATATGGGCTAAACACCATTGTAAGGCACATATTTATACATGGGAAGCCCTTAATAACTTAAAAGCATATCTGAGTTTCGGTAGGTAAAAATTTTAGCACACAATGGTCACCATCAATATATCACCCAAAATCTCAAAATCATCTAACACAAACAAAATCATTACTTCGATTAATTCAAGTCAAGAACAAACAATAGTTATGGATGAACAAATATCAGAACCAAAAAAAATGATGGATCAAAAGCCAAGATTTCTACCATAAAGTTTAGTGTGGATATAAGGCAAACCAAAAGGAGAGGAATAACTGAATTTAATATTTTTTATTCAATCTTCAATATTTTAAAGTTTTTATTCTAAGGATCTAGGCACAACTATCTCATGACTCACAATTTAACTAAAAAATTGCATGCAAGTATTGTGCTTAAAAGTGTTCATGAGCAAGGTGACTCGGCTTGCTATGGGTTGGAATCGACTTTAGTTTTTTCAATTTTATAATGGCCTGACTTGACCTAATTTTATTGTAAAAAATTAAATAGGATAGACGCAAGCCTATGAGCACCTCCAAATGCACTCTAACCTCAATCTTACACAACACAAAATGAAAGTGTAAAATGAAAAGCTTGGTCAATAGTAGCACTTATAATTAAGGCCACAACTAAAAAAAAAAAAATAGATTCAACATAACAATGTAATAAATTATAGAGATAGTATTGCATAAAACAATTACATCACATTAGCATAAGCCTTTTTCAATCAAATCATGCCACCTTATTGCATTTCTAAAAAAAGCTAATTATTTATTAATTTAATCATTAATGAATAGTTGAATTAATTTTTTATCATTTAATTGCCACATGTAATGTATAACATGATTTTTTTTAGTTTTTCAAGATATTTATTGAAGTGAGCCAATAAAATGATAGATTAATTTACTTCACAACATCTTGCATTTTCTAGATGCATAAGAAAGACTCTAAGATTTTGATCTATTAAAAGGAAACTACTACAATTATCTTTCAACGTAAACTTGAGATAACTTTTATTTTAATTACGAAATGCAAAATTTTAATAGAAAAAAATAAAAGATAAGAAAGTTGAAATTATACCTATTAACTTGTTATTGGTAAGAGAAAATGTTTGAAGAGAAGTTAATTTTTCAATAATGGAAGGAATTTCATCTGAAACATATAATTAAATTAATTAAAATTTACAAATAAATAATCCATAAATTGCAAACAGCAGCACAAACTTAAAAAGGGAGAGGAAGCTAGTTTTTTTTCATAAAGTTGGGTTAATATTTTGATTGTAAGGAAAAGGTATAAGACAAATCATGTTTAAGCCATAAAGTTGGGATAGTACATCCATTGGCAAGATGATGGTCTATGGTTGTTTAAGTCAAAAGTATTATATTAAGAAATTAAAAAAAAAAGTGTACAATAATTAAAAATATATAACAATTGAAAATAGAAAATCATATTTATATGCTAAGTTTTTATTAGAAAAATCAATGAATTTAAGAGAGGTTATATTTGTAATATTTTTTGGAATTTCACCTAAAATATATAATTAAATTCATAGCTTACTGGTACAACTCATGTAGTGTGTTTATCTCTTATTCAATAATAGGAACTATGGTTGAGCAAATATTAATTAAACAAATAAATAATAAGGCAAAGATTCATAGTTTCGGATTTTTTTCTCAAATCTTAGATTTCTAATCTTTGACTTATCTTTAGTTTGTTTATTGTTCAACACTTTCTTCACTAATACCAATCATCATCTTTCTTGTTAACTTAATTCTAAGTTTTGAAATATATAAAACAACCAAGATATATGGATACTACTAGTGCCACATGTTTGTATATATAGACATATCTTTTTGAAAATTTTACCACACAATTGTAACCATTAATATATCATCCAAAATCTCAAAATCATCAAACACAAAAAATTATTACTTCAATAAAATAACTATTTGACCATTTTTTTAAAGGTATGATTATGTAACATTATATATCTGAGTTTCGGTAGGGATAGGATTTTGCTAAATGAAATAATAAAAATTGAGCTAATAGAGACAAAATCAGAAAATAAAGGACTTCTAAATGCAAGAACAAACGAGATGAGAAATGAAACAAAACCTGCCTATCATTCCTTTTTCCCATCAAAATAAAAAATGAAATAAAATGCTTGACCTTTTTTTTAATTTTTCTCGAGAGACAAATAGGAAAAACTTATCGATTGTTGCGACAGAGGAGTGTTGACGGCAATGCAGTGGAAGGGACAGTCGACGGTGATGCAGCAGATGGTCGAGGAAAGATTTTGGGGTTTTGATTTAGGGAATAAATTTAGGGATTTGGGAAAAATTTTTAGGGGAAAAAGTAAGGGATTTCGGGAATATAAGTTGGGGATAAAACTGAGCAGAGCAAAACGACACCATTTCGTTTAAAATAAAATGATACTTTGCAGCATTTTTCTCATAGCGCCGCTAATGCTTGACCTTTTACGGTGTTTTTCTCATAAACTCTGCTAATGCTTGACCTTTTACGGTGTTTTTTTCTCATAAACGACGCTATTGCTTTACCTATTGCGGTGTTTTTCTTTTAGTGCCACTAATGTATAATATTTATGGCGTTTTCCGTCCAAATGCCACTAAAAATGCCGCTAAAACATTAAAATCCTATAGTGTTACTTATCCTCCATATTCATACACAACATGGTTTTAGACACAACTCAGAGCAAACACGAATGTGGTTCAAGCAAGCAACACAACATCAGCGATTACCTAAAAGTCGAGTACAAAGACTCACCTTGCTTTCTTTATCCTCAATCACTTAACTTTTCCAAATGCTAGAGCCTCCTTCGTACTAGCAGTTAAGCATAACAACCATTTATCAGTTAACTCAAAGGTATTCAAACCTTAAAAACCCAGAATCCATGATTATACAGAAACTTTTTAAGAAGTCTTACTTATCTTTCCTTTAATCTACAAGTACAGTGAGGTTTAGGGCTTACCAGCTTAACAATTTCTCAGCTTTCTAGACTCTGAGCCCCACATTTACCACCTCATGTAGAGCTTTCTTGAACATCCTCTTCTTCTTTGGAGCAACCGAAGAATACATTGCAAAAAAGAAGGAGATTTTTAGCTAAATTTAGGAGGATTCTTTCCTCTCCACACACATATATATATAGCCAAAGTTTGCATGGTCTTCTTAGTTCATTTTATCCAATTACTGCTAATTATGTTGTCTCCCACTAGGAAGATAGTTTGTTACAAACTAACTAAACTAGAATTCACATCCACCTAATCACAATTCAACCACTAAAATTTTTTAATTTCCCAATGAAGCCCGTCAGTTCACTAATCTATTCAATTAAATCCTAAATTTCCTTTAATTTCAGGACATAAGAGAAAACTGAGTGTGGCATTTAGCATTTCGGTGCTCTTTGTTCAACACTTTGGTGCTCTCTGCTCAGCACTTCAATGCTCTCTTAGGTGGTGTAGTTAACCGTGTATCCAAATTTAATTTACTTTAGTTCTTCGGGCTAAAATAAAAAAAATAGAAAATAGAATTAAACATAAATGAAATGGGAGACAAGATTGAATATGAATTCAATTAATATGTTTACAAAATGAGCAAAGTTAAATTGCATGTTATAAAATGGCATGGATGTACTTGTATATGAATTGAGCTCTGCAATCTTATTGTATTAATGAACTAACCTATTGGTTATTTTGTGAAGTCGTATATCTGTACATAAGGATGCCAAAGGAATGTCATGATTTGTACAATTGTGTTTCAATTACCTAAACTAGCTGTAATGTCAAGGTAAGTTAAGTTAGTTTTGCATAGAATTACTAAGCATTTAAAATGCTTACCCGTTATCTTGTTTTTTCCTTGTAGATCATCGATTTGCATAACATGTTGGTCGGATCACCATGAAGCTCACACTATCCTATTGTTGAATTGGTAAACTCTTACTCAATTTATGCTCGGTATTGTGGCATGTACCTAGGTGTTATAAATATGAATTTATTTGGAAATGATAGTTTAGTTTGAATCATGGTCAATGGTTAATCTTTGATTAAGTTATTGCTTATATGCATGTGTTGTTTAGTAACATGTTTTGGCATCTTGAATTGGCTTATAAATGGTAGATTTGAATATGGGATGATATGGTAAAATGATTATTTTGAATGGTTATTTTGGTTGTGTATTGGCTTGATGAAATGATAGTATTTTGTGGCTATATGTATGATTATTTAACTAGAAATGGTGTAAGTAGATTAAAATTTAATTAATGCCAACTGAGGCATATTGGTTAATTGGTTAGATGTTGGATGATGCTATACTTAGAGTATGTGAATTAGCAAATCATGTGTGGTATGGTTGGTATTCAAGTAACATGATAGAGTTATGGTATGCCATAACTAAATGCTAATTTGAATGGCATATTTGAACATGGATTGAAATGGTAAGATGTTGGTTTTAATTGGCTTAAAGGCATGTTAGCATAATTTGAGTTTGTATAAGTGAATTTGATTTGTCCTAGTGTAAATTTTGGCTAATTGATTTGAATGGTGTAAATTAGTTATAATGAAATGTTCAGGTATGTTTTTGGAGTGGTTTGGTGCATGTATAAGCGTGCATTATATATTAATTATATACATTGTTGTAGTTGGCATGAAATAGGTACCAAAAGGAAGACTTTTGCAAGCTTCACAAGAAGTATCGATTCCTTTGATAAGGGTGTTGGTGCTTTAACAAATTTTCTTGATTTTTAAAACAACAGAATCTCAAAATGGTATCGATACAGAGGTAAGGTACCAATACCATGAAGAAGGTATCAATACTTTACTACTAATATTGATCCTTTTATTTTAATGTTAATTTTTTTTAAAACATTAAACTAAATTTTGTATCGGTACCAGGTGAGGGTATCGATACCTGATCTGGAGATTTTGATAATTTTACAATTTGGTCCCATTTCATGCTTAGGTATACAAAATAACTTCTGCAAGCTCGATTAAGGCTTGGATTTACCTGTGTATTATTATATGTAGGTGTTTAGGATATGATTGAATATTTGAATGATTTATTTAAGGTGTATTTGAGCTGAAATTTTCAAAATGTTACAAAAGGTCCCTATTTGATCTCAAGTTGAATTAAAACATTTGTATGTTTGTATTAAAACCCGGGAAATCATGTTGTTGATGTTTTGTATTGTGTTGCTATTAATTGTATGAATGATGATGTGAAATAATGATATTATTGTGAATTTTTGTTAGCAGTTTTTCTGACAAAAGATGTGACATCCTGTAGCTAGGATCCAAAGATCGGGTTGAGCGAAAGGTTTTACATAAGTTCCATCTTTTTTCCTATTAATTATAAACTCATTTAGTCACAAAGCCATTCCACTATAGTATCATGACTATGCTCTCCCCAATGGCATACCATTAAGCAACTAGATCAATGTTTGTCTGATTACCTTGCCATAAGCATGTTACCCTCATATGATATCCTTAATCTATTTGGGATATTATCCATTGTCCCAATATGATCCTATTTTATCTCATGGTAACCATTACATCTATCTTCATAAAAAGTCAATTACTATCAAATAGTAATCAAGTCATTCATCACAAAGATGAATGACCCGTGACCACATTTACTCTTCATCAACCATGTAATGCCAATGATAGGATATCATTTACCCATGTCTTGGGATATGAATTCCATTATTTTGAATGAAGTTACATATTGCAGAAGTCATATACCCAACGCACCATCTTTCGATTCCTTATCTATTTGGACTCAGGTTTTTACTTACATCAAAGTATACGAGTCCTGCATATATAGTTTGTCATCCACTCACGATTTAGGTATGCCACACCATGAACATCACAAATGAATAAATCCATAAACAAATTCAAAATCTATTTTTATTGGGTCTAGTCCGATGTTCTTTTAATCCAATTGGTCACATCTAGTCTCTATTTTCTAGGAGTCATCTGCTTCGATGCCTAAGACAAGGCATCTCCCCAATTGGACTTGATAGGTGGCATACTAGTCTTTCAATGGGTTTGCACATTTTTTATTAGACTGAGGACATGTTTAGGTTTGTCTACTAATACAAGTTATGTTTCCGTATTACAATCTGACCACATAAGATCGTTTAGTATTAGTTTAAATATTAAGCAAACAGTGAGCCAATATTTGTTTTTATTTTGCTTTGCATGCAAAAACCATATGGGGAAAATTATACAAAATATATTAATGTAATCCTTGCATTTGTTTTATTAACTAATCTGTTCAAAAAAATTACAAGTTTACAAATGAATATAATACACTTAGGGCACCAGATCCAACACTATCATACTATAATGAATATGTAACATCCTAGCGTGTAGTCCTACAATAGATTTTTTGGCGGGGTGATATTCGCTTAAGTACATCTTTTGGTGCATAGAGCGGGTGTATTCCATTATGTGTGTGTAAGATAATGGTGGTTTAATATCATATTTCCGTGTTTGTTGGTGTAGGATGCCAGTCAAGTAAAAAAGTATGTGAAATGAGTTCATGCTTGAGGGGGTAGTGCGCCCTTTTATTTGTAGCATTGTGCAAGTTAAGTTGCAAGGTAAGCTGGTTAGAAACCAATTGGTTGTAAATTAAGGTACTCAATTAGGTTTCTCAAAAGTTGTAGACCTTTGGAAAAGATAATTCAGAAAGGATGTAACAATTCAATAAGGATGTGATGCATGTCAGGTTCAACTATGAGTCATGGGTCAAATATATATTATGATATGGACTTAAGAAAAAGGGAAGTTTCTCTCTTCTTTCTTCCATTTAAAAAAATTAAATATATTTTTGTGATTTCCTTAAAAATGAGTATAGTTCGCTCTTGTTAAGTTGAAACTAAGGATTTGAGTTCATTTAGAAGGTTTTTTCATATCCTGGGTAAGCATTATAATATTGCATGTTAACATCTAAAAGAGTAAGCATGTTTTATGTGATTGTAGTAAAATAAAGAAATAAGTCTTTGCATGGGGGTCATGCGTGCTTAAGATGATGATATATAGTATTTTCATGAGTTTTCATGGTGTTCCTATGTTTTATATGCAATGGTGGCTGAAGTTACATATTGAAAGCTGAATCTAGAGTTTAAGCTATTATCGATGGTGGTCAAGTGAGTCTCTATATTGACTCTTGCATGGGTACTGTTCATACCATGATAATTGTGGAAAACTAATTGAATGGCAATGACGAGATCATGAAAAATGTAGTTTGAGATGGATGATGTATGAGTAATGTAGAGTGAAGTATGGTTGCACCTGAATGTCTAGAATGCATGATGTGAGATGTGTGTTATGTTGGTTTTATATGGGTAGATTCAGTTGTGCTTAGTTTGTTTCGATACATAAAGAGTCAGTAAAGTGAGTTTATGTATGTTCTCGGTAGAGTTGTCTAAAAGAGGTCTATCAGGACTTTAACCATGAACTCTGAAATGAAACTTTGAAAGAAAAGTACATGGTCATGGTACCCTCTAAAAGGAATTAAAGGATGGTGATTACCCAATGGGGTTCTTTACATGTCCCAGGATGATGATGGTCAAACCTCACGTATTGTGAGTTTAGACAAATCTATGTCGTAAACACATCAGGAAAGAATGAGCCTCTATGGTGAACTATGAAAGAATAAGCCTTTGTGGCGAACTATGAAAGAATAAGCCTTTGTAGCGAACTACGAAATAATAAGCCTTTGTGGTGAACTATGAAAGAATAAGCCTTTGTGGTGAACTACGAAAGAATAAGCCTTTGTGGTGAACAATGAAAGAATAAGCTTTTTTGGTGAACTATGAAAGATTAGCCTTTATGGTGAACTCTGTATTAAGCTATATGGCATATCCTGCATGACCTTTAATCATGATTAGAAGGACTAGAATAAGCTAGAGTGTTTGATGATTTCGAGGTAAGGGCCAAGTAAATTCAAGAAATGATTGAAGATGGTAGTTTGAAGAGATAACGAGATGAATAAACTTTCATTGAAAAAAAATCTGAATAAAGGTTGCGTCTGATAATTTGAAGAAGGGCATCTGCCTATAAACAATAATAGATAAGAGTGGTGAAGGTTAAGGTTAGGTATGAAAAGCAACTTTGAGCAATGGTTTACAAAGAATATAGGTAAGAATCCATGATCAAGATGAGCTGAAAGAGATTCCTGAGAGAATAAAGTTATTGATATATGATGATAATGAATTCATACTAGGATATAACAGATAGAAGGAATGAAAATGTTTTGCAATTTGTGTGACACTCATTGTGATAGATAATGGATGATGAAATAAGAGAAACTGGAGGTGATGAACTACCTAGTACTTTACGAAAATCATGACTAAGTTATAAGATATTATTTCTCATTGGGTTCTTATGAACTTACACGGGGTTACACTTTATGTTTCAGGTTGAGTGTGAGTATGCGCCAAGAGGGATGATGCCAGGACTATGCCGAAAGAAGTGGTGTGTCGGGTTATTATGCATACAGAGCAAGTTTAGTGGTGTGTTCAAAGTCTGAAAGGTCACTTAGAAAACCATATCTTGGGATAATTGTAATAGATTAGGATTTCGAATTAAATATCTTTGTAATTAAATTATCATGTACCACAGTTGTATCTACCTATTCTAAATATATATTTGTGTAATTTAGTTTGATTCTGTATCAAGTTAACTTGTCAATTAATTTTAATTTGTATAAGTAGAATAAGCTTTGTCTGTATTTGTGTGGTAATACCCAAGATCCAGATTCGACAAATCGAATTGGGTTGAGGGTGTTACAGAATAGATAAATATTGCATGTTTTTCCTTTTTTTTAGTTCAATTTTGTTTCATGCCTCAATTGGGTACAATCCTCAGAATACTTTCGTATTTCATTGTAACAAAAACTATATTACAATTTGAACTGTATACTTGTAGCACATGACATTCCTATTTATATTAGCAAAATTTAAATGCCTTGGTGCATGCACACTGAAAAGCAGTCACCTTTATTAATTGATTTCAAACGCATGAGCAAATACATGGATTATTATCTCAATATGCTCACGGGACTCCTATGCCTCTGGAGCAAGTGTTAGTTCCCACAGATGCCCAATGCTCTAGGGTTACTATCTAATTCATCGATGCACCTCATAGACACCCAGTGCTCTGGAGCTAATGATATGTTCTCACGAACACCTAGTGCTTTAGGGAGCTATCGAATACGTTTGTATGCATTCATAGACATTCAACGCTTTGGAGCTAGTAATGCTTTCTCACGGGTACCCAGTGCTTTGAAAAACTTATTAACATACGCTTACGAACGCCAAATGGTCTAGAGTTAGTAACATGTTTTTCCCATGGACATCCAACGCTCTAATGAAACTACTCAATGAATTACCCTCCTATTTCCGTTTCATATTACAAGCATACACTTTTACATATATTGTTTTTGAAAATGTCATTAATATGACAAGTATAATTATACGCTTTGTATCTATTTATCAATCATACAATCATAACTCATTTATAATTCTCACCACAATATTCGTATAAACACACACTTACTATTTACCATACAATTGCTCAATTAATAACTTAATTACAGTATGTAGTAATTTACTCAATGAATATGCTTAACTAAGGGCAAATTATACTAACACAAACTATATTCGGTATTCATTGTCCATTTTCGTCTTTCCTTTGTCCCTTGACCTTTCGACCTCGTTTTCAACCTTATTCAATAGACCATGTATATAAAATATTTAAATTCCTACTTATAAACATATAATATTCAATTTAAACCTATTTTGCATTCTTTTCAATTTAGTCCCTTATAACCTTATTATCCGAAATATTCATATTTTACCATCTACCTGATCGAATCTAAATTTTACTTCGTAATTAAACTCTAAGAACCTCAAATTATTATTTAGCAATACATCCCAACATTTTCTCCCTTACAATTAGGTCCCTAACAATTCAATAATGACCATAAAATTCTAATTTAATTCAAATTTTCCAAGTTAACCCACTTCACTATCAACATGATCTTACAAAAAACTAAGCTTAGTCACCGTTCATCTCATGGTTTCTAGCTTCCTATCACTATGTAACCTTTTATGGCAATTCACACTAATTCTCAAATTTTCAAAATTTATCAAATGGGTTTGTTACACTAAGTTTTCTACTATCAAAATCTATAAGAATTTGTTAAAAAAATTAACTTACCTTGAATTTTTGGTCGAGAATTGGAGATTAATTTAGCCCCATTTTTTTCCTTCTCTACATTCCGCTATAGGAGAAAGATGACAAGAGTGTTGTCATTCTCTCCCACTCTCTTACATATTTATATATCCAATTTATATTTAAATATAATCATTATTATCAATGGCTATTATTTCATAAGTCTCAACATGGTAAATTGATGGCCTTGATTAAGTAAAGCCATTAACCACATTTAATTATAGGCAAATTTCCCTTAGGTCCTTGGTCAAATTAAATCCAAAGGGCTTGATTAAATCTTTAATCTAATTTAAATAGTTTAGACCACTTCAATTTAATTCCTGTACTATTTTCTTTAATCAAATTTATAAATATTTTTATAAATGTCATCACTAATTTTCATCATTAACTTATGAATTTTTTTATTTAGTACTCAGACTATATCAATTCAATAAAATTTGGCCTATTAAATCGATTTTTTTTACACTGACGAAAATCAAGTCGTTATAGATCGTGTTTGGTGCATGAAGTAGACTATAATCTAGCTACCCAAGATTCCTCGCTGCAGCAACTTAAAGACTTCTTATATATGGTAATGAATAGACTGACACAAGTAGATGCCAATAGACGAGTTATTGAATATAAAGTAGTAGATTGGGTATATCTCAAGCTTTATCCTTACTGTCAACAATCTGTCATTAAACGAGCTTGTTAACAGCCTGCTAGAAAATTCTATGTGCCATATTAGGTCGAAGAAAAAATTGGACAAGTTGCTTACAAACTCAATGTAACACCCCTAACCCATACCCGTAGCTGGAATAGGGTTATGGAGCATTACCAGAGTTTAAAGATCAATTATAGTTAATTTATGTCGTTTACTATTCATTTTCAAAAATCAAGCACAGTCAATCATAATGTCCCTTATATGGGTCCTCGAGGCCCAAAATACATATTATAATCGAGTCGGGACTAAACCGGGATCACAAAATTTTTTTCCGAAATCTCAAAATTTTTCTTAGGTGGAAGGGACACATGCCCGTGTGGCTCATATGGCCAATGACACGCCCATGCCCCAAGCCGTGTGGGCATTCGATGTGAGGGACACAACTGTGTTCCAGCTCGTGTCCTTACCCGTATAACTCTCTGAATTGGGTCACACAGCTAGCCACACGCCTATGTGCTAGACCATGTGGACAATTTAATTTTCAAAAATTAGATGCAGGGGTTACACGACCAAGACACACGCCCGTGTGCTCAATTTTGAGCATTCTGTTTCTTAATTTTTAATATGCAAGGGACACACGGCCAAACCACATGCTCTTGCGCGTGGCCATGTGTCACACAGGGTTAAGACATAAGCCCACGTGTTTGCCCGTGTGGACAAAATAAGACAATTTTTGCAAGCCTTATTTTTCACCATTTTTTACATTACATCTACATGAACACTTCAACATATTTTCAAACCAATTTGGTATATATAAACCAAGCCAAAAACAAGTATTATATATGTTATATTAATACATATGATCAAATGTTTAAATTTCCCCAATTACATTTATGTTTATTTGGAAGTTATTCAATTATACTAACTCAAATCCGTTCATCATTTGATTTATATATATCTTTTACCATTTAGCCATTCCAACATACATCAAACATGATATGGACTTATATAATTACATCAAAATATACTTTCCACTAGCCATTCCAATGGCTAGTTACAACTAAGCATTTCATCATTTTACCTAACTTAGCTTATGCATGCCATTATACTAAAATAAGTTTGCTATTTGTACCAAAACGGGATGAAGTATAGTGTGATGATGCTCTGACCGATTTCCAACCCTAGTGATCTTCCGAGCACTATAAAACAAAGGAAAATTAAACAGAGTAAGCATTTAATGTTTAGTAAGTTCGTATAACAAGAATTTAACTTACCAATCATGCTCGTATAAATAAATATATATAACATGCATCCCAAAACATTTTAGCCAAACGCCTAAGCACAAGTTCTCATCAAACAAGTTAGTCTTATAATTCTCATGAATATCAAGAAAACCGAGTTAAGCTCATCATATAAAAATTTCCAAGTATTTCAGTGTATCTGAGAGATAACTCATATTTAGCTCATATTTTCTTTCATCAGGAGTTTAGTCCATTGAATCATTGAAATATCGATGGATACCTAGATAGTATACTTGAGGTATACAAATCAATAATCTATCAACTCATGTTCAGAGGTACCCATAAGGGCACATAATCAGGAAGCACACTCTCGAGCTATATATCAAGATGCTCATATGAGCCATATAGTAGTAAAGAGGTTTGGGTATTGCTTTCTCATGGTATTCTCTAGTTCCCAGGTAGCCTCTTCTACAGCATGTCATTGCCAGAGAACTTTTACTAAAGCTACATTTTTATTTCTTAACTCTTTTGTATCACGTGCTAGGATTTTGATTGGTTCTTCACTATAAGTCATATCAAGCTGAATCTCAACTTCTGTCGGAGAAATTACGTGTGGAGGACCTGATCGGAACCATCGTAACATGGACACTTGAAAAACATTATGAATTATATCAAGCTCTGGTGGTAATGCCAACCGATAAGCAACAGGTCTGATTCTTTCAATAATCTCATATGGCCTGATGAACCGTAGACTCAGTTTTCCTTTACGGCCAAACTAGAGAACTTTCTTCCAAGGTGACACTTTCAAGAATACCTTGTCACTGACCTAAAATTCCATCTCTTTTCGTTTAAGATCGGCATAAGACTTTTGACAATCAGAAGCTTCTTTTAAACTATCCTGAATCACCTTTACCTTTTCTTCTGTTTCACGGACTAATTCAACTCTGTGTATCTTTTTCTCACTAAGCTCTGTCCAATACAATAGAGTTCTACATTTACAACCATACAAAGCCTCATACAGTGCCATTTTAATGTTGGACTGATAACTATTATTGTATGCAAATTTAACCAAAGGCAAATACTATACCCAATTACTTTCAAATTCTAACACACAGCACCGAAGCATATCTTCTAAAATTTGAATCACACGTTCTGATTGACCGTCAATATGAGGATAAAATGCAGTGTTGAAATGTAACTGTGTACCCAAAGCTTCTTGCAACTTATTCCAGAATCGAGCTGTAAACCGGCGATCTCTATTAGAGATAATGGAGACTGGTACTCCATGTAGTCTGAAAATATCAGAAACATATAATTCAGCCAATCTATCCAAGGATAAATCCATACATACCTGAATAAAGTGTGCAAACTTTGTTAGACCATCAACAATTACCCAAATAACATCTTTCTTTTTTGGAGATAAGGGTAATCTAGATACAAAATCCATGGTAACTCTTTCCCATTTCCATTACGGTATTGTAACTGGCTGTAATAATCCCAAAGGTTTCAGCTTTTACTTGCTGACATATCAAACATTTAGATGCAAATTCAGAAATATCATGTTTCATTCCCGACCACCAATACATCTTTTTCAAATCATTATACATCTTGTTACTACCAAGATGAATAGACATTGCACCATTGTGAGCTTCATACAAAATCTTCTGTACAATTTCTAAATTCTTCGATACACATATCCTACTTCTGAATAACAGACAACCATCAGACCCAATTTGAAATTCTGAATCAGAATCCAACTCGCATTGTACCCGCCTAGCTTGTAATTCATCGTCACTCTTCTGAGCTTCACAGATTTGTTGTAAGAGTATTGATCTAGCTTTTAACTTAGCTATGATTGAACCATCGTTTAACAATGACAATCGGGTATTCATTACTCGCAAAGTAAACAAAGACTTTCTACTTAAGGCATTACTAACCACAATAGCTTTTCCCGAATGATAGTTAATAACTAGATCATAATCTTTTAATAACTCAAGCCATCTACGCTATCTCAGATTCAAGTTTTTATGCGACATCATATGCTTCAAACTCTTATGATCAGTGAATATGTGACATTTTTTACCAAACAAGTAATGCCACCAGATTTTCAATGCAAATACAATAGCTGCTAACTCTAAATCATGTATCAGGTAATTTCTTTCATGTGGTTTTAGCTGTCTAGAAGCATAAGCTATTACTTTACCTTATTGCATCAATACACAGCCTAAACCATTTAAGGATGCATCACTATAAATTACAAATTCTTTACCCGACTTAGGCTGAACTAGCATAAGTGCTTTAGTCAACAAGGCTTCTAATCTATCAAAACTCTGCTGACATTAATCAGACGACTCGAATTTACATCTTTTTGCAACAATCAAGTCATCGGAGAAGCTATCATTGAAAACCTTTTAACAAACCTTCGATAATAACCGGCTAATCCCAGAAAACTTTTGACTTCAAACACATTTTTCGGTGGTTTCCAATTAATAATACCTGAGATTTTACTCAGATCTACCTTGATACCTTCTACAGAAACTATATGCCCAAGGAAACTGACTTCCTGAAGCCAAAATTCACATTTATTGAATTTGGCATATTGTTGTTTCTCACACAAAATTTGCAGCACAATTCTCAAATGATCATCATGCTTATTTTCATCTTGGGAATATACCAAAATTTTATCAATAAACACCACCCCAAACCTGTCTAGATACGGTCTGAAATTCTATTCATTAAACCCATGAATACTGCAGGTGCATTAGTCAGGCCAAACGACATCACAAGAAACTCATAGTGCCCATACCTGGTTCTAAAAGCTGTCTTCGATACATCTAAGTCTTTCACTCGCAACTGATAGTATCTAGAATGGAGATCTGTTTTAGAGAACACAGTGGCATCTTTCAGTTGATCAAACAGGTCATCAATTCGAGGCAATAGATACTTGTTCTTTATTGTGAATTTGTTGCGTTGTCTGTAATCAATACATAACCTTAGAGATCCATCTTTCTTTTTTACAAACAAAACCAATGCACCCCAAGGTGAAAATTTGGATTGAGCAAATCCTCTGTTAGTAAGTTCTTACAACTGTGCTTTCAACTCTTTTAATTTCATTGGGGCCATTCTATAAGGTGCTATTGATATTGGAGTTGTTCCTAAAACAAGATCTATAGAAAATTCCACATCTCTAACTAGCGGTAATCCAAGCAGTTCTTTCCGAAATACACCAGGAAATTCACAAACAACTGGTACTGACTTAATTCTTTATTTCGATACTTTAGTATCCACCACATATGCAAGATAAGTATCATACCCTTTTCTGACACATTTCTGTGCTGATATTGCTGAAATCACATTAGACAACCCATCCAGTTTATCAGATTCGACCCGGAGTAATTCACTATTCTGACATTTTAACACAATGTAATTCTGTTTACATTTTACCACTACATCATGTTGGGTTAACCAATCCTTTCCCAAAATTACATCAAATTCATCAAAGCACAGCAACATCAGATCAGCCAAGAAACAATAACCCTTTACCATTAACAGACAGCTTTTACAAATTTTATCTACCATCACAAACTGGCCCAGGGGATTTGAGACTTTAACCATGAATTTAGTGGATTCAACAGATAAATTTTTAACTGACACTAAATTTGTGCATATGTATGAATGTGTTGAACTAAGATCAATCAAAGCAGTTATATTAGTATCAAGAAGAGAAAATGTGCCAGTAATGACATCTGGTGTAGAGGCATCTTCTCTTACACGAATAGCATATGTCATTGCCGGTGCTCGTGCTTCAGACTTAACTATTGAATCTTTTGTTGCACCTCGACTACCACTAACATTTCCGGAGTGACGGGGTGGTTTACCTCTTGAGCCAGGATTACTTGGTTTCAGAATCTGAACAACAGTTTTCTCAATCCTTTCCGGAAAATCTTTAAGATAATGGTCAAGAGAACCACATTATAGTAGGCTCCTCTTCTCATATGGCACTCCCCAAAATGAAATTTGTTGTAATGTTTGCATCTAGGTTTGGGGTTACCAACATTTCCAACACTCATTACAGATGGAGATGGAGATATCAGATTAGAGCATTAAAAGCCTTATTCTTTTCCAGAATACCCCATAAATGTGGTAGAACGATCATGGAATTTATTTGATTTCTTTGAAATAGATGCTTGTGACTTCCCCATAAATCTCTTACCAGAAATCTAGGCTTCTCTCTTTGTTTGCCTCTTCTCTTTACTTAATTCCTCAGCTTGTGTCCCTGATCAGCCAGTACTACAAATTCCCTTAGTTTAAGAATTTATGCCAATAGCTTGATGTCTTCATTTAATCCTTCTTCAAAATGTTTACACATATCAGCCTTAGTCGAAACCCATTCTCTAACATACTTGCTTAACTGAACAAATTCCCACTCGTATTCAGATACTATCATATTTCCTTATTTAAGCTCTAGAAATTCTTTCTTTTTCTGATCCAAAAATCTCTGGCTAATATAGTTCTTTTTGAACTCTATTTGGAAAAACTCCCATGTAACATCTTTCCTTGGCACAACAGAAATCAAAGTATTCCACCACTGATAAGCTATGTCTTTCACCAGTGATACAATACATTTTAGGCGCTCAGCTAGTGTGCATACTAATTCATCCAAAACCTTGATTGTATTCTCTAACCAAAATCCAGCCCTTTCCGTATCATCTTCGGCAGTAGCCCTAAATTCTTTGGCTTCATATTTATGGATTTTATCTACAGGAGACTTACCAATTCTAATAGGTTCAACACCTTGTGGCATGTCAGGAACCTTTTGAGGAGTAGGAGGGAGAAATTGTTGTACAGCAGGATTTATTCTTATGAATACTGTGAACCATTCATTCATCATTTGGAAGAAGGCTTCTTTTGCCTCATCACCTCGGCCCTCAGATACGAGCCTTCTATTACTACTAGATGTAGCTCTTTGAACTGAAGCTTGAGTAGTGCTCTCAGCTTCCTCAGATTCAGCTCTAGCTTGGTTGGATGACATAACTATATGAAAAACATGTTTAAAATGGTCAGGAGATATTACACTATCACAAATTATATAATGGCATATATAGCTAAACTCGTACTTGCTATGTTAGTCCGAGAATCGACTAAACCGTAGCTCTGATACTAATAAATGTAATACCCTTAACCCGTATCTGTAGCTGGAATAGGGTTACAGAGCATTACCGGAGTTTATAGATCAATCAAAGTTAATTTAAGTTGTTTATTATTCATTTTCGAAAATCAGTCACAATCAATCATAATGTCCCTTATATGGGTCCTCCAGGCCCAAAATACATTTTATAATCAAGTCAGGACTAAACCAAGATCACAAAAAAAATTTCTCAAACTCTCAAAATTTTTCTTAGGTACAGAGGACACACGCCTGTGTGGCTAGGCCGTGTGGCTCACATAGCCAATGACACGCCTGTGCCCCAGGCCGTGTGCACATTCGATGTGAGGCACACGGCCGTGTTGTAGCTCATGTCCTTACTCGTGTAACTCTCTAACTTGGGTCAAATGGCCAGCCATACGCCCGTGTGCTAGACTGTGTGGACAAAATAATTTTCAAAAATTAGATGCAAGGGTTACACAGCCAGGACACACACCCGTGTCTCTGTCAGTGTGCTCAATTCTGAGCATTCTATTTCTCGATTTTTAATATGTAAGAGACACATGGCCAAACCACACGCTCTTTCGCATGGCTGTGTGTCACACACAGTTGAGACACACGCCCATATGGACAAAATAAGACCATTTTCCAAGCCTTATTTTTCATCCTTTTTGCCTTGCACCTACATGAATACTTCAACATATTTTCAAACCGATTTGGTACATATAAACCAAGCCAAAAACAAGTATTATATATTGATGGTCGTAAAACTAACTAAAAATTTGACTAAGGCAAGCGCACCTATCGAACAGTAGTATAGTTATGGTGAGACCGGAAATATCGTATCCACGAGGACTAAAAGTACTAGTAATTACTATCTTTTTATTATCTAGCCTAAGAATTAAAATAGTGTTTTTAAACTAAACTAATTTTCTAATTTAACTAAGATTACGATAGAGATGGAAGTTGGAAAATACTTCTAGAAAACCAATGGAGAAGACAATACCCAAGAAAGAATCCACCTAGACTTCACTTATTACTTTTGACTTAGACGATTTATTCACTTGACTTATTCCGCAAGAATCCCTGATTTATGTTAACATCCCTTTCGAGACTAGAAACAACTGACCCTAGGTTGATTAATTAAAATCTCTTTCTAATTAAAACCCCTATTGTCGCATTAACTAGATCTATGGACTCCCTTATTAGATTTGACTCTAATTCGGCAGATTTATGTTGTCCTATCTCTAGGATTGCATGCAGCTCCACTTAATTATGAATGATCTACTCTTAAACAGGGACTTTTCCTCTACTGAATAAGCACATCAAAAACCTGATTTAATATTCTGGAATATTAAAGCAAGGGCTAAACTCACAATTAAGAATAAGAACAAGTATTTATCATATAAATCAAAGAGTAATAAGATTCGTCCTAGGTTTCATCTCTCTTAGGTATTTAGGGATTTTAGTTCATAATAATAATGGAAAACATCTCAAAGTTTAGAAAACAACAAAACATAAAGAAACCCAAAGAACTTCTAGGAAATTGGATGGAAATCTTCAGTCTTGATGTGGATCCTCTCTCTGAGCTGATTCCAATGGCTATCCTTCAGTGTTTTCTGCCTTCTACTCTCCGTGTGTGTCTCTAATCCTCTTCTAGGGTGTTTATATAGGCTTTAGAACACTTCCAAACCCTCAAAAGTGCTCTTTTTCGAATAGAACTAGGCTTGGGCTTGACAGGGACACGGCTGTGTGCCACACCCGTGTGAAGGTGCTCAAGCCTTGTGCAATACTGACTTGGTTTAATGTCGACACGGCCATGACACACGGGTGTTTGGTCTACCCGTGTGTCACACATGGGCTTGTAGATCACCCGTGTGGAAGTGCCTAGGCCGTGTGAAACATTGATTTAGGCCCAATTTGTCCGTTTTTGGCCCGTTTCTCGCTCTTTTTGTTATCCTAAGCTCTCCTAAGTATAAAACATGAAATTAAAGGATTAGGAGCATCAAATTCACTAAAACCAAGGAAAACTCATTCATAAATATGCCAAGCATGGGGTAAAAATATGTATAAATTACGGTTTATCAAATATCCCCACATTTAAGCATTTGCTTGTCCTTAAGCAAAATCCTCAACTCATAATCAAAATAAATTCTTCTCAACTCATAATTCTCATCAATAATGTTTCAATATAATCTACAAGCAGTCATACATTGAAAATTTAACTAAAAGAACATTAAAGTTTCAAATAGTCAAAGTTGAGCATTTTAATCATAAAATTATAGGCATCCCCCTTTATCTAAGTAATTATTTTTTATTCCGATTTGACAATGGTTGACATCCTCACTAAATATTCACTCAATTCACTCAAAGTGTTTAAGGTTCAATGATTAAGCACTCATTAGTCAAACATGAAAAGTTATTACCATAGGCTTGCATGAAAATCAAATTTTCACCATTATAAATGAGATGGTACACAAATCAAAAGGTCTTTGAAGGGTTGTAATGGGGCTTTGGGTTAAAAGTGTAGATAAAGGCTAAAAAAATTGGTTAGAATCAAGATTAAATTGATAAATTACCTAACTGGAAAAATAACTAACATTAATAAACATGAGCTTCTTCTCAGAATATAGAGTTAAATACTTAAGCTCAAAAACAAAGAATTAATACTAATATGTATGTATGTATGTGTGTATGTATGTATGTATGTATGTATGTATGTATGTATGTATGTATGTATGTATGTATGTATGTATGTATGTATGTATGTATGTATGTATGTATGTATGTATGTATGTATGTATGTATGTATGTATGTATGTATGTATGTATGTATGTATGTATGTATGTATGTATGTATGTATGTATGTATGTGTGTATGTTTTTTTAAGAATAAGAACAAATCTTTGTAAAAGAGAGAATTATATGATTCGAATGAAAGAACATAGTTAGGCAATTAACCAAATCAAATCTTGACAAAAAGGGAATCAATAAAATAGGAAAAATTCTCAACGAATCAAAAAGTACGATATAGGGATTAAAATTTAGGATAAATTAAAAAATAGTTTGTTAAGCTCAAAGGGGTTCACTAAGGGTTAATTATGAGGGTAGGCTTTTTATGGGGTAAATAGGTTAAAACCTAAGTGCTTTTATCATTTTAGTATATCAAATCAAAAGTGTGGTCTCGACGTGTATAATCGATGCAAGTTCTAGAATAACAAATCAATTTTGACACATTCATAATCAATAAAATCAGTGAGCAAGAAAGATATATGCTCTAAAAGGCTTAAAATCTCACAAAAATTATGGGTATTTGATGTCGATCCTGTAAATTCAAAACTTCAAGATAATACCTCAATTCAGGGAAACAACCTAGCAATTTTAATTCTCAAAAATTTTAACTTATCGTACTTGATTCTCTAATGTCTTAAAGTTTAAACAATCAATGTACAGTTACTTATGATTTAATTGAAAACATATTAATAAAAATCATAGATCAATCAAAATTTACTCCAATAATGATATGAGAAAATTATTTGAGAACAAGAAAAAAATTCAGGGATTTTCTGATAATCACATAGATAACCTCCCCACACTTAAGATGGACATTGTCCTCAATGTACAAAGATAGTTACTAACAATATAAGCATAATATCAGAAGAGAGGGAGAGAACGAAACTGCCCTGAATATTTGGATGAGATCCTTGAAGTAGCGAGAGCAAGAATTGTAGAGAAAGCCGAATAAAAGGCATGATTATGAGGTACTAATAAGAAAATAAACACCACTTTGGAAGAGAATTAAGGGATAATTCAATAATAATCATAAATATAAGCAAGGTTTAAAAATATAAAACATAAGTCTTCGAAAATAAATAAGAGAAAATAAAATTTAAATAAAAATGAAAATGAAAATAAAATTAAAATAAAGGGACTCAAAGGTCCTCATAATCAGAGTCGTGAACCGGCGGTGCTGGAGAAGAGATATGGAGGTGGTGGCAAATCTGTCGAAGGGTGGCATCGATGCTGTCGAATTGCTCAAAGCACTGCTGCTCAAAGTGAGTGAATCGCTCGAATAAGTCTGTCAAAGTGTCAACAGGAGGTCAGTGACTCGATGGTGGCGGTGGGTGTGGGTCCTCGTGAGAGGGAGGGACATCATCAGTAATGTCCTTTGGCTAATCTTAGTCAACAAAGTGGACCAGTCTGTACTGAAGGGGGTCGACTCCTCGGAGTCGCTCTATCATCCTTATATAGATCATGCTGGAAATTTCCTGAGGAGACATCTAGCTGACTAATGTGAGTGTCGATGACATCTCTAGAGTGTCGAAGAGGCCGAAGTGTCGAGCGAGGCGAATCACGTAATGGCCAAGGCAGATGGGACCCTCATATGGTTATTCGTCTAGTGGCGAAAGGCGAGGGCGATAAAATATGCCAAGTCAAATACATGGCCAGTCGTCATGCTCCATAGGAAGTACGCATCTGTGGTGCTAACTACTCCGGTGCTCTCTCTCCTCCCAGCCAAAGTATGAGCCAAGATGGCATGAATGTAGCGTAATGCTGGACGAAAAGAAGTCACCTTCGAGCGACTTATGTCATAGGGAACCGTGCTTATCGTAAGGTTGGTCCAACAGCAAGATGGCGAATAGTGTATGCAACGATGAAGCTGTAGAAAATTTTCTGAAGCCATGAACTCCTCCGTGTAGAGGCCCAAAGCAGCTCCAAACTCGGGTACACTCATATGTCTGACAAGTCCACCAAGTCTAAAAACGATAGTATCAGCCTCATCATGTGTGTTCATCACGTGCTGTAGGTGAAACGTAGTGCAGAACTCCAATGTCAGCTCTGAATATGTGGGCTCGATGATTTCAAAGAACCGATCCCATGGCACGGTATTGAGATAAAATCGAACGAGGTGAGCAAGTTGGACCTGCTCCAAAACGGCCCAGTCAATACATCGGCCCACTCCCAATGGTCGTACTCGTAGAAGCTGAAACAAGTCGTCCTGTGGGCCTGACGAGAATTGAAGCAAGGGATGACGAGATTCGGTCGAGGCACTCGAGGAGGTTGTGCCAGGACCCTTCCACTTTTTCGAAGCAGGAATAGCAATTTTCTTGCCTCGTGTGTTTGCCATTATAGTCCTACAAAATAATAGAAGTTAAATATAGCCAAATATTGAACCATGAGTCACAGAAATAAAAAGTAGAATCTAAATAATAAAACTATAGTCCTAAAAAGAAGATTTCCTAACACTAAACATAACCTAGGCTAGAATAATAGAACAAAAGTATGAAAGAATAGGAATGGAACAACAACAGATGGAAGCTAGTACGAATAGTAATCAAGTGGATATAAAGCAACAAAATAGAGAACTAGAATAAAGTAATAATAATAAGAAGAAAAATAATCATAATAATGCTAACAAATAAACTGAGTAATAACAATAATAATGGTTAGAAAAAAACTAAGTAACAAAAAATAAACTAACAACTTGAGAAATAACAAAAATAAATAAATAAAAATGAAAATAAACAAATAAAATAGTTGAGGGTGAAAGAGGGAACCCAAGAGCAATGGTCGGGGTGTGAACGGCAATGGACGGAGCTACTAGTCGGAGTCGGTGCGGTCTCTGAAGGTGGTGAGTGAGGGAGGACACGGGCGTGAGAAGTTAGGCCGTGTGGCGCGATGTGGGGGAAAAGGGTAGAAGGGAAAAAGAAAGGAAGGGAAAGGGAGAGGTAGGGGAGGAGGGGGTGGTCGGTCGGCGGTGCTGGTGGCAGGAATAGGGCGTCGGCGTGGGGGGAAGATTGGAGGGCTGGCAGCGGTAAAGGGGGAAAGTTGGGGAAGAAGACAAGGAAAAAAATTAGGGTTTGGGAATGGGGTTTAAAAAGGGGCACGGCCGTGTGATGCCCGTGTTGGGCCACACGGCCGTGTCACACACCCGTGTGGTTCACGTCCAGCCCGTGTTTATCGTAATATTTGGATGTGTAGTCATCACACGGCCTGTGGGCACGCCCGTGTGTCCTGGCCGTGTGGTGGACACAGTCGCATCACACGTCCGTGTGCTAAGTTCTTCACTTCTCCCACGCCCGTTTGGTGCCTCACACGCCTGTACCATGTGGCTCCCTCACGCCCGTACCATGTGGCTCCCTGACTTAATTAAAATTTGAAAAATTAGCTCTAGTTTTCACGCGGACTAGGACACGCCCGTGTGTCTAGCACACGGCCGTGCGACTTCATAGTTGTGTGGCTCAATATTTGGGGAATTTTTACCCCTGTTTTCACACGGCCAAAGACACACCCGTGTGTCCAGGCCATGTGGGCCACTTTACCTGTTCAAAAACACTAAAAATAGCTAAAATAAATTAATTAGTGGTGTTAGTGCTCGGGTTGCCTCCCAAGAAGTGCTTATTTAGAGTCTAAGCTCGACTTACCTCTCATTAGCATGATTACAGCGGATCACGAAGTCGAGACTCCTCTTTCTCACTATTGATTCTATTATCCACATAAAGTTTAAGTCGAGCAATATTTACCTTAAAAGTGCCAAATTGAGAATGATTTACCTTGACTCTGAAGTAGCAATTCAGAGGTCCTTTTCATCTAACAATACTTTATCCCCAACCTTAAATTGCGTTGTTTCATCCATACGCTCATTGAGGTGTCGCTTTGTTTCATCGTGTGCTTTTGGCTTCTCCTTGACATGTGTTCGCCATTCATCTAGTTCATCGATTTGTAGTCTTCGGTCTTCATGAGTCGCTCCGTCTTTGTCACATAGACTAGAATGTGGCTCTATCACATTCTTCCTAGGGGTTTCCTGCAAAGAAGTTTGATCCATAATGTTATTTATATCAATAGAATTTGTATAACCATCTTGCTTACTAGATAATTTAGTCGAATCACGAGCTTGGAGAGTAATCGTGTCATCACCCACACGAAGTATCAGTTCACCTGTGCCAACACCTATGATAGTTCTAGCAGTTGCTAAAAATGGTCTTCCTATAATTAAAGGTACGTCACTATCCTCATCCATGTCTAAGACAAAAAAGTCAACTAGGAATATAGGTTTATCAATTTTAACAAGCACGTCTTCAATAATACCTCTAGGAAATCTGATTGTTTTATCTGCCGATTGAAGGCTCATCCTAGTTTGTTTGGGTTTCCCAAGACCTAGTTGTTTAAACATTTTATAGGGTATGACATTAACACTTGCCCCTAAATCAGCTAACACATGGTTAACAGTTAAACTACCAATTAAGTAAGGAATTATAAAACTCCCTAGATCTTTTAACTTGTTGGGTAGCTTATTCTGTAGAATGGCTAAGCAGACTATGTTTAGTTCAACATGCAATGCCTCATCCAACTTCCATTTATTTGCTAAAAGCTCCTTTAAAAATTTAACTGCATTTGGCATCTGCAAAAGAGCTTCAATAAACGGTAAGTTAATATGTAATTTCTTTAATAATTTAAGGAATTTACCAAATTGTTCATCCGTGTGGTCTTTCCTTGTCGCACTGGGGTATGACACATGAGGTTTATATTCTCTATTTACCAGTTTTTGCTCACTGTGGTCCACCTCATCCTTACCTTTACTTACCACAATTCCTTGCCTCAGTTTTGGTTCAGGTTCAACTAACCCTTATTCATCTCAAACAGTAATCGCATTAAGTTGCTCCCTTGGGTTAGTTTTAGTATTACTCGGTAAGCTATCTTGTGGTCGTTCAGAAATCATTTTTGCCAACTGGCCTATTTAATTCTCGAGCCCTTTAATTGATGCTTGCTAATTTTTAAGAGCTGTCTCGATGTTTTGGAAATGTGTTTCGGATACTGGAATTTCATTAGCATCTCCTCAAGGTTCGACTTCTTTTCCTACTAGTAAAGTGGTCGTTGAAAACCTAGGGGATGTTGTGGCCTTTGATTTCCTTGACCACCCCACGAAAAATTGGGACGGTTTCTCCAACCTGTATTATAAGTGTTACTGTATGGGTTATTTTGAGGTCTAGAATCATTATTACCCATATATTGAACTTGTTCCTCCTCGGAGCTAGGGTTGAAGGTTAGATAATCTGTGTGTACTCCTCCTCCATTTGAATCACACCTCATCACTGGATGTACCTGAGTAGAACCATACAAACCGTCAATCTTTTTATTTAAAATTTCTACCAGGTTAGATAGCATAGTAGCGGCGTCGAGGTTGAAAACACTGGGTGCTTTTGTTGGCTTTGTTCTCATAACTTGCCACTGATATTTATTCAGTGACATCTCTTCAATAAATACATAAGCCTCTTCAGGTGTTTTTTTGTTTAGAGTTCCACCGGCAGCTGCGTCGATCAATTGCCTTGTTGAGGGATTCACACTGTTGTAAAAAGTCTAAACCTGCAACCAAAGGGGTAACCCATGGTGAGGGCACCTTCTCAATAGGTCCTTGTATCTCTCCCATGCATCATAAAGAGTTTCTAAATCCATCTGCACAAAAGAAGAGATATCATTCCTCAATTTAGTTGTTTTAGCCGGTGGGAAATATTTTAATAAAAAATTTTCGGTCATTTGCTCCCAAGTAGTGATTGACCCTCGTGGTAACAAGTTTAACCATTGTTTAGCTTGTTCCTCAATGAGAATAGGAACAATCGAAGGCGAATGGCATCATCAAAAACGCCATTGATCTTGAAGGTGTCGCAAAATTCTAGAAAATTTTCCAAATAAGTGTTTGGGTCCTCGTCCTGCAAACTATCAAACTAAACAAACTGTTGTATCATTTGAATCGTTTTAGGTTTCAGTTCAAAATTATTTGCAGCAACAGCAGGCCTAACTATACTCGATTCAGTTCCTGTTAAAGTAGGTTTAGCATAATCATACATAGTACGTGGAGCAGGATTCTGATTTGTTGGATCTACAGCAACAACATGAAGTAGCTGATTATTCTGATTTTCAGCCATCTCCTCGGTTGTATTATGGATATCGTCTTCTTGCCCTTCCTCTATGTATCGTAGGCTTCACCTTATTTCTCTTTGGTTTCTACGAGCTGTGCTTTCAATCTCACTATAAAAAAGTAGAGGTCCTGACGGGTTTCTTCTAGTCATAAACTATAAAAACCCGCCAGAAGTAAATAAAAGAAAATGTAGTAATTTAAGCAAAATTGAAAATTAAATTAAATTGCAATAAAAATAAAAAATGGCTAAATTAATAAAAATCAAGCGTTCCTAATATCTTAGTCCCCAGCAACAACGCCAAAAACTTGATGGTCGTAAAACTAACTAAAAATTCGACTAAGGCAAGCGCACCTATCAAACAGTAGTATAGTTATGGTGAGACCAAAAATATCGTATCCACAAGGAATAAAAGTACTAGTATTTACTATCTTTTTATTATCTAGCCTAAGAATTAAAAGAGTGTTTTTAAACTAAACTAATTTTCTAATTTAACTAAGATTACGATAGAGATGGAAGTTGGAAAATACTTTTAGAAAACCAATGGAGAAGACAATACCCAAGAAAGAATCCACCTAGGCTTCACTTATTACCTTTGACGTAGATGATTTATTCACTTGACTTATTCCGTAAGAATCCCTGATTTATGTTAATATCCCTTTCGAGACTAGAAACAATTAACTCTAGGTTGATTAATTGAAATCTCTTTCTAATTAAAACCCCTATTGTCACATTAACTCAATCTATGGACTCCCTTATTAGATTTGACTCTAATCCGGCAGATTTATGTCGTCCTATCTCTAGGATTGCATGCAACTCCGCTTAATTATGAATAATCTACTCTTAAACAGGGACTTTTCCTCTACTGAATAAGCACATCAAAAATCTGATTTAATATCCTGGAATATTAAAGCAAGGGCTAAACTCACAATTAAGAATAAGAACAAGTATTTATCATATAAATCAAAGAGTAATAAGATTCGTCCTAGGTTTCATCTCTCTTAGGTATTTAGGGAGTTTACTTCATAATGATAATGGAAACATCTCAAAGTTTAGACAACAAAACATAAAGAAACCCAAAGAACTTCTAGGAAATTGGATGGAAATCTTCAGTCTTGATGTAGATCCTCTCTCTGAGCTGATTTCGATGGCTATCCTTCAGTGTTTTCTGCCTTCTACTCTCTGTGTGTGTCTCTAATCCTCTTCTAGGGTATTTATATAGGCTTTAGAATGCTTCCAAACCCTCAAAAGTGCCCTTTTCTAAATAGAACTAGACTTGGGCTCGACAAGGACACGCCCGTATGCCACGCCCGTGTGAAGGTGCTCAGGTCGTGTGCAATACTGACTTGGTTTAATGTCGACACGGCCATGACACACGGGCATGTGGTCTACCCATGTGTCGCACACGGGTGTGTGGATCACCCGTGTGGAAGTGCCTAGATAGTGTAAAACACTGATTTAGGTCCAATTTGTCCATTTTTGGCCCGTTTCTCACTCTTTTTGTTATCCTAAGCTCTCGTAAGTATAAAACATGAAATTAAAGGATTAAAAGCATCAAATTCACTAAAACCAAGGAAAACCCATTCATAAATATGCCAAGCATGGGGTAAAAATATGTATAAATTACGGTTTATCATATATATTATATTAACACATATGATCAAATGTTTAAATTTCCATAATTACATTTATGTTTATTTGCAAGCTATTCAATTATACTAACTCAAATCCATTCATCATTTGCTTTATATATATCTTTTACCATTTATCCATTCCAACATACATCAAACATGATATGGCCTTATATAATTACATCAAAAAATATTTTCCACTAGCCATTCCAATGGCTAGTTACAACCAAACATTTCATCGTTTTACCTAACTTAGTTTATACATGTCATTATACTAAAATAAGTTTGCTATTTGTACCAAAACGGGATGAAGGATAGTGTGATGATGCTTTGACTGATTTCCAACCCTAGCGAGCTTCCGAGCACTATAAAATAGAGGAAAATTAAATAGAGTAAGCATTCAATGCTTAGTAAGTTCGTATAACAAGAATTTAACTTACCAATCATGCTCGTATAAATAAATATATATATATATAACATGCATCCCAAAACATTTTAGCCAAATTCCTAAGCACAAGTTCTCATCAAACAAGTTAGTCTTATAATTCTCATGAATATCAAGAAAATAGAGATGAACTCATCATATAAAAATTTCTAAATATTTTAGGGTATCTGAGAGATAACTTATATTTAGCTCATAATTTCTTTCATCAAGATTTTTATCCGTTGAATCATTGAAATATCGATGGATACCCAGATAGTATACTTGAGGTATACAAATCAATGATCCATCAACTCATGTTCAAGGGTTCCTATAAGGGCACATATTAGGAAGCACACTCTCAAGCCATATATTAGGATGCTCATATGAGCCATGTAACAGAAATCTTATCCTGGCTATATCAGGAAACTCATAAGAGTCTATAATAGGAAGCTCATTGAGCTTAATAGGTAACTCCGAAGAGTTATTATCAAGGAGCTCCGAATAACATAACAGGGAGTTCAAGCGAGCAGTGTCAGTAAGCTCATAAGAGCCTATATCATGATGCTCACGAAGAGTTGTGTTTGTGTCTGTAATAAATGCTGGATCACAACCGATCGAATCGTGTAACAGAATGCTCACAAAGAGTTGTGGTAGTGCCAACACATGCAGGATCACTATCGATCAGGATGCTCGTAGGAACTGTATAACAAGACGCTTGAGAGGGCTTATAACAGGATTGATCATCTGAGCTATATTCTATCCGCAACATATGCAGGACCACATTCAATATAGGAAATCATGTATCCATCGAATTTCATTATTCAAACGGAACTTAACATTTTTCGGACATTATCGGATATGTGATTATTTCATACATTTATAACATTTATACAATTCACATAAATACATACCACACTCAATTCAATCATAAAAATAAACACAATTTAGTTACACGAACTTACCTCGACACTTATTTCTATATAATAACCTACTAATTTGTCACCTTTTCTTTTCCTCGATCTAACTCTTTATTTGATCTTTCTGGATCTATATAAATGAATTTAACATCAATCTAATTCATTTCATACTCAATTGAACTCAATTCACTTCCTATGCAAAATTACCATTTTGCCCCTATACTTTTCATAAATGATAATTTTGTCCTTAGACTCGGAAAATAAAATTCATGCAATTTAATCCTTATTCCAAGTGTTACCAATTTTTGCATATCTTAACAACGGCCCATGAATTTTACCAAAAATCAAAATTTTTCCATGGGTTTTATAATTTTTTTTCAATTTAGTCCCTAAATCATAATTTCATCAAAATTCTCTTTGTAAAAGTTGTTTATCTATCAACAACTTTTCATTTTCTACCATAAATTTCAAACTTTTAGCATATTCATCCATGGAAAAATTTTCATACTTTGATAACTTTGCAAATTGATCCCCAAAATAGATAAATTAAGCTATTACGAACTCAAAAATATAAAAATTACTAAAAATGAGACATGATTACTTACCCAATTAAGCTTGCTTAATTTCCTTTCTCTTTCCTAGGGTTTCCATGTATTTTGGGGAAGATGATGATAATAATAATATTATATTTCTATTTAAATTTATTATCATCAATTAATTTTTCAACATTCCAATTTAGTCCTTTTCTTTTTCTAATTTTCCATGGATGATTCATCAAAAATATCTACTAACTCCATTTAATGGTCTAATTGTCATATAAGGGCCTCAAGTTTTGAATTCCATAGCTAATTAATCCTTATAGCTACTAGAATTCAACTTTTGGATTTTATGCAATTTGATTCTTTCCATAATTAAACATGAAATCGATAAAAATTTCTTATCAAAATTTTCATACGTCTTTCCTATCATAATGCAGACCATGCAATAATATTAAAATAAATTTTCTTTATGACTCAGATTTTTTGTTCCGAAACCACTTTTCCAATTTCACTAAAAACAGGCTGTTACACTCAAGCTTCCTCAAGGACCTTTGTTGAAAAATGGCCAATCATGTTGCTGATATGTTTTTGTTAAAGTGCGTACTACTATGATAATTTTGTTGAGTGCATATAGCTTGTATGCATGCTTCAGCAATTGTGCATGCTGCAGTAACATAATTTCTATTTTAGTTATAATGTAATTTAGTTTGGCTAAAAATGAACTTAGTTGTTGATGTTTTGATGGGTTTAGAGGATGATTGAGTTGATAAGTCAGCTTATCCCATGTGTACAAGCAATGTTTTAATAGTCCCAATGCTGATTAGTGGGGTTAGTTGAATATTTGGTGATGTATTTTGATTATAAATGTATTGTTTTCATATTGAATGAGTAAGCAGGTCAGTTTTGAGCAAACAGATTACTTCCTTGCTATACATTTGTGAGCAAGTAAATTGTTCTTTGTTTCTTCATGCTTTGTTCAATGTCTTGTTCTCTTCTTTTGTTCCTGTCAAAACCCCAACAATCTTGCATTCATCTAATTTTTCATGTGTCTTTCCTCAAGCCGTAAGTTGGTGACAAAATTGCATCTTGTGATGACTTACAAACTATTGTTGAAAATGGTGACATTCTTGTAGAACTTAAAGCCATACTGGATACCCGTTGGATTAAAAAGGGACAAGGTTCTAGACAAAGGGGAGGAATGGATAAGAAAAAAAAGTCCAAAAAGACGTCTATCAAACGATCCACGTGTGCATGGTGTGTGACTTGATCACCACCTAAATGCTTACTACTTATCGGTTATTTACTTATTTTCCTAGTGGTTGATTTCATTTGAATTAGTAAGAAATTTGTTGTTGTTCCTATATTTTTGGGAGCATATTGTCTTAAAATGAAAAAAAACTCACTAATTTTCTTTTGTATTTAAACTTGTTTTTGGTTGAGAATAAAGGCAAGCAAATTTCACATAAACTTATTGTAGTTTGTTCTCACCAAAAGCAGAATATTATATTTATTTGGCTGTGACTTGGACCTATCATACATATATTTTGTTGACCATTGTTTTAGTAACACATGCTATTGAAGTATATTTTTTTTTTTTGTTTTGGTACATAGAGTTTTTAGACTCTACAAGCAGGGTTAGGGAGTTAATAAGTGTCCTATAGGAATATAGTAAAATATTAAATATATATTTTGAAAAAAAAGACACATTTCAATTTTTTAAGTTTGCTTGTGGAATAAAAATAAGTACACTACTAATGTACTAAATATTCATGTAATAGTTCGTTTTCAGTGGGGTCAGAAATAATGGTTTCGAGATCACAATTCCGACCAGTGAGTTAGTAGTTTATTATTTATTTAATATCCATATAGTTATTAAAGTGTCATATTAAAATTTGATTAGGTAATTTTAATGTTGAGATGGTTAATTAAAGAAAAAAAAGACTAAATCGTAAAAACTACCAAATTTAATTGCTATTAGTTGTATGTGTTGAATAGTTACAAAATAATGGTTGGAGGATTTTATTTAGCAATTATACCTTGTAATTTTAAGTGAACATTTATGTATATGCATTTTATATAGGTTATAAGTTGGTAAGGTTAAAGATGTAATTAAAAAATATTTTTAACTTAAACAAAAGATTAATAAGCTATCATCTTCATCTCTTTAATTTGGTAAAAATCGAATCCCCGTTGTTGAATAAGAAAGATTTCGGTCAAGCTTCAAGTCACTTGTATGGTATGTGTTTCAATTCCTTTTTTATTGATTTTTATATTTTTAAGATCATTGTAGTTTAATCTAGGTAACCCGAGACTAATTTGTAAAACTGTTAAAGGTTTTAAAATTTTGCATTAATAAATTTGTAATGTTTTTGAAGTTTGATGATAGATCTATAAGCTTGATAGTTAAATAAAACTACTTTGCAAAGTGGTTTTGGTTTATTTTAAAGTTTAAGGACTAAGTTGTTAAAATAGTAAAGTTGTATGAAATTCTTATGAAAATTTGATAAATATGGGTTGTATAAAGACTATAGAAAATTCTGTTAGCATTGATTGGGTTTAATTGAGATAGATTTGAAAGTTTCAAGTTTAAGGACTAAATTGAATAAAAGATAAAAGTTTAGGGTAAAAATGTAAAATGACGATTAAGGGTCAAATATGTAAATTTAAGTGTTTTATGATATTTGAATTGGTTAATTGAATAAAATTATTATATTTAGATCAAGAAATTGATCAGTCGGTTGATAATAGCGAGAAAATAAAGTCGTCAAGTAGTCGTCGTTGAACTATTCATAGCTATTGTGTTTTGGTAAGTTCATGTTACGTTTATTATGTTTGATAATGTCTTAATTAATTATGTGTTTGGTTATATGAACATAAATGATTATGTGATTTATTGAATATTTATGAAATGGAACAATAATGTATTGAAACGTAAAGCTTGATCATGTGATGATCTTAGAAAAATAGGATAAGCTCGAGAGAATTATTGACTAGTTAGGATACAAATGATGTCATTAGGAAGTTCCAGGCACTAGTTGTCGATGATTACAGTTTCAGGTAATTTGTATATGTGTTATAGTTTCAGGCAATCTATACTAGTGATTACAGTTTCAGGTACTATGTACCGATGATGGATACCGTACCGATGGCTTGAGATCCTGCATGTGTTGCGGATTCTCTAAAGCTTGTGTGAGCAGCATTGTGTATCAGTTAATGTCCCTTTGTCAAGTTGTGTGAGCATTACCCTCTCATGTATCTGAAGTCAATTTACTATTGTTCTCTAGAGAAAATAGTTAACTATTGAAATGGAAATGAAATGAGATGACATGATTAATTATATTTGGTGGATTATATCTTGGTATGTGATTCTTAACATGTTATATATTGGTGCTATGAATTGTTCAGGTTTAATCATTTCGTATAGTTAGAATGATGAAACAAGACAAAGGAATTTTAATTCTATGTTATGTATGATTTGTAAATTAAATTGGTAGGTATGTAAAGTTATGTTTTATGAACATACTAAGCTTTACGTAAGCTTACTCTATTTAGTTTTCTTCTTTGTAGATTGTCAGACTCTTGTTGTTGATTGGAAAATTGTTGGAGATCACACTATCCGGCAACACTTTCGATAGCTATTTTTTATTTTAGTCCGATTATAAGTGGCATGCAAATCAGGTTTCAGTATGTTTACGTTAATGGGTATCTTGGTGATGAATTGTGTCATTTGAGATGTAAACATGTATTTGGTATTTTTGGTGACTTGAATTGGTAGCGTATCATTTGATGTCTATCTTGAAAAGTTGTTTTGATATGGTCATTTTGTTTGATACTTATTAGATTTTGGTTGGGTTATGTTAGCCTTTAAAACTTGGCTCTAATGGATAATTTTTCTATTTGGAAATTGTAGTCTAGATTATGATTGAATAAGCTTGATAAGTTAGTTATATTTAGTTTATATGGTTAAACTTTATATTTGAATTGTGGTGCCAATGAAGGCATATTGCTTAAACCATTAGGATGCATTAATTTATGCTTATTTTACATGTTGAATTTTTATTTATATGCTTCTTTGAACAAGGTTTTAGGTTGTGAAAATAATTGAACTCTTCAATTTATGATTTTTTTATCATTTTTACAAAAGTATTGATAAGATGGACTAAGGTATCGATACCAGACCAAATGAACAGTTTCAAAAGTTACAAAATTCAATTTTGGTATCGATAATTTTACTCAATATCGATATTTTTCTAATTTATACTGATACCACGAAAATAATATTGATACATTGTTTTGGCAAAATGTCAAAATGGTATCGATAAATATTTTTGTAACACCCCTCACCCATATTCAACTCCAGAATAGGGTTACGAAGCATTACTTGACTTACTATACCATTAAACACACATTTAACATACACTTTCAATTTTCATATAATCATCATTCAAAAACATATATATTGTCCCTAGTATAAGCCTATGAGGCCTAGAACATGCATTCGGGGCGGTTCAAGACTAAACCGAGAACTCAGGAAATTTTTACGAAACTTAGAAATAATTTTCAAACTACAAGGAACACATGCCCGTGTGTCTCACATGGCCAAAGGCACGCCCGTGTCACTGGCCATGTGGACATTCGAAATGGGATCACATGGCCGTGTCCCTGCCCGTGTCTGACCCCATGTAACTCTCTAACTTGGGTCACACGGCCAACACACACGCCTGTATGACTAGTCCGTGTGCCCTAAAAATGGCCACACACACCCATGTGCCAGACCGGTGTGCTAGGCCGTACCAAACCTATAGGGTATACTGACTTATGCCACATGGCCAAATTACATGCCCGTGTGCTGGGTCGTGTGGAGTATACTAACTTGGTTTCTAATTCAACATCAGGGGACACATGGCCGTGTAATTTGACCGTGTGTAGCACACGGATGAGACACACGCCCGTGTGGACAAAAATATGCTATTTACCAAGTCATTTTGCCACCCAATTTGTATACACCTACACCAAACCAAATGGCACCGAACATAGCATAAATAGGCATCTAAATCAAGCACAACCAAGACCAAAACATGCCAATTCAATACCAACAACTAACATACTCACAATATCATGTCTTTTCCAATTCAAAGCATATAAGTTTCACAATTTCAGAACACTTAATTGGTCAATTTCAATTGTGCACTAATTTACCTAAAACCACATATCTATCATAACTCTTAATGCATTCATATGGTACTTAATGTACCAATCCACAATAAGATATACCCTAAGCAATTTGCTACCTTTTATGCTAAGTCTCAACAAGCCATTCAACAAGCAAGTATAAACCACATCAGCAAAGAGTATTAGTATATATATACATCACCATATTTTCCAAAATAAGCCAACTCACATGGCTATACAGAAACAAAATACTTAACTTTTACAAGCCAACAAAAATGGCCAAATTCATAATAACATATACCAAAATAACCCAAAATCCCTATACATGCCATATGACCAAAACTTAATTTCAAAAGTATCAAGTGATAGTTGGATAGTGTGATGAAGTCTCCAACGATAGTGTGATGAAGTCTCCAACGATCCCCGAATCCGGGCTAGCTTTAAAATAACTATAAAGCACAGAAAAACAAACGATGTAAGCTATAAAACTTAATAAGCTCGTATGAATTAATAAGCAAACTCACCATTTATTCATAATCAAATAATATAAACATAATATGCTACAAGACATTCAAATCAAAATGTAACTTGTATTCAATCACAACTATAACCATGAACTTATAACTTCCACAAATTCGATGCTCACATAGTTTCGGTACATACTTGTACTATTATGTATCTATTCTCACCATTTCATATCTTCGATATACCCGTTGAACCATTTAGAATATAAGTCGAATACTTGAAAGTCTCGCACCCTAAGTGCCAATATCATGGCCTGAAGCCAACTCAATGAATCTCGCACCCGAAGTGCCAATATCATGGCCCGAAGCCAACTCAATGTAACCCCTAATGACATCTCATTTGTATCCTACTCTATTCCTAAGGTTCAACAGGGATTTCCAATGCCGAATCTTCATCGAATGTGTCTGCAAGGTTGTAATTCACAATTTAGGTAATGTTAAGGTATTTAAAATACAATTAAAACAAAGCTTATTACATACGAACTTACCTCGGATGCAAAAAGGGCAAAACGAGTCGATTAATCCAAAACTTTGTTCTTTCCCTGATCTAAGTTCGTATTTCACTTTTCTTGATCTATATAATATCAAATTTAGCTTATTTATAATCTCTCTATTCAATTTAATCCAAAATACACTTTAAAGCCACTTTACACATTTGCCCCTAATATTTCACAGTTTTATAATTTAGTCCTTATTTCATAAAATCACAAATTCATGCAATTAAACCAAAATCCATGCTAGAAAAATTTCAATTAGGTCCCTATCAGCCCATATTTTTCATTTATTTCACAATTTAACCACCAAATTTCAACATTTCACAAATTAATCCCTAATTGAACATTTTACTAAAAATCACTTACCAAATGTTGTTTATCTAACAACAAGCATGCATTTTCTACCATTAAACATCAAAACACACATAGATTCATCAATGGGAAAACCCTAAAGCTTTAAATTTTTTGCAAAATAGTCCCTGGGCTAACTAGATTAAGCTGCAACGATCTCAAAAACATAAAAATCATTAAAAATAGGACAAAAACCGTACCTAATGGAGCATAAATTCCTTGGTCGAACTTCAACCCTATCTATGGCTTTTTATTTCTTCAAATTTCGATTGAAAGATGTTGTAAAGAAGATGATAGGAATTTTTATTTTATTATTACTAACCTTTAATTATTAAATATCAAATTTAACCTTTTAATTAAATAACAAAAATCACTTAAAGGATGTCCATAAATATCCACTTAAATAAATAATGGTCTAATTACCATATAAGGACCTCCACTTTAATATTCCATAGCTATTAGACACCTTTAACTATTAGAACATAACTTTTGCACTTTACGCGATTTAGTCCTTTTTATCAAATTAAACACTCAAACGATAAAATTTCTTAACGAAATTTTCACACCATCACATATTCATGCTATAAACATTAAATAATAATAAAATAATTATTTTGACTTCGGATTTGTGGTCCCAAAACTACTATTTTGATTTGACCAAAAATGAGTTGTTACAATTTTTGTACCGATACTTGTTATAAAATATCGATACTTATTTACTTGGTATCAATATTGATCCAAAGATTTAAAAGTTTTATAATTTAGTTCATTTATTTGAACTCGAATAAAATTTTATAGTAGTTTTAAGCTCGATATAGTTTTATTTTCATTCTTAATGTCTAACATTTGTATAATTATGTTTAGTTAATAATTAAATTGAATAAGTTTACTCGGGTTTGTTTGTAGCATCTCATAACTTGGGTTTGGTGACCGAATTGCGTATGGAGTGTTACAGCTCACCCATATATAAATTATTGAAGTATGTTTTGGCACGTGAAAATAGCATCTATATACATACAATTTTTATGGATTTTTTTAATTTTCACTTAATACGCTATATTTCGGTCTTGTCAATAGAGGTTAAACATTGGCCATATTAATATGCTTTCTATGATTAGAAACCAATTTCAGTTGTACCATCAATTTAGAATACTGATAAATTCTTGACCCATGCCATTAGGTAATTGTGATTCCGACCTTTGTTATTGGGGTAAAGGTGATCATAGCTTATAAAACGAGAAGTGTCATGTATAATTATATACACTTAGAAATTTTGTTTCTTTTTTTATAGATGTTTATGATATGAAATTTGACTTGCACTATGATGGATTACCTAAGATTTTTTTCATACATGCTTTTAATCAAACATTTTAGCCTAGATAATTTTATGTTTGTTTAACCTAATCAATTGGAATATCTATTACTTACTAAGTAGTTTGTACTCTCTTTCCTTTATTATTTTTCAAATTCAGATTTTGGTTGTGAACGCAGAATCTCCAAGGAGTGACATTCTTAAATTTATTGCATTGTCTTGAAAAGTTTTAGATGATAATACTTCTTCGATTTTCAAGACTAATAGATATCACTACTCAAGTTTTAATTTTTGATTTGAATTCTCTTAGTTTACTTTGTTTATTTCAAAACATACTTTTGAATTCCCAAATTGTATCAATGTTTATAAATTACAATTGGATATTCCTTAAAAATTTGTTTAGCTTGTTTGATTTTAGTTCCTTTACTTGTAGCCTAGCATATTTATGAGATAGAATCTCACAGATGTGTGACGTTTGTTAAGTCTTAGTTCAAGAAGTGACAATAGCTTTAGAAATATGACTTTAAGGAGTGACACTAAGAATAATTTTAGAAATATGAATTTAATGCATAAGGATCCACTGCATATAACTTGTTTATAACTCTTTTGCAATACCAACTTGTTTATATCTCTTGAAAAACTTGAGATTTACTTGTATTGACAAAATAGAAAACCTTTTGTAGCACCACAATTAGACTTATTAACTCATAGACAATCCCATTGACACTTGAACATATACTCCTATGTAACTCTATGAATCAAGAAAATTACAAAACAAGAAGAGTAGAGGAAACAAAGGAAGAGTGGTAAAAATATTTTCAACTTGTTGCTTCCCACTAGGAAGCATGGGAAAGAATTAATGGGGAAGTATGGGAGAAGCCATGGGAAGGTAGTTGAAGAAGGAATTATAGCAAATGGCTTATAGTATAAGATAATAATAGATCAGAAGACAAGGCAAGGTGACACAGGCCAGGCCAGCTAAGAGAACCAGAAGAATGCTGGAGCAGGAAGAGGGGCTGAAATGTGCGGACTAAAGGGGCAGTCCAATCAAATCATTGGGTTATTCATTCATACTTGCAGTTTAAGCTGTTCACTTGAAATATCATCTTAGTTTAATGATTTATTCATCCATATATGAAGTTAACACTTATAAACTGTTCTAGCATATATTGTATTACATTCACAGTCCAAACTAGCTGTTGACATAGGGAAATAAGACTTATGACATATAGCTTTACTTCTATGCTTCTACAAATACCCATTCCACAGTTCCAACGAGAAAAAAGGGGGGAAATGGCTGAGGGAAAATGGAGTCCAAATTTCAGTAGTCCCACAATTTAATTAAGTCCTTTGTTACTTACATTCAGTTTCTCACACCATGTCTGCAAAACTGTAGGAAGCTCTACTCGAATGATGTGCAGAATTGAGTGATTTATTTTCCCCCTTCGCCTTCAGACAAACGTGTACAGCATATAATGTCTTCAGGGGATGAACCCTTTGCAGTCCTTTTCAATCATCTCTGTGAATAACTTGAGAGAAAACAGTCATTTCCACTTGTCTTTGTCAATGTAACAAATAATGATCCGTATTTCTCTTTCCTTGTTTTGTTTTTTTCTAAGTTTTTTTTTTAATTTATTATTCTTGCCGAAATTTTGGAAGTCATTAACTTATGAAGTTCATCCAATGCAACAAAAAAATGAATATAAGGACATTTTCAACCTAAAAGAGAGTATTTAAACTATTGGTTTGGTCGGTAAGATATGGAGCCAAAGAAATCTTGAAGTATGGAATGTTTGAAACTACGAATCGCTGGCTGGGGTGTTAAGGATCATTGTACAATTCCTTATAACCACTTCCATTCTCTTCGCTTTACCTTTTTTTTTTTTTACTCCCCTTAAATCCCTGGCAAAGACTTGGGTTGTTTGTCTCCAGCCATTCCTTGTTTTGCCCATTACATGCATGCACAGACAGACAAGGGTGCAGAGATACGCAAAAGCTTATCCCGAATCCAGCTGCAGAACATAGCCCAGAAGAGAGTAGAATAACAGTTCATGAATTAGATGTGCATATATATATATATATATATATATATATATATAATATCTCCTTCAATGATAAAACAAATGGTCTATACTCCATACAGTTACTGAGATTTAAATCTCACCTATATGAATCAATGAAAAAGATCCATTCACTCTTTTGACGGTCTGGGCCTGAGGCAAGCTGGTGTATATTTAATATCCATTAATACTACTAACATTTACAATATATAATATGTATATCAACAAACTGAAAGTGGAGAATCACACTCTGCCCAAGAAGCTTATCCTATCCCTCTTTCATATCTTATCTTTTCCCACTCTCAACTTGTGGGGTCTTAACATCGAGAACTTCGAAAGATCACACCGATCAAGCACCATCCTTTCTCACTCAGAGTTCATGTCTGACCTTACAAGCAATAATTTTCTTATACCCTTTTTTTATATAATGACATGCATGTTCGTACACTTTCGTATCAAGACACCAACTGCTATAAAAATGGCTACACCATCTCAATATCCATACATTTCAGCTTAAGAAATAAATAACATCACTAAACCTCCTACCAAGACTTCGACCAACCCAAGCTCATAACCTCTTAGGCCTTAGTTACATATCATGTCAACCAATTAATGCTCCCCCCAAAAGCTCTCTCTCTCTCTTTCTACTGCTATATAACCCTTTCTTTCAGTTCCATCTGTTTCACTACCCAAATCTCCATTTCAGATTACATGTGCAAGTTCCTTTCCCCCATCTACTCTCTGTCTATGTTGGCATATTGCTAGACAATGAAGGGGAAATTTCTAGAGGCATGCATTACCAAATGGAGGAAGATGGGGAGTAGAGTCATACCTTGTGGCAGTTGCGAATACTGTTATGAGTGGGCAAAGTGGCCTAATACCAAGAATGAAGAGAGTTCAATCCCAAGAGATGTGCCAAAGGGTCACTTGGTAGTATATGTTGGTGAAAACTATAAGAGGTTTGTAATTAAACTTACCTTGCTCAAGCACCCACTGTTCAAGGCATTGCTAGATCAAGCTCAGGATGAATATGATTTTACCACAGACTCCAAACTCTGCATTCCTTGTGATGAAAGCCTTTTCCTCGAAGTTGTTCGATGCGCTAGCTCTCCTCAAGATTGAACACTCTCCCGGTGTCTAAAGGATTTTAAGCTAGAAACTTGATTGATTCACGAGGCTTCAGTCTAATAAGAACGCTAAAATATAGTATACTGAGTAGATCGTTGTAACATATTTTTTGTAGCATATAAATGTAACTCCATTGAAAAAGTATTTGACTTCCTGTTTGCCTATTGTAAGTTCTGATTCTAAGGGCCTCAACCTCTCAAGGCATGTGAAAGCTCGTGTGCCTAAATGGAACCCAATTAAACACACAGTACGATGCCATATCAACACCGAATGCCTACCAGCTCCAGAATCCACCTTACGTTGGAACTTGAAAGAACAGCTAATTGAGGTACAAAACGTATGTGTAAATGCGGGTATATGTTTAACACGAATATGTTTAATTTTTTTTCAAGTCTCTTTCTCTACATCCATATCCAAATGCCTGCTGGACATGGATGTCAATATTTCATACAAAATAAAGAAAAATATAGTATAAAGCTATAAGATTAGAATTATATTACTATCAATGAAAATTGCCCTAGAGACCGGGGAAGCAGGCTCCTTAATCTCATCGAGCCCGTCTCAAGGGCAGTATCCATGATACTTACCTGTAACAGTAAAGCATGGTTCAACTAGCAGATGCACGCAAAAAGCGGGTAACTAACGACGAAGAATCAGACATTCTAGGTTTTGCTAAGATTATCGAACTGTGTTCTTCAAGATTCATCTAGAAATTCAGGAACAAATGCTGCAAGAAGAATGAACAGAACTTTAGACGTCAAGTGTCTGAATCAAATTATGACACTAGATTAGCAAGCAGTGACCTTGAAACACGGAAAAGAATCGAATCCCCAAGCATTTGCACTGTGTTAGCATGGGATGTTGTCAAATGCATGATGATAGAAAGGTTACAAGTCAAGAGGTGGGAAAGCTATGGTTCCTTAGCACTGAGAAACGCTGTATGCAGGTTCAACGTCAAAGAATTTCTTCAGCTTGGAACCTCCAAAGTAAAACCAGAGAAGTTGCGAAAAGATAGAACCTCTAGTATATTGAGCTATGAATAATACACCAATCGACATACAGTAGAATCTTGTATCATATCATATTCTTTGCTCATTAGCATCGTAAGTCTAAACTGTCTACAACAATGAGAATAGATATATAAACTCATTCTTCGCATAACAATAATACTTGCCAACAAATATAGACAGAAACAAGGACCAAGGGAAACTTGGTTACAAATCACAGCAGAGCATACTACAAGAATCTACAGACTATGACAAAATATTACAGACTATAATGCATTGAATCTGAAAACTTTCAAAAATTTGATGATGATGATAACAACAACAATAAAACTCAGTCAGAAAACTTTGCAGGACCTTTATAGAAAATGCTTATTATAAGATCTTGTTCCATACGAAAGACAAGATACAGCCATCCACAATTTCCACCAACATGGAGTAAATGTATTTCAAAGCCACAGCCCAAAAGTTTCTTTTAAAACAAAAAACCAGCTTCGTTGAACCTGTCCAACTACATGGGCAAAACGGCCGCTTCATTCCTGAAGCTACCCAATAACAACATTGGAATAACAAAATCCAGTTTGAGGATAATGTTGACAATTTAATTCTATATAACACCATTTTGGTGATTAGAACCTTGTAGAGATATAAGAGGGCAACCATCCTTAAAGTCTCTTATAAACTAACATAGACACCCTCAAATCCCAATTCACCATGACAACTTGTTGAACTTGGACTACACTCCGCAAATTACCAACAATTACAAGCGATGTAAAAACAAGAAAAGGCTCCTACAGTGCAAAAACAGAAAATCATAACATCACATATAAACAGTCTAAGGACAACAGCACTAGCAGTATTTGAAGCATGAGAAATTATTACCATTCTCATATACCAGCAAGGAACAAGTACTGCAAGGCAGTAAGAAACAACTGATTGCAACAGAATATACACACAGAAACTTTGTAGTGGAAAATATACACAAGTATATATTGTGTTCCCTCATAAAAAAGTACATGCAATGCATTGGCAGGTTCTTAGACCAAAACTATGGCAGTATTGCATCATTAGCTCTGCAAAAACAGGAAGACTCGAAGCATTGAAAATGTTGCCGATATCTTCAGGCATCTTCAGTGTCAGAATCGAAAATTATAGCAGCAAATGTAAATTTCCCCCATTTTTTCCGATTGAATTTTCATCCAAGTCCATCAATCAAAGCCTCCAATTCTCTCCTCCCATACCTCCTACCTTCTGTATTAGCTTCCCTAGACTTCACCACAAAGTAAAATATCAACCAAGCTACCATGAAATACAACTCCACAGCTGCCTGAATAACCGTGGCAAAAAATTCTCCCCCTATACGAGTCAAAATCAATCTTGCTAACGACCCACCTAAGATAGCTTCATAACACTGAATCTGTATCCCTTGGTTCAAAAGTGTTGACATCAGATAACAACCTTCTTTAATAATTTCTCTCCCGGTTCTCCTTGAATCCACAACGGCAACCCAAGCAGCTAATGAGAATGCAAATGAAACCAAAGTATCCACCAGAAACCACATAAACAAAAACCCTGAAATCTCCTTCTCATAACCCCTAATCCATGGTGACATAACCGAAAAAGGCATCAACTTTAACCTGACAAAAAGTTTAAAAAACGAGTAGTGATCCTCAATTTCTCCGAAATACCACAATCCAAGAAGCTGAGTCACCGCGTCTCTTACCGCCCATTTTATTAGAACGAACCCAGTGAGTCTTTTCAAACCCATTTTAGACCCATCCCAAAAAGCCCCAAAAAAGGAAACAAATCTTCCAATCAAGTCATTAACAATTGTAACAAAAAGAACACCAAAAATCAAAGAGTAAATCGCCGTAAATCCTAGAATTACCCATCCATACGCCGCGGACAGAAAGCTGACGATAAAGAAAAGCACCGCTGCGTCTCGGCGCCCCAATTCAAATCCTTTATAAACAAACTGAAAATCCACAATCTTTTCTTCTTGCTGGTCCCTTTCATTGTTTTCGTAGTCAAATGAGATTGTCTTGAATTTGACTCCGTAACGAACAATTTCCGGCAGCAGAATACCGTTATCCGCAACGAAATGCGAAAACCCTAATTTGGTATCGAAGTTTGAAAGAATCAACGGCGTGCCATTAAGGGGGCGGTTAGATAAAGAAGCGAACGGGGAGCGGCGGCGGAGGTCATCGTCAGAAGAGAATAAGTCGTTATCAAGAGCGCCGAGACGCGTGAGGTGGAGGAAAGGACGGCGTGTGTGGCGACGGGTTGATTGGAAACGCGCGTGCGGATGGGAGGGGTGGAGGTCGAGACGAGAAAGGAGGGATTTGAAAGAAGGATCACGGTCAATAAAGGAATTGAGGAGAAAGGAACCGGATTCAACTAAAGAACGGAAAGAGAGGAGAAGGAAAGAAAGGAAGATGAACGTGAAAGGGTGGGAGGTAAAATGCACGGCAGTCTTTTTGAGGATCTGCGATGTGGACCGTAGCTGGCCGAACCGGTGGTGGTGGTGGTGGTGGTAGTGATGGTGATCGGTCATGGCGGTTGTCTTGTCTCTTTCGGGTTCAGATTTCTGAGGCGTGAATGAGGGGCAAGGCCATTGTTTCTCTTATTTTCTTTTTCGATTTCAGAATTTTTGTTTTGGTCTAAATTTGCTATCAGTCCTCCTATTTTTTACATTTTAAAATTAATCTCTCTACTTTTTTGAGTAAATCTCTCTATTTTTAATTCACGAATTTAGTCACTATTGTATTGTTTAATAACTTAAATTGAAATGATAACACCGAACTTTGGGGTTTTTTTTATAAAAATAATATAAAAATTATTTATTTATTTATTTACAAAAATTTCAAAAATTATTTATGAAAATAGGGTGTTTGTTACCGTGATCGTCGGTGTTGCCTGATACACTGACTACACCATCCCACTTTTTAACCAATCATCCGACAATCATTAGACTTTTTTAAAAAAAAAATTGATGTCCTTATTATTTCAGGTGGCACTCATATGTATATTTGAAAATAGTTGCGAAATTATGGGTATACACGATGATAAAAAAAATATTTTTTAATGGTGTCGATGGTGAATTAGGTGGCACTGGTTATATTTAAAAAAAAACAACACACATGTCAGGAAAAAAAGTTTGAAATGAAAAATATATATTTTAATTACTGTCGTCGATGTGTCAAACGACACCAATTTATTTTTAAAAAATATGTTGTCAATGAAAAAACAACAGCAAAACCAAAAAAAATTATTTTTATTAGTGTTTCCTAACACGTCGACGACACCGGTTTGAAAATATGGGTCGCGTGACATTATTAGGCGAAACCGCCTAGTATATAAACCCCCCATCCCTCGGCCAAAATTTTATTTCTTTTGAAGAGGAAAAAAAATTGTATTTAATAAAAGAGGAGAAAAAAATAAGCTAAAAAATTGTTTAGCAATATGGGAGAAAAAATTTTGGTTTAACAAACCAGAAAAGAAAAGAAAAAAGCTCTTTAGAAATCAACATATTTATTCTTCATTTTAGACTTCAAAAGTAAAGTTCGAATTTATAAAGTTAATTTGTAATTATTTATATTTGATTATATTTTATATTGATAATTAGTAATATGAGATGCAAGTTATATTTTTGATAAAAAGTGCTTTTGTTGCTAATTTTGTTAATAGGGGCTATTTTTTTAATAGAAGCTAATATTTATTTATTTTTAATTTATTTTACAGATTAACTATCTAAGATGAATAATTAATTCTTCGTATACGTTCATTTCGAGGAGGTAATTTTACAAACAGCAATTGATGGTATATTTGAATCTCGTTGGTAAATAGGAATGAGGTTTAATAAGAATGTAAAGTCGATTATATGAAACAAAATATTAGTGCAGAAATTACTCGATGTTGTGGGAGGAGGATGTCCAGACTTGTAATAGCTCATTTTTGGTCAAATCGGAGCAGTAGTTTCGGGATCACAAATTTGAGGTCAAAATATTTATTCTATTATTTTTCGTTAAAAAATTTTATCATTTGACTAGTCAATTTTATAAAAATAACTAAATCGCGTAAAATGCAAAAGTGATGTTCTATTAGCTAAAGGTGTCTAATAGCTATAGGACCTTAAAGTGAAGGTCCTTAAGTGGTAATTAGCCCATTAAGGAGTTATTTGAAAGTAATGGCTTGGTATAATGGAAATTATTAAAGATTTTTAAGGTTATTAGTGTAAATTAGTAATTAAAGGTAAGTATAATAAAACAAATGAAATTTTATTCTTTCATTCATCTTCCTCACCGAAAAATACAACTTAAATAGCCATTGGAGAAGCTTTACGTTCGGCCAAGACTTTTATGCTCAATTAGGTATGGTTTTCATCCCGTTTTTAATAAATTCTACGTTTTTGAGATCGTTGCAGCTAGTACTAGCAAGCCCAGGGACTAATTTGCAAAACTGTTAAAGAAATAGAAAGTTTCCATTGATGAATAAGCATGTGTTTTGATGATTGATGATAGATTATGAAAGTTTAATGATAGATATACAAGTTTTGTTAAGTGATTTTTAGTGAAAATGCAAATTATGGGCTAATTTGTGAAATGTGTAAATTTAGGGGATTAAAATATGAAATAAATGAAAAATATAGGCTGTTAGGGACCTAATTTAATTTTGGCTAGCATGGGTTAGTCTTTAATTTCATGAATTTGTGATTTTGTGTAATAAGGACTAAATTGTAAAAATGTGAAAGTTTAGGGGCAAATGTGTAAAATAACCCTAATGTGTGTTTTAGACTGAATTGAATAAATAGTTGATTAAATAAGCTGATTTTGATTACTTATAGATCAAGAAAAGAGGAATTCGGACTTAGATCAGGGAAAAAGTAAAGTAATTGAATATTCAGTTCGTTCCGTTATTTCCGTACACAAGGTAAGTTCGTATAATTAAATTTGAATGTGTAATTATTCAATTGATGGATGATATTGACTTTATTTATTCTATGGCTAAATGTGATGAATTTGATTTAAATGTACGGTTTAAGTCGACAAGATACTGAATAAAACCATAGTTGGGCTATGGCAATCGGATGACAAGACCATAACCGGGTTATGGCATGTGAATGTAAGACCACGGCATGGCCTTGGCAATGTATGTGTAAGACCATAGTTGCACTATGGCATCGGAAAATTGACTTACTTATATCATAAGCATTTATAAACTCGAAGTGATTCGATAAGCGAATTGGTCAGAATAGTTATGTATCAGTACAGTATGTACAGAAAACTGTTCGAATGATGAATTAAAAGAAGTGGAGAACTTATAAATTACTTTGTAGTAGAATTTTATGTTATCTCATTGATTGAGGTTTTAATTTCAAATTATGTATCTAATTAGAAATGTAAATGAATGATGTTGATTATTTCATATTTACCTACGAACTTACTAAGCTTTATAGCTTACTTTGTTTAATTTCCAATGTTCTATAGTTTTACGAAGATAGCTCAGATCCCTTGATCATCAGAGACTTCATCGCACTATTGGATGTCTATTTTGGTACTTTTGAAATGTGTATATGGTATATGGCATGTATAGGTTTGTGTCATCTTGATATGTTTGATGGATATGTATTTTGGCCATTTGAGTTAGCTTAAGATGATGAACTTGATGATGTTTATATATATATATATATATATATATATATGCAAATGGTTCTAATTTGAGTTTGGTAATTGACCTATAATGAGTGATTGAGGTTGAATGAATAATGCATGTTTGGAATGGTTTAACTAAATGAAATAGAAATGTGAATTATGTATGGTAAGGTAAATTTAAATTGATAGGTAATTGAATAGGTAAATGGCATTGAATTGATTGAAATGGATATAGTATGATTGGGTATTGGTTGATGACTTTTGGTTGCATAATTGTGTCTTAAAATGGTACCAATTGATCTTGTATAGGTATGTGCAAAATGGGTGGCAAAATGGCTTGGTAAATGACCTATTTTTGTCCACATGGGCAGAGACATGGGTGTGTGTCTCAGTCGTGTGTGACACACAGTCATGTTGCACGGTCATTTGTCCCTTGGTGTTGAAATTGAATTGAAGTCAGTATGCTCCACACGGTCTCACACACGGGCGTGTGACTGGCCGTATTGTACAAGTCAATATACCCTTTAATTGGCACACGGTCTAGCATATAGGCGTGTGGCTTGGTCGTGTTGCATAAGTCAGTATACCCTACAGATTTGGCACGGCCTAGACACATAGGCGTGTGGTCGGCCGTGTGACCCAAGTCAGTATGTACGCCCTGTTTTCAGATGGCCTAAGACACAGGCGTGTCTGGAGCCGTGTGAGGCACACGGCCTGTTCACACGGGCATGTGACCCTTGTATGATTGAAAACTTTTTTAAGTTTCCAAAATTTTTATATATTATCGGTTTAGTCCCGAACCACTTCTAAAGCATGTTTAAGGCCTTGTAGGCCCTTATAAGGGACAATGAGATTGTGTTGAATGATTTATGAGAATGAATGTTTTATGTTTGATAAATGTATGATATATGTTGTAAATTGATCTGTAATGCCTCGTAACCCTACTTCGGCGACGGATACGAGTTAGGGGTGTTACATTTATTGATATTAGAGCTACAGTTTAGACGATTATAGGACTAATGTAGCGTATGCGAGTCTAGCTGTACATGCCATATATATAAACTGAGATAGTGTGATGACTCCTGACATTTTAAACTGTGTTTTCATATAGTAATGGATCCCATTCGAGCTATAGTCGATGAGGTTGAGAGTAATGCATCTGCTCTCGTGCAAAGGACAGCGCCATCTGAATCTAGACCCGTGTCAAGTAGTCACGGAGGTGAGGCTAAAGAAGCCTTTTCCAGATGATGAATGAATGGTTCACTCAATATGTTCAGACAAATCTGGCTACTCAACAACCTCCATCCCCGTTAAATCCTCAATCAATCCCGTATTTCTTCAAGTTATTGATCCAATACGATTGAATAAGCTGCCAGTCGATAAAATTCATAAGCATGGGTTGAAGAGTTCAGGGCTAATGTTGATGATGATCCTAAGAGAGTCGAGTTTTGGCTTGAAAATACGATTCGAGTGTTTGATGAACTTTCCTGCATATCGGCTGAATGTTTAAAGTGTGTTATATCTCTTTTGAGAGACACTGCATACCAGTAGTGAAATACATTAATATCTGTAGTGCCGAAAGAGAGAGTCACCTGGGAGTTCTTTTAGACTGAGTTCCAGAAAAAGTACATCAGTCAACGGTTTCTAGATCAAAAGCATAAAGAGTTTTTAGAATTGAAACAAGGCTGCATGACCGTAACTGAGTACGAGAGAGAATGTGTACGGTTAAGTAAATATGCTCGAGAGTATGTTTCTACTGAAGAGATAATGTGCAAGCGGTTTGTTGACAGACTGAACGAAGATATTAAACTTCTGGTCAGAATATTGGATTTAAAAGAATTTGTTGTATTAGTTGAGCATGCTTGTAAAGCTGAAGAATTGGGAAAAGAAAAGAGAAAGGCTGATTTTGAAGCTAGAGATTCGAGAAAGAGATTGATGAATAAACCCAATCACTCATTATCCAAGAAATCACGAGATGTTTATAGTCAATCTAATGCATCGATGGAGTACTCTAATAGAGAATGTGGGGAGCAATTTTTTAGTTCAAAAACTCCAGCCGTATCAATGGCAAGTGTAGGTAATGCTAGACCGAATAAACCTGAATGTGGATGATGTGGAAAATGATATTTTGGAAAGTGTAAACTGAATGATAAAGCCTTTTTTAAATGTGGTTCGCACGAACACATCATTCGAGATTGTCTTGAGTTAGATGAGAAAAATAAATCTCAGAGTGCAAGACAAAGCAACACGACTACGAGAGGACGACCATTCCGTAATGTTGGAAATGTGAGTGGTGGTAGAAGTGCAACATGAGATGCTGTTGAGAGATTAGAGGTTAGAGCACCTGCCAGAACTTATGCAATTGGCGCTCGCGAAGAAGCGTCATCTCTAAATGTTATTACCGGTACATTCTCACTTTATGGCACTGATGTAATTGCATTGATAGATCCCAGATCAACTCATTCATATATATGTGTAAAATTAATGTCTAGGAAGAATCTACTTGTTGATTCTACTGAGTTTGTTATAAAAGTGTTGAACCCCTTAAGCAAATATGTCCTGGTTGACAAAGTTTGCAAGAATTGTCCGTTAATGACTCGGAGTTACTGTTTTATAGCTGATTTGATGTTGCTACCGTTTGACAAGTTTAATGTTATTTTGGGTATGGACTAGTTAACGTTGCATGATGCAGTAATAAATTGTAGATGAAAGACAATTGAGTTAAAATTTCAGAATAATGAAACTCTCCGAATTGAATCAAATTATTTAAATGGTTTACCAGCTGTAATCTCGTCGATGTTAGCTCTAAAATATGTGAAAAAAGGATGCAATGCATATCTTGCATATGTACTTGATACAAAAGTGCCAAAAACAAAGATTGAACCAGCACCAGTTGTTTGCGAGTATTCAAATGTATTTCCCGAAGAGTTACTGGGTTTACCACCTATCAGAGAGGTTAAGTTTGGTATTGAATTAGTACCGGGAACAACATCGATATCAATAGCTCTGTACAGAATGGCTCCAATAGAGTTAAAAGAATTGAAAGTTCAGTTGCAAGAGTTGAGAGAAAGAGGTTCTGCTAGATCGAGTTTTTCTCCCTAGGGTGCACCGGTGTTATTTATGAAAAAGAAAGATGGCACGATAAGAATGTGTATAGACTATCGACAACTCAACAAAGTGACGATCAAGAATAAATACCCTTTGCCACGAATAGATGATTTGTTTGATCAGTTATAAGGAGCAACAGTGTTTTCAAAAATTGATTTGAGATCGGGTTATTACCAGTTGCGAGTTAAAGACTCAGATGTGCCAAAGACTGCATTAGAACAATGTACGAACACTACGAATTTCTTGTTATGCCTTTTGGACTAACAAATGCACTTGCTGTTTTTATGGATTTGATAAACCAGATTTTCAGACCGTACTTAGACCGATTCGTAGTTGTGTTTATTGATGATATTTTGATTTACTCTCATGATGAATCTGAGCATACCAAGCATTTGAGAATCGTGTTACAAAATTTGAGAGATAAGTAGTTGTTTGCAAAGTTTAACAAATGAGAGTTTTGGCTACGAGAGGTTAGTTTTCTGGGACATATAGTTTCAGTCGAGGGCATCCAAGTTGACACGAGTAAAATTTCTACGATTATAGATTGGAAACTTTCGAGAAATATATCCAAAGTCCGTAGTTTTCTGGGACTAGCTGGTTATTGTAGACGATTTATGAAAGGATTCTTGATGATTGTGACTCCGATGACAAGATTGCTTCAAAAAGATGCTAAATTTGAGTGGTCAAAAAAGTGTCAGTAGAGCTTCGAACAGTTAAAAGCATTATTGGCAGAGGCACCAGTGTTAGTTCAATCTGAGTTGGGTAAAGAATTCGTAGTTTTTAGTGATGCATCGTTAAATGGCCTGGGTTGTGTTTTGATTTAGGAAGGCAAAGTTGTAGCCGCATGAAAAGAATTATCTGACGTACAATCTAGAGTTAGCCGCAATAGTGTTCGCATTGAAAATTTGGCATCATTACTTGTTTGGTGAGAAATGTCGTATTTATACTGACCAAAAAAGGTTGAAATATCTGATGACTCAGAAAGATTTGAATTTGCGACAGCAGAAATGGTTAGAATTGCTAAAAGACTATGAATTAGTGATTGACTATCATTCGGGGAAAGCGAATGTAGTCACTAATGCTTTGAGTCAAAAATCCTTATTTGCTTTACGTACTTTGAACACACAATTAGCTTCGTCTAATGACGGTTCGATAGTACTGAGTTGAAATCGAGGCCGTTATTTCTACAGCAGATTTGTAAGGCTCAAAAAATTGATAATGAATTACAAGCAAACCGAACTCAGTGTGAGTCGACTTCTGATCCAGAGTTTTGAATAGGGCCTAATGACTGTTTGATGTTTCGTGATAGAATATGTGTACCAAGAAATTTTGAGCTTATTCAGAATATTCTAAACGAAACACACAGTAGTTGTTTGTCAGTACATCCAAGAAGCACTAAAATGTACAATGGTTTGAAATAGTTAGGTTGGTGGTCTGGCATGAAACGAGATATCTCAGAGTTACAATGGATTTTGTGTCGGAATTACCTCTAACTCCAAAAAAGAAAGATGCTATCTGGGTTGTCGTTGATCGACTAATGAAATCTACTCATTTCATTCTGGTACATACTAACTATCCACTCGATAGATTAACTGAGTTGTATATTTTTGAAATTGTCAGATTGCATGGTGTGCCAATTTCGATTATTTCAGATAGATATCCGAGGTTTATGTCGTGATTTTGGAAGAAATTGCAACAAACTCTGGGTACGAAGTTGAATTTCAGTACATCTCTTCATCTACAAACCGACGGTCAATCTTAACGAGTAATTCAGATTCTCGAAGATATGCTCCGATGTTGTGTTTCGGAATTCGAAGGCAATTGGGAGAAATATTTGCCACTGGTTGAATTTGCGTATAATAACAGTTTTCAATCTTATTTAAAGATGGCACCGTATGAAGCTTTGTATGGTTGCAAATGTCAAACTCCATTGTATTGGACTGAGCTTAGGAAGAAACAAATTCACGGGGTTGATTTGATTAGAGAAACCGAAAAGAAAGTGAAAGTAATTCGCGACTATTTGAAAGCAGCTTTAGATCATCAGGAATTGTACGAGGATTTAAAACGGAAAGATATTGAATTTCAGATTGGCGATAAAGTGTTTCTGAAAGTGTCCCCGTGAAAGAAAATACTTCGATTTGGTCGTAAAGGCAAATTGAGTCCAAGATTCATCGGGCCATATGAAATCATTGAAAGAATATGGCCAGTAGCATATCGGTTATCTCTACCATCAGAGTTAGAAAATATCCATAACGTGTTTCATGTATCAATGCTACGTCGGTATAGATCTAATCCATCACATGTGATTTCCCCATCTGAAATTGGAATTCAACCTGATATGTCGTATAACGAAGAACCGATCAGAATTCTAGCATGTGAGGTTAAACAATTGAGAAATAAAAGTATAGCTCTCGTGAAAGTAATTTGGCAATGACATGGTGTTGAAGAGGCTATGTAGGAGCTTGAGGAAGCTATGAGAAAATAGTACCCTAACCTATTCACTAGTAAGATTTTCGAGGACGAAAATCCGTAAGGGGGAGAGTTGTAACAGCCCGTTTTTGATCAAATCAGAATAGTAGTTTTGGGACCACAAATCCGAGGTCAAAATATTTATTTTATTATTATTTTAATTTTTATAGTATGATACTATGTTGGTGTGAAAATTTTGTCAAGAAATTTCATCATTTGATTGGTCAATTTGATAAAAATGACTAAATCGCGTAAAATGCAAAAGTGATGTTCTATTAGCTAAACGTGTCTAACAGCTATAGAACCTTAAAGTGAAGGTCCTTAAGTGGTAATTAGCCAATTAAGGAGTTATTTGAAAGTAATGGCTTGGTATAATGGAAATTATTAAAGATTTTTAAGGTTATTAGTGTAAATTAGTAATTAAAGGTAAATATAATAAAACAAATGAAGTTTTATTCTTTCATTCATCTTCCTCACCGAAAAATACAACCTAAATAGCCATGGGAGAAGCTTTACGTTCGGCCAAGACTTTTATGCTCAATTAGGTATGGTTTTCGTCCCTTTTTTAATAATTTCTACGTTTTTGAGATCGTTGCAGCTAGTACTAGCTAGCCCAGGGACAAATTTGCAAAACTGTTAATGAATTAGAAAGTTTCCATTGATGAATAGGCATGTTTTTTGATGATTGATGATAGATTATGAAAGTTTAATGATAGATATACAAGTTTTGTTAAGTGATTTTTAGTGAAAATGCAAATTATGGGCTAATTTGTGAAATGTGTAAATTTAGGGGATTAAAATATGAAATAAATGAAAAATATAGGCTGTTAGGGACCTAATTTAATTTTGGCTAGCATGGGTTAGTCTTTAATTTCATGAATTTGTGATTTTGTGTAATAAGGACTAAATTGTAAAAATGTGAAAGTTTAGGGGCAAATGTGTAAAATAACCCTAATGTGTGTTTTAGACTAAATTGAATAAATAGTTGATTAAATAAGCTGATTTTGATTACTTATAGATCAAGAAAAGAGGAATTCGGACTTAGATCAGGGAAAAAGTAAAGTAATTGAATATTCGGTCCGTTCCGTTATTTCCGTACACGAGGTAAGTTCGTATAATTGAATTTGAATGTGTAATTATTCAATTGATGGATGATATTCAGACTTTATTTATTCTATGGCTAAATGTGATGAATTTGATTTAAATACACGGTTTCAGTCGACAAGATACTGAATAAAACCATAGTTAGGCTATGGCAATCTGATGACAAGACCATAACCGGGTTATGACATGTGGATGTAAGACCACGGCATGGCCTTGCCAATGTATGTGTAAGACCATAGTTGCACTATGGCATCAGAAAATTGACTTACTTATATCGTAAGCATTTATAAACTCGAAGTGATATGATAAGCAAATTGGTGAGAATAGTTATGTATCAGTACAGGTATGTACAGAAAACTATTCGAATGATGAATTAAAAGAAGATGAGAACTTATGAGTTACTTTGTAGTTGAATTTTATGTTATCTCATTGATTGAGGTTTTAATTGCAAATTATGTATCTAATTGGAAATGTAAATGAATGATGTTAATTATTTCATATTTACCTACGAACTTACTAAGATTTATAGCTTACTTTGTTTAATTTTCAATGTTTTATAGTTTTACGAAGCTAGCTTGGATCCGTTGATCGTCAGAGACTTCACCACACTATCAGACATCTATTTTGGTACTTTTGAAATGTGTATATGGTATATGGCATGTATAGGCTTGTGTCATTTTGATATGTTTAATGGATATGTATTTTGGCCATTTGAGTTGGCTTAAGATGATGAACTTAATGATGTTTATATATATGTGCAAATGGTTCTAATTTGAGTTTGGTAATTGACCTATAATGAGTGATTAAGGTTGAATGAATAATGCATGTTTGGAATGTTTTAACTAAATGAAATAGATATGTGAATTATGTATGGTAAGGTAAATTTAAATTGATAGGTAATTGAATAGGTAAATGGCATTGAATTGATTGAAATGGATATAGTATGATTGTATATTGGTTGATGACTTTTGGTTGCATAATTGTGTCTTAAAATGGTACCAATTGATCTTGTATAGGTATGTGCAAAATGGGTGACAAAATGGCTTGGTAAATGACCTATTTTTGTCCACACTGATAGAGACACGGGCGTGTGTCTCACCTGTGTGTGACACACGGTCATGTTGCATGGCCGTGTGTCCCTTGGTGTTGAAATTGAATTGAAGTCAGTATGCTCCACACGGTCTCACACATGGGCGTGTGACTAGCCGTGTGGTACAAGTCAGTATAACCCTTGATTGACACACGGTCTAGCACACGGGCGTGTGACTTGGCCGTTTTGCATAAGTCAGTATACCCTACAGATTTGGCACGGCCTAGACACACGGGCGAGTGGTTGGCCGTGTGACCCAAGTCAGTATGTATGCCCTGTTTACACACGGCCTGAGACACGGGTGTGTCTGGAGCCGTGTGAGGTACATGGCCTGTTCACACGAGCATGTGACCCCTATATGATTGAAATTTTTTTTAAGTTTCCAAAATTTTCATATGTTATCGGTTTAGTCCCGAACCACTTCTAAAGCATGTTTAAGGCCTTGTAGACCCTTATAGGGGACAATGAGATTTTGTTGAATGATTTATGAGAATGAATGCTTTATGTTTGTTAAATGTATGATATATGTTGTAAATTGATCGGTAATGCCTCGTAACCTTACTCCGGCTACGGATACGGGTTAGGGGTGTTACAAGACTATTCTACAAATTTCTAGTTTTGTCAAATCCATACAAATATACAGAGATGGAAATTGTAGACCATAAAGACGTGAAGACTATAATCGCTCTTTATTGCTTGACTAGGAATGTGAATGTTGAATCAGTTAAGTTGTTCGCTGAATTAACGGATGTTGAGCCCGTTCAAAATGACACTCAATTAAATCAACAATATGGAGTTTAAGATCTGTATACGTAGGTTCCGAATGCGTCTATCGATAGGAGATTGTCTATCCATAGGTTTGACATTGATCTAGATGTTGGGTGGGCAGAACTATGCGATTATGGAGAGACATCAACATGGGCCAATAATCCATACAATGCTCCGATTGTGTATAACAACCCTAATCTTGGTTGATTTTTACAGATACATCCGTTGATGATTGGTACCAATTTTGATGGTGAAAAAGGACCCGATAATGATGATTGTTTTGGTCACGAGGGTGAAGATTTTAATGAAGCCGATCTCAATGAGGTCTCGAATGATATCAATGATGAAGGCGTGGAAGATGATGATAATGTATACACTCTTTTTCTTGAGAACTATACTCGTGGCATTGTTATATGCAATGACCTTGAGACTCACATGTTGAGCATAGATCCTAATATGACTCATGCATCCGAGTTCTCTAAGTATTTAGATATAATACCTTATCACTAGTTGGCGGTAGATTTTAAATCAGAAGAGTTGGTCGTAGGTCAACAATTCGTAAATAATGAGGAATATGTATTTTTCATCAAGTAGTATAACATGAAAGTGTCGGTGGACTACAAAGCCATAGTATCTAAACTGAATTTATATATTAGGGAGTGTTGGAGGTTTGCAAAAGGTTGCAACTGGTGGGTACGAGTTACATTGATCTAGATGTCGTAATTGTGGGAGATTTGGAAATTTGTTGGGCCTCATACATGCACTATTACACATATGATGCAAGACCATCAGAAACTTGATGCGAAAATAATTTGTAAATGTATCATGCCACTGGTGAAAGATATGCTCACTATTCCTATATCGGTCCTGCTTGCCGACATGTAAGCCCAGTTTCAATACAAAGTGTCATACAGGAAACCATGGTGGACTAAACAGATGGCGATAAAGTAGTTGTATGGAGATTGGGATGCATCGTACAATGAACTTCTGGGGTGGTTAGTCGCGATGCAGGAGTATGTGCTAAGGATGGTTGACTTGCAGGCACTGCCTTTTTATGGCCCAGATGACCAACTACAATCGGGGAAAATAATTTTCCATCGTTTGTGTAACATCCCTTACTCGTATCTGACACTGGGATAGGGTACGAGGCATTACCGGGTTTAAACACTTATATTCATACAAAACCGAGCCATAAAATTTCGTTCAATTTAAAAACTTTTCAAACACATCCATATTGTAACACCCCTATCCCGTAACCGTCGCCAGAATAGGTAAGGGCATTACCGGATTTGTAACTCAAAATAGAAAAGTAAGACTTTAACTTATCAATCGTCAACATCATTCAACACTAATCCAACATATCATGCTTAAAACAATTATATAAGCTTATACTAAAGTGACCATTCCGTGTTGTCACATATATATAACATCGAAATACCACTTACAAATTAATCACACTTCAACATTCTTATCAACTCATCCATAATTACATATCATTCAAACCAAAATACCAATTATAAGTTTTAACACTAAATGCACACATCATATAATGCTTTTGTATCAAACCAACTTTTCTCATATCAAGCCATATCACATAGCTTGATCATAATACTCAAAATTCATCTCACATTCATATAAACAAGTGACCATATAATCAACTTATTAAGTAGCCTATACATGCCATATTACCCAATTTCAAAGAGTTCAGGAATACCAATTGCCTCCTGGATAGTGTGATGAAATCTTCGATGACTTCTAACCTGAGTGAGCATTCGAATCACTGTAAAATGTAGAGAATAGACAGAGTAAGCTAATAAGCTTAGTAAGCTCGCATAATTATCAGCGCTGTATAAAAGATTTGACATTAAGCTTGTCATTTTAAGCAATAAGATTGCTTTTAAACCAGCCTCATCTAATTCAATATTTATTTCCTTAACAATCATGTAATTCATGTGTAATTTATCACATCTACTCACGTGTCATATAAATTTATCAATGTCACTTGCTTGTCAAGTGTACCACGTATACCTGTACTGATTTGTATCATCATTTCTATTCTCGCAAACATCATATTTACAGATTGAACCCTTGAGACCAACATCAAAACCACAGTATCTTGCATACTAAATGCCATATATGTGACTAAACCATTTATATCACATATCACCAATACAATATCAATATCATAGAATTCACATAGCATTGGGTCGATTTATTTCATTACGTATAATCTGTAACACCTTTATATAACCGATAGTAGAATTATACCCGTATAAATGTTAACTCATCAATAACATCAATAATTCATAATTTGTAACAAATAATCGTTTTACTTACTTACCTAATTTTGAATAACAAATAAATTAGGTCATACCTGACCATCCAACTCATCTTACACATTTCGTACCACATTGGCACCCAACTTTGTAAGCATCGAGCCTAAAGTAATACACCGGTATAAACCTGCTAGGAATAAGCCTGATAAAACTCACCGGCTCAAGGCCTACTAGGCTTTTAGCCTGAATCATTCACCGGCACAAGGCCTGCTAGACCCAAGGTCTGATATTTATTCATCGGCAATAAACCTGCTAGGCAGGAAGCCTGATCAAATTCTCCGACACATAGCTTGCTAGGCTAGAAACCCAAATATCATTTATTCACAATGAACTCAAGTACACTTTCATTCATAAGATAATTCGATTATCATACATTTTCCATTTAATTTCTCAATATCAAAACTTAATCCAAACAACTCAAACATTCCCATTCTATCCTTACTACATTCGGCTATAATTCATTTAGCCATATAACCAAAATTAACATTTTAAACAAATTGTTTTATTCAAACAAGAACATTTAAATTTCTAATAGACTTACTACATGTTATTGTATATAGATATATATAATCATATCATTTTACTCATCCAATTTGTACATCTATCATGCAACCTTCTTTACCATTATCAATCACACAGCTTTACGATCAATAATATTAACCCAATAGGTTTGATACTCACCTGCTCAAATTCAAATTTATAAATCATAAATACTTCTTAAGAAATTCAAGGCAAAAATACTTTCAATCATTCCCAATTACTCGAAAAGTCGCACACTTAGTGCCAATAGTTATTCAACATTATATATCGAATTCGTACACTTAGTGCTAGATACTTAAGCTTGCACACTTAGTGCTCAATAATCAGACCCGCACACTTAGTGCAATTTTTACATCTATAACCTTTTATACTCGCACCCTCTGTGCCGAAATTCAATTACTCACTATTCATCAAGTCAAATTTATCAACTTTATTTGCATTTGACAACCTCAATTTCTTTTTTATATATGCATTTCAATTTGGCACATATATGTATATATAGTATTTAATTTAATCAACAACAAATATTTCCTTAGTAACTTACCACATACAAGGCATTTAATTTATCATATATTAAAGCTCAATTAACTCCAATATACATTTACTCAACCACAAAGTACTTCATTACTTTCAAACACAAGACCGAATATATATTATGGCATTCCATCATCATGTAATATTAATATAATCAAGTACAAATCCATTTAACATATCTACCATTACATACTTACAATTTGGCAGATTATCCATCATTTCTTATATCATATAATTTTTTTATCAGTTTAATCATATAATTCAGTGACTGCAACATACTCATAGAGCCGATAAATTTTAGTAATTTATTCATTCTATAAACAATTAACATCAATTAAAAACAATTTCAGTAGCTAATAATTCGATTTTTTTAACCATATGAACTTACCTCGTGTATCCGTCGACTATTCGTTTACTTTTTGATTTTTCCTCGATCAAAATCTTGAATTCGTTTGGCTTGATCTAATTTAACCAAATTTAACTCAATTATTCACTAACATAATCAATTAAATATATATACAAGTATTTTGGCCATTTTGCAAAATATCCCTTATATTTTCAGACTTTAACAATTTAGTCCTTAATGCATAATTATGCAAAAATACACAAAACCCCAATATACATGTATTTAGCCGAATTTTGTATAGTATTTAAACAGCCCATAATTTCATTTTATTCACATTTCTAACCACAAAAATTCTATCTTTTTTAATTTAATCCCAAATACTCAATTTCATCAAAAATCTCTTTATAAAACTTGTATATCTATAAACAACCATCAATAATTTAACAAGAAATATTAAAACAAACACGCACTCATCAATGGCACATTTCAAAAACACAACCAATTTCAGAAATTGAGGTACGGGTCAGTTAAACCGAGCTGCAACGAGCTCAAAAACATAGAAATCATTAAAAACGGATAAAAATCGTACCTTAATCCCTTAGAAAGCCATGGCCGAACGTTAAAGCTTCCAAAACCCTTTCTTTGTTTAATTATTCGGTTGAAGATGATGAAAACATAAAAAAAATATCATATGGCTTTATTTTATTAAGCATTATTCCATAATTTACCAAAATACCCATATTTAATAACCAAATAAATTATGAAATTCAAGGTCCACTACCGTCCACTCAAATATGCAATGGTATAATTACCATGCAAGGACTCCCATTTATAAAGTCATTATCGAATAAGTCATTTTACTAATGGCACACATAGTTTTCATTTTACGTGATTTAATCCTTTTTACCGAATTAACTATTTAATCGGTAAAATTTCTTTACGAAACTTTCACACAGTAATACTACCACACTGTAAACATTATTAAAATAATAAAAATAATATTTTTACTCGGTTAAGGGGTCCCAAAATCACTTGTTCCGATCAGACTCGAAATTGGGCTGTTACAACTCTTCCCCCCTTTAGGGATTTTCGTCCTCGAAAATCATACTGGTAAACAGGTTAGAATATTGATTTTGCATAGCTTCCTCAGGTTCCCATGTAACTTCCTTTATACTGTGTTTAGACCGAAGAACTTTCACAAGTGCTATACGCCTATTTCATAACTCTTTAATCTCTCGAGCTATAATTCTGATCAGTTCTTCATTGTATTTTCACATGTGATGGATCAGATCGATAACGACGTAGCATCGAAACATGAAAAACATTATGTATCTTTTCAAGTTCAGATGGTAATGAGAGTTGATATGCAACTGGCCTTATTCTTTTAACAATTTCATATGGCCCAATGAATCACAGACTTAACTTTCCTTTAAGACCAAAACGAAGAATTTCTTCCAAGGTGATACTTTCAAGGATACACGGTCTCCGACCTGAAATTCTACTTCTTTACAGTTCAAATCCGCGTATGATTTCTGTCTATCAGCTGCTTTTAAACTGTTGTGAATCACTTTCACTTTTTCTTCGGTTTCTCTAATCAATTCAACCCTGTGTATCTTTTTCTCACTCAATTCTGTCCAGTATAACGGTGTTTGGTAATTGCAACTATACAAGACTTCATATAATGCCATCTATATAATCTGATAACCATTACAGAAACTCCACCAACAACAAGTGCTTTTCTTAGTTACCTTCAAATTTTAAAACACAAAAACAAAACATAATTTCTAAGAATTTGAATCATCTGACCATCAGTTTGGGAATGAAATGCCATATTAGAATTCAATCTTATATTCAAAATTTACTGTAACCTTCTACTGTATCGCAATATAAATCTCGGGTTCTCAAGATAATAGAGACTGACACACCGTATAATCTGAAAATCTCTAAAATATACCACCCAACAAGTCTATTAAAAGAGAAATCTGTACGTATAGAAATGAATGTGCAGACTTTTTAAACATTCGACAGTAACTCAGATAACATCTTTCTGTTTCGGTGGTAAGAACAATCCCAATATAGAACCCATCGTAGTACTAACTCATTTTTCACTTTGATATCATCTCAGACTATAACAGTCCCGAAGACACATATCAATCAGTTTATCTTGATGATACTTTAAACTTCAAAGCATAGAGTCAAAAATATCTTGTTTCATACCTGTCAATCGATATAACTGTTTCAGATTATTAAACATCTTATGTTTACTGGAAAATCAGGCTAACTACTACTGTGAGCTTCATATCTCAATCGCTATAAAATCTCTGGATTTCTCGGTACTTAAACTCTGTTTCATATCTTCTAGAATATGAACTCTTCATTCAAACTACCCGTCAATTTACCTATAAGCGTACAAGATTTATTTTTCAAATCTACAGATAACTCAAGTACAAAAAATTTAAGTACCCTTCAAACGGATAACTCAACCAAAATAATCAAATGAATCAATTTCTCCTGTCAATAATGCAGCTCAAAATAAAAAGGGGAAATTAATATAATTCCAATAACAACCAATGCAAAATTACCATCTCTATAGATCCGGAATTTGTATAACCAGAGTGAATATAACTATATCCATTCTATAAATATGTTTCACATGTAACCACATAGAATCATAAGAAATCCAAGGTACTGTAATCCCGAATATAGTAATATACTAAACTTTTTGGAGAGAACACCTATATCAAATGATAAATATCCCAATGATGTGATAAAGGAAATCCAGAATTAAAGCATCACTCATATGCACTGGATTCAATGGTAACAGAAGCAATATGATTTTCATGTATATTCAACAGAACAATAACCAAGAAAAATAGAATACCAACATCATATGGATTTTACAGTTGACTTCTATCAACACAAGGTAATAGAATACCGGAGAAAATAGAATAATGTCGATCATAACTCGAATAGCCCAACAAAGCTTTCATATATCAGTATATTTAGATAACATTTTCATATGATAAGAATTTCATCTGAAAATATACAGTTTTACATACCTCTGAAGATAAATGAGCATGTAAAATACCCGAAAGAAATCAGCGCAATATACTTTAACTATAATCGCTGCACTCACCTATCAGTACAATTCAATTATTACTTCACTATCTAGTCTTGTCATCAATATTCTCAAATTATCTCATCCATTATTTATAATCAATTCAGAAAAGATTCTAGCAATGCATTCTTTAATTAACATACCTGTATAATTTAGTCAACTGAAGTAAAATTTCTTCTTTAACAGTAGCATTGCATAATCCGAATGATCTTTGAGAAATCTATCATCTTTTCCAGGACAGTCTTTATTTGTTAATCCATTAACATATCTGACTATGTTATAAATAATTTAATCCTTGAGCTCTTTGATTCCATACTTGGGAACTTATTCAATCCAAATCTGATGAATTTCATTATAACTCTGTACCGGTAAGGAGGTGAAGGTTGTAAAGCCTCATAATTTGACTCTCACATATATTCGCGCATAACATAACATTTATCAATAACATAATGCTATAAACTATCATTCATACCTTTATGAGTTTCAACTCATCACACATACATTTTACTCGGTATTCACGTATCATAATCAGTACTATCAGAATTAGCTCAGTTGGAAGGCACATCTGTCTAATTAAAACCATTCTCGTCAGAATCAGAAGATATCACACTATCACATGTTAAATATGGCATTATAGCTAGACTCGAATACACTACGGTAGTCCTAGAACCGACTAAACCATAGCTCTGATACCACAAAATGTAACATCCCTTACCCGTATCTGACGCTTGGATAGGGTACGAGGCATTAACGGACTTAAACACTTACATTCATACAAAATCGAGCCATAAAATTTCGTTCAATTTAAAAACTTTTCAAACACATCCATACTCTAACACCCCTATCCCGTGACCGTCGCCAGAATAGGTAAGGGCATTACCGGATTTGTAACTCAAACCGGAACAGTAAGACTTTAACTTATCAATCGTCAACATAATTCAACACTAATCCAACATATCATGCTTAAAACAATTATATAAGCTTATACTAAAGTGACCATTCCATGTAGTCACATATATATAAGCATATAAATACCACTTACAAATTGATCACATTTCAACATTCTTATCAACTCATCCATAATTACATATCATTCAAACCAAAATACCAATTATAAGTTTTAACACTAAATGCACACAACATATAATGCTTTCGTATCAAACCAACTTTTCTCATATCAAGCCATATTACATAGCTTGATCATAATACTCAAAATTCATCTCACATTCATATAAACAAGTGACCATATAATCAACTTATTAACTAGCCTATACATGCCATATTACCTAATTTCAAAGAGTTCAGGAATACCAATTGCCTCCTGGATAGTGTGATGAAATCTTCGATGACTTCCAACCTGAGTGAGCATTCGAATCACTGTAAAATACAGAGAATAGACAGAGTAAGCTAATAAGCTTAGTAAGCTCGCATAATTATCAGCACTGTATAAAAGATTTAACATTAAGCTTGTCATTTTAAGCAATAAGATTACTTTTAAACCAACCTCATCTAATTCAATATTTATTTCCTTAACAATCATGTAATTCATGTGTAATTTATCACATCTACTTACGTGTCATATAAATTTATCAATGTCACTTGCTTGTCAAGTGTACCATGTATACCTGTACTGATTTGTATCATCATTTCTATTCTCGCAGCATCATATTTACAGTTGAACCCTAGAGACCAACATCGAAAACCCTGTATCTTGCATACTAAATGCCATATATGTGACTAAACCATTTATATCACATATCACCAATACAATATCAATATCATAGAATTCACATAGCATTGGGTCGATTTATTTCATTACGTATAATCTGTAACACTTTTATATAACCGATAGTAGAATTATACCCGTATAAATGTTAACTCATCAATAACATCAATAATTCATAATTTGTAACAAATAATCGTTTTACTTACTTACCTAATTTTGAATAACAAATAAATTAGGTCATACCTGACCATCCAACTCATCTTACACATTTCGTACCACATTGGCACCCAACTTTGTAAGCATCGAGCCTAAAGTAATACACCGGTATAAACCTGCTAGGAATAAGCCTGATAAAACTCACCGGCTCAAGGCCTACTAGGCTTTTAGCTCGAATCATTCACCGCACAAGGCCTGCTAGACCCAAGGTCCGATATTTATTCATCGGCAATAAACCTGCTAGGCAGGAAGCCTGATCAAATTCTCCGACACATAGCTTGCTAGGCTAGAAACCCAAATATCATTTATTCACAATGAACTCAAGTACACTTTCATTCATAAGATAATTCGATTATCATACATTTTCCATTTAATTTCTCAATATCAAAACTTAATCCAAACAACTCAAACATTCCCATTCTATCCTTACTACATTCTATATAATTCATTTAGCCATATAACCAAAATTAACATTTTAAACAAATTGTTTTATTCAAACAAGAACATTTAAATTTCTAATAGACTTACTACATGGTATTGTATATAGATATATATAATCATATCATTTTACTCATCCAATTTGTACATCTATCATGCAACCTTCTTTACCATTATCAATCACACAGCTTTACGATCAATAATATTAACCCAATAGGTTTGATACTCACCTGCTCAAATTCAAATTTATAAATCATAAATACTTCTTAAGAAATTCAAGGCAAAAATACTTTCAATCATTCCCAATTACTCGAAAAGTCGCACACTCAGTGCCAATAGTTATTCAACATTATATATCGAATTCGCACACTTAGTGCTAGATACTTAAGCTCGCACACTTAGTGCTCAATAATCAGACCCGCACACTTAGTGCAATTTTTACATCTATAACCTTTTATACTCGCACCCTTTGTGCCGAAATTCAATTACTCACTATTCATCAATTCAAATTTATCAACTTTATTTGCATTTGACAACCTCAATTTCTTTTTTATATATGCATTTCAATTTGGCAGATATATGTATATATAGTATTTAATTTAATCAACAACAAATATTTCCTTAGTAACTTACCACATACAAGGCATTTAATTTATCATATATTAAAGCTCAATTAACTCCAATATACATTTACTCAACCACAAAGTACTTCATTACTTTCAAACACAAGACCGAATATATATTATGGCATTCCATCATCATGTAATATTAATATAATCAAGTACAAATCCATTTAACATATCTACCATTACATACTTACAATTTGGCAGATTATCCATCATTTCTTATATCATATAATTTTTTTATCAGTTTAATCATATAATTCAGTGACTGCAACATACTCATAGAGCCGATAAATTTTAGTAATTTATTCATTCTGTAAACAATTAACATCAATTAAAAACAATTTCAGTAGCTAATAATTTGATTTTTTTAACCATATGAACTTACCTCGTGTATCCGTCGACTATTCGTTTACTTTTTGATTTTTCCTCGATCAAAATCTTGCATTCGTTTGGCTTGATCTAATTTAACCAAATTTAACTCAATTATTCACTAACATAATCAATTAAATATATATACAAGTATTTTGGCCATTTTGCAAAATATCCCTTATATTTTCATACTTTAACAATTTAGTCCTTAATGCATAATTATGGAAAAATACACAAAACCCCAATATACATGTATTTAGCCAAATTTTGTATAGTATTTAAACAGCCCATAATTTCATTTTATTCACATTTCTAACCCCAAAAATTCTATCTTTTTTAATTTAATCCCAAATACTCAATTTCATCAAAAATCTCTTTATAAAACTTGTATGTCTATAAACAACCATCAATAATTTAACAAGAAATATTAAAACAAACATGCACTCATCAATGGCACATTTCAAAAACACAACCAATTTCAGAAATTGAGGTACGGGTCAGTTAAACCGAGCTGCAACGAGCTCAAAAACATTGAAATCATTAAAAATGGATAAAAAATCGTACCTTAATCCCTTAGAAAGCCATGGCCGAATGTTAAAGCTTCCAAAACCCTTTCTTTGTTTAATTATTCGGTTGAAGATGATGAAAACATAATAAAAAAAATATCATATGGCTTTATTTTATTAAGCATTATTCCATAATTTACCAAAATACCCATGTTTAATAACCAAATAAATTATGAAATTCAAGGTCCACTACCGTCCACTCAAATATGCAATGGTATAATTACCATGCAAGGACTCCCATTTATAAAGCCATTATCAAAAAAGTCATTTTACTAATGGCACACATAGTTTTCATTTTACGTGATTTAATCCTTTTTACCGAATTAACTATTTAATCGGTAAAATTTCTTTACGAAACTTTCACACAGTAATACTACCACACTTTAAACATTATTAAAATAATAAAAATAATATTTTTACTCGGTTAAGGGGTCCCGAAACCACCTGTTCCGATCAGACTCGAAATTGGGCTATTACAGTTTGTTCTAGACATTCAATCCATGTGTTAGGGTTTTTCCCTACTACAAGCCGCTTATGCAGGTTGATGAGACCTAGCTATATGGGAAATATCATAGATCTTCCTTATTGTGGTTGCACAATACGGTAATTGATACGTACTGCCAATATCATTTTCCATTGTATAGTCCGAGAACTTAGAATTGTGACAAATTTTCTTAACAAACCTGTAGAGGCATGTTGTCAGACAAGACAACATTTGCATCATTTTTTATAGATCGAATGAGCTAATTGTCATGATTAGGCATTTCGGTGTTATGTGGAGATCCATATATTGCATCTGCCACATTGCGATTAACATTCATAAGGACTTCAAGAATGCATATTAGTGTAACAAGTCGCGAACATTGGTAATTCTTATTTTCATATATATTTTTTAATCTTTTGAATACATTTAGAAACTAAAATAAAAGATAACATGTCTTATCAAAATACATACATAGGGCACGAGCTAGAACAACATCATTTCTGACAGAGGCTGGAGACGCTTCAGGCTGAAATGAATGGTGAAATGAATCATGATTTACAGGAATGATTCATTAGCATGGAGTCATACCAATGGGTCCAAAGTTTCGATGACGGGTTTCAATTGTTGGATCTGGTGCCCAAAGTGTAGTATTTTTGTCTATGTACATTTGTAATTTTTCGAATAGATTAGTTAATAAAAATATTCATTAATTACATTAATACCTTTTGTATATTGTCCTCGCGTGGTTTTTGCATGAAAAGCAAAATAGAAGCAAATATTGGCTCACTGATTGTCTAATGTTTAAAGTAATACTAAGTGGTATTATTGCTGGAAAAAATCTGGTTCGAAAATGGTTTTCTTGCACAACGAAAAATTAAAATTTTAAAAATCGAACCGGTTTGTGATATTTATAACAATAAACCCTCCATCAAAATCGCACCTGTGTTTTCGGCTAGACACATCCTTGTTGTTCATGGCTTTCAATTGAACGGTCTTCTCCGCTATTTTCGTACCACGAACTACTTCGAGTATGGGTCGAGCTAATCCGAATCAAACACAAAACCAGAAATTGTTTACTTAACTTTCAGTAGGAAAACAAAATTCTCTCTAGTTTGAAACTGGTAGAATTATTACTTTAGAAAATAGAACTTATACTTATAAAATAAATTCTCATTATTTTCGGGCAGAATAATAATATCTCAAAATTGTATATTTAGCCCTACTAGTGTCAACTATTCATAGGAAGAAGAGGTGAAACTCTTATTGAATTGTAGAACTCTATTTCAATAAAAAACGAACTCCTAGTCTAACTAGAATTAGGTAGGGCAACAACCTTAGTTAAACAAACTAGAGTTTGTCGTCCCTAGAATTAAACATGAGGGGCTTTTGGGCCTCTCCCATATCGAGTCCAATTACAAGTACTTCCTGGACTTTAAACATAGTACTTTATAATTCAATTCAACCTGATATTTGTTTTTCTATTTCCCAAAATAAACATCTTAATTAATTAAATAAATTAAATTCTCTAATAAATAATTTTCTTAACCCAATTCTAATTCTGTTAAAATCATTACAATTTTACCATAAAAAATCTATAAAAGAATCTATTTAATATTTCCACATTCAATGGATTCACTATGACCAATTAATTTATTTCCATTTCGAACTTCAATTATTTAATTGATGAATTAAATAATAATTTGAAAAACCATAAATTAATTATTTAGGCCATTTCCGTTTATATGATCCTATTTATCTCATGGTAACCACTATATGTTTTTTCATGAAAAGTCAATTGCTATCAAATAGTAATCGAGTCATTCATCACAAAGACGAACGACATGTGGCCACATTTACTTTTTATCTACTACGTAATGCCAATGAGAGGATATCATTTACTCATATCTCGGGTTATGAATTCAACTATTATGAATGACACTATATACTGTAGAAGTCATATACCTAATTCACTAACTTTTGATTCCTTATTTATTTGAACTCAGAATTTTACTTACATCAAAGTATATGTGTTACGCATACATAGTTCGTCATCTACTCAGGACTAAGGTGTGTCACACTTTGAACATCACAAGTGAATAAATCCATAAATGGATTCAGGACCTACTTTTCTTGAATCCAGTCTGATGTACTATCAGTCTAGTTAGTAACATTTATGTTTCTATCTTTTGAGTCATCCGCTCTGATGCCCAAGACAAGATATCTCCCCAGTTGGACTTGATAGATGTCATATTAGTCTTTCAATCGGCTTTCTTATTTCTGATTAGACTAAGGGCATGTTTAGGTTCATCTGCTAATATAAGTTGTCTTTTCGTATTACAATCTGACCACAGAATACCACATAGTATTAGTTAAACATTAGACAGCCAGTAAGCTAATATTTGCTTCTATTTTGCTTTACATGCAAAAACCATATGAGAAAAATAGACAAAGGATATTAATGTAATTCAGGAATAATTTTATTAACCAATCTGTTCGAAAAAATTACAAATGTGCATAGATGAAAATTGTAACACCCCTAACCCATATCTGTCGCCAAATTAGGGTTACGAAGCATTATCGAACAAACGAAACACTTAAATAGACCTTTTATACATAATCATAATCATAAAATGAATTAACCATTCACATACATATAATCCCTAACTCGAGTCCTCGAGGCCGTAGAAATACATTAGAAACAATCCAGGACTAAATTGGAGACATTTAGAAAGTTTAGGAAAAAGGTTGTAAAATTTTGACTAAAGGGATCACACGGCCAGGCCATGTGCCTCACACGACTGAGACACACGATCGTGTCTCAACCGTGTAACAATCAAAATAAGGACACATGGCTGTGTCTCAGCCCGTGTCCTCACCTATGTAACTCTCAGAGTTGGGTCACACGGTCAAGCCATACTCCTTTGTACCAGGCTGTGTAACTCTCGAAATAACCATACACGCCCATGTGCTAAGCCATGTGCTAGGCCATGTAACAACTTGAATTTCATGCATTAAAACCTATAGGGGACACATAGTCGTGTCGCCTGGCCATGTGTCACACATAGCTGAGCCACACGCCCATGTCTCAGGCCGTGTGGACATGAATTTGCCTAAAACAAACCATTTCCATCACCGAAATCAAGTATGTACCTAAAAGCATTTCATGCATATCATCAAGACCTCAAAACATGACCAAAAATCTTTATAAAATGACCAATTTTTTAGTCTAAGATCATTCAACCAATATGCCATACAAGGCACCTCAAATACATATAACAACATTTATCTAAACATGCATATTTTATCAAATTTCAATCATCAAGTACTAGTTCCAAATCTTACCAAACATGTCTCAACTTGATCATTACTATTCCATCACAAAACATGTCATTTGAGTGATTCAAAACATACAACTTATGATAGTTCAATGACACCAACTATCAAAATATCAAATGATACCAACCAAGATAACTTGCACAACTCATACATTTGAAAACAATTCATTAAACATATATCATAATACCATTATAAATCACTTTATACATGCCATTGTAAACCATAACAAAAAATGCTCAAAAACTACTAAATTAACTGTTGGATAGTGTGATAGATCTCTGACGAGCTTCCAATCAAACTGAACCTTTCGATGATCTACAGGAAAAGAAAACGACTAATGTAAGCAATAATGCTTAGTAAGTTCATAAAAAGGCAATTTAACTGTTGACATATTAGAATAAACAACTAAGCATAATTTTTATGTACTTTCGTTTTCTATTTACTACACCTCTCATGCATAACTGGTGTAGTCTTGCATACACATGTATATATATTTTTCCTTATAAGCATTTCATATAACCACTTTACTTAAACGTTTTTTTATTACCATAACACTTTCACGTTTAACATATAATCATTCTGTAATTCATTATTCGTTTCAAACTTTCCTATAAACTTATCATCTAGGAATCACTTACTTCCACTAAACAAGGTGAAAGCTAAATGAATAAATTAATCATACCCGTTATACATTTACGAAGCACTTATAGGATTAGTATTGAAAATAGTTCATCGAATGCTTCCTGTACTATAAGAATTCAATCCAAACCATATATATATGTATATAAACATATATCTTTAACCGAATGATCATCAATATAGCGATACTCATATATGATCAAGTAATTCATTGAACATTTAACATTTAGCATTTACTAATATCTTCACTATACATTAGCCTTTAACATTAAAATAATTTTGTAAATTCTATTCACATTTAGTATGATGAACTAGTAACTTGACTCGAATACTTGGGTAACTACATCACACCAGAGGCATGATAGATGCATAATAGGGGCAAAGTAGTGTGAATAGGGGCACCGAAGTGTATACAAGGGCAACAAAGTGCAAATAGGGGCATTGAAGTGCAAGTCTTGTACAAGCGCGCATTCTATCCTTATTGGCATGCCAATCGTATCCTAATCATTTACTACGTCTAAACGAGCACTTTAACAAAATTATAACTTTCATGAATTAGAGGTACTTTCATATTTCTCAATACACATGCTGTAAAAATTCATAATCGTTCCAAAATCACATATATCATATTTCATAATTATTCAATTGTTTTCAAGTAAATCCTTTCTCACCTTAAATTCAGATATAATATTTCGATTTCCAATTCACATAGTAAACATCATATATATATACATTCATAAATTAGCAGTAACATTATGCACATATATATGTACAATTTCATACCTATGAACTTACCTCGACAATTACAATTGTAAAACGAGGTCGACGACTAATCCGACACATTAACTTTTCTTCTATTTAGATCCATTTGATTCGTTTCTAGATCTAAATAATAATGTTTCACTTAATTAAACCATTCAATAATTTAAAACAAATAATGTAACTTATAACTCATATTATTGGAGATTTTACAAAATTACCCTTAAGATTTTAACATTTATGTAATTTAGTCCCTAAATTCGAAACTTGCAATTTCACCATTTTTAACCATAAATCATGCTATCCGATTTTCATAAGATTCATAATCAACCAATTTTTATCATCATTTCACAATTTTTACCTTAAATTTTACTATTTTCACAATTTAATCCATAATCATTAAATTATTAAAAATCATTTAACAAAATACTTATAAATAACAACTGATACATCAAATTCATCATTTAACATCTAAAATCACAAATATTAATCAATGACAACAATCAAAATCTTTAATAGTTTTAAAAACAGAGAAACAAATTAGCTAGACCTAGTTGTAACGATATCAAAAACATAAAAATTACAAAAAAAGAGATAAAATACACTTGCATGCATAGATAAAAGCTCAATCGAATGTTCTTAAGCTTCAACCATGGAGGTTTTGATTGAAAAGCATGAAAAATGAAAAAGATGACATTGGCTTTCTTTTTATTGTTATTTTATTATTACTTTAACATATAAAATCTTTTAACTAAAACATTTTAAATACATAATATTTCTTATTTTTCCACCCACTAACCGTACATCATAATAATTAAGGTATATTTTCACTTTAAAACCTTCACTTCATACTTTTATAACTATTTAGTACAAATAAACTTATAGCGATTAACTTTTGCACCCTTTACAATTTAGTCCTTTTTAATTAATTAACCAATTAAACGTAAAAATTTCTTAACGAAACTTTAATATGATCTTAATAACACTCCATAAATATTTAATAAAATAATTATGGCTCGGTTTATAGAAATGAGGTCTTGATACCTCATTTTCTAAAATCACTTGACTTTAAGGTCATACCACTTGAACCTAATTGTTCTCTCAAATATCATAAATTACCAACGCAACATTTATTTTAATACCATATTTGACTTGTAAATATTAAATAATATTATTTACGATCTCACTCGTCGAATTTGTGGTCCCAAAACTACTGTTTCCAACACCACTAAAAAACGGGCTGTTACAAAAATACTACACTTAGGGTACTAGATCCAATAGTCTCCCACTTGCCTTAGTAAAGTAGATAAGTCATGTTTTGCATTCCTATGCCCTCCATATGTTTTCCAAAGAACTCTCTAGCTAGCAGAGTTTTGGTAAAACAAATCTTTAGGGTTTGTCATCATAGTCTATCTTTGATTACATCCATTATTTCGTCAAACACTATTGTCTCCCTTATGATACTTTCTATCAATTTGTTTTTATCCTTATGTGGTATCTTTGGAGTTTAGTGACCTATCACAATTTACAGTGGCAAATTAGGTACTTTTCGGCACTTAACGAGCTTGCTTTTAAGCCACTTTACATTATGCATTTTCAGTTTTGTTAGCTTAGATTTAATTATTAGCAAATAAGCGTTTTATGTATTTTATAGTGCTTCGATGACCCGTTAGGCCAACTCAGGCCTCGGGAATGACAAATGGGTTACTTGAGTGTGCAGGGGTGTCATTTTAGGCCAAAGAATAAAAATGATGACTTCAGTATCACAACATAAGCATGCAATGCCACGGCACTAAACATTAAAGATATCAGTGCTGAAATAAACTTGACGTTGCAATGAGGAGAGCCTTCACGTCGTGAAGACACGACGATATCCTAAATAAATGTAGTCACGTTTTGACAGAAACTTAGAGTTTCTTTTATCGGTTAACCCTAATTATATCAGGTTTATTTTAGGCACATTGAATGTAACACCCCATTCCCAAAGGGTTGATTGAGGCGTTACACAGACAGAAAATAGAATTATGCTTAGCTCGAATTTAATTGAATTGAAATTCATAACAATCTAAACTGGGCGGGGACTCAAAAAATTTCTTCAAAACATAAGTTATCAAAAAGTGTACTCCATAGGATAAAAGTAAATAAATTTAAATCTTTTGGTTGAAAACTCTTCTTCAAAATATAATACTAGCAGTAATTTATAAAACAATTTGGTGTATTTAAGTTGAAATCACTTTACAAATCATGTCTCGACAACTTTAACAATTTCCCTCAAGGGGTTACATTCTTATAAAACTGTAACTAAATAAGAAACATATTTTATTACAGATTCAATTTTAGAACAGGGTTACACATCACCCCCCAAAACATATGCATGTTACAAAACTAACACAAGCAAAGCTCACAGCACAGGTTGCTTCTTCTAGTTGAGTCCTTTTAACAAGCTTATAACGATGGACAACCTTGAAAGGGAAAAAAGCAAAAAAGGACAAGTTCATAAGAACTTAATGAGTTCTAGCAAAGAAATATCAACACTTAAGAATAAAATTTCACTGTAAGTTCACAAACACAGACTAATACATTGAGCTCTACATGCAGAGACACGCGGGCGAATAGTCTCATACCATTAGCGAACACTTAACCGTGATGGATAACATTTAAGGTGAATTCTACATATTGGGTGCATACCTTTTTTCATAAAATTGGGCGTATACTTATGTCTTTTCCTCCAAAAAGAACTATAACCATAATAGAGTTGATGCTTCTTTACCAAACATAATCTTTTCCCATACTTACCATTGTATCACAAACATCTCCTCAAGTGATTTCAAACACGCCTTCAAAACTCACTAGGGTGAATTCAGTACACCAATCATCATTTCTTGAAAGAACACCATGTTTTCAACACAGCAACAGGGATCAGAACACTAATTCATAACTATTAACTTTTCTTTTCAATCAACCGATAGATGTATCTGTAATATCCTGATTTTGGGCCTAGTCGGAATAGTGGTTTTGTGACCACAAAATCTGAGATAGAAATAATTATTTTATAATTATTTTGATGTTTATGATATGATTGCATGATTGTGTGAAAATTTCGTGATGAAATCCTCTGCCTAAAGTGCTTAAATTGAAATTAGGGACTAAATCGAATAATTTGCAAAACTTGCATTCTAGAAGTTTCTAGTATGAAATTATTTTGAAATATTAATTAGGAGATCTTAAATAGAAATTTTACCAATTTCTAAGTTTATGGACAAAAATTGGACATGGATGGAATTTTTGGAAAGTTTAGTAGTAAGGGCATTTTGGTCATTTAGGGGTAAAATGAATTAAAATACAAAATTAAAAGCCAATTTTGCTCATCTTCTTCACCATGGCCGAATATAGCAAGGAGAAACCATGGCTAGGGTTTTTCAAGCTTCCAAGCTCGATTGTAAGTCCATTCTAGCCCCGTTTTTCAAGTTCTTTACGTTTTTGGAGTCCCGGTAGCTCGATTTAGCTTATGCTAGCAATAATTTAACCTAGGGTTTATATTTGGAAAAGTACCCATAGGTGAAATTTGTGTATTTGGTGTTTTATGATAGAATATGAGGTTTTAAATTATGTTAGACAGCTTGTGCTACTCGGTTTTAAGTGAAAACGAGCAAAAGGGCTTAATCGGTAAAAATACCTAATAGTCATAAGTATATGTTAGAGTGAGAATTTGATGTTGCCATAGAAGATAAAAATGATCAGCATGTCATAAAACATAAGAAAATAGGCTGAAGTTTAATTTACGAGCTTTGGGGAAAAAGTGTAAATATGCAAAAGTTTAGGGGCAAAATTGTAATTTTTCCAAAATATGATTTTGGGTCAATTTGAATAATTTGAGTCCTAATTAGACTATATTTTAAATGATAGAGCAAGGAAAACTGAAATTCGGGCTAAAATGGGGAAAATACCAAGTTGTGGACGAAATGGTAAAAGTATTCATTTTCGCATACTAGGTAAGTTCATATGTAAATGTTGGTAACATAGTTATTATTTTAAATGTTTTTATGTTATTTAAATGATATGATAATTATTATGAAATATTATACTCGTGATAATTGTTTGATAATATGTCAAATTATGTGATATACTTGGAAAATGTGAAATACTACCGAGTATCGGTATCGGTATTTCGTAGAAGATGGTTGAGACACATGATTGGAAAAAAGGTCCCGTTGAACCTTAGGAATGGATTAGGATACAAGTGACATGTCACTGGGATATTTGGGCATCCGAACTCGTTGAGTTGAGTCCGAGTTCGTGAGATGTAACTAGGCATCTGAGCTTGTTGAGTTGAGTCCGAGTTCACTTATGGATGCGAACGCCCGAGCTCGTTGAGTTGAGTCCGAGTTCGCTTATGGGCAGGTTACATAGTAGCTTGGCTACATATGTGGCACTTATGTGCAAACTTTCCATGTATCCGAATTATATTCCGATGTGTTCAACGGGTAAAGTTCTACTCAAATGGAGGAATACTCAAGATGAAAGGGACGTATTGGTAAGTGTTGTGAAATGGATACTTTAAACAGGTATGTACTTAACCCTCGGGTTGAAAAATCGATATAACAACAATACGGTAAGATGATCAATGAAAATATGATATAAATGTCTTGGTGATGATTATGCAAATGATGTTTTATGTTTGCTTATATGGTTATGTTACTTGCTATTTGCATGTGAACTTACTAAGCGTTTATGCTTACTCCCTCCTTTTCATTCCTTGTAGTGTTGACAAGCTAGCTCGGAAATCGGGAACGGTCGGAGGCACGCTCACACTATCCGTATACCATCTTGGCATAATGGCTTGTATATTTTGAGTATGGCATGTATAGCATTATAATCATTTTGTATATATGGTCTTATGATATGGTTATTGAGTAGTATAAAAATGCTTGGTAATGATTAGCCATTGGAATGGCTAATTATGATCATATTTGGTGTTATGTATGTCAAATTGCTAGTTAATCCATGGAAACCATGAAATAGGTAAAATTTACCATAAAATAGATTCAGACAGCAGTAGTGACGTGAATTTGAAAAATTATCAAAAATAGTAGAGATATTATTAGATGATGAATAAAATATGGAATTGAAGAATTATGAGTCTATTTTCATATGGAAGAAACGAAACAGGAATATGAGTTATATTTTATGAGATGTTTAAATTTTTGTGAAACAGGGCCAGAGCGATTTCTGGATCCCCTGTTCTGAATTTGGAAATTCACCATAAATTGTATAAAAATAATTATAAGTCATAATTTATATGTACAGATTTCTTATTGAGTATAGTTTTAAGAGAAAGAAACTTCATAGTCATTGAAATTCTGTACAGAGAGATATCTGATTCGTAATACACAGAGGTCAGAGCAGTCGAACCCTGAAACAGGGGAGACTTTAACTAATAAACTGTACTAATTGGCCTAGCCAAAAATTCTAGAAAAAAATTATTAAATAGATATATGAGTTTAGTTTCAGGGAAAATTTACGGAATTGGATTTTGAGTTTCAGAACTCGAGATATAAATTTTTAAGCAACTGTGATGCAGTTAGCTAGCTTGTCTGGAATTTCTAAAATTAAATTGTTTGAGCTGTTTAAGCAATGAATTAAGTCTGTTAACACCTCGTGTTCGAATCCGACAACGGTCTCGGGTACGGGGCGTTACAGTATCAAACAAAAAATACAAAATCATTTTAGCTTATTCATTTCGATACTTAACATATCATATAAAACAAATAGAATCATATTAACTTACTCTTTTCATAACCTTCTTAGGGTTGAACCTCGAATCCCACATACTAGAACAAATCGTACATATCTTATAATTTTAAACACCTACATGTTCCCATGAGTTTAGGGCTTTTTTCCATGGTTAACAATTAACATGTCCTACCATAGGTAGCACCCATATCGTTAGGCTGGTTAGCAACAAAAATGCCCTACCAAACTTAACACTCACGCCAATTGGTTAGTAACTAACATACCCTACCAGTGTGTAACACCCATAACCTGTACCCATCGTCTGATTAGGGTTACAGAGTATTATCGTACAATCCAGAATAATCAATAATAGATAGCATCAAGTTGCCTATTTAATTAAAAAAATTTCATAACAATTCGAATCAGAGTAATACGTACATCTTTGGGCCTTAAAACGAGCCTACGAGGCCTTAAAATTAGAATAGGAACAATTAAAGACCAATTCGAAACAAATCAGAAAGTTCAGGAAAAAAATTTGAAAATTTACAAAATAAGGGTCACACGGCTGTGTGACACAGCCCAGACTATGTGGTTCCAAACATGGCTGTGTGGCCAACCGTATGACAGACCGTGTACCCTTCGAAATAATTTCACACGGTCATGTCGCAGATCGTGTGCTAGCCCGTGTAGCTGTAACACCCCTAATCCGTATCCATCACTAGAATAGGGTTATGAAGCATTACTGGACTAATCTCATAAAAAATCGTACAATTCGAATTACAATTCTAATATCAATTAAAAACCATACAAATATAATCATATAGTCCCTAACACAAGCCCTCGAGGACAAAAATAAGCATTAGAAGTGATTCGGGACTAAATCGATAACTCAGGAAAGTTTTGAAAAACATAGAAAATTTTTCAAAATACAGGGGACACACACCCGTGTGGCCTGGCTATGTGTCTCACACGGCCAAAGACACGCCCATGTCACAGTCCTTGTGGACATTCAAAATAGGATCACATGGCCGTGTCCCAGCCCGTGTCGTACCCAGTGCAACTCCCTGACTTGGGTCACACGGCCAACCACACGCACGCGTGATTAGCCCGTGTTCCCTTTGAAGTGGCCTCACACACCCGTGTGCCAGGTCGTGTGCTAGGTTGTGCCAAAATTGTAGGGTATACTGACTTATGCCACATGGGCAAGTCATACGCCTGTGTGCTGGGCCGTGTAGAGCATACTGACTTGGTTTCTAATAAACATTAGGGGACATACGGCCGTATCACTTGACCATGTGTCATACACGGCTGAGACACACGCCCGTGTCTCTGCCCGAGTGGACAAAAATAAGCTATTTTCCAAGCCATCTTTCTCACCCAAACTTTGCATCAACCTAAACATGTCAAATGGCATATAACATAGCATCAATAGGCATTCAAACCAATCTCAACCAAGCCTAAATCATGCTATACCAACATCAACAACTATAGTGCTCATAAGAACATATTTTACCAATTCAAAACATACCAATTTCACATTCACAAATCACCTAAATGTTTAACTTCATATATGCATCATCTTGCCTAAAACCACATGCATACCATATCTCAAAATTCAACCATTTAGTACTCAAAATACCAATTCACAACAAGCATTCACATAGCAATTACCAACTACATAACAAAAGGCCATTTGCACATATTTATACATAACTAAATATACCAAAATAAGCCAAATCACATGGCTATACACATAACCAAAACATACTTCATTTACAAGCCAAATCAATTGGCTAAATCCATTACCAATGTATATACCATATTAACCATAACACCTATACATTCCATATAACAAAATACACAAGTTCCAAAAGTACCAAAATGATAGCTTGATAGTGTGATGAGATCCCCGACGACTCTCAAATATGAACAAGCTTTGAAATCACTATAAAACACAGAAAAGTAAATAGAGTAAGCTATAAAGCTTAGTAAGCTCGTATAGTTAATAAGTAAAACTTACCATTTATTCTCAAATTAGGTTATCTATCATAAAACACTACAATTTAACTTAATCACAAGGCTAATATATGCTCATCCACATAGTAGATCATGTAACTCACAAACTTCAAAGATTTAATACTTATACGGTTTACGTACATACCTGCACCGGCACGTATCAATCTCTTACTATTTTTATATCCTCAATTTACCGGTTGAACCATTTGGAATAATATCAGATACTCGGGAATCTCGCACCCTAAGTGCCAATACAAGGCCAAAACCATCTCAATCTCATATCTCATATAATACTCACTCTCGAGCTATCTACAGGTCTGCTCACACATGATGACGGTCAAGACGGTGCTACTCACACAAGCTAACAAGAATTCACAACACATGCCGAAAAGCTTAACCACCAGTAGAACGTACATGCCAACACCCACACACAATAACCCCTAATGACATGTCATTTTTATCCTATCTATTCCTAAGGTCAACCGGGATTTCACATTGCCGAATCTTCGTCAAACATTTCTGTAAGGTCGCATTCATCAACAATACAATTATAAAGCATTTAAAATACAACTACATTAATGCTTATTAACATACGAACTTACCTTGATCATAAAAACGACGGAATAGGATCGATTAATCCAAAACTTTTTCCGCCAATCTAGATCCGTACGTTGCTTTTCTTGATCTATATAATCCAATTAAACTCATTTAAAACACATTCTATTCAATTCAGTCCAAAAATTCATATTATGGTAATTTTACACTATTACCCCTAATATTTTAACTTCTTTACAATTTAGTCCCTAACTCATAAAAATGTAAATTCATGAAATTCAACTTATACCCATGCTAGCCGAATATCAATTAAGTCCCTAGAAGGCCTTATATTTCATTTATTTCACAAATTAACCATGAATATTTTTTTATTTTTCAATTTTTCAATTTAACCCGTAATTGACAAATTCATCAAAATTTCCTTTATTAAAGTTGCTCAACTATCATCAAGCATCCATTTTCATCCATCAAACATAAAAAAAAACTAACATACATTCATGGTAAAACCCTAGACTTTTAATAGTTTTACAAATTAGTCCCTGGGCTAGCTAGATTAAGCTACGACTCCGAAAACATATAAATCATTAAAAACGAGACAAAAATCGTACCTAATTGGACAAAAATGCCTTGGCTGAATGTTAAAGCTTAAAAATGGCTTCCTTATGACCTAATTTTGATGGTCATCTTCATTTAGGAAGATGATCTTCCTTTTTCTATATTTTAATTAAGTTATTTATTAATTTACATTTTTAACCTTATTAATTAATAACCAAATCACTTAATTTAATGCCCATATTTTTCCACTAATTATACTAATGGTCTAATTACCATTTAAGTACTTCCACTTTAAGGTTCCATATCTATTAGACACCTTTAGCTATTTAAACACAACTTTTGCACTTTATGCAATTTAGTCCTTTTTATCAAATTGAACATTCAAACAATAAAATTTCTTAACAAAATTTTCATTCAATCATACTATCATGATGTAGACCTCAACATAATAATAAAATAAATATTTCAACTTTGAATTTGTTGTCCCAAAACAACTGTTCCTATTTGACTAAAAACGGGTTGTTACAACTCTCCCCCTTAGGAATTTTCGTACCCGAAAATCTTACCAGAAAATAAGTTAGGGTACTGTTTACTCATAGCTTCCTTGGGTTCCCACGTAGCCTCTTTAACACCGTGACATTGCCATAGAACTTCACTAAAGCTATGCTCTTATTTCTCAACCCTTTGATCTCTCGGGCCAAAATTCTGATCGGTTCTTCGTTATACGACATATCAGGTTGAATTTTAATCTCTGTTGGAGAAATTACATGTGACGGATCTGATTTATATCTACGTAACATTGACACATGAAATACATTATGAATCATTTCTAATTCTGACAGTAAATCTAGCTGATATGCCACTGGCCCTATTCTCTTAATAATCTCATAAGGCCTGATAAATCGCTGACTTAATTTTCCTTTGCGACCAAATCGAAAAATCTTCTTCCACGGTGATACTTTTAGAAACACTCTGTCACCGATTTGAAAATCAATGTGTTTATGTTTCAAATCTGCATATGATTTCTATCGATCTGAAGCTGCTTTCAAACTATCACGAATTACTTTAACTTTTTCTTCGATCTCTCTGATTAAATCAACTTCGTGAATCTTTTTCTCACTAAGGTCAGTCCAGTATAGAGGAGTTCGGCATTTACGACCATATAAAGCTTTATACGGTGCCATCTTTATGCTTGATTGAAAACTGTTGTTATATACGAATTCAACCAACAGTAAATAATTTTCCCAATTGCCTTCAAACTCTAAAACACAGCAACGAAGCATATCTTCGAGAATCTGTATAATGCTCTCAAACTGACCATTTGTTTGAGGATGAAAAGCAGTACTAAAATGCAACCGCGTACCCAAAGCTTCTTGCGATTTCTTCAAAAATTGCGACGTAAACCTTGGATCTCTACTCGGAATAATAGAAACTAGCACTCCGTACAATCTGACAATCTCACAGATGTACAATTTAGCTAATCTATCGAGTGAAAAGCCTGTACGTACCGGAATGAAATGTACAGATTTCATCAATCGATCAACAACAACCCAAATATCATCTTTCTTTTTGGAGATAGGGGTAACCCTGATACGAAATCCGTCGTAACTTTATCCCATTTCCATTCTGGTATCATCACCGGTTGAAACAGTCCTGAAGGCACTTGATGTTTAGCTTTGACTTATTGACAAACCAAGCATCTCGACACAAATTCTAAAATGTCTTGTTTCATGCCCGACCACCAGTACAACTGTTTCAAATTATTGTACATCTTAGTACTCCCCGGATAAACGAATAAACAACCACTGTGTGCCTCGTGTAGAATTTTCTGAATAAGCTCAGAATTCTTCGGTACACAAATTCTACCTCAGAACATTAAACAATCATCGGATCTGATCTGATACTCTGAATTAGTAGTTGACTCGCACTGTACTCTTTTAGGTTGTAATTCATTGTCATATTTTTTAGCTTCACAAATTTGCTAAAGAAATACCAGTTTAGCTTTTAACTTAGCTAAAATCGAACCATCATAAGAAAAATTTAATTATGTGTTCATCGCCCGCAAAGCAAATAAAGATTTTTTACTCAGAATATCCGCGACTACATTCGTTTTCTCCGGATGATAATCAATCATTAATTCAAAGTCTTTCAACAACTCGAGCCATCTTCGTTGTCGCAAATTCAAATATTTCTGAGACATTAGATACTTTAAACTCTTGTGGTCAGTAAAAATATGGCACTTCTCACTGAATAAATGATGTCACCAAATTTTCAATACGAAAATAATAGTGGCCAACTCTAAATCATGTGTCGGATAATTCTTTTCATACGGTTTTAACTGTCTGGAAGCATAAGCTATCGCTTTTCCCTCTTGCATCAAAACACATCCCAAACCGTTGAATGACACATCATGAAAAATCAAAAACTCTTTACCCGACTCAGGTTGAACTAGAACTGGTGCTTCAATTAACACTGCTTTTAACTATTCAAAACTCTGTTGGCATTTCTCAGACCACTTAAATTTCACATCTTTCTGTAACAATCGAGTCATCGGTGTAGCAATTATCGTGAACCCTTTTACAAAACACAGATATTAGCCAGCTAATCCTAGAAAACTTCTGACCTTGGATACATTTCTTGGTGGTTTCCAGTCAACAACTGCTGAAATCTTACTCGGATCAACTCGGATACCTTCCGCTGAAACAATATGTCCCAAAAATCTAACTTTTCAGAGATAAAACTCACATTTGCTAAATTTAGCGAACAATTGCTTATCTCTCAAAGCTTGTAATACAATTCTCAAATGCTTGGCATGTTCAGATTCATCTCAAGAATAGATTAGAATGTCATCAATGAATACAACAACAAATCTGTTTAAATACGGTCTAAAGATTCGATTCATTAAATCCATAAAAACTGCAGGAGCGGTAGTTAATTCGAATGGAATACCAAGAAATTCATAATGCCCGTACCTGGTTCTGAACACAGTTTTCGGCACATTCGAATCTTTAACTAGCAACTGATAATAGCCAGATCGTAAATCAATCTTTGAAAATACTGTTGCTCCTTTCAACTGATCAAACTAATCATCAATTCTTGGCAAAGGGTACTTATTCTTAATTGTAACCTTGTTAAGCTGACGGTAGTCTATACACAATCTCATCGATCCATCTTTCTTCTTTATGAATAAAACTGGTGCACTCCAAGGCGAAAAACTAGGTTGTGCAAAATCTCTATCTGTTAACTCTTGCAACTGAGCTTTAAATTCCTTCAATTCTGTAGGAGCCATTTTATATGGAGCTATCAATATCGGTGATGTTCCTAGTATTAATTCAATAGCAAATTCGACTTCTCTGATCGATGGCAACCTAGGTAATTCTTCTAGAAATACATCTAGATATTCACAAACAATTGGCACTGATTCAATCTTCGATTCAAACACTTTCGTATCTAGTACATACGCAAGATAAGCATCGCAACCTTTCCTCACATATTTCTGAGCTAACATCGTCGATATCACAATAGACAACCCACTCAAATTATTGGATTCAATTCAAAAAATTACACTATTCTGACATTTCAGTTCAATAGTCTTTCGTCTACAATTTACCACAGCATCATGCAAAGTCAACCAATCCATACCCAAAATCAAATCGAATTCACCAAATGGTAAAAGCATCAAATTTGCCGGAAAATAGTAACCCCGAGTCATCAAAGGACAATTCTTGCAAACTTTATCAACTAGGACATACTTACCTATGGGGTTCAATACTTTAATCACAAATTCGGTAGACTCAATAGGTAAATTCCTACTAGACACTAAATTCTTACAAACATACAAATGAGTTGATCCAAGATCAATCAAAGCAATTACAATAGTGTCATAGAGAGAAAATGTACTGGTGATAACGTCTGGTGATGACGCATCTTTGCGAGCGAAAATAGTATAAGCTCTGGCTGGTGCTCGAGCCTCAGATCTCACTGTAGAATCCTTTGTCTTACATTTGCTACTAGTCACATTTCTCGTATTTTTAAGTGGTCTCCCTCTGCATCTGTATTGCTCGGTCTTGTATTCAGAAATTTGTCTTTCTTGGGTAACTCAGGATAATCCCGAATAAAATGATCTTGTGAGCCACATCTAAAACAAGCTTTGTTATTCATCCAGAAATTTCTAAAATGTCATCTTCCACACTGTTGACACTCAGGTATGTTGGTTTTAATACTACCAACGTTCGATACTGAAGTGGCTTGAGCTTTAGGACTTGTGTATTGCTTCCCACGATCTCTATTAGAATAACCCACTGAAGCATTCGAACGATTATACGAATCCCGTGATTTCTTTGAAGAGGAATGATAGGGTTTACTCATTGCTCTCTTTCTTGAATCTCTAGCCTCAGAATTGACTTTTCTCTTTTCTTTACCAAGTTCCGTGGCTTTTCAAGGTCTGTCGACCAAAAAAACAAATTCTTTCAATTCCAGAATCCCGACTAGAAGTTTAATGTCTTTGTTCAACCCGTCTTCGAGTCGCTTACACATAGTTTCCTCAGTAGAGACACATTCTCGAGCATATTTACTAAGTCTCACAAATTCTCTTTTGTACTCGGTTATAGACATACGGCACTATTTCAACTCCATAAATTCTTTACATTTTTTATCTGATAAATCGCAGGCTTATGTATTTCTTTCTAAACTCGATCTGAAAGAATTCCCACATGAATCTTTCTCCTGGCACCACAGATATCAAAGTATTCCACCACTGAAATGCAGTATCTCTCAAGAGTGATACAACATTTGACTCATATTGCTGGCGTACAAGACAATTCATCAAATACTCAGATTGTATTCTCAAGCCAAAACTCTGCTCTCTCAGGATCATCATCAACTGTAGCTCTAAACTCTTCAGCCCTTTATTTTCAAATTTTATCAATAGGTGGCTTATTCAAACGTAAAGGTTCCAAACCTTGAGGAGCTACGAGAATAGGTTGGGGAATAGGTAGGGGTGGAGGTTGCTGAGCAACTAGATTAGTTCGGACAAACTCAATGAACCATTCGATCATCATTTGGAAGAAAGCTTCCTTGGCCTCTCCTCCCTAACTCCCAGATACAGGTCTCGACTTAGACTGCGCAACTTCGTGAACGGAAGTTGGCGCATTACTTTCAACACCATCAGCCATTGCTCGATTGGGATCCATAGCTATATGAAAACACGATTTAAACTTGTTAGGAGATATCACAGTATCAAAAGTTATATACGGCATGTATAGCTAGACTTAAATACGCTATGTTAGTCCTAGAATCGACTAAATTGTATCTCTGATACTAATAAATGTAACACCCCTAACCTGTATCCATCGCTGGAACAGGGTTACGAAGCATTAACAAACTAATCTCATAAACAATCATATAATTCGAATTACAATTCTCATATCAATTAAAAACCATACAAATATAATCATATGGTCCCTAACAGGAGCCTTCGAGGCCAAGAACAAGCATTAGAAGTGGTTCAGGACTAAACCGATAACTCAGGAAATATTTTGGAAAACATAATTTTTTTTTCAAAATACAGAGGACACACGCCCGTGTGGCCCAGCCGTGTGTCTCACAAGGCCAAAGACAAGCTCGTGTCACAGGCTGTGGGGACATTCAAAATGGGATAACATGTCCATGTCGCAGCCCATGTCGTACCCCGTGTAACTCCTTAACTTGGGTCACATGGCCAACCACACACTCGTGTGACTAGCCCGTGTCCACTTCGAAGTGGCCTCACACACTTGTGTGCCAGTCCGTGCCAAAACTGTAGGGTATACTACCTTATGCCACATGGCCAAGTCACCCGCCAGTGTGCTGGGCCGTGTGGAGCATACTTGTAACACCACTAACCCGTATCCGTCGCCGGACTAGGGTTAAAGGCGTTACTGGACGAATCAAAACATTCTACAAGTAATTCATAAACATCATCCACAATCGTAATCAAACATTATCATAGAGTCCCTTATATAGGTCATCGAGACCTTAAACATGCTTTAGAAAGGGGTCGGGACTAAACCGAACACATAAATTCCTTTTCAAAACTTAAACAATTTTCAAAGTTGTACAGGTCACACGCCCGTGTGAACAGGCCGTGTGCCTCATACGGCTTTAGACACGCCCATGTGTCTAGGCCGTGTCAAAACAGGGCATACATACTGACTTGTGCAAATGGCCACAAGACATGCCCGTGTGAAAATTAGAGAGGCTACTGACTTGGCCATACGGCTGACCACACGCCTTTGTGTCTAGCTCGTGGTCAAAACTAACTTGACCACACGGCCTAGCACACGCCCGTGTGTGCGACTGTGTGGTCTGCCCAAGCTCATTTTGAAATGGCCCTCGAGCAACACGGCTGAGACACACGCCCGTGTCTCTGCCCGTATGGGCAAAAATAGGTCATTTACAAGGCCAATTTGCCACCCATTAAGGTTCCTCTCTATAAGCATCAAAACCACAACATTTTATACCAAATTCTCAATCATTTCACAACCAAATCATACACCATTCATGCCATTACATTATCAACAAATTCCATTCTCAATTAACCAACCAAATCATACCAAATCTAAACCAAAATCATACCAAAGAATATGTTTCAATACTTGAAATTTACATCATTCAATCTCATGACCAAAACTTACCACTTTCTCAAATAAACATATACCAATACTTATTAAAATGACCAATTTCTATAGTCATTCAAAACACATCATATTAATCATATTGCATCACATATTTCATACCAAGAACTCATTCATATACACAATCATAATCAAGCCAAATCACATGGCTAGATATATACATCACAAAACATAATCAAAGTACTTCTAGCCTATACATGCCATACTTCAATATATACATTTTCAAAAGGTACCAAAATGAAGTTTGATAGTGTGGTGATGATCCTCGACGATCCTCGAGCTCCCGGTAGCTACGATATCTATAAGACAGTTGAAAAATATACAGAGTAAGCTTTCAAAAGTTTAGTAAACCATATACAAATAAAGTTATCATTCAAAACATGAAAGCATTATCAAATTACATATACTTCATGGCCAAATACTATCTTAAACCACATAGTTCATATACATTTCACATATTCCAATTCATTTACACATGTAGCATATTTTCTCATACATATATCACATATCATCATTTGCTCATGTACTTACCTTTTATTCTCAAACATTGAACTACAATTCAAATGTACCTGAATCGGATACACATTTCATATAGTCATTCTTTTCTCGGAATGCCAGTTAAATCGTTCAGAATCATAAGGATACGCGGATAGCTCGGAAAGCTCATACAATGCCAACGTCCCAGACGTGGTTTTACATGTAAACAAATATTGATGCCACTGTCCCAGACAGGGTCTTACATGGAATCAAATACGATGTCGATTTCCCAGAAATGGTCTTACACGTAAATCACAAGTCGATGCCAACGTCCTAGACATGGTCTTACACGATAACACATATCGGAATCCTATGTAATAACATATGTATCCTAACTATTCCTATGATTTGTACAGGGCTTTTCGGACGTCAGAACTTTGTCCATACTTTCTTGGATGTCTCATTTTTCTCAACTCATATATTCATTCATCATAGTACAATAGCATGTAATCGATAGTAATTCAATTCAAACCACATTTATTTGTACATAGACTTACCTCGTACGAAAATAAACAGAAACGAGCGACTATTCAACAACTTTCGTTTTCCCCTGATCTAATTCCATTTTCTTTTGTTCTTGATCTAAACACATTCAATTTTAACCCTTTTATTCACCAAATCATTCAAATCAATCCAAAAACACACATTTAGGGAATTTTACAAATTATCCCTCATATTTTCACAATTTGACATTTTAGTCCCTATTTCACAAAATCACAAAATACTCAAAATTTCCTTCGACATATGCTTGGTTGAATATTCCTAGTGCTCATATAAGTCTACATATTTCATTTATTTCACATTTTAGTCCCTAAAAATCACATTTTTACAATTTAGCCCAAATTACTCAAATTTATCAAAAATTCAAAGACAAAACATGTTAACCCAAAACATATCTTCCATTTATCAACAACTAACTTCACAAAACTTATAATTTCATCAATAGAATAAGTCAAAATCATCAACAAAATCAGAAATTGAGACATGGGTTTGATAGATTACTAAGCAACGATCACAAAAAACATAAAAATGATCAAAAACGGATCAAAACACATACCTTAGTCCTCAAATTATTTAGCCAAACCCTAAAAGCTTTTCTTCTTATTTTTCTTTTCTAATTTCGGCTATGGATGAACACATAGTGCTATTTCATGCTTTTAGTTTATTTTAATTATCATAATTATTCATTTTACCAATTTGCCCTTATAATAAAACATTATAAAATCACATATATTAAGGTCATTAATGTCCATTAACCATGTTAACGGTCTAATTGCATCATAAGGACCTTTCATTTACAAAGACATATCAAATAAGCACTTTAACAAATAGAAGGCCACTTTTACATTTTACGCGATTAGGTCCTTTTCACAAATTAAGCACACAAATGATCGAATTTTCATACGAAACTTTCACACATGCTAATTCACATATTATAAACACAAAAAATAATATTAAAATATTTTTAACTCAGATTCGTGGTTTCGAAACCACTATTCTAATTAGGGTCTAAACCGGACTGTTACAATACGGACTTAGTTTCTAATAAACATTAGGGGACACACGGTTGCGTCACCTGACCATGTGTCACATACAGCTGGGACACACGCCCGTGTCTCTGCTCATGCGGACAAAAATAGGCTATTTTTCAAGCCATCTTTCTTACCCAAACTTTGCATCAACCTAAACATGTCAAATGACATATAACATAGCATCAATAGGCATTCAAACCAATCTCAACCATGCCTAAATCATGATATACCAATATCGACAACTATAATACTCATAAAATCATATTTTACCGATTCAAAACATACCAATTTCACATTTACAAATCACCTAAATGGGTTAACTTCATATATACTTTATCTTGCCTAAAACTGCATGCATACCATATCTCAAAATTCAACCATTTAGTACTCAAAATACCAATTCACAACAAGTATTCGCATAGCAATTACCAACCACATAACAAAAGGCCATTTGCACATATTTATACATAACCAAATATACCAAAATAAGCCAAATCACATGGTTATACACATAACCAAAACATACTTCATTTACAAGCCAAATCAATTGGCTAAATCCATTACCAACATATATACCATATTAACCACAACACCTATACATTCCATATAATCAAATACACAAGTTCCAAAAGTACCAAAATGACAGCTTGATAGTGTGATGAGATCTCCGATGACTCTTAAATCTGAGCAAGCTTTGAAATCACTATAAAACACGAAAAAGTAAACAGAGTAAGCTCTAAAGCTTAGTAAGCTCTTATAGTTAATAAGTAAAGGTTACCATTTATTCTCAAATTAGGTTATCTATCATAAAACAATACAATTTAACTTAATCACAAGGCTAATATATGTTCATCCACATAATAGATCATGTAACTCACTAACTTCATAGATTCAATGCTTATATGGTTTACGTACATACCTGCACTGGCACGTATAAATCTCTTACCCTTTTCATATCTTTAATTAACCCGTTGAACCATTTGGAATAATATCAGATACTCGAGAATCTCGCACCCTAAGTGCCAATACAAGGCCGAAGCCATCTCAATCTCATATCTCATATAATACTCACTCTCGAGCTATCTACAGGTCTGCTCACACAAGCTGACGATCAAGACGTAACTACACGATGCTGCTCACACAAGCTGATAAGAATTTGCAACACATGCTGAAAACTCAACCACCGATAGAATGTACAGACCAGCACCCAAACACAATAACCCCTAATGACATGTCATTTGTATCCTATCTATTCCTAAGGTTCAACCGGGATTTCACATTGCCGAATCTTCGTTGAACATTTCTGTAAGGTTGTATTCATCAACAATACAATTATAAAGCATTTAAAACATGATTACATTAATGCTTATTAACATACGAACTTACCTCGATCACAAAAACAACTGAATAGGATTGACTAATCCAAAACTTTTTTCCCCCGATCTAGATTCGTACGTTGCTTTTCTTGATCTATATAGTCAAATTTAACTTATTAAAAACACATTTTATTCAATTCAGTCCAAAAATTCATATTATGGTAATTTTACACTATTACCCCTAATATTTTAACTTCTTTATAATTTAGTCCCTAGCTCATAAAAATGCAAATCATGCAATTTAACTTATACTCATGCTAGCCGAATATCAATTAAGTCCCTAGCAAGCCCTATATTCCATTTATTTCACAAATTAACCATGAATATTTTTTTATTTTTTAATTTTTCAATTTAACCCTTAATTGACAAATTCATCAAAATTTCCTTTATTAAAGTTGCTCAAATATCATCAAGCATCCATTTTCATCCATAAAAAATCAAAAACAACTAACATACTTTCATGGTAAAACCCTAGGCTTTTAACAGTTTCACAAATTAGTCCCTAGGCTAGCTAGATTAAGCTACAACGACTCGAAAAACATAGAAATCATTAAAAACGGGACAAAAATCATACCTAATTGGACAAAAATGCCTTGGCCGAATGTTGAAGCTTAAAAATGGCTTCCTTATGCCCTAATTTCGGTGGTCATCTTCAATTAGGAAGATGATACTTCCTTTTTTTATATTTTAATTAAGTTATTTATTAATTTACATTTTTAACCTTATTAATTAATAACCAAATCACTTAATTTAATGCCCATATTTGTCCACTAATTATACTAATGGTCTAATTACCATTTAAGGGCTTCCACTTTAAGGTTTCATAGCTATTAGACACCTTTAGCTATTAGAACACAACTCTTGCACTTTATGCGATTTAGTTTTTTTTATCAAATTCAATATTCAAAACAAAAATTTCTTAACAAAATTTTCATACAATCATACGATCATGATGTAGACCTAAAAAAATAATAAAATAAATATTTTGACTTCGAATTTTTGTTTCCAAAATCACTATTCCGATTTGACTAAAAACGGGCTGTTACAGTAGCACTCAATATACCCTCACACGACCGTGTCACAAGCCGTAATCTAGATCATGTTCAATTCGATGTTGGGGCACACGACAATGTCGCAAGCCATGTGCTAGCTGTAATAACCCGATTTAGTGCCTAGTCAGAGCAGTGGTCTCCGGACCACAAATCTGAAGATAGAAAAATTATTTTTATTATTTTTATGAGGTTATGGTACTATTATATTAGTGAATGAAAAATTTGGTGAGTTAATTTTAATGTTTTTAAGCCCGATTGCAATAAAGGACTAAATCGCATAAAAGGCAAAAGTTACATTTTAGTACCCAAATGTGTTAAATAGCTAGAGAATCAAAAGTTGGAGTATTTAAAGGGCAATTAGACCCTTTTTAGAGTGCTTGTCTGGCCATGGGAGACAAATTGGTCAAAAAGTCCAAGTTTGGTTGGGTTTGGTGGTTAATTTGACTAAATAGGAATAAAATAAGAAAAAGATGATATCACCTTCTCATTTTTTTCTCTATCACTGAAAATATCAGCCAAAATAGAGGTTTGAAAGCTCAAATATCTGCATCAACTTAAATCACTCATAAGTAAGTGATTTTAGTGAGTTTTCTTCAAGATTTTTATATTTTTTAGACCCTTGAAGCATGAGCTTTCAAATGAGGGTGATATCTTACAAAATGGTCAAGAGTTTAGGATTTTTACTAGATGTATTTGTGATATATGCTGAGATTTTATGGAATAATATGAGTCCTAGTTGTGTTATAAACAACTTTTGTGAAAGGTGTTAGCATGAAAACACCTAAAAGGACTATTTTGCATAAGTTGCAAAATAGATGGCTAGTGTGTGAAATAATGAGAATTTGGGATTTTCATAGTAGTAAAAAGAGTTTAGCTAGGCTTGAAACACGAGGAAATTTGATAAAAATTGATTTTCGGGCATAGGGGTAAAATGGTCATTTTGCTAAGGCCTAGGGGCAAAATGGTCATTTTACCAAAGTTGTGAATTTATGAATGCCCAATTGTGTTTAGTGACTAAATGGATGTATATTATTATTATAGATCAAGATTTTCCAAAACCGAGCCTAGACCGGGGAAAAGTCAAGCAATCCGAATAAGCTGACTAGTCAAGTACTTTTTGTAAACCGAGGTAAGTTGTATGTAAATAATACAACTACACTGTTAATACTTGTATTCATATTGTCATTGAATTGATATTGTATGAGTTGTTAAGTTATAATTGAGAATGCCTTGTAATATTAAGATAGTAGAAATATCCCATTGAAACCTCAGTATATGAACTGGATATTTGTGCCAAGACATTTGGTGATTTGTGCGCTAGTGTAAGACATGTCTGGGACATGCCTCGGCCACATTATGAGAGACAGTGTAAGACCATGTCTGGGTCGTGGCATCGGCATAGAGATGAGCGCTAGAGTAAGACATGTCTGGGACATGCATCGGCCTCGACAGAGATAGCCAGTGTAAGTTGCGTCTGGGACACGCATCAGCTAGGAGTTGTGCTAGTGTAAGACATGTCTGGGACATGCATCAGTACGCATAAATGAGAGACAGTGTAAGACCATGTCTAGGACATGGCATCGGCAATATATCCCATGTTGAAGGTTCATGGAATATCCAGTAGTATTCCAACGGTTCAATGGTGAAAGTTATAGTTCAATTTTGATAAAGAAAGGATGATCATGTTGTGAGTGTTACAGGTACCTATATGATAAGCATAAGTAACGAGCTTAATTTAGAAAATGAGACTCGAGTAGATGATAATGAGTAAGTTAAGTTATGTTTACCTTTGAGCTATAAGCATGATGGTAAATGGTGGGATTGTTGTATAGTTATTTATATGCAACTTACTGAGCTTTATGCTTTCTCCCTTTCTTTTCCTTTTTCTTTCAGTGTCACCAAGCTAGCTTAAGGATCCCTTAAAGTCAGAGATATCAATCACACTATCAGCCGCAATACTCGGTATAGCTTGATTTATATTTTTGAATGTGGCATGTATAGGGCTAGACTGGGATGTTGGATTAAGAGAATTATTTATGTATTTTGGCTCAAGTCAAAAGCCCTTCATTTTGTATCAAGCCTGGAATAATGGCTATTATTCACTTTGATGAATATATACAATGTTCTTTCTATGGATGAATTAGTGTCCATTATGATGAAATTTGTATATTGAAATGATCTTGTGTAGGTTGTGCAAAATGGGTGACAAAATGGCTTAGAAGATAGCCTAGTTTGTCCACACGGGTAAGACACACGGGCGTATGTCTAGGCCATGTGTGACACACGACTCACACCCATGGGTGTGTGTTGTGGTCGTGTGTCCCCTGCACTTAAAACTTTAAAGTCATTTTAGTACACGGGCAAGCCACACAGGCGTGTGCCTAGGCCGTGCCATAAAGTCAGTATGCATGCTAGTAGTACACGGGCAAGAGATACGACAGTGTGTCTCACCCATGTGAAGGACACGGTTATAGGGCACGGGTGTGTGCTTGGGCCGTGTGGTTTTGGCAAAATGCCCAGGTTTTCAGACACGGGTTCGGGATATGGGTGTGTCCCTAGCACATGGCCGTGTGTTCTATATCCACACGGGCGTGTGAAGTCTTGATGCATGAAACATTTCTAAGTTTTTCATGAGTTCTCAATTGGGTTATGAACCACCCCAGATATGTGATTTAGGCCTCGTAAGTCCGTTTATGTGATAGATTGCATGTGAAAAGAGAAGCTTTTAAATTGTTTGAAATTTTTTTATGGCCCGATTTTGTATAGTTGGTTGAGTCAAGAAAGGTAACACCTTGAACCCTGTCCCAGCGTCGGATACGGGTGAGGGGTGTTACACTAGTCCATGTGGAAACTACATCCAACAAGTTCAAGGCACCCGTCCGTATGGGTTGCCCGTGTTAGACATACGTCTGTGTGATAGCCCGCGTCCCAAGCCTTGTGTACCCAAAAATGACCAAAATCATGCTATCTAATTTTTTACAATTGCATAGGAACCCAGACTAGGTCATACCAATCCAACAAATATTTTAAAACATTTCACATATTCATTTACCCTATTACATGCCATATAAGCCAAGATGTTTACAAAATCTACCAAAAAAAGTTTTCGAGATAGTGTGATTCTTCGAGTTGATCCGATCTCCCAACTACAAAATGCAATCTACAAAACAAACACAAAATATGAGTAAGTTTACTTGAAGCTTAGTGAGTTCGTTAAATCAAATGATAATCTTACTAAATTTAAACATAACAGATCAAATTATATGATTAAATAACTAAGTTTATGTCAATCACAACTCACAACAAACAAGAATTGTTTAGTACATTAGTTTAATTCATATTCCAAGTCATTGTTTAGTAATATCTCAAGTCAACAATATCCAATCTAAATCATTACACCGACATGAAGCCTACTAGGCATCAAGCTTGATAAAGACCGGCACGAAGCATGCTAGGCTCAAAGCTCAATCAGTCACCAGTACGAAGCCTGCTAGTCTCAAAGCTCGATAAGTCACCGACACGAGGCCTGATACAATACACCACCATAACAACTCAATTCTATTATATATTCCTGGCAATCAACATTCAACTTTATAATACTGAAGCTAAAAGAGTAAATCTAGTAATAAAGAATAAAATATAACCATATATATAATACGAACATCGAACTTACAGAACCAATTTGCAATAACGACTCAAATATAAGGACTATCCATCGGTTGGACATCCAAGACCAGCACCCTAAATTGTATAACCCCTAATGACCTGTCTTTTGTGTTCCAAGTATTTACGAGGTTCATACGGATCATATACCATGTCAATTTCAATTAACTTTCTTTACATTATACCATTACGAACACACATCCATATAGTTCTTATTTATCATACATAACACCGAATTGACTAATAATGCAATTTAGTTAAATTTACTAATTTCTATATATCAATCAATTTAATTCATTCGTAACATAAATAATAACTAGCATTTCTTTGTCACATGAATTCAATTATATTCTTTCCTCACTTCCAATCATGACCCTCAATTATAATTTCATTTCAGTTCGATTCAATTCCACAATTTAATATTTACTATACAAGCAAATTTAATACAATATACTTAAATTATTCAATAATTCAAAGAACAACAACTAAATCAATCACTTTATTGTACGAACTTACAAGACTGATTTACAGCAATGATTCAGAGTATCTCAATTAGTGGTAAATGTTGTATCAATTTATTATTTCCATTTTCATTTACACACATCAATATAATCCAACATTATGTAATTAGGTTCATATAATATCTTTAACACTGTACTAAAATTAAACCGAACGAACTTACCAAACTAACTACAGCAATAATGAAAGTTTGAGGACTATTCAATAATTTTCTCTTTTCCTCGATTATCAGCTCATCCTTGATCTAAAGAATAATTTCATTCCATTATAAATTTCCAACAACATAATTAACTATTTTATGCAGTTAAGTCTTTTTTTACGTTTTTACAAAATTACCCCTCATATTTTACTTTTAGGCAATTTAGTCCCTAAGCTCAAAACTTGCAATTTAACTAATTTTTATCAAAATTAAGTTCAGAATCCATTTCAGCACATAATTGATGTTATTTCACATCAAGTTCTTATAATTTAATCACTTTAACATTTTAGTCCTTTAACCTTAAAATTACTAAAAAATACTTTACAAAATAGTCTTATTTAACAACCAAACTTAATGATCTATCATAAAATTCCAAGAATGTTCATAACTCATGAATGGCATAATCCAAAACATTTAACATTTTTACAAATTAGTCCTTGGGTTAGCTAAATCAAACTAAAAACCTCGGGTTTACAAGGCCTTGCATGGGGGTTGTCTATAATTGAGATGTTAGCAATTTTTATTTAAATAAGTTTTAATGGTGATTCTATGTTCCTTAAGTAGTTCATGTTGCTTTATCGAGAGGGATGTATGAGTTTGAAGCTTTGAGCTACAATTTAGGTGAGTATCAACTGAGTTGCTATCCTGGCTCTTGCATGCGAACAATACAAGTAGAGATATATAAGATGATAACTTCTCAGACAATGGGTAAGCATACATGCCAAGTATTGAATATATTGTGCATATACAATGATGTTATGCGTGAGTTATTGTTTGAATAAAAAGTTAAATGGTAAATAACCAAGTGAAATATGATAGGATAAGGTAATAATTAGTTAAGTAAGTGAACAAGATCTGGGTAAGTATCTTCTGAGTGAAAACCTATCTTTTTTATGCTTCTGGTAAGGAAGACATATTGATAACCAAATTCTCAGATCACAATAGGAAGGTATGTGTAAAACCATGTGGCTGAGACCCATGACATTATATGACAATGAAAACACTCATAGCGTTGCCTCTAGCGACAAGAAGACTGGACTAGTAGATCATAGCATGAGAATGTGTAAGCCCATGTGGCTGAAACCCATGGCATGATGTGATAAAATGAATACTCATGGTAGTGCATTCAATAGTATGTAAATAAGACTAGCATATCACAATATGAAGTTATGTATAAGTCTATGAGGGAGAAACCCATGACCCCTTTTATGAAAGTCTGCCGAGACAATAAGCACGTGATTCTGTATGTTGCATGGGAGACGTAGTCTACTAAGCCTTTGTGGCATAATTTGTTTAGCATTTATGGCCTATTCAATATTTCCCTTGTGGTGTAGTCTATAAAACTTGTGTGGCTTGATTTGTTATGCCTTAGTGGCGTATTCTGTATTTGTCTTTGTGGAAATCCTATATTGTCGATGTAGCAGAACTTGGTTAACTACCTATGTAGTAAGATCTGGATATGTTCTAAGACTTCTTCAATAACTAGTTTTATGATAAAAATATAATGAGTTCAAAGATAGCTTGGTTTGTTTAATCTTTTAATAAAGTTTGATAAGCTTTAAGGGGCATATTATGAATGAGAATATGTAGTTGTAATATTAAAGAAAGTATCTACCTCAGTAGTCCATCAGTACAATATATGGGGTATATTCATATATATATATGGTGTAACACCCCAAAATAGGGCCTAGGAGTTTTAAGGGTATTTTAGGAATTTTAGCCTTTAAGTGTTCAGAATTTTGCGACATGGTTTATCAGTAATTTTTTTTACTATGGTTTTTATAAAATTAAATCAATTTTTGAAAAAGAGTTTTAAAGACCTTTAATTTTGAAAATATAACTGATTTGTAAAAGAGTCAAAACTTAGAGTTTTTAAGAAAAAAATAAAACAAACTTCAAAAATCAACCTATTTTCCCCTCCAGCTTTATAAAACCCATGATAGTTCTGCTCACCCTTTATGCTTTATCGTCCCTTGCTCCTCCACACCCCAATCCCTCAATTTTGATTCCTAAATTCTATTCCTTTGATTTCAATCATCCTCCTAGTCATAAACCTCCATAGAAGTTAAGAAATTCAGGATTTTGCATAAAAAATGATGTTTTAAAGTGTTTTTCAATTAGTTTTTACACGATTAGAAGGTTTCTAAACTTACTTCGAAGTTTCATTAAAAATTTCTTGAGTTTTAATGAATTTTCATTAAAATAGTAAAAAAACATGTCAAAAAAGTTGATACCATGAATTGAGTAGTTTAACATAGTTTAAGGGTTAAGAACTAGTCGTAGATGAATAATTAGATGAATGAAACTCGTTTTAATTGAAAATATTAAGTGTAGATTAAGATATTTGGATTTCAAGTTGGTTATGTTAAAAGTTTCGATTACATGATAACTTAGTTTAGACTTATGTTTTGTATGTTTGTAATGAGTCCTTCGCTGATGTTTAGATGTATTGTTGTGTGAATTTGTTGTGTTGACGTTCTGGATTCGAAAAAACCTTCTACGAGTAGAGATGAAGGTAAGGAAAAACTAGTTTGAGCTTTTGGCTTTTTGGTGAAAGCATAATTGGTAAGTGTTTAGAATAATTTCTTGTGGACATGATTCAATGCGTTATTTGGAAATTTAGTAGTAGTCTAAACCCCTACTCTAAATTTCGAATGTAAGCTTTCTCATACATATGCTATCTTGTGAACAATGTGCTTATGTGTTTGTGAATATGTGAATTGAGATGAGATGAGATGTTTCAACATGTGATATGTGATTATGATAACTGTTGTGAAAGTAAAAATGTGTACATGTTATGTATATGTTAAATGTTAGTGACAATGTATTGCTAAAGATGCAAACATGCAATGATAGTACATGGATAATCAGTGAATGATATGTGTTTGATTTCAGATATTTTGGCCTTGTAACCTTGAAACCGTTGGATATAGTTGGCATGACATAGGATTGTGAGTACTCACCTATATGTACAGTGATTTTGGGCGTTGAGGCCTTGGGACATGTTGGAGGGATAAGGGAATGTGAGCTAAGCTCCATTCAATGGGACATGTGAGAGGAAATAAGGAGAGTGTTAGCTTTATGCTTCACTTTTGGGACATGTTTGACTTTATGAGTCTATGTGGTGTGTTGGAGATCCGTGTATTCGATGAGTGATGATAGAGCTCGCTTTTATATTTCATAGCTCAAGTACCAAATTATCTTAAATAATGAATATGTATGTAGTCTGTTATGTGTTTATATGATATGTGACCATTATGAAAATTATCTATAAAGATGTTTTGAGTATTGTGATATATGTTTAAATGTTATGAGATTTATATGTATATTGTGATATATGCTTGAGTGTTATGTGATTATATAAGTATTGTAATATATGCTTAATGTTATGTGATTATATGAGTATTGTGATATATGCTTGGATGTTAGGTGATTATATGTGTAACATGGTATATGCCTAAAAGTGAATATGTTTACCATGTAAAAGAACTAGAAAATAATGCACAATTATATTATGACACTAGTGTTGGAACAATTGAGGTTGTGCTATACGTTTGTTTTGTTGATACTGGATGGATTGTTTCCATAGTAGCTTTTCTAGGCATTCACTGAGCTTGTTAAGCTCACCCACTCATTTCCTAAAACCCTTACAGAATAGTGAAGTGCTAGTGTGAGCGGTGTAGTCTTCGAGAGGTGATACAAGCAAGTCTATTTGTTATTTCGTATCTGTTCTTTATTTATTTACATTTTAGGAAATGAGGCAATGTGGTAGACTTGTTTATAGCCATGTTAACTTCTAGACATTTTGTTGGTTTTTGGATTCAGTTTATAAGGATTACATGTTATTATTATGCTTGGGTTCATGAACATGAGGATGGATTGATGTTACTTGCTCAAACACGATTTTGCAATATTGAACAGTTAATTAGGCCGTTGAATGATTATTTGTCGAAGTAATTGATGTATGATGTTTAGGAACTAAATTGGAATGGATTAATTGCATATGTATGCTGCAGTTTTTAGGTCTAGAGCAGAGGTATCGATAATCGGGTTTTAAAATCGATACCTCTAGGTTTTGAAACATGCAGGAAGTCAGAATAGAGATTTGGTATCGATGCCTTTGCTTGAGTATCGAACCTTTGCTCGAGTATCGATACTCAAGGTAAATTTATTAATACTTCATGACAAGTACTGATAATTTTCGAGACTTTGGTTCTTAAACAAGAAACAGAATGTAAGTTTGGTATCATTTTTCTAGGTGGTATCGATACCACTTAAAGAAAATATCGATACCTTAGTATTAGTACTGATACCTACGGTGTTTGAGAACTTTGCTTAACAGACCTTATGCATGTTTTAATATGTTTATAAGACTAATCAATGTAAGTTTAGCACATAATAATGATAACTGACTAGAGTGAATGACTTAAGACCTATGCAAATAATAAACTGATAGATGTTTTGTTAGAATGAGCTTTTACTTGTTGGTTATAACATGAGATGGTGGCGTGGCATCCTAATATTTGGGCTTGGCGACCAAGTTAGGTATAGGGTGTTACATATGGTCTAAGTGTTCACTAGAATGAGTTTATTTACGTTATGTAATGATAATGTCTGGAATCTGGTATCCGCCAAATCCAACTGGTTTTCATGTTTCTTTTAGAGAATATTTTGAATCTGAGCCGTTTTTCAATTTGGGTGTCCTTGTGTTATGTGACATGGATGTTGAGAATTCTTCTGAATGATCTAGAATATTACATCACTAGTATGAGTTTGGTTTAGGTTTGAGTCAGGATATGATCTGATCGATAGTTTGATAGTTATCCAACTCAATATAGAAATTTTCCATATGTAAGATCAGTTAGTAAGTATCCGCCAAAGATTAGTAAATGTGTATAACTATTATGGAAAAAGGGGAGCATACATTTAAAGGGAAAATTTGTTGAAATTGGGTTATGTATAAATATTATTTTGAACAGTATCATGTGTTCTAGAAGGGATTATGATATATATATCAAATGATAAGATCTAAAATCAGTAAAGGAATGAAAGAAAGAGATGCACAATAAGTAAAAGAAAATGGCATATAGGTAAAAATCCAGTGTTATGAAGATGTATGCCAAAGACAAGGTGGGAATCCAAACATGGAAATTCAACTCGAGAGACTTAAAGGTATTTAGTATTAAAAACTCACTAAGTCTGTATGAACTTACGAGTATTTGTTCATGTTTCAGGTTATGCTAGAATAATGAGTTCGCCAGGAAGGACCAAGCCAAGAACTCGTCAATGAAGTGGTTTGAAGTGGCGTTATTGTGCATACAGGGGTTTATAAGGGCATAATGATAGTATTTTTATGCCATGTCAAGTCTGCTCCTTGTACATTTTAAAGTTGTAAGAAGTCTATTGTATTCTTAAGCACTTTTTTTTTTTATTTCATAAGTATCAAGACATTTAATAAAATAATAAGAAATATATTTTAAATAGGGAATTTACGTTGGCTGATTTGAAATTCTTATAAGTGTTTTGTGTGGTGATACTCGAGAATCCAAATTCGATAATTCAGGTCAAATTTAGGGTGTTACAATTTTTATTTAATTTCACATGACTAGAGAATATTCTCACAACTCACTTCTACTATTTTCGTTAAAAAGTTAATTTTAATCACACATTCACTAGAGAATACTCTCATAGCTCACATTTTCACTATTTACATTAAAAATTATTTTTTATCCATTAACAATTAATTTTTATCTCACGTTGGCTGTAATACACTTCCATGCTCACACTTACCCTATAAATAAATGTCAATTTTTTATATATTTTAATTAAAAGTTAATTTTAATCACACATTGACTCGAGAACACCCCCATATCTCACATTTATCATATAAATAAGTGACAATCTTTAAACTATTTTCATTAAAAAGTTAATTTTAATCTCAAATACTCTCATAACTCACATATTCATTATTTTAATTAAAAAAGTTAGTTTTAATCCCACTTTGCACTTTGACTAGAGAATACTATAATAACTCACTTATTCGCTATTTTTATTAAAAAAATAATTTGAATCCTACACTGGTTAGAGAACAGTCTCAAATGTAAATTTCTTTACTATTTTCATTAAAAATTAATTTTAAATCCACATTGATTAGAGAGCATAATCATATATCACATTGACAATTTCTTCGCTACTTTCATTAAAAAGTTCATTTTATCCCACATTGAGTAGAGAACACTCCCACATCTTACATCTACCTTATAAATAAGTGACAATTTATTCATTGTTTTCACTATTTTATCCTACATTGATTAAAGAATACTCTCATAGCTCATTTTTCACTATTTTTATTCAAAAAATTTAACTGTAACCCCACGTTGACTAGAAAATACTCTCATAGCTCACTTCTTCAATATTTTCATTAAAAAGTTAATTTTAATCCCACATTCACTAGAGAATACTCCCATAACTCACTTCTTCACTATTTTCATTAAAAATTAATTTTAGTCCCTTAAAAAGTTAATTTTTATCCCACATTGGCTAGAATACAATCCCATGTTCACACATACCCTATAAATACGTGTCAATTTCTTCTCTATTTTATTAAAAAAGTTAATTTTTATCCTACATTGGCTAGAATACACTCCCATGCTCACACATACCCTATAAATACTTGTCAACTTCTTTTCTATTTTTATTAAAAATTTAATTTTAGTCCCACATTAACTACAAAATACTCTCATATTTGTAAGTGTCAACTACTTAGTCTAAGTGTCAATTTCTTCACTATTTTTATAAGTTCTTTAATACTAAGATTTTACCAATAAATGATGGTGATTCCAATATAATGCACTTAGTCACCAAAAGTCAACAAATAGTTATGTGCAAATATATTATACAAAGAAATATAGATTAATTAAATGTATCTTTTAATTTAAATATAATAAACACATACATCTAAATGTAAGTACTAATTTACATTATTTTTAATTAAAGGAATAATGATTATTTTATAATTATAATAATATTACCATTTGCACATACTAAATTATTTTAATTTACTTATTAAATAATTTATTATTAGATTTAAAATTTGACACATATTCATAGTTATTAGGATTATAGCTGGTTTATATACTAAAATGCTTGTCCATCACGAGTAAGACAATATAATTCAATTTTTCTATATTTTTAAACCTAAACATTTAACAATATAATGTGAAAGTTTAATTAATTTTAAATTTGAATAAATATGATTAATTTTGACATATAAAAATATAATATGAACTCTATATATTTTTTCTTTTTATTAGTTAACTTAGCGGGAAAGATGGGAAGATTGAAAGAAAAATGTAATTCTATTTTGTTGTATTGTTTGGTTTTGGCTTAGTTGAAAAATGAGAAAAAAATAAATGTAGTTAAATATATTTATATATATATATATATATATATATATATATTTGAATTAACTTTCAATCTCTTTTTTTCATTTTCCTAATATTATTATTTATGAGTTTTGGAAAGAGATTAGATAGTAACAACGATATATTTTGTACACACTTGTATTACAAATAAATGAGAAAAAAAACATATATTTCATACACATTCATATGATTTCCTTGTTTTGCAAGGAAATATAAGCAACGGACGGTGGAAAACAGAGAAAAAGAGGATAGCAAAATTCCAAGGATTGAAAAGAAAGCAAAACTAGCAGATTGGAAGAGGGGCACCGTTCCATTCCTTAAGACATTCTAGCATTGGATCAATGATCTTCCCTTGGCACATAGCTGTAAACACCTTGTCAAACTCCTCACCAGGTGACTTAACTTTTTCTCCAGTTAGCAGTCCAGTTCCAAGCTCCTCCCTTACGAACTTGTACAATGGATACGACCTGCAATCCTTGATCATGTTAGGAATTGCTGCATTTCCATTCTCAAGTGTCACCCTTGCACCCTCAACCTCCTTTGGCAAAACAGCCTGTAATTCTTCTTCAAAATCTGCAATCTTTTGGAAGATTGATGTGCTTTTATTCTTCTCACTCTCCCCGTTTGTCAATGCATGTTCAACCAGAACTTGCCTCAGCTTTTGCATTAATGGATAGGTAGCACTGCAAGGGTCATCTATATAGGCAAAAACGTATTCGCGATCCACGGCTTTGAGTAAATCCTTTTCGCAGAATCTTGAAGGGTGAAGTTCACCATTGGCACCTGTAGTGAGCGTCTTCTTAGCTATCTGGCTCACGGTGTTCTTCACCGTGTTCCTCAAATTCCCTTCTACATGCCTCAAATCAATAGCTTGACAAAGAGCCACCAAGAATGTAGAGGACATCAGCTTCAAGATATCAACAGCTTCGGCAGTTTTTCTGGAAGAGATAAGTCCCAAAGAATTCACATCTTGGTTGTGTTGCTCAGCACTTTGAACATGGTTGGTGACTGGATTAGCCAAGTACTGGAGCTCAGAACAATAGGAAGCCATTGCAATTTCAGCACCCTTGAAACCGTAATCCAAACTTGGATTCCTACCACCAGAGAGGTTTGATGGGAGACCATTGTTGTAGAAATCATTAACAAGTTCAGAGAATTGAGCGAACATAAGTTTTCCGATGGCTGCAATAGCCAAACGAGCATTGTCCATTGAGACACCAATTGGGGTACCCTGGAAGTTGCCACCATGTAATGCCTTGTTCCTTGAAACATCGATCAAAGGGTTATCATTGACAGAGTTAATCTCTCTTTCGATCGATTTGGTTGCGAATCTGATCACTTCGATCTGTGGACCAAGCCACTGTGGAGATGTCCTCAGAGCATAGCGATCTTGTTTTGGTTTCTGCAGAGGGTCCATTTCATGCAACTTCTTAGCCGCTTTAACATAAGAGCTCCCCTCAAGTATATGCTCCATTATAGCAGCGGCCTCAATTTGTCCTGGATGGTGCTTCAGTTTATGTGTCAAATGGTCAGTAAACTCAGGCTTACCATTCATGACTTCAGCAAAAATTGCAGATAAAATTTCTGATAGAACAGCCAAAATGTTTGCTTCAAAGAGAACCATGGAAGCCAAGCCCGAACCAACTGCAGTACCATTGACTAGTGCAAGGCCTTCTTTAGGCTGCAACACAAAGAACCCGGAATCGATACCCGCAGCATGAAAGGCTTCCTGGGCATCAAGAGGTTCCCCGTTGGGTCCGACGGCTTTGGAATTGGGCCTGCCAGTGAGCAATCCAGCAATGTAGGAAAGAGGAACAAGATCACCAGAAGCAGTAATTGTGCCACGAAGTGGCAAACAAGGGGTGACGTTGTGGTTAAGAAGCTTGGTGATTGCCTCCAAAATTTCAAACCTGATCCCAGAGTATCCCTGGAGCAGGGTGTTGATCCTGACAAGCATGGCTGCTCGAGTTGCTGAGTGAGGAAGTGTGTGGCATGACTCAATTCCATTACCAAAGATCCCAGCATTCAAGAACCTGAATCAACATAACAAATTTAATGTATACTCAATAAATAAAACCATCTTCCGGCTTGTGATTAGAAACGGCTTGTGATTAGAAAATAAAGTGATCTGTTTTTACCTATTTTTTTCATAAATGTCCCACTAGTTTTTTGATAATTACAGCCTTATATATCAATCTTGGTGCAAAAGATTTTGTTCATGTTCTTTCCAGAAATAGTAGGGCCACCTTGGCAACTCATGTTAATTATTTATTACACTAAACTCAGTTATAACTCATCCACCAGGCGGAGTTAACTCAACTGCCGTCCAGTTTGGACTACTTCCACCAAATTGACGATTTTGACTCCATCCCACAAAAACTAGTCCTGCCTTACTAAATATAAAACTACAGTAATTTGGTACTGAGCCAAACCGGACGGTTGAACACAGTTTGAAACCAAAATTGCATTGCTTTAAGGCACGTATTTCCAGTTTACAGTTGGTAGTCAATATGGCTATATTTTAATTATATATATACAACATATACATGTAGTGCATCAATATAAAGTCTTACCTAATTAGCTCTTTTTGAAGGGCAGCTCCTTGTTTGGTTCTTCGATGAGAAGTAGCACCAAAACCAGTAGTTACACCATAGCTGTCAGTGCCTTTGTTCATGCCATCAAGAACCCAATCAGCACTAGCCTTAACGCCAGCCCTTGCATCCTCTGAAAGCTCAACCTTGACCCCCAAGTCACGTGTAGCAATAGCTGCAACTTGAGAAATGGTCAAGGTCTCACCGCCAAGCTTCACTAATGGCCTCCTGTACTCGGCTACCATACGTTTCACTTCATCCAAATGGCTTCCCTGGAGAGACTCAGCTGCAACACCCCAGTTCAAAGGGTCGACGACACCACCCTTAGCAGTAGTAGTAGTCGTGCAAAAACTCTCCAAAGAGCTGCTTTGTTGAGCATTTTGAGTGATCATGTCCATGTTGAAAGGAAATGTGAGGTTTTATTGGTTGTATTTATTAGTTGAGAGTGGAGGGAAGGAATGGGATGAACTCAGGTGGAGGGAGTTTGGGTTCCTTTCCTGAAGAGAGAAGGGAAAAGAAGGGTGGTTTAAATAGGGGAGAGAAGGGGGTTAGTGATTGGTAGGTAAGCAAAGGTGGTGGGGGTGTTTGGGTTGGTTGAGATTCAACAAGGGCCGTCGATTAAGAAATGATCCAAGGGTGGAGGGGATGATTGAGAGAAATGAAAGAAAGGTAAAAAGTTTGACTCGTGAAAGTGGTGGTGGCTGAAGCTAAAAAGGGCATTGAGGAGAGGATGTGGTTGGTGAGAATTGAGGAGTAAACGTATGAACGCATGATTTAAACCTTATATTCTCCCCCACCCCCACCCCCACCCCCACCAATGCCTTCCTTCAAATCATTCCAACAACCCTGCCAATTAAGTTGTAATTGTTTCAAACTCTGACTTCTTTATTCTCCAAAATGACGTCAATTTTATAAGCACCCATACACCTTAATGCTCTGCCTAAATGCAAGTGCATTAAACATTTTAGCCCTATGATGTTTTGGTGCTAATGAATTCCTATGTTTTCTTATAAACGGATTGAGTAGGTAATATATTAATTTAGAAAAAAAGATTTGGGTTAATTAGTATGTGAATTAATATCAACTAGTTGAATCAATGATTGAATTAACTTTTTTTATTTTTTAAATAATTTTATAATTTTATATTTTTATTCAATTGAGCCTAACAAATTCATCATACTGAAATTTAATAAAATCTTAAACTTCAAAAAGAAAAATCTAATTTCTCGATATTAACATTCTCAGTTGAATTGAATTAATTATTAGTAAGAAAATAAGTGCATCGATTTCTAATGGATTTAGGAATTAGGATAGTGCATTTAAATACTAAATTACCGGAAGCATATTGAATTCAATTAAAATTTTAAAATTGTTTTGGATGGTATGATTAAAAAATTTTGGAAAGTAAAATAAAAATTATATTTAGTATATTAACTGTCTAAATTATATAATGTTACATGTTATTAATTTATATTTATTTCTAAGGTTGTTAAGTAGATGTAAAAGTTTATTTTACTTTTTTATATAAATTTATATATTAACAATGTATCAAATATATACTTCTAAAAAAAATATGTAAATTTATTTATTATTGGTTTTATATTCATTATACTAATATTATATATTTTTATAAAAGTTAATAAATTGGATTTGTTAGAACTTTCTTTAGCATACTTTGAAGATAAAATATATTGCAACCTGTTTTCTGTCCAATGTTTTCGTTTAGGTTTAAACAATTTTCATATTTTGTGTATTGGCTATTTTTTATTTGTAATATATATTTAAATATTGTTTTTCTTAATTTTAGGAAGCAAAATAGAAATTTTTGTAAGAGGAAACTAGAATAATTATGAGGGTTTGAAAATCCTTAAAATATGAGATTTTAACTCTCTCCTTTAGTTATTTGACTTGGATGAGATTTTCCAAGAGTTTATTTGGAAAAAAATATTATGATTAGATCATGGAATATTATTCTAAAGATTTACTATAGAGATCTATGAGACTAGCTTTCAAGTTTCTATAGCCTTGCCATACGCCTATATAGAGTAAGAGTTTATTTGTCCATAATGTGTACATTTGAGTTTGTCGAAACCATTTTTAAATCGAGTTTTGGAAAATGGGAATCGACTTTAAGAAAAACGAAAACGGGAGTCGCCACCAATCTTTTTAGGTGTGATTGGATCACCTTATAAAATGTTTTGTTTTAAAACATTAATTTTGGTCTACGAAAGTCGAGAAAACGGATTCGGGAGTCGGTTACGTACGAGGAAGGGTTAGCACCCTCGTAACGCCCAAAAATTGATACCTAATTGATTATCAAGTGTCTTTAATGTCGGAAATTTGAAAGTTTTAAGATGCAAACCTCTTTTAATTAGAATGTCTTAATTTTGAAAATTAAGGCTCACTTATTTCAAACGAGTCAAAACATCACATCCAAAGAAGTTAGGGCGCAACATTTTAAAACCTTCAAACTAAGCTCGTCTTTCGAAAATTTCTATCTCGAAACAACAAAACGCCATATCCAGTAAGTTAGGACACTATGTTTTGAAATCTCGAAATAATTGTTTAAGTTTTGAAAACTCAAAATCATTTAGAAGGGTGCTTGACTATTCGAATTCAACGAGAAAAGTCGCAACCCAGTAAGTTAGGGCACTACCTTTCTCGAAGTTTCCAAACATCAAGCATTGCCTTTTATTATTTTTTTTAAAAAATAACCTTGGAATATTATTTTAAATGACGTTTTAGGATGACATATTAATGCATCATGAAGCATAGATGTATAAAATATTCTAACATTTCCATACAAACATAAATAATATCATTAAGACAAAACTAAATAACATGAACATACGTTTAATGAAAAAAATCATACTAGGGTAAATATAAGATAATAAACAAATAAAAACATGAGTAAACTAAAAGAAAAACATAATACATAAAAAAATTATACAACAATATACACTACACCAAAACAGACTTTTCGCGGCGTTTTTAGCGGCGTTTTCTTTTAAAACGCCGGAAAAATCGAATAGTTGGAAAAAAACGCCGCAATAGGTTGAGCTTTCGTGGCGTTTTTTGAAAAAGCGCCGCTATAGGTCGGCCTTTAGCGACGTTTTACCAAAACGCCGCTAAAAGATTAATCAAAACGACGTCGTTTTATAAGAGCTTCATTGGCAGTAGCAAAACGCCGCAATAGATCAAACTTTAGCGGCGTTTTTAAAAAAAACGCCGCTAAAGGTGGACCTATAGCGGCGTCTTTGAAAAAACGCCACTAAAATGTTAAGAAAAACGACGTCATTTTATATGAGCTTCATTGGCAGTAGTGGCGTTTTCCCAAAAACGCCGCAATAGATCAAACGTTAGCGGCGTTTTTGACAAAATGCCACTAAAATATTAAGAAAAACGACGTCATTTTATATGAGCTTCATTGGCAGTAGCGGCATTTTCCAAAAAACGCCGCAATAGATCAAACATCAGCGGCGTTTTGTAAAAAACGCCACTAAAATGTCAAGAAAAACGACGTCATTTTATATGAGCTTCATTTGCATTAGCGGCGTTTTTCCAAAAACGCCGCAATAGATCAACCTTTAGCGGTGTTTTTTGACAAAACGCCACTAAAATGTTAAGGAAAACGATGTCATTTTGTATGAGCTTCATTGGCAATAGCGACGCTTTTTAAAAACGCCGCAATTGCTAAATATAATATCATATATTTTATATTTGTTTGAATTTATTTTTAGTAGGGTTTAAATTATAGGTTTAACATTTTGTTAAAGCCCACTAATACTTGCAAATGATTAACCTAAGTCTATTTTAAGTCCAATCATATTATATTTTTAATTTTTGTAATAATCATGTCATTTTAATTTAATATTTTTTATTTATTTAATTTTTTTATATAGTTATCTTAATATTATTTTAATGTTTATATTAGACTACTATTATACATTTAGTATAAATTTATTTTTTTATAAATTATAAAATTACATAGTATATATATAAAATATTATGAAGTTGAAAACGGATTAGACCAAACTCAGGTATTAAATGTTTCAGTCTAACTTATTTTTTAAATGAATTTAAAATTTTCTATTTAAACTGATTTTTACATTTAATATTTTTATAGGTTTAGGGGTTATGGGTTTAAGGGTTATGATTTAGGGTTGATGATTTATGTTTTATGATTTAGGGTTTGAGGTTTATAATTTAAAAGGTTAGGGGTTTAGGGTTTAAGGGTTAGTGGTTAGTGGTTAGTGGTTAGGATTAAGGGATATATATGGGTTTAAGCTGGTTTATGGGTTAGGTGTTAGGGGTTTATATGGGTTAAGAGGATAGAGGATAGGGGTTTAGTGTTTTAAAGTTTATTATTTGGGGTTTAGTGTTTAAGGTCTAAGATCTTAGTGTTTATCGATATTAAGGTTTAAGGGTTATGTGGATAGGGGTTAAGAGTTTAGGGGTTAAGGGTCAATGGTTTATGAATTATGTTTTGTGGTTTAGGGTTTAAGGGATAAAGGTTGGGGTTAGGGGTTATGGTCTATGATTTATACTTTAGGGGTTAATTAGGGTTTAGGGTCTAGTGTTTGGGGTTTAGGATTTAGGGTTTATGGTTTAGGGTTTATGGTATAGGGTCAGGGTCTTAGCACTGTTCAAGGATTTAGGGGTTATGCTATATATCAGGGTTTAAGGTTAAGGTTTTAACTGGTAAGCAATAAGATTTTATTTTTAGTGTTTTATGGTTTAGGGTATAGTGTTTAAGGTCTGGGGCTTAAGGTTTAGGGTTTATAGTTTGGAGTTTAAGGTTTAGGGTTTAGGGTTTAATTTTGGAATTAAAAACTTTAAAAGTTAAAATTTAATATTTTAGTTACAAAGGTAAATAAAAAATTTTAAAAAAATGATAATCTCAGCAGGAAATTTTGAAATAAAAAAGCATAGAAAAATATTTGTTAAAAATTTAAAAAATATTAAAAATGAGCTATAGTGGCGTTTGTAATAAAAAACGCCACTAAAAGTTGACCTATACCGGCGTTTTAAATAAAAACGCCACAAATATTTGAGTTTTAATAGGTTGAACGGCGTCGTTTTTTTTCATACTCTTTATCCCCAAGTACTGCCCCGATACTTAGTATTTTTTCCCAAAACAGAGTTTCCCCTATACCTTCAGTTTCTCCAAATCAAACCCTAAGTTGCTTTCCTCCATATTTCACCGATTCAAGGCCTAAGCTTGGTGTTTCTTCTCAATCAATCTTCCTTTCTTTTTTTAACTCTCTTTCTCTCTCAAATCCTCGATTCCACTTCACTCTCCAGATCTCCCCAGGTAATATTCAAACCTTTCTTACGTTTTTTTTTCTATTATTCTTTAAATTTATCATCTTTTTAGTTTGCACTTCTTTCTCGTTTGTATTTCATCTTAAAATTTGAAATTGTTGTAGAAATTTATTTGATAAAAAAAAAAACAGAGAGAGTAGTGTATGAATTAGAGAAGATAGTTATAGGTCAAACTTTGCATGGTTATCAAAATCATCTTTAATTAGAAAAGTCCTTCGAGAAGATGATTTAGATTTTCTAGTTGGTTTTGGCTTTTTCAAATGAAATATAATTTAATACTTTTTGAAAAATGACAGTATGAACATTTGAAGTTAAGAATATGGGGACCAGACCAGACCAGAGAGACCATTCTGGCATGAGAGAGAGAGAGAGAGGATGTAGGTCTAGCTTACTTATATGCTCTGCTTATTCAACCGTTACTTAGTGCTTTGATTACTTGTATCATATGGTTACCCTTTTTTCTCCTTTTAGGCTATTACTTGTATGGTTTACTTGATCATTATTACTAATTTAGCAAATTATCAGCATCATCCAGTGGAAAGATTATGAATTTCAATCACTGCATGTGCTTCATCCTAACCAATTCTAAATGCTGCAATTACTACATGTGCATCAGCCCAACCCCAATCGCTAAGGTTACTTTTGGGTTCAAGAAACAAATATCATTTTGTTTTTGTTTTTGGAAAATAGAAAACATTAAGGATCCTTAATTTGTTTGGTTAAAAATTTTGAAATTTATTTTTGAAAATTTAAAATTTAAAATTAATAAAAAATTATTTTCATTAAAAATGTTCTGTACAGTTGAAAAAGTTGAAAACAAGGTTTTTAAACTTTAAATTTAATTAATGAATCAGGCCTAATTCAAATTCATTTAAACTATTACGAATTTTGGCTACAAGAAAGCTTTTTCTTATCCTCATGAATCAGATAATACTATCCTATTTCCTACGCTTATATTACTTCTATTTACTTTATTTGTAAGAGCTATAGCAATTCCTTTTAATCAAGAAGGAATGCATTTGGATATATTATCGAAATTATTAATTCCATCTATAAATCTTTTACATCAAAATTCAAATAATTTTAATCAAGAAGGAATGCATTGGGGGAAATTTTTTTTTGTCAAAATTTTTTTGAGCTACTGGGTGGAGGCTAGGATGGTAAAGGATATGCTCATTCAATACGATGAGGCTTTTGGACAAGCCATCAACTTACCAAATTCGGTGTTATGTTTAGTTCAAATGCTAAACAACATATTCGGTAAAAAAATTATACTATCTTTGAAATTACTACTCCTCTCAATCATGGAAGATATTTGGGCTTACTGTTACTTACTAAGCATAATAAGAAGCATGTTTTTGCTTTCATTAGAGAGAATTTAAGAAAATGAATCCTTAGTTGGAAACACATGTTCCTTCCTACAGTTGGAAAAGAAGTTATTAAAACTGTGGCTTAGGCTATCCTTTTTTTCTTTCCCTGGAATTTTAACTCTGATTTTTAGTGGAAAATCCGGCAACTTCGGTTATTCCAACAAAACCAGCCCTTTGTCCCCTTATTTGTCTCTCCTTTATATTTTTCTCTCTTTTTTTTACTTGATTCGGATTTTTAATTTTCGTTCTCATGATACCATTGTTGACGTAGCTTTATTTTTAGTAATTCTTGTAGCTTCTATTTTTTTTTATCATTTTATTTGTTAATTCCCAGCTGTTATTAGCAAATATAATTAATATTATACCAATCATTAAATGTTGTTTATTTTTAGAACTCATTTGATTGTTTTGTCGACCAAAAACAGACTTCTGTTCTTCAAATGCAATGAGTAGGGAAGTCTCTCGACATTATTAGAGATCAATCCCAAGCATCTCCAAATAAACCCTCAAGAAAACATTTCCAATTCAAGCAAGGTAAACATTGTCTTCCCTAACATTTATGTTTCTTTCAACATGTTTTTCCTTTTATGATTTTAATGTTTATGATGAAAGATTCAACATCTCTTACAAGGCTTTGCTATTCCACATAGAATGTACACATGTCACATATTTAATACCATGTTAGCTTGTTATTCCACATAATACTCACACAGAAAAAATGCTAGTTAATGACTTTAACAATTATCATATATCTCGAGACTAAAATTTCAAAATTTAAAAAATACAAGAATTAAGAATGATCAAAATGGAAAGCATTGACTAAACTTATAACTTTACGCATAGTACAAGATTAACAACATAATTTAACTAAACAATTAACTATTACTATTTAGGTCTGACTGAAATTTTAAACTTTGAAAAATATAAGAACCAAAATACATGAAATTAAAAAATATATAAACTAAACTTAACCACAATAATAAAATTTAAACTTAAAAGTAAAAGCAAAAGCGGTTTCAAAATTAAAGGACAGCAATAAAGTTGTACTAAATAAATATTTTAATAAATTAAACTGCTAACATGAATAAAATTATTTTCCCTAAAAAAACACAAGAACAAAAATTGCTTTTATAAAAAACTTATAAAATTATCTGAATTTAATTCATCAAAATTAAGACGTATCTTTACAATTAAACAATTTCATATAGTCTCGTGTTTATTGGTGAAGTTTGGTTTGAGTTAAGTTTAAGTATGATATTAATGTAATTTATGCTTGTTCGAATTTAATTTGACTTATATAATCAGTCTAAAATTTTACCTACATCCGTTTATATTTATAAATAGTTAACTTAAGCTCATTTTAGGCTTGTTCATATTTTTTTTTGGATCTATCATCTTAATATAAGATATTTGTGTTACTTTTGTCCCATAAACTTTAAAAGTACTAATATTTAATAAACATAAAATTGACAAAAACAACACCTTCGTTACATCCAAACAACAAATGTAAGAGGAGCCATGCTTGCCAACTCAAGCATTGGTCCACATTCTATGCTGGCAATGCCCCTTTCAAGGGTCCACTTTCCCAATCAAATTGTCTCTTTGATGTAAAATAAAATGAAAAAAATAAACATAACATAGCATTACCAAGGGTGGAAAACCAAAACCACGTTTGAATGAAACAACAAATTTACAGCCATTCAAGACAACAAACTTAATACTCAAATATATGGATGTCAACATGACAGGCATAAAAATTTATGGCAATAATAATAATAATAATAATAATAATAATAATAATAATAATAATAATAATAATAATAATAATAATAATAATAATAATAAGCATATTCATAAAATAGTTGTCACCCATGTGTGTTGACAGCTTCCCACACCAAGTTCTTTGGAACAAAGATTGGTAAGAACCCTAGCTTGTAATGCAAATTGATTTAAGTGTCTCAATTGTCATTGCATTAGCTTTCCAAAAAGAAGCACAATTGTAAGCCAGATTGTGTTTCTTACACAACTCCTTAACAAATGGTGAAATTGTCCGTAAATGGCACCTAGGCAACCTCGGGAACAAATGATGCTCAACTTGGAATTGCAGCCCACCATAGAACCAATCCATCCAAGACGAACACAATATATTAAGCGTCCCATCCGTTTGTTTCTCGAACCAATCATTCCCGTTCGGCGGGCCGACGTAAACACTCAACGAGAAATGGTTCAAACAGAACTGAACATGTTGGATACCGATCACAGCAAAACTTACAACCACAAACATTACTTTTTCGTACCAATTAGGTAAGAAAGAGACAAGTAATGGATACCATGTCCAGAAAACGAGAATCCCAAAAATTTCTTGACCTTTGTTAGGGACTTTTCTTTTAGACAACAACAAGATGATAGATTGTGCAAATAGGTTGATCCTAGCAAAGCACATGACAGGGTAAAATGTCCAATGTTGGTAACTAACTAAAAGCCTTGTAAGAGAATCTTGTATTAAACTTTGACAACCAATGTAAACCCTCTTTTTCTTTTGTATAAATGCCCCTTAAAGTCCCTGTACTTTTTGCAACTGAACAAATTAGTCCCTCTCTGAAGAAAACAGATTAATGGGGACCATGTACTCCATGTTAACAATTTTTACTCATACATATATGACATGGTTGAATTTCTTGCAGGAGGGTTGGATATAAGTGCAAAAATGCATATTGCAAAACTGGGCAAATTAGCGGCGTTTTTTTTATAAAAACGCCTCTAAAGGCCTGGGTCTTTAGCGGCGTTTTTCTAAAAGCGCCGCTAAAAGTCATTGTCTTTAGCGGCATTTTTATAAAAAAAGCGCCGCTATAAGTCCTGTTCTTTAGCGGCGTGTTTCTAAAAGCGCCGCTAAAAGTCCTGTTCTTTAGCGGCGTTTTTCTAAAGGCACCGCTAAAAGTCATTGTCTTTAGCGGCATTTTTATAAAAAAGCGCCGCTAAAAGTCCTCATCTTTAACGGCGTTTTTTAAAAAAAGCGTCGCTAAAAGTCCTGGTCTTCAGCGACGTTTTTCTAAATGCGCCGCTAAAAGTCCTGGTCTTTAGCGGCACTTTTTTAAAAAACGCGGCTAAAGACCAGGACTTTTAGCGGCATTTTTTTTAAAAAAACGCCGCGAATTTTACCGGCATTACATATAGCGACAAGCGCCGCTAACATTTTTAGCGACGCTTAAAAACGCCGCTAAAGGCAAAAAACGCCGCTAAAAGTCTGTTTTCCTGTAGTGATATATCATAAAATAGCACATAAAAGAAATAATTAAACATGGCATATAAAAAAAAATGAAACTATGTACAAATAAGATAAATGACATACACTAAATAAATGAATAAATAGAACATTTACAAATTATAAAAATATAATGCAATAGTTCAAAATACATGAAATGATAATATAATATATATACATGCATAGAAAATATATATTTGAAAATAAACTATATAAAAAGGTTAAATATTATAATATATAAAATACATAATCAAATGTATAAAAGATAGGAATAAATATACATATTTGAAAATTGAAGAAATTAAAATAAAAAAAAAGTTGAAAAACTAAGATAGACGAAGAATAAAATAAGAACAAACCACAGAGAGTAAGAACGCAAGAGGGAGAGAAATTTGAGTGAATGCTCTCAAGAATTCTTATTGCTTCCCAAAACTCAAGTCATTACAATGAAGGGAGAGGCCTCTATTTATAGTTGAGCCTTCCCAAATCCAACGGTATAGATCAATTACATCAACGGTTAAGATTAAGGGATACCTACAAATTAAATCTCCAAGATTACAAGATCATATCTTCAAGATTGCATATCATATCTAAGATTTCAATCATATCTAAGATTGTATCATATCTAAGATTGCATATCATATCTAAGATTGCAATCATATCTAAGATTGTATCATATCTAAGATTGCATATCATATCTAAGATTGTAATCATATCTAAGATTGTATATCATTGAAGATTATATTTCCATATGAGTCAAGCTTGTAGATGGACCTTAAATCTTTTTAAGTAATCGGCCATTCCGATCGGGCCAAATTATATTTGTAATTCTGGACTGAACTTGGACTTCGTTTTTTTTTGGGTTTATTATTTTAAATACTGAAATGGGTTTTTGGACTTATTTCTGGGCCCGGGCAAAATTGAGTGTCTATAGAGTTAATATTAGGAGTGCACTAATTTGTTTTCTTGAGAGATTTTATTTGTGCTTTTTGTGAGAGCTTATCATACACATATTTGAGTGTATTTATTAGGAGGGTTTAGGTTGACAGTGAGAGCATACAAATTATATGAACTTTATGGCTACAATTGTTCTTGGTGTACTTGGGTAGATTAGGTTAGTTAGCAAAGTTTGTACTTTAGAAGTTTGAATAGTTGATTTACTTTATAGGCAAGGTCACGTAGTTTGTTGAATTAAACTATGTAAACAAATCCTCAGTCTTCATATTTGTTTTGTTCTTGTTGTTTTCTTCTCTTGTCGCAAATGGTAGATAGAATTTATGTTGCAATAACAGTTGCATCTACCAACTAAAACAAGTTATTCACTAGAATTATCAAATTTTATTCGGTATTAGAGCCACACATAGAATGTATTAGTGAGATTCTAAAGTCTAATAAGCTATGGAGGTCAAGAAAGAAATAAGTTCTACCACGAAACCACCTTTATTGATCGATGCTACTAATTACACCTACTAGAAAGTCAGAATGAGAACGTTCATGAAATCTATTGATGAGAGAGTTTGGATGGCTATAGAGGATGACTTGAAAAAGTCTACAATGATTAATAAAGATAGGGTTGTGTCACTAAAGGCAAAAAGAAACTATAGTACCGAGAAAGAAAATTTTTCAATTGGAACTTGAAGTCCCTCAATGCCATTTTAATGGTATCAACATTGACCTATTTAATATAACCTTAATGTGTGAATCAACAAAGAAAGTATGAATCATCCGTTGGAAAAATCAGTTTAGAAAATCATGTTTGTTGCACAATGGAAGTTTAATTTTTTTTTTCTTAAAACCTGAACCATGTGATATTTATAGTAATAAACCCTAGACTAAATTAGTACATGTGCTTTGAGCAAACCAATCTAGGTTGTTTCTTGACTTTCTACTAAACAATCTTCTCTACTATCCTTAAAGCTCGGCTTGCTTAAAGTGTAGGCTTTAACTTCAAGAATCGATAACATAAAATGAAAAATTTAATTAATTTTTAGTGAAAATTTTAATTTCTCTCTACAGGAAAACAAAAACTTAAGTTCTCTCTCAAGAAAAAAGAAGAATTTATACTCTAAAAAATTTTCATTATTTTCTAATACAGTAACAACGCTCAAAATATGAATAATTGTTGTAATTTCCTTAATTGAGAATGGGAGGGGGTGGGGGGAAACCTTTTTTGGGAGTTAAGGTTGTCGCCCATCATACTGCAAACGGGCCTATTGGTCTTATCTTTAGTATTGGGTACGATTATAGTGTCATTTGAGTTTTTAACGAATTCATATAATTTAACCATCCAATAACTAATTTTTCTATTTTCCAAAATATTAATTAATTAACCCAATTAAATTATTTTCTCAAGTTAATTCTAATTTCGTTAAAGTCATTTCAACTTTATCGTATTAAAATCTATGAGGAAATATATTTAATTTTCTTATTCAATAAAACTACAATGACTAATTAATTTAATTTCAAATTCAAATTTCAAATATTTAATTTCAATAACTTAAATAATAATTTAAAAAAATTAATTTAATCTCTAAGTCATCTTTTGTACTTAGCGAGAAAACACATTCACTGCAGATAGTGATAAATGCGATCTATTTCTCTTAATCATCATTTTCATTCATTCCAAAGTATCAGTTCTACATGCAATCCACTAAAGTACCATGATTATACTCTCCCTTATTATATACCATTATGAAAGCAACTTTATAGATATTTGTCCAATGACCTTGTCATAAGTGTGTTACCCACATAGGATATCATTTATCTTTTTGGGTTAAATTCGTTCATCCAATATGATCATATTTTTTCTCATGGTAACATCTTTCTTCAAGAAAAAGTTAATGTTAGCAAATAGTAATTAAATTATTCGTCATAGACAAATGACCCATGACCCCGTTACTTTTCCATCTATCATGTAATGCTAATGAGAGGATATTATTCACCCTTAATCGAGTTACAAATTTCACTATTGTAAATGAAGCTATGTCATGCAAGAGTCATATACCCAACATAGCTGTCGAAACTATTTTTAAATCGGGTTTTGGAAAATGGGAATCGACTTAAAAAACGAAAACAGGAGTCGCCACCAATCTTTTTAGGTGTGATTGGATCACCTTTAAAACATTTTGTTTTAAAATCATTAATTTTGGTCTACGAAATAAAAAAACGGGTTCGGGAGTCGGTTACGTACGAGGAAGGATTAGCACCCTCGTAACGCCCAAAAATTGGTACCTAATTAATTATCAAATGTCTTTAAGGTAAGAAATTTAAAAAATTTAAGATACAATCCTCTTTTAAATATTTTGATTTTGAAAATTGGGGTTCACTTGTATCAAAATATTGACACTAAGTTAGCATTTTGGAAATCCCTATCTCGAAAAACAACAAAACGTCATATCCAAAGTAGTTAGGACACAACGCCTTGCAATTCCAAGACAAGCATACTTGTATCTTGAAAACCTTTAAAAACTTAGACGGGTGCTTGACTATTCGAATTCAACGAGAAACGTTGCAACCCAATAAGTTAGGGCACTACTTTTCTTGAAACTTCCAAGTGCCAAGCATTGCCTTTCTATTTGAAAACTTTGGAATCTCCTTTTTTAATGCATGAGGAATCATATTTCATTATAAATCATACATGACAACATATTCTCATAACAGGTAAATAAAACATGCATTTAAACAATATGTTCAATACATAAAGATCACACGTTAGATACATACATATTTTTAAAAAAATAATAAATATAGCAAATCTTAACAACATATGTACAAAGATATACATAGCATATATTGAAAATGAATAAGCAAAACATACAATCATACAAAGTAATGGTTAATTTAAAAAAAAAACGATGCGTGCTATATAATTAGACATATAAATACATATACAAAACTAATGTGATAATATATATATAAAAAAATAATATGGTAACATATATATATATCAAATAAATAACACTTAATAACATTATGAAACTAGCATTTAATAAAATATAACAATATATAAAAGATTTAATATGTATTAAAATATAAAATAAAGTGAGTAATTATTTAAAAAATATACAAAGTAAGTTAAGAAGTAAAATATTTAAATAATAAATACGATATTTTTAAAAAATGGATATCAAAATAATATAGATATAAAGGAATGATTTAAAAGATAATTAATAGATAAAGAAAAAGTAATTTATGAAATATAATAAAATAATATATATATAAAAGTAATGAAACAAAACTTTATATAAAAAAATATTTTGAAGTATCATACAATATGTATATATAAATGTAAAATAATACATAATTTAAAATAATATATGATAATAGTATACAAGTTCTACAATAATACTTATAATATATAAAACAATATATGAAAAGTATGGAAAAATAAAAAAAATTTTATATTAAAAAAATTTAGAATAAAATATATACGAAAAATAATGAATGAAACAATATTATTAAAATAATTTAATATATAAAAAAAGGTTCAAGATAAATATATATATATATATATAAAATATTGAAATATAATAATCTAAAAAAGAAATAAAGTTTTTAAAAAAATAAAATTTAGAAAGAATTAAATTAGAATAGAAATAAAAATACAGATGAAAATTCAGAAATTTAAAATAAAAAAAGGTCAAATTAGAAAGTGCGCACAAGGAGGGGGATTAGAACGAAAAATATCCCCTTTTTAGAATGACATCGTTTATGTGCTTTCCTTTTTTAAAGAGCTCAAGGACCAAATTAAAATAAAAACAAAACGTTTGAGCGAAATTAAAAGATAAAATAAACCTAATTTTAAAGGATAAAAATGCGGAAGGACCAATTGGGAAATTATCCCAATTTACAAAAATACGCGGATCCTCCCCGGGTAATCGGGTCAACACGCGGATCTTGGCCCAAAAACAATGCCGTTTTGAAGGTTACTGTTTAGGCCAAAACGACACCGTTTACATATGGCTATATAAGCCAATTTTTAAGCCTTGAATTCATTTCTACAATCTGTTTTTTTTAAAAAAAAAAAAAGAGAAAAACCATCTGAAGGAGGGCTTGGGTGGTTTCTCGGAGTGCTATCGAGCCTCCGTTTAGGGATTTGCATGCGCCCACGCGCCTCCATCCATATTGCTATGTACGCGGTCGAAATCTGAATCGCTTCCTCTTTTCGACGCTTGAACCAAATCGTATATACCCTTTTCCTTCTTTCTATCTTACAACATATATAAAAAGATCACCTTTGTGTTTCAAGTAACTGTAGTTCTCTCCCTTTTCTGTATAAAAATGTCTCTTTTTTATTGAATATCTGTCTAAAAGAAAGAAAACCCCCCCTCTCCTTTACATCGTATTTGATTCAGGCTTTTATAGCCACTATACATAACATTGTTTACATATTTAAAAATATTCCTAGCCATACTTGTTTCCTTTTTGTTGTTTTTCTTTCCATTTTGCAGGCGATCAAGAAGAGTAAACCACCGGCGTTCATTCGGCCGTAGATCACGGTGCGATACGAGTCACTGCGAGATGAACGGTCACGAGTCGAATGGCGTGACTCTTGGGCTGATTGCGGCGCTAGGTCTTCCGTCGCTTGGTACGATTTGGGAGTTACGGCGCAAACCCTAGCTAGGGTTTCCCGAAACTGAAAACAAGTTGGGTCGATTGGGCCAACTAAGTCCTGGGTTATTGGGCTAGTTCAAGAGTATTGGGTGTTGGGTTGTAACCAGTATAGGCTATCGGGTGTAATTGTATTTGGGCTGCTAGGTTTTAATTTTTGTAAAAGGACTGTTAAAAAAAACTTTTACTATTTTTGGTTTTCTGTTTGGTTTATTAAGCCTGGGCAAATTTGGGCTATTACAATAGCTACTTTTGTTTATTTAGTTATTTGAACTGAAAATTTTAATACATCAAAGTACACAAGTCACAGACACATAGTCAGTCATTTAGCCAGGATTGAGGTAGGTCACACTATTAAAGTCACAAGTGAATTAATTCATAAATGGATCTATGATTAATTCAACTTAGCTCCTATATAATGTATTGTCAATCTAGACAATCATATCTATGTCTCTATCTTTTAAGAGTCATCTGCTCCAATACCAAAGACAAGGTATCTCACCAATTGGATTTTATAGACGATATTGTTAGAAAAAAATCCGGTTTGAAAACTATTCTCTTACACGGCAGAAAAAAAGCAATTTTGAAAACCAAGCCGGTTTGTGATATTTATAGCAATAAACCAATTATCGAATTCGCACATATGTTTTGGGACAGACGAATCCTTATCATTCCTAGCTTTCAACTGAACGGTCTTCTCCACTATTCTCGTACCACGAATTGCTTTAAGTGTGGACTCAAATGATTCGAATTAAACACAAAACCAGAAATAGTTTTCTTAACTTTTAGCATGAAAAAAAAGTTCTTTGCTTAAATAGAAAATCTGACAGAATAGTTATTTCGAAAAATATATTTAATAGTTGAGAATAAATTCTCTCTATTTTTGGGCAGAGTAACAATATCTTACAGTTTTGTATTTTGCCCTACCGGTGGAGAGTATAGTGGTGGCAACCCTAGTTAATATGTAACGACCTCAAAATTAGTGGTATCAAAAAGTGTGGTTTCAGAACCCCATTTTTGTAAACCAGACTCGTAAATATTTTTATTGAATGTTTACGGAGTTATAATTGAAGTGAATTGAACTCCAGTTAAATAATTTTATCGAATTAGGGAGTTATTAAGGTATAGAGACTAAGCCATAATAGTGTCAAAAGTTCAATTTCTATATATTTTTATTTATTTGGATATAGAATAAGGACTAACGTGGTAATAATACCACTTATAAGTATAGTGGATAGTTAAGATAAATTAAAATATGTATGTTTGGTGTTATAAAACATTAGTTAAAATGTTAAACAAAATAAAAATAATAAAAAAGAAAACATAAATCAATTAAAAATTAAGTAGCATAGTGGGGAGAAAGAGAAATATTCCTCTCATCTTTATTTGTATGTTGAAATTATGAAGGAAGAATAAGGAAGCATTGGGCCTTTAAGTTTTAAGCTTTGAAGCTCAATTTGGTTAGTGTAATTTTATCTGTTTCTTGTAATTTTTTTATGTTTTTGGAATCCCCATAGTTCAATCTAGCTCACCGATGTCATAATTTTTTGTACTGTTAAAGATTTAGGATGTTACCATTGTTGAATATTTGGAGCTTGAGGTGTTATTTTGATAGATTTTAAGTTTAGAATTGATAAAGAACTAAATTGTAAAGTCAATTGATGATTTTGTGCAATAAGGACTAAAATGCACAAAATTTTGAATTTAGTGGTTAAAATGTGAAATAGAAAGTTAAACTCGGCCTAGGGTGAAATCGATATAAAAATTGGAGGTTGAATTTGAAAGTTATGTTAGTATCGATTTTAGAGACTAAATTGAATAAAATGCAAAAATCGATTTAATTAAATGTTTTATTTGTTTTAATTCGTAACTAACATCGACCTGGATTCCTCGAAGAAGAAGGAAAAGACAAAATCTTTGACGAATAGCTCAGTGTTTACAGTTTGTGTTTCTATAATTCCGAACTAAGTTATAAATTGTTGCTTATTGATTTGTTTGTTCATGGTAAGCATTTGAGGTGAGATTTCTTATTTAATTGGGCTGATTCAAATCAATTGATGATTATGAGGATTAAATGGTGCATATTTGAGAAATGTGTGTATTTTTATAAATGTATGAATTCAATATGTTTGGGATAAACATGGCTGATATTAAGTTGAATAAATGTATAAGTATACATGTTGAGAGTAAATGTGAAATTGAAATGTTGGTTGGTATTGAAATACAAAATGAAAAACCTATTAATGGTTTGGGTAGAGTCGAATATAGTTGACATGCCAAATGATAGGAAGAGTTTGGGGATTTTTCGACTATGAGTCGATGAGGCAATGGGTGCCAATTTTCTTTGGTTTAACCGATGGGACATTGAGTGTCAACTTATTTTTAGCACTGGGCACAATTACTTGCTTCGGGTTTATCCGATGAGGCACTGGGTGCCAAACTGGTTTGTTGGTTAGATCCGTGTATCTGTTCGAGTCTGAGTCATGTTAATAGGGGAAACAAATGGTAAAAATCGGGATATTTGATGTTAGAATAGAAAATGTTGAGATATGGAAATAAAATGTGGAACGAAACATAAAATGGTGAATTGAACTATGAAAATTGATTGTACATGATCTATGAACTTTTGAATGAGAAATTGATATGAAATATGCGAATATATTAGTTGAATTAGCAAATGATAATGTGAATTAACCTATTAGATTTGGATGTTGCATATCATCGTTATTTAATTCATGTATCATTATGATTTATATTATATTTTAAATATACAGATTATAGAAATACCATTGAGTTATACTCAGCGTACATTTTGTTTTCTCGTGTGTAGGTTAGGTACTTTGATAATTGTTCATCAACTTAGCATCCAGCGACAATCCCGAATTCAAGTGTTGGTGATGCTTCTATTTTGGTCTTGGCATGTACTTAGGAAGTCTTTTGGTTGATATGCTCATTTTGTGGTTTGATGGCATTTTGAACACTAGGTATATAAGTGTATATATTTATGTGATTGTAATAGTTATGTGGTTGATATTTTGATAGGTTGCTTGAGTTATATATTTAATGTTCAAATGGTAGAGAGAATATCATGTTTTGGGATGTATTTTGGTTGATGCTTGGGAATGGTATGATGGATGGTATGCTTAGACTATGCTTTAGAAATGTTTTGGTAAGTTTGATGTTTATACCTATGTTTTACTTGAAAGTTTTGGTAGCGTTGGTAACTAGGTCATAAGGCTAATATGAAAATCAAATGTGAAATGGTTGAATGGTTGATTATATATATGTTTGGCTTGATCATTTTTGCTGTCATTGAAGGCACATCGGTATGATTGAATATGATCATTTAGTTAGCTTTGAATTGTTGACTGAGGTGTCAATTATGACATATTGGTTAGGCACTTAGAATGGTTGTTGTAAATGATGTTTTTGGCTTGAATTTGATGCTTTTGAATAGGTTGAAATGTGGCTTAAATGATAGCTTGTGGCATAAGTGTTTCATGGTTAAATAGCTTATTTAAAAAGGCATTTTCCAAGTACACACAGCTTGACACACGACCTAGCACACGACCGTGTGCTTTACACGGTTTGGAGACACGGCCATGTGGCCTGTAAATTTTGGTAATTTTTTTTGCACACGGTCATAGTGAGTTACACAGTTTGCTCACATGGCCGTGTGACTCATCCAAACGGCCTCAACCCTTCCATACAGCCGTGTAACCCCTGTTTATAGATCTTAACTTTTTGTTTTTAATTCAAATTGATTCTTGTTTATTACCAAATTATTTTTTAAGCTTCTATATACTCGATATTTACCTAAAATAGATTGAATATCTATTTATTTATGCTCATATGTGATTATTTAATATTTATTTGAGATTTTCATAAATAAATTGTATGAAATTGTTTGAAGATTGTTCGTAGCATCTCATTACTTTAGTCCGACGACCGGATCGGGTAAGGAGTGTTACATAATAATAATAGGGTTTGTAGTCCCCCTCATTAACATAAGGAGCTTTTGGGCCTCTCCTATATCGAGTCCAATTACAAGTACTTCTTGGACTTTTAACTCAGTACTTTATAATTCGATCCAACTCAATATTTGTTTTTCTATTTCCCAAAATAAACATCTCAATATTTTTCCAATTAAATAATCTTCTCAACTTAAATCTAATTCTGTTAAAATTATGACGACTTTACTATAAAAGAATCTATGAGAAAATATATTTAATACTTCTACATTCAACGGTTCACTGTGACCGAATGATTTATCCCCATTTTCAAACTTCTTTTAAATCAAAAAACATAAATACATTTCCAGATCATTTCCATTTAGGAGAAAACCACATTTCATTTCTAAATGTTTCTCATTTATCAATTTCCACCATTTCTATTCATTTATGTCCATTTGATTCAACATGTAATTCATTTTTAGTTTAAACAAGCAAGCAGAATGATCGATTAGACATATGCAATTGAGGTTCAAATGATTTATAATTAAATATTAGCTTTTCTACTATTAAATATAAACTCATTTAGTCACAAAGTCATTCCATTACAGTATCATGACTAAGTTCTCCTCAACAACATACCAATACGAAAGCAACTCGATCAGTGCTCGTCGAATGACCTTGTCATAAGCGTGTTACTCTAATAGGATATCCTTAATCTCTTTACGATAATATCCATTCTCAAAACATGATCTTATTTTATCTCATTATAACTATTACATTTTCCTTCATAAAAAGTCAATTACTATCAAATAGTAATAGAGTAATTCATCAAAAAAAAAAGAATGACCCATGGCCATGTTTACTTTTCATCAACCATGTAATGCCAATGAGAGGGTATCATTTACACATGTCTCAAGCTATGAATTCCATTGTTATGAATGACACTAAATGCTAAAGAAGTTGTATATTAAATGCACCAACTTTTGATTCGTTATTTATTTGAACTCAAGCTTTTACTTATATCAAACTATACAGTCATGCATACATAGTCTGTCATCCACTTAGGATTTAGGTATGCCACATTATGAATGTCACAAGTGAATAAATATATAAATGGATCCAAGACCTATTCTTCTTGGTTCTAATCCAATATACTATCAGTCTAGTTAGTCACATCTATGTCTCTATCTTTTGGGAGTCATCCACTCCGATGCCTAAGACAAAGCATCTCCCCAATTGGACTTGATAGATGACATATTATTCTTTCAATTGGTTTGCTCATTTTTTATTAGACTAAGGTCATTTTTAGTTTTGTCTACTAATATAATATGTCTTCTTGTATTACGACCCGACCACCTAATATGACTTACTATTAGTTTAAACATTAGACAACCAGTAAGCTAATATTTGTTTTCGTTTTGCTTTGCGTGCAAAAACCATATGAGAAAAATTATACAAAGTATATTAATTTAATACATGAATTTGTTTTATTAACCATCTATTCCAAAAAATTACAAGTTTACAAACAAATATATTACACTTATGGCACCAGATCCAACAGTCTTTTATTTGATATTTGACATCCATCCATTACAGACAAGTTTGCAATTTCTAAATATTGCAATACTATTATTAAAAGTCGTGGTCAAGTCGTCTTTATATAAACATGCGAAAAAAACTAAGTTTCTTTTGAAACTTGGTAAATAGAAAATGTATTTCAAAATAATCTTCCTAAAATTATTAAAATAAAGATGTACATCTCCCACTACTTCAACTACCACAGTTGTTTCATTTTTGGTCCGCAATGATAGACTCTTAGTTCTAAGATCTTTTGCTCTTCGAGCCTCCATAGAAAAACACATACATAATTAATGGCTCCCAAGTCAATACCCTAGTGGCCTATTGAATCATCTACTAAACAAGCTTCTATCATAAAGAGTTTCATACATTTGCCTTTGATGGCCAGGTATTTCTTCCAATCTTTTCAGTTCGCCTTGAAATGCCATTTCTTACTGCACAAGAAGCATTTAGACTTAGATAAGTCTTTAAGATTTCTGGTTCTCTTCCTTTCACCTTGTGGTGGCCCAAACACCTTAACTTTGCCTTTCTTCGCATGATTTCCATTCTGTTTTGAAGAAAAAGCAACATCTATGTTTGCGTTTGCTCTTCGGACTAGCTGACCGCCATTCAACGTCAACTTATAGGATTGTAATTCCTTCATTAGTTGTGTAAACGTCGGGTTCTTGTTCCTAAGGTTATATGCGGCCTGAAAGCCTGCAAAATCCTTGGACAAGCTTTTGAGCACCATCTCAATCTGAGTGTTCTAGTCCAAATTGGCTTCATTGTCCATGGCCTTGAAAAAATATGCCATGAGAGTAATCATATGGTATTTGACCAGAGTACTGGGCTTTTGCTAGACTTTCATTAAACTAGTAATAGCAAACTATCAAGCCAAGGAAGCTTGGCCTCCAAACATGTCTTCTAGTTTGTTTAGAATCATTTTGGTAGTCTTACAACTCTCCAATTGCTTATAAATGATATTGATCGTGCTTGCCAGCATATAGTAACGAGCTCCTCCTAGTGTTTTCTAGCCTCGACTTGAGTGGCTGGAGGGCAGTTATAATTAAAAACTGTTTTGAGTTTCTCACAGCTCAAGATAACCATGAGGTTCTTTTCCATTTCCTTATAGTTATTTCCGTTCAATTTGTTTTCAGTAAGTACGTTTAATAAGGGATTCAGAGCCATTTTCGGACTAAAAATAAAATATTCATTCATTAGTATCTTTTTCTTAAGCAAATATTTGAAAATCTTTTGCAACATTATGATATACATTACGATGATGCATGCATCTTACATGAAACCTTGAAAACATTTGTAAGTCGTTGCAATGATAATTTCTACACCCATTGAATCAAGCCACCGTGGGGTGATCATGATTAACTAGTAAGAGCATGGATTTTCATCCAAATAGTACATGAACCTATATCCTTAGGTATTCATATGTACTAAAAATCATGTAAAATTTGGCCATTATTCTAACTTAAGTAGAGTTTCGTGGGGAGTTACTTAACTATAAGATCTTGAGCATATAATCATCAACTTAACACCTATCGCATCATGCAACACAAATGAGTCATTGTAGCGCCCCAAACCAGACCAAAATGGTCTGGCTCGATTTCAAATGATACCATCAGCCACTGATGTGACTCTCCATTAAACCACCACAGAACACGCCATATCAACTAAACACACCTCACAATTACAATATTATTTCATATTAAGAAAACTAACGCATGCCTTTCTAAACAACCAAAACAAAAAGTTCAGAAATTCAAACACACAAAACCTGCGACTCTATATCGCAGTGAACTCATAAGGAAATTTAAGTACCTCGCAGTCAACCCTGCGAACCCCTATTGCTTATGAACCCCTATTTCTATCAAACTCTAGCAATTCTACTTTGCGTAATTAACACACTATTTGGCGAATAGGCCATCCATGAACCCTCTTTTTCCTTATGTGAACACCCCCTTATTTTGGCGAACCCCGTACTGGCGAACTCTACCCTTTGCGTATTTCATTTTACTTTAAAGTTGATTTATTGTTTCTACATGACAACCCTTTTCCATTTCATGAAGTCCTTACCTTGCGACCCCTAACATATTTTTGCCTACCTATTCATGCATCAATTAGTCAGTTTTTAGGCATTAATGTAACATGTCATAACCTATTTCTAGTGCAACTAAGTCATCACGTTGATTCAAACAAACTTAAGATTTAAAGACGTACCTTAATGTCTGGCGAACTCTTTAAACTGCATTAACTTGTTAGTCTATCAATTTATCAAACAAACCAACATGCCACCACAATTCAAACATTTAATCATTCAGTCAAACAGTTATAAATATTCTTCGAATATGTTGGGAGCCTAGAAGAGACAGATGTGTGTGCCTCTGAAGAAGGTTCGACGAAGGATATTTATAAAGTCAACCGCCCAGTGGTTATCATATCGCGTCCAAGAGTGAATGAAACTGGGGCACAAATTGCACCCAAGGTTATAATCCAGAAGCCCGTTGCTTTCCCTTACAAAGATAGCAAAAGGGTACCGTGGAACTATAATTGCAATGTGACAATCCCAGAAGAGAAAATTCCAATTAATGTATCTGAGGAAAGTCAAGACGAGGGTTTTTATACATACAACGGAAGGCGTTATACCCCAAATACAAAATTCGAGCAGGTTAAAGGAAAGTCAGTGGCAATTGAGCCAAATAAAGAGAGGTCGGCGGGACCTGAACCAACTGTTAATGAATCAGTGACTGAAAAAGAAGCAAAAGAATTCTTAAAATTTCTAAAACACAGCGAATACAGCGTCGTGGAACAGCTGCATAAGCAGCCAGCTCGTATATCGGTACTGGCCTTACTCTTAAGCTCAGAAACCCATCGCAGCGCATTGATGAAGGTGCTGAATGAAACTTATGTTTCTAACGATATATCTGTAAACAAGCTGGACCGCTTGGTCAACAATATCAGCGCCGACAACTTCATATTCTTCAATGATGATGAAGTACCACCAGGAGGCCGAGGATCGACTAAAGCTTTGCATATCACGACTCGCTGTAAAGGGTACACATTACCAGGCGTATTGATTGACAATGGGTCTGCACTAAATGTCCTACCTCTATCTACGCTGAATAGGTTGCCAGTAGATAGTTCCCATATGAAGACATGCCAAAACATAGTAAGAGCATTTGATGGTATGGAAAGGAAGGTAATGGGGAGAATTGAAATACCCCTCTTAACAGTTAGCCGTAGCCCCATTCTTGTAGTCTCAGATAACCTGGGCCTCGGAATCTCGTTTCCTTCAGCAATGAATGTCACGTTCACGAATTCTAAAGACCGAAAAGAACATTCAACTACTTCATCATCTGTCCCCACATATGGCGCGTCGCTAGTAACGGATGCAATGATATCTTCTTCTGCATTTATGGTCACCAATCGACCTTCCGTTATAAATTTGAGCTTTTGATGCAACGATGACGGTACTGCCCCCGCTGAGTGAATCCATGGCCTCCCCAACAGGCAATTATACCAAGGCTTAATGTCCATGACTAGGAAATCTACCTCGTATACCTTCCCTGGTGGGGTTTGGAAACATGACACATACTCAGGGAATTTGCCTTGTAATAGATCACTAGAAAGCCCCACTTCTCAACTGACCCGCAAGCTACTTTTCTATACAGCAAACATAAGAAGTGTGAGCTTATTGAAGCTCGGTAACTATAGAATACATGGTACAAGTGAAGACATCAAACAAGTTAAAAGTAAGCATACTATACAGTTCGCGCAAAATATGGTTCACATAAATTTAGGCTCGCATGGTAACAATGACATAATAGCTCGCATGATAAAATCATTTCGCATAACACAACATAATCATAACACATGAAACTGATATATTGGCAATTTGTGATTGTGAAACATAATCATAAATCATATAAATTGGATAAACGAATCTCTAAACATACCAAATGACTCAAAGAGTCCTACGCTATCTCTATTAAGTGTAGCACAAGTGCTAACACTCTACAAACACACCACGCTGTCTTTGGTGAATGAAGTTATGCTGTACATTTCGTTATCTCTCCAACGCAATCTTCGGGCCATATTGTCCTATCACAATATAAAGTTGAGTACTGACAATACTATGGCATGCCAATGATATCCAACAGTTTCAAGTGTTCAAAATGCCAACATATCACTTTTAACATATTCACAATAAACAATATAATAGGGCTCACAAGTTTGTAAAGCTCGCACAATAGCATAATTCGCAATACACATTACTCACATCTCAAACAGTTTGCAATAAAGCATGGTTCATATATAATATAGCTCACATATAGTCTTAGTTCACATACGGCATAACTCACATATTAGGACTCGCATATAGCATAAAATCTCACAATACACAGTTTGCATAAATAACACAATTCACCAAATTAACATAGTTCGCGAAATTAACACAATTCACATTATTGTAGTAGAGCTCACATAGTCAGAAACACTTACTTTAGGAACTTAGGATTCGCGGTTAGGCTACCTAAGCTCGCCATAAACACATGACTTGTGTTCAACTGTAGTATGTAAGGCACTCACCTATCACAACTTTGTTGCTTTGCCGAGCCTAGGTAAGATTCTACTTGCCTTTGTCGTTGCACGAAGATGCTCATTTGCATTTTGAGGCTTCACATAACAACACGCATAACATATTACAATCATTCTATAGTATGGAAACCTTCCTACTAACCTAGCACCTCACCATTCACACATCTTTGGCAAGCTCACCTTGTACACCTCCTTCAAACTTTGATTTCTTTACTCTCACTTAACTTAATCCCTAATTCCTGCTTCCTAACATTATATTTAACGTTTATTTACAGACCTATACCACTAACTTCCTTCAATAATACTAATCATTGTGTTTTAGAAAATCATGTTTATTTTCAATCGCATATAAAAGAAATAATTTGATCTATTAAAATTCATTAAATATTTGTTAAATTAAGATTATAAACCCTTTAATTGCATCAAAATGAGTTTAAAATCATTTTTAAATTGTCACTTAGCTCACAATTATGAGATCTACCATTTTCAAGTAAAATCAAGCTTTAAATAAATAGATCTCATGAATTCTTGATTAGATCAATAAAACTCGAATTAAAACCACATATTATATATTTTAACCATGAGAAAACATATTATTACCTTTGATTTGAAGAATTCCACAAGATTTGGATTGATTTGAGCAAAAACATGTTAAGAAATTGTTAGAATTAAGTGACCCAAATTCTTATTTAAATAAAATACGATGGAAAATAAAATAAAAGTAAAATCCATATAGAACTAGACTTCTTTTATTTTATTTTAGAATAAGGTTTTTTAGACCTTATTAAACTCCATCTATTTTATATTGATTAGGATAAGGTGTTTCAATCCTACTAGAATATGGCTTTACAAGCCTATAAATAGACATAGTCTATTCCTCTTATATTGATTAAAATTTTCGACATAGTGAATTTTCTTCTCCTCTGCCCGTGGTTTTTTTCGAAAGGGTTTCCACGTAAAATTTGTGTGTTCTTTATCTTTATTTTATTTATTTTTATTTTATTTTATTTTTTCACAAATTGGTATTAGAGCTTCCGGGTTATTCATCTCGATCACGGCAATGACGTCTTTGGAGTATGAAATTCCGCTGTTGGATCGCAACACCAGATTTGCGTTGTAGCAGATTAAGATGCAAGCAGTTCTTGTACAGATGGATCTGGAGGATGCACTACTAGGGATAGATAAGATGCCTTCGACATTAACAGATGAAGAGAAGAAGCGTAAGGATCGAAAGGCATTAACACAATTACATCTGCATTTGTCCAACGAAATTTTGCAGGATGTGATGAAAGAGAAGACCGCCGCTGCATTATGGAAGAGGCTAGAACAATTATGTATGTCGAAAACTCTAACAAGAAAGTTGCATATGAAACAACGTCTTTATGCCCATCGTTTGGAGGAAGGTGCGTCTGTACACGAACACTTAACAGTGTTTAAAGAAATTCTCTCAAACTTGGAGGCCATGGAGGTTCAGTATGATAAGGAAGATCTAGGGTTGATTCTACTTTGTTTGTTGCCTCCGTCTTATTCAACCTTTAGAGACACGATTTTATATAGCCGCGACTCTCTCACAGTTGATAAGGTTTATGATTCTTTGACCTCGTATGATAAGATGAAGCATCTTGTAATTAAACTCGACTCTCAAGGAGAGGGTCTCATTATTCGTGGGAGACAAGATCAGAATGCTGATGATGATCGTGGAAGGACAAAGGAACGGAATCCTCACGGTAAATCTAAGGGTAGATCAAAGTCTTCAAACAGAGGTAAAACTTGCAACTTCTGCAAGAAGAAAGGACACATTAAATCTGAGTGCTACAAGTTACAGAATAAAATTAAAAGGGAGGCTGCAAATCAAAAGGGAAAACAACCAGAAAATTCCGATGAAGCTGATGTTGTAGAAGACTACAGCGATGGTGAACTTCTAGTCGCTTCTGTCAATGATTCTAAAGTAAGCAAGAAGTGGATACTTAATTCAGGCTGCACCTTTCACATGAGTCCCAATCGGGATTGGTTTACAACTTACGAAACAGTGTCTGAAAGTGTTGTTTTGTTGGGAAATAATGCTTCGTGTAAAATCGCAAGTATTCGAACAATTAAAGTTAAGATGTTTGATGAAGTTGTCAGAACACTTAGTGACGTACGACATGTTCCAGAATTGAAAAGAAATTTAATTTCGTTGAGTACTCTTGATTCAAAAGGGTACAGATATACAGCTAAAAGTGGGGTTTTAAAGATTTCCAAAGGGTCCCTTGTTGTGATGAAAGGGCAGAGAAAGATTGCCAAGTTATATGTTTTGCAGGGCTCTACTGTTACTGGTGATGCAGCTGTCGCTTCCTCTTCCTTATCAGATGATGATATTACTAAACTTTGGCATATGCGCCTAGGGCATATAAGTGAGAATGGCATGGCAGAATTGAGCAAAAGAGGACTTCTTGATGGGAAAGGAATTTGCAAACTGAATTTCTGTGAGCACTGTGTTTTTGGGAAGCAAAAGAGAGTTCGATTCACTAGAGGAATCCATAACACAAAGGGAACATTGGAGTATATTCATTCTGATCTGTGGGGGCCATCCAGAGTGCCTTCAAGAGGTGGAGCTAATTATATGCTAACCTTTATTGATGATTTTTCCAGAAAAGTTTGGGCGTTCTTCCTGAAGCAAAAAAGCGATGTGTTTTCCACATTTAAGTCTTTGAAAATTATGATTGAAAAACAGACGGGAAAATAGATAAAATACCTCTGCACAGACAATGGCTTAGAGTTCTGTTCTAATGAGTTTAATAGATTGTGCAAGTCAGAAGGGATCATGAGACACTTGACAGTTCGTCATACTCCATAGCAAAACGATGTTGCAGAACGAATGAACAAAACAATCATGGAGAAAGTTCGATGTATGTTGTCAAATGGCAACTTACTAAAGTCATTTTGGGCAGAAGCAGCCTCTACTGCATGTTTTTTAATCAACCGATCTCCATTCGTTGCCATTGAGAAAAAGACTCCACAAGAGGTATGGTCTGGTAATCCTGCTAATTATTCTGATTTAAAGATTTTTGGGTATCCTGTGTATGCTCATGTTGATAATGGAAAATTGGAATCGAGATCCATTAAATGCGTTTTTCTTGGTATAAAGCTGGTGTAAAAGGGTATAAGTTATGGTGTCCTGAAAATAGAAAAGTTGTGATTAGTAGAGATGTTGTTTTTGATGAAACTGCTATGCTACCTAACTTATCTCTTAAAGACTCTTCCACTAAAGAAAATCAAAAGCAGGTGGAGCATCAGATTAATACAGAGCCAACTCCTCAAGCCAGTACAAAAATTGAGAATAGAGTTGCTTCTTCACCACAATACTCTATCGCCAAAAATAGAACTAGAAGAGAAATTAAACCTCCAAAGAAGTATGCCGAGGCTGATCTAGTTGCTTATGCTTTAAATGTGGTTGAACATATAGATGCGAATCAAGAGCCATCTAATTATTCTGAGGCAGTTAGCTATGAAGACTCAGAAAAGTGGATGTTTGATATGCAAGAAGAGATGGAATCACTCCACAAAAACAGAACATGGGACCTTGTGAAACTTCCTAAAGGTAAAAAGGTTGTCCATTGTAAATGGGTGTTTAAAAAGAAAGAAGGGACTCTAGGAGTTGAAGAACCCAGATATAAAGCAAGGCTTGTTGCAAAAGGTTACAGTCAAATTCCAGGAGTGGACTTCACAGATGTGTTCTCCCCAATTGTTAAGCATAGTTCGATTCGAGCTTTGCTTGGTATTGTGGCCATGCATGATTTGGAGCTTGAGTAGTTAGATGTAAAAACTGCATTTCTACATGGAGAACTTGAGGAGGATATTTACATGCAACAACCAGAGGGTTTTATAGTCTCAGAAAAAGAGGACTATGTTTGCTTGCTGAAAAAGTCCCTTTACGGTTTGAAACAGTCACCAAGACAGTGGTACAAGAGGTTTGATTCCTTTATGACTTCTCATGATTTTAAAAGAAGTAGTTTTGACAGTTGTGTTTACTTTAAGAAAAACAGTGATGGTTCTTTTGTGTATCTACTTCTTTATGTTGATGACATGTTGATAGCATCAAAAGATAAAGGAGAGATAAGAAAGGTCAAAACCCAACTAAGTAAAGAATTTGAGATGAAAGATTTAGGACCAGCAAAGAAGATACTTGGAATGGAGATTCTCAGAGATAGAAAAACAAGTAAATTGTACCTAAGTCAGAAGGGGTACATTGAGAAAGTTCTTTGCAGGTTCAATATGCAGAGTGCTAAGCTGTTAGTTAGTACTCCTTTAGCAGACCATTTCGGACTTTCATCGGTTTTGTCTCCACAATCGATGATGATGAGATTGAGTACATGTCACATGTTCCATAATCTAGTGCAGAGGGATCTCTCATGTATGCTATGGTTTGTTCATGTCCAGTCTATCATATGCGATCGATGCAGCTTAGCGGATACATGGCGAATCCGGTAAAGAACACTGAAAGCGATTCGATGGATTCTAAGATACTTACGAGGTACTACGATGTTTGCTTACAGTTTGGAAGAACTAGAGATGGAGTCATTGGGTATGTTGATGCTGATTTTGCTGGAGACCTTGATAAAGAAGATCTCTCACGAGTTATGTCTTTACAATCGAGGTTGTGCAATCGGTTGGAAAGCCACTTTGTAATCTATAGTCGCTTTGTCTACCACTGAAGCTGAGTACATAGCGATTGCTGAGGCTTGTAAAGAAGCTATTTGGTTGAAGGGACTCTTTAGTGAACTCAATGAAGACCTTCAAATCAGCACAGTATTTTGTGACAGTCAGAGTGCCATCTTTCTTATAAAAGATCAAATGTTTCATGAGAGAATAAAACACATTGATATTCGGTATCATTTTGTTCGTGATATTATTGCTCGTGGTGATATTGTTGTGAGCAAAATTAGTACTCATGAAAATCCTGCAGATATGATGACTAAGTCACTTCCTAAAACCAAGTTTGAGCATTGCTTAGACTTGGTTGGTGTTCATTGTTGAAGTTAAACCCTTAAGGGGTTATATGGAAGAGGTGGAGAACTTGTTTATTGAAAGTTTGCGATGAAGAACTTGTTCATTGAGAATTTGTGTCAAGGTGGAGATTGTTAGAATTAAGTGACCCAAATTCTTATTTAAATAAAATACGATAGAAAATAAAATAAAAATAAAAATAAAATCCATAAAGAACTAGACTTCTTTTATTTTATTTTAGAATAAGGTTTTTTAAACCTTATTAAACTCCATCTATTTTATATTGATTAGGATAAGGTGATTCAATCCTACTAGAATATGGCTTTACAAGCTTATAAATAGACATAGTCTATTCCTCTTTTATTGATTAAAATTTTTGACATAGTGAATTTTCTTCTCCTCTGCCCGTGGTTTTTTCCCGAAAGGGTTTCCACGTAAAATTTGTGTGTTCTTTATCTTTATTTTATTTATTTTTATTTTATTTTATTTTTTCACAGAAATAATAAAGAATTGAAATAGAAAAGATGAGTTTCTTGAGAAATTGGAGAAGAGAAATATGTTTTGATGCTTAGAAAATCAGAATGGTTGAGAGAATTTTGAGAGAAAACTCCTAATTTGGATCCAACAAAATTTTTTTTTTCAAATGAGTAGAAGTGTGGAGGGAAGAGACGGCGGGTGTTCTTATATAGCCAACAAAATTTCAAATTTTGGTTTATTTCTCCTAAGGCCTCTTCTTATTCTCTCTCTTTTTAACTAAATCCCATTTAAATTAAAGTTCATTATTTTCACTTTTGACGTCTAAATTAAAATCTGTTTCAATTTAATCCCTACTAACATATATTTTTTAACTCGATTATTATTAATTCAATTTTAAATTTTTTTATTTTGAATATTATGACTCTGACTCTAATATCTCTTTCATCCCACGACTTAATTACCTAATTCTACTAACTCAATTTTTTGGGGTGTGGTAATCATCGTGTGATAATCTCACTGAGTAGCATGTTGTGACTAATCGTCCTCTTTGAAGACAAAACTTCTTAAAATATCTCATGATAAGACCTACCTTAGAGGCTGGTCCAACTATCTATAATCACACGAGAGATCTACTTACTTTCAGGAGATCTCCTCTGTGAGGTCTACATGATAATCCTACCATGAGGTAGTTAAATTGTCATGCTATCACAAGAGACCGTTCATGGAGGTCATAGGTCTTGCGTAAGGACTTTCTCTCAATCAATATTTTTAAAAAAACATGCAAGGTTTTTAATGTTTAATTTAAATCATGAATGATCAATATATGCTTGACAAGTGTATGTGACATTATTCCTTAAACTATATGGCATCCTTATCATACATATGCATGAACATACATTTATTGTCATATAAATATCATCATGCTTATCACATACATATATAAAACATAAAAATTTAAATGACTCTGACCAACCAAAGTTTTCATGGTTCCATCCTAGAAAACATAAATAAAAACAAAACTACAAAATTCACCCCAAAGCATACTTTGGGTATTCTATTTTTCCACTAAAGACTTTTGCTGCAGTACCAGTTCACGTTTCTGCTGTCGTCATCTTTTTGTTATTGTTTTTGTGTCATTGTCGCTACCAAAGCTATTGCCAAACTGTTGTCGACCAGCACCGGTAGCCACCATCATTAAACTATTATCGTCGAACCAGCGATACCTCCTGCTGTCGGATCACCATCGGTCTTTTGTAGATTTGGTTGTGTTTGGTTTGCTTCATTTCGATCTACCTGAATACATATCGGTTCTTTGGGTTCTGTCGGAAAAATTATTACAAAATTTCTATCTCTGTTTCTGGCTCACATATTTTATTCTAAAATAATAAAATAAAATTCTACTTGGAGATGATAGTCCACGATCTAAAATATACATGCCCGGGAGAATAATAAATTACATTTAATTTTCTAGGAATCAAAACTTTGGCAAAATAAATTTATCATACATAATAATAAAATAATATCATACATTCATCCACATACATTCCTCTGAACATAGCATAACTTCGTACTTGGGTACAAAATGTTTGAAAAAATTTAGTTTGAGAATGATTTTCTTGCATAACAGAAAATAAAAATTTTAAAAATTGAGTCGGTTTGTGATATAGCAACAAACCAATTATCGAATTCGTACATGTATTTTTGGTTAAACAGATCCTTGTCGTTCTTAGCTTTCAACTAAACAATCTTCTCCGCTATTCTCGTAGCACGAACTACTTCAAATGTACGCTTAAATGATTTGAATCAAACACAAAATCACAAATAGTTTTATTAACTTTTAGTATGAAAACAAAAATTCTTTTCTCAAATAGAAAACCAACATAATTGTTATTTTGCAAAATAGATTTAATAGTTGAGCATAAATTCTTTCTATTTTTGGGCAGGTTAACAATATATTAAAGTTTTGTAGAAAACCACATTTTCATTTAATTTAAAAAACATATGTAGTAGCCCATTTCAGCCCGGGCCCGTAAAATAAATAAACAAAGTTTGCCGAAACTAAAACAAAAAAACAGTCCATTAAATAAGGTCCTTTAAACAGTTCATTTACAAATCCAGATTACATTTAGCCCAATTACAGTTTATTGACCTAAATACCTAAACCCTATACCCCCTTGTACACTCGAGGCACAATCACAATCCATTACCCAGTTACATTTAAAACGCAAATTCAAACTAACCCAAAACCACTAAGACTTAAACCCAATAACCCGTACCAGACCCAAGTTAGACCCTATGGCCCAATAATGGTGTTTGGCCCAATGCAAATAGTTTCAGAAACCTAAGGTTTCCTGGCAAACCCTCGCGCCGCAGCAAGCAACACGGCTCCATGTCGCGTCGCAATCGGCGCACGGATCGTGCCCCACCGCCGAAGATTACGCCGTTAACCTGCAAGAAAAGGAAAGAAGCAAGCAATCAGCCAATAAATCAGAATCAGAATCGGAGTTTAATTTTTTAGATTCATTTGTAAACATTATAAATGGGTGTAAAAAAAAAACAGCTTAAGGAGGAGGAAATACAAATATATACAGAGAATACAAAGATTTTGAAAGAAAATAGAGGTTTATTTTTCTACTTTATTTGGATTAGAGTTGTAATTTTATTTTATTTTCATTTTTTTATATATACACGAAACAAAGAAATACCAAAAGGTTTTTGGGTTATTACTTTTTTTTTCATACAAAATATTTTAAAAAAAATAAAAGGAGAAGGATTACCTGTGTTTCTACCAAAAAAGAGAAGTTTTTGGGCCTACTGACCGCCGTGTGTGGCCGCGCGTGCAGTGGTGTGTGACGTTAGAGCTAGGCCGATCACTGGCCGGAACTCAGAAGGTCTTCAGAGGTTTTGAAGGAGTTTTTTTTTTTAAACAAATGTTAAAATGAATTTTAGGTTTAAAATTATCTTATATAATATTACCAAAACGATGTCGTTTTTGCTTAATTCATAAGCATCAAAACGACGCCGTTTAAGCAAAGGATCCGCGCGTTGACCCGTTTACCCAGGGAGGATCCGTGCGTTTTATTAAAAGGGATATTTCCCTTCCAGGTCCTTCCGCATTTTAATGTTTATGTAATTTAGTCCAATTACATTTTCTTTTGTTTTTTAATTTAGCCTTCAACTTTTGTTTTAATCACAGTTTAGTCCCGAAGCCATTTTAAAGGCTAATAATGGAACAACGCCGTTTTGGGATTAGGGCAAATTGCCCAGTGAGTCCTTTGTAATCTTGGGCGCATTCCAATTAGGCCTAAAATCTTTTATTTCTTTAAATTAACCCTAAAACTTTAGTTTTATTTCATTTTAATCCTTTTAAAACATTTTTGCATAATTTATTAAATACCTTATATATTTATAAATATTAGTTGTATAAAATAGTATATATTATTTTTATTTATATATTATTCATTATATTATTTATATTATTATACATTTTATTTATAAATTTAGTATATATTATATATTTTACTATATATATTATTCCTTGTGTTTTCATTCTATTATAAATTATGTATTATTTTATTATTTATTAATTGTGTAAAATTTTTAAAAATTTTAAATTATTATGTATTATGTAATCTATATTGTTATTTTCATTATTTTCTATGGTTATAACTGTATGAAATGATAATGTATATTATAATTTATGTCGTCATTCATCATTTGCCATATTATATTTGTATGAAGTATTAAAGTATGTAGTTTATATGGTTTAGTATTGATATCATAGTATGTTAAATATATCATTGCTTTAAAAATTATTTCATTTGATCCAAAGGAATTAAAAAAAAAGGCAATGTTTTTGGCACTAGGGAATTTGGGAAATAGTGCGCTAACATGCTGGGTTGCGATTTCCTATTTGTCTAAATGCCTAAAATATCCTTCTAAATAAGTTTTGAAAATCTCAAGATGATTTCAGTTACGAAAGTTTAAGAGTATCGTGTCCAAACATGCTGGATGTGATGTTTATATTCTTTGAAGTGAAAGGATCTTAATTTTTAAACTCAAATTATTACGGTTTTAAAAGAGATCATATTTCTAAATTCTTTCAAACTTTTGACATTAAGACAAAACTATTCAATTTGGTACCAATTTTGGGCGTTGCGAGGGTGTTAACCCTTCCTCATACGTAATCGACTCCCGAGCCCGTTTTCTCATAATTTTGTAGACCAAAATGTTTTATAAGGTGATCTAATCACACTTTAAAAGGTTGGTGGCGACTCCCGTTTTCAAAATACCTTTCGCCTTTTAAAAAAAGGTTTCGACAGCTTGGCGACTCCACTGGGGACTTATAAGAGAGTCAAGCTAAGAAATTGATTTTTTTTGTGTCTTAATATTGATCATTTTACATGTGTTTGCTGCATATGTTGTTACTTTGACTTCGCACATTGCATTTGCATGGCCGCTGTGGTCGCACCTTTAAGTGGGAGTGAGAAGCTACGCTTTCGTGAGGTTTTCATCTCCGTATGAGCTAGTGGATTGCTTCTAGGATACTGTACCTATGTTCTCGTGAGATTTTCATCTCCGCATGGCCATGGGGAAATGTGTCCCCCTGAACTAAACTTGGTCTATATGAGCCTATAATGTTTGAGGACTAAGGAATCGACTGGTTCAGGTACCCTCGCTTTAGAACTAAAACTCATATAGTGAACTTTAAGCGCTTACCCTAGGGATTATGGTGATAGCTTTTAGTAAACTACCCTTATAAGTGTTTGTTTGTTGTACTTTTATACGATACTAATTTATTTTGTTTTGCTATCATTGCATGTCATTCAACACTCAAAGGTATCGATTCACGGTCCAATTTCTGGGTTAGAAAGTTTAGTAATGGGGAACGAATATCTTGATAAAGTGGAGGACAATGCCTCTGTCTGTATCTGGTCAGAGAAAACCCAGTTAGAGAAAGGAGATAGTATTACCGAGGGGTATACCTCAGAGTTATGGGACTTCACTCGTATTAATTCAACACAGAATGAGTTTCAAGAGTTGAGAGACATTTAGGCTCAATGGGATGACGAGGCTAAGCAGCTTTTCTATCAGAATTATGGAGATATTCCCTATTTGCTAGACATCAAGGTGGATAAGCATCTGTTTCGAGCTATGGTACAGTTCTGGAACCCTGCTTATAGTTGTTTTACATTTGGAGAAGTAGACTTAGTACCTACTTTGGAGGAGTATATGACCTTACTTCACTGCCCAAAAATTCAAGGTAACAAAGCTTATGTTAGGGCTGCTAATCCCCCAACTTTCATGAAGAAATTAATGACGATTACATGGGTGAGTGAACAGTGGGCCACAGCTCGAATCCAACAAAAGGGTGATAGCAAATGTATTCTGTGGGCAAGTTTGAGGGATTTGATATTGGCACACCCAGATGTGAAGAAGAAAGTTGATGTCTTGGCCTTAAGTATGTATGGATTGATGATTTTTCCAAAAGCTATGGGGCACATAGATGAGGCAGTTGCTGATTTATTCGATCGAATTAGTAAACAGAACACACCTGTGCCTACAATCCTAGCCGAGACGTTTAGATCCTTGAGTGCATGTCGGAGAGCTGGTGAAGGTAGATTCATTGGATGTGCACAGTTGTTATTAGTTTGGTTCCACAGTCACTTTTGGAAGGTTGATAAGGTTCCTTGCCGGGTGTTCTTTAAAGACTATTCTCCACTAAAGGAAGTGGCAGCTACACCAAGGAGGGATGGCATTACAGAGGAAAGGTGGATAGAAATACTTCAGAACCTCCGAGAAGAAGATGTTATGTGGAAAGCCCCTTAGATGACCCCTAGCGAAATTCTTTATCGGTGCGGAAACTTTGATTGGGTACCTCTTCCTAGAATTTAGGGAGTTGTTGGTTATACACTATTACTTGTCCTAAGGCAATACAAGGCAGAGCAGTTTATACCGGCAACACAAGGGCTAGCTTAGAGTGACTTCTCATATAAAGGTGATCATTATAAGAAGAAGATGCGAGAAATCTCTGAGGCTTAGAAGAAGGTTTGCGGTATGAAGATTCTAACTAAAGGACCGACGATGACTTTTGAATACAAAGGGTGGTTTAGTAAGAGGGTTAATGATAACATCCCTAGACCAAGTTTGGAGGCTGCTCGATCAATGGAGGAGAAGTTACGAGTGATTCCATCAGAATTAGAGGTCATAAAGCAAGAGTTCGAAAGGAAGAGTTTGGAGCTTGGAAGAAAGAGAGGGAGGCTCGAGGAGGAAAAGATGTATCTAAGCTTAGACGTCGACGTTCAGAAAATCGAGGTTGAAAAAGTAAGGAAAGAAAAGAGGAAGATTGAGGAAGACCGAGATGACTTGAAGATGCAGTATAAGAAGACACAACTATCATTGAAGAGAGTTGGATTGGGGAAGTCTTCAGAGCACTGGCAACAAGAGGTTCAAGAAGAAAAAGCCAAAGCTGAGTATTGGGAGAAGAAGTTCCAAGAGATACAGTCGCGTAATCATGCCCTAGAGAAGGAAAATCAAGGATTAAAAACTAAGGTGGCTTAGCTCGGACGATCTCTTCATCATCACCGAAGTTGTAACTCTACGGTCGAGTTAAAGGCAAGCTTGGATAAGATCGAGGAAATGAAGCACAGTATTAGAGGGTTGAAAGAAGCACTACAGGACTGTGAGCTACGGATTGAGTAGCTCGAGGCAAGAGAAGAACAGTGGAAGGGAGAGCTTCACCATCTTCAGGATCAAGTTGGAGATAGGGATTATCTCATGGGAGAAGCTATAGTCCAGATTCCAGAGGTTGCTAATCATTTACAAGACCTAGCAGCATAAGCTAATGTATTGAGTATAAAATATGAGTTAGTGTTAGATAGAGGTCTAGAGTTAGCTTTGTTGTTAGATAGGGTTAAAACCTTGGGCCTGAGGGCAAAGGCGTATTTGTAATCCGTTTTGTGTAAAGATTTTTATTTCTTAAATAACGTTTTTTAAAAAGAAACTAAATCAGAATCGATATCTTTTAGCATTCATGCATTTGCATCTCATCACATCATATGCATTCAAGTTTATAGAAAGACCCTAATTAGTTAAAATTATTAGGGAGAAAAAGAGAGTAAGAGAAAGAAAATCTGGAAGCAACACATCCCTATGGTACACACGCTAAGTCAAAGAATGTGGATCAAAGACTTGAGCAGATTTAGAAAGAAATGCAAGAGCAGTTACAGGAGCAATTGGCAAAAATCCAACAAGAGATGAAGAATCAAATGATGGAGGCTCAAAGGAATATGATGGCTGAGATGGCTCAGCTGTTGAGGGGAACAACAGATAAAGGAAAAGCCCCTATGACTACCACTGAAGAGGATAACGAGGGTCAACCTTCTAGTTTCACTCCACCTTACGTACAGACCCAACCTGAGGCATATCCCTGAGGGCCGTCTATCACAATAAGGCCTCAACAGGGTCAAGTCGATGCTGGAATACCTATGAACTTTCAAAACGGTTCGGGATTCAATCCTGGAGATAATCTTGCCAATTCGGTTATCCCCGATCTAGATATAGCTGAGAGGGAAGAAATGAGACTCGAATCATCAAGGCAATTAGAGGAACGTTGCAGATGGTTAGAGGAGAAATTTAGGGCACTAGAAAACGCTGATAATCGTCAGGGAATGGATGCTAAGGACTTGAGTTTAGTCCCAGACTTGGTGCTTCCCCATAAGTTCAAAATGCCAGTATTCGAGAAGTACAATGGGACTACTTACCCGGAAGCCCATATTACCATGTTCTGCAGACGAACGACTGGTTATGTAAACAATGATCAATTATTGATGCACTGTTTTCAGGATAGTTTGGTTGGGGCAGCGGCTAGGTGGTATAATCAACTAAGTCGCGCAAGGACCGGTTCTTGGACAGACTTAGCGCAAGTTTTTATGCAGCAATATAATCATGTGACTGACGTGATTCCTGATAGAATTACCTTGCAAAACATGGAAAAGAAGCCTAATGAAAGTTTTAGGCAATATGCCCAGAGGTGGAGAGAGGTTGCCATGCATGTTCAACCACCGATCTTGGAGAAAGAGACTACTATGTTGTTCATCAACACTTTAAAGGCCCCATTCATTACCCACATGATTGGAAGTGCCACCAAGAGTTTTACCGATATAGTTATGGCGGGAGAAATGATTGAGAACGCTATAAGAGGTGGCAAGATAGAGGGGGAAGCTACTAAAAGATCGGCCTCAAGAAGGAAGGATAATGAGGTGAATAATACGAGTAGCTATAACTCAAAGGCGGTTACGGTTAGTCAGCCCAGAGTAACTACGGTTGGGCAACAAGATTCTCAAAAGCAGGGATCTGGTTCGAGACAGAATTCTGAAAAGGTCTCATTTACGCCTATCCCAGTGACGTATCGGGAGCTTTATCAAATTTTATTCAATGCGCATGCAATAGCCTCTTTTCATTTGAAACTGTTACAACCCTCATATCCTAAATGGTATGATGCAAACGCCAAATGTGAGTACCATGCGGGGATATCGGGGCATTCAATTGAAAATTACACTGGTTTTAAGAAGGCAGTGGAAAGACTAATCAAGATGGGGGTCGTAAAATTTGACGACACCCCTAGTACAGAGAACCCATTTCCAAATCATGGTGATCAAGGGGTAAATGCAGTTGTGGATACGGATATGAGAAGGATTAAAGAGAACGTGTCCGAGGTGAGAACACCGATGAAAATGATTTGGGAAGAAATGGTGAAAAGAGAGATGATAATCTCTAAAGAGGAATAAAGGAGTAAGGGACTACTGTGAGTTCCATGCTGAAGAGGAGCACGAGATCCAGGAATGCGACGAGTTTAAATACCTGGTACAAAGCCTTATGGACAACAAAGAGCTAGAATTTTATGAAGCTGGCGCAAATGAGGGACATATATGCACATTAAAAGGTGCACCGAAGAATCAAAACCGGTCGAGGATTATTATTTCTTTACCAGGAAGTAATGAAGTTGAAACACCAACGATACCAAAAGTCATCATTCATAAACCTGTTTCCTTTCCTTATAAGGAAAATAAGAAGGTACCCTAGAATTATAACTGCCATGTGTCAATACCGGAGAAGGAGGATATAGTTAGTGCTTCTAAGGAAGCTCAAGGTGAAGGTTCTTACACACGTAGTAGGAAGCGCTTCGATGTAGAAGGCGTCAAAGTTAAGCCTGCAAAAGCAAAAGCTTTAGACAAAGGAAAAGGGACTGAGACACTGGTTAATGAGCCAGTGAAGGAAGAAGAAGCCAGAGAATTTTTAAAATTCTTAAAACACAGTAAGTACAGCGTGGTTGAACAATTGCGCCAACAACCAGCTCGTATATTAGCGTTGGCTTTGCTTCTAAGTTCAGAGGCACATCGAGAAGCATTAATAAAGGTGCTCAACGGGACTTATGTTACTAATAATACATCCGTTAACAAGTTAGATCGATTGGTTAGTAACATAAGTGCTGACAATTTCATTTATTTCAATGATGATGAAATCCCACCGGGAGGCATAGGATCAGCTAAGGCTTTTCACATTACCACTTGCTGCAAAGGATATTCATTGCCGAGTGTGCTTATTGATAATGGGTCGGCCTTAAATGTCATGCCGTTGTCCATACTGAACAGATTACCCATTGACAGTTCTCACATGAAAACATGTCATAATGTAGTGAGAGCATTTGATGGCACAGAAAGAAAGGTCATGGGAAGAATTGATATTCCTTTGATGATTGGTCCAAACATGTATGAGGTGGACTTTTTAGTGATGGACATCAAGCCCTCTTACAATTGCCTATTGGGGAGGCCTTGGATACATTCGGCAGGAGCGGTGCCTTCATCTCTACACCAAAAATTGAAGTTAGTAGTTGATGGACGGTTGGTCATTATAAATGCGGAGGAGGACATTATAGTGACAGTTACCAGTAGTGCACCCTATGTAGAAGCAAACGAGGAGGCAATTGAATGCTCTTTCCGTTCATTAGAATTCGTCAACACAACATTCATTTCAGAGGAGAATGAGGTGCCGGTGCCCAAGATATCCAAAACTACAAGGATGGGTTTACAAATGACAATGGGAAGAGGAGCCTTGCCAGGAAAAGGATTGGGAAGATATCTTCAAGGAGGGATTCAAATTCTAGAGTTAAAGGAGAAGAGAGACTGTTTTGGTTTGGGTTTCAGGCCAGATCAAAAGCAAATGAGGAGGGAAATGGAGAAGCGTCGAGAAAGGAGAAGGGCGCATTTAAGCGGAAAAGAAATAGAGTGGGAATCGATGAAATTCCCCCATATATCCCAAACCTTTGTATCATGAGGGATAATTCACCCTAAAGGAGGGTTGCTTGAAGAAGGAGGTTGTTACATCAATGCTGTGTATAATGAAGAGTCTGAACGAGGAAGCCTTGAGGGTATTCGCCCTTACGAATCGGGAAGCTCTTTGAATAATTGGGTTGCAGAGGAACTTCCTGTAATTTTTAAAGATTCTTCAGAGTAATTTCCAAAACATTCTTATTGCTCTAAAGCCTAGGAGTAGTAAGATTTCATTTGTAAAATAGGCTCATGTTCAGATATTTACATTTCAATAAAACATAATTCAAGTGAATTTTCTTTTATACCGTTCAATATTCTTTTGACCTTTACATTCTTTCACTTCATTCATAACATATATAAAAAGAAAACATTCCGAAAATTTATTTATTCTTTGTATATTCTTTCGTACCCCGCAGGTCCCTAGATATCAATGACATGAGCACTGATACTATGAATCCTGGATTCTCTTTTGAGCAAGACATGTGTTTAGAAGAACTTCATGATTTTGAAGATGACAGGGATTGTGATATGTCTCCAGATCTATTGAGAATAGTAAAACAAGAGGATAAACAAATCTTACCCCGTGAGAAAGAGGCAATAGAGAGTGTAATCTTGGAGGAAGGAAAGGAGGTGAAAATTGGCACGTATATTGCTAAAGAAACGAGACAAGGCCTTATTGAGCTACTACGAGAATTCAAAGATATCTTTGCATGGTCATATGAGGATATGCCGGGTTTGAACATTGATATCGTAGTACATCACCTCCCCATAAGACAAGATTGCAAGCCAGTCCAACAAAAATTGCGAAGGATGAGGCCTGATATTATGCTAAAAATAAAAGATGAAGTCAAAAAGCAGTTTGATGCTGGATTCCTACAAGAGGTTAAGTATTCAGAATGGGTGGCCAACATTGTGCCTGTCCCTAAGAAGGATGGAAAGGTACGAATGTGCGTTGACTACAGAGATCTAAATAAAGCTAGCCCAAAGGACAACTTTCCCTTACCGCACATCGACACTTTGGTGGACAATACAGCGGGATATTCATTATTCACCTTTATGGATGGTTTCTCAGGGTACAATCAAGTAAAGATGCATCCTGAGGACATGGATAAAACTACCTTTATAACATTATGGGGCACCTTTTGTTACAAGGTAATGCCTTTCGGACTAAAGAATGCAGGGGCAACATATCAAAGGGCTATGGTGACCTTATTTCACGATATGATGCATAAGGAGATTGAGGTGTATGTTGATGACATGATTGCTAAATCTCGAACAGAAAGGGAGCATATTGAAGTTTTGAGGAAGTTATTCCTAAGATTAAGGAAATTTCAGTTGAAGCTTAATCCGGCAAAGTCCATCTTCGGAGCTAGGTCGGGGAAGTTATTGGGCTTTATGGTCAGCGAAAAGGGAATAGAAGTTGACTCAGACAAAGTTAGATCCATACGAGAATCGCCTCCACCACGTACTCAGAAGGAAGTACGGGGTTTTCTTGGAAGATTGAATTATATTGCTTGATTTATTTCGTAATTAACCGAGAAATGTGATCCTATATTTCGCCTCCTTAGAAAACACAACCAAGGTACTTGGGATGAAGAATGCCAGAATGCTTTTGATAAGGTTAAGCAATACTTGTTAAATGCTCTAGTGTTATCTCCGCTTAGTCCAGATAGACCATTAATTCTGTACTTATCAGTGTTTAGTAATTCTATGGGATGTGTGCTTGGCCAACATGACGAGTCAGGAAGAAAAGAGAAGGCGATATACTACCTCAGCAAGAAATTCACAGAGTGTGAGATGAGATATTTGCCAATTGAGAAATTGTGTTGTGCTTTAATCTGGACAACTCGAAGGTTAAGGCAATATATGTTATATCATACAACTTGGCTAATTTCAAAACTTGATCCATTAAAGTATATGATGGAGTCAACAGCACTAAATGGAAGAATGGCAAGGTGGAAAATATTGCTTTCAGAATTTGACATAGTCTATGTGAGTCAAAAGGCTATAAAAGGGAGCGCAATAGCAGAATTTTTGGCGAGCAGAGCTCTAGAAGATTATAAGCCATTAAATTTTTATTTCCCTAATGAGGAGTTGATGTATGTGGCAACTATTGAAGAACGTCCATGGAAGATGAATTTTGACGGTGTATCCAATGCAGTAGGAAATGGAATTGGGGCAGTCCTGGTATCCCCAAATGGTGATCATTATCCATTCACATGTAAATTGGATTTTGACTGTACGAACAATATGGCTGAGTATGAAGCATGCATCATGGGGATTCAAGCGGCCAGAGAGCGGAAAATCAGAACTCTGGAAGTATATGGAGACTCTGCGTTGGTAATATACCAGCTTAGGGGTGAATGGGAAACAAGGGACCCCAAATTGATTAACTATCGAAAGATAGTTTTGGAGTTACTTGAAGAGTTTGATAATGTCACTTTCAGTTATCTCTCACGGGACGAAAATCAGATGGCGGACGCTTTGGCGACATTGGCTTCCATGATTAAAGCAAATAAACAAGAGGATATGAAACCAATTCAGATGAGCATTTTAGAGGTTCCAGCTCATTGTTGTATCATCGAAGAAGAGGAAAAGGATGATCATCAGTGGTATCAAGATATATCACGGTATGTGAGAAATCGTGAATATCCTGAGAAGACAACTGAAAACGACAAAAGAACTTTAAGGAGGATAGCCTGCGAATATGTGCTAGATGGGGATATCCTTTATAAAAGAAGGAAAGATCAGGTACTTTTGAGATGCGTTGACGCTGTGGAAGCTAAACAAATCCTGGAAGAAGTACATAAAGGAGTTTGTGGTACACATACTAATGGCTTTACGATGGCAAGACAAATCATGAGGTTTGGATACTATTGGTCTACTATGGAAGGAGATTGTATCGGTTATGCGAAGAAATGTCATAAATGCCAGATATGTGGAGACAACATCCATGACCCTTACATGTTATGACATCTCCATGGCCCTTTTCCATGTGGGGCATGGATGTTATTGGGCCAATATCGCCAAAAGCTTTGAATGGGCATCGTTTCATTTTTGTGGTCATTGACTATTTTACGAAATGGATAGAGGCAGCTTCTTATGCTAGTGTCACCAAGTCAGCAGTAGGGCGATTCTTGAAAAAGGATATCATTTGTCGATATGGAATGCCTGAGAGGATCATATCAGACAATGCATTAAACTTGAATAACAACACGATTGCGGAAGTCTGTAGCCAATTCAAGATTAAACATCATAATTCATCTCCATATCGCCTAAAGATGAATGGGGCAGTGAAAGCTGCTAACAAAAACATCAAGAAGATAGTAGGGAAAATGACTGAAACCTACAGAGATTGGCATGAGAAATTACCATTTGCACTCTTAGCCTACCGAATGTCCATCAGAAGCTCTACTGGGGCAACTCCTTTCTCGTTGGTTTATGGGATGGAGGCAGTATTACCCATTGAAGTCGAAATACCTTCTCTTCGAATTTTGTTGGAGATAAAGCTAGATGAAGCAGAATGGATTCAATCGCGGTATGACCAATTGAACTTGATCGAAGAAAAGAGGCTAAAAGCTATTCGCCATGGTCAGATGTATCAGAAGCGAATGATGCGAGCCTATGACAAGAAAGTTCGTCCAAGAGAATTCAACAAAGGGGACCTTGTATTGAAAAAGATCCTTCCCATACAGAAGGACTTTAGAGGAAAATGGATGCCGAATTGGGAAGGGCCGTATGTTGTAAAAAAGGCTTTCTCTGGTGGTGCTTTGATTTTGACAGAAATGGATGGGAAAAGTTTACCCAATCTAGTGAATTCAGACTCAGTCAAGAAGTACTATGTCTAAAGAGAAGGGAAGCCAAGACGAAAACTCACAAAGGGCGCTTTGAGACTTCTAAAAAAATAATAAATAAATAAATAAAATGGAGAGGCCAAGGTGAAAACCCGCAAAGGGCGCCTTGAGACCAAAGGGGTTTTGAGTTGAAAACCCGAAAGGGCTACTCAAATATTCGAGAAACATACGGTGACTTTGCTATACCAGATTTGACAAGAAATGGAGTGTGTTACATACCGGGGCATCAACGAAGTACTTTGGATCTTCTAAACACATGTTAAACTCAAAATAGTCTTTATGGAATTTGTGTACAGAAGCTCAAGCTGTGATATGCTGGACATCGAATTTTTGTTCAGATTACTATCTTTAGATTCTTTTTCTTCTCAAAGATATGTTTTCAGATTAATTTCTTGTTGTACTCTGATGATTTATCTAATTATTCTCAAGATCAGATTATTTGTCTTCTAAAGTATGTTGTATTGAAATAATGATTGATGAACTAAATATTTTTACAAATGAAGTTTTGCATATTACTCTGGGAATTGCTAGAAAATATGAGAAACTAAAACAGAACAATTGTTTGAAGAATTCCTATGAGTAAAGGTCGAAGGTACTCAAGGAAATTTCTTTTTCAATCCAAAGGATGATTGGACAATTCAAACGATTCAATCGTAGGAAAGGATCACCTTCAGCAGGTCGTAACGTTTGGAGAATGGTATAATAGGACCAATTTGATTCAAAACACATGAGTAGAGTATGATTGATACTTGGAGTAAAAGTGGAACTTTGATGGATGAACGAGTAAAGATGTCCGAAATAGGAATCATTTTCATAACATTTTGCATAATTAGGGGCATTTGATTCATCTCGAGCATGGCATCTTAAATAATTGGGCATGAGTACATATGCATTCTACAGGTTATATCCTTTAAGGGACAATGTAGATCACCGATAGCAGATTTGGCATCTCTGTATTGTAAGAGAGCAAATCGAAGATAACAGATTTGGCATCTCTGTGTTGATAGAGAGCAGATCGAAGATAACAGAATTGGCGTCTCTGTATTGACGGAGAGCAGATCAAAGATAGCAGATTTGGCGTCTCTGTATTGTTAGAGAGCAGATCGAAGATAATAGATTTGGCATCTCTGTGTTGATGGAGAGCAGATCGAAAATAGCAGATTTGGCGTCTCTGTATTGTTAGAGAGCAGATCGAAGATAACAGATTTGGCGTCTCTATGTTGACAGAGAGCAGATCGAAGATAACAGATTTGGCGTCTCTGTATTGACGGAGAGCAGATCGAAGATAACAGATTTGGTGTCTCTGTATTGTCAGAGAGCAGATCGAAGATAGCAGATTTGGCATCTCTGTATTGTCAGAGAGCAGATCGAAGATAGCAGATTTGACATCTCTGTATTGTCAGAGAGGAGATCGAAGATAGCAAATTTGGCATCTCTGTATTGTCAAAGAGCAGATCAAAGATAGCAGATTTGATATCTCTTTATTGTCAGAGAGCAGATCGAAGACAACAAATTTGGCATCCCTGTATGGGCAGGGAGCAGATCGAAGATATCAACATGGCGTCCCTGAGGTTGCAGGGAGCAGGTTGAAGATAGCAGATATTGCCTTCCTGAAGTTACAGTGAAGCAAATTGAAGCTATCATATTTATGGTCCAATACCTCTAAAGTTGCAGATAGGTTGAAGGCCATTTGAAGAAAGATCTCAAGAATGGGCCAGACCGAGCAAAATGGGTCCTTTTATAGTCTTTGCTCTATTATCGTTACATGACAATGAGCAAGGAGGGGCAGCTGTAGTAGCCCATTTCTGCCCGGGCCCGTAAAATAAATAAACAAAGTTTGCCGAAACTAAAACAAAAAAATAGTCCATTAAATAAGGTCCTTTAAACAGTCCATTTACAAATCCAGATTACATTTAGCCCAATTATAGTTTATTGACCCAAATACCTAAACCCTATACCCCCTTGTACACCCGAGGCACAATCACAATCCATTACCCAGTTACATTTAAAACGTAAATTCAAACTAACCCAAAACCACTAAGAATTAAACCCAATAACCCGTACCAGACCCAAGTTAGACCTTATGGCCCAATAACGGTGTTTGGCCCGATGCTTAAATAGTTTCAGGAGACCTAGGGTTTCCTGGCAAACCCTCGCGCCGCAGCAAGCAACACTGCTCCATGTCGCGCCGCAATTGGCGCACGGATCGTGCCCCACCGCCGAAGATTGCGCTGTTAACCTGCAAGAAAAGGAAAGAAGCAAGCAATCAGCCAATAAATCAGAATCAGAATCGGGGTTTAATTTTTTAGATTCATTTGTAAACAGTATAAATGGGTGTAAAAAAATAGTTTAAGGAGGAGGAGATACAAATATATACAGAGAATACAAAGATTTTGAAAGAAAATAGAGGTTTATTTTTCTACTTTATTTGGATTAGAACTGTACTTTTATTTTATTTTTCATTTTTTTCATATATACACGAAACAAAGAAATACTGAAAGGTTTTTGGGTTATTACTTTTTTTTTCGTACAAAATATTTTTTAAAAAAATAAAAGGAGAAGGATTACCTGTGTTTCTACCAAAAAAGAGAAGTTTTTGGGCCTACTGATCGCCGTGTGTGGCCGCGCGTGCGGTGGTGTGTGACGTCAGAGCTAAGCCGATCACTGGCTGGAGCTCAGAAGGCCTTCAGAGGTTTTGAAGGAGTTTTTTTTTTAAAACAAATGTTAAAATGAATTTTAGGTTTAAAATTAGCTTATATAATATTACCAAAACGATGTCGTTTTTGCTTAATTCATAAGCATCAAAACGACGCCGTTTAAGCAAAGGATCCGCGCGTTGACCCGTTTACCCAGGGAGGATCCGCGCATTTTATTAAAAGGGATATTTCCCTTCTAGGTCCTTCCGCATTTTTATGTTTGTGTAATTTAGTCCAATTACATTTTCTTTTGTTTTTTAATTTAGCCTTCAACTTTTGTTTTAATCACAGTTTAGTCCCGAAGCCATTTTAAAGGCTAATAATGAAACGACGCCATTTTGGGATTAGGGCAAATTGCCCAGTGAGTCCTTTGTAATCTTGGGCGCATTCCAATTAGGCCTAAAATCTTTTATTTCTTTAAATTAACCCTAAAACTTTAGTTTTATTTCATTTTAATCCTTTTAAAACATTTTTGCATAATTTATTAAATACCTTATATATTTATAAATATTAGTTGTATAAAATAGTATATATTATTTTTATTTATACATTATTCATTATATTATTTATATTATTATACATTTTATTTATAAATTTAGTATATATTATATATTTTACTATATATATTATTCCTTGTGTTTTCATTCTATTATAAATTATGTATTATTTTATTATTTATTAATTGTGTAAAATTTTTAAATTTTTTAAATTATTATGTATGTATTATGTAATCTATATTGTTATTTTCATTGTTTTCTATGATTATAACTGTATGAAATGATAATGTATATTATAATTTATGTTGTCATTCATCATTTGCCATATTATATTTGTATGAAGTATTAAAGTATGTAGTTTATATGGTTTAGTATTGATATCATAGTATGTTAAATATATCATTGCTTTAAAAATTATTTCATTCGATCCAAAGGAATTAAAAAAATAAGGCAATGTTTTTGGCACTAGGGAATTTGGGAAATAGTGCCCTAACATGCTGGGTTGCGATTACCCGTTTGTCTGAATGCCTAAAATATCCTTCTAAATAAGTTTTGAAAATCTCAAGATGATTTCAGTTACGAAAGTTTAAGAGTATCGTGTCCAAACATGTTGGATGTGATGTTTATATTCTTTGAAGTGAAAGGATCTTGATTTTTAAACTCAAATTATTACGGTTTTAAAAGAGATCATATTTCTAAATTCTTTCAAACTTTTGACATTAAGACAAAACTATTCAATTTGGTACCAATTTTGGGCGTTGCGAGGGTGCTAACTCTTCCTCGTACGTGACCGACTCCCGAGCCCGTTTTCTCATAATTTCATAAACCAAAATGTTTTATAAGGTGATCCAATCACACTTTAAAAGGTAAGTGGCGACTCCCGTTTTCAAAATACCCTTCGCCTTTTAAAAAAAAGGTTTCGACAACATAAATTCATTTCTAGGACATTTTCATTTTTCATTTGAATTTTCATTTTGAAGAAAACATATTCATTTCCAAATGTTTCCATTTGTCTATTTTCATTTTCATTTTGGTAAAAACCACATTTCATTTTCAAATGTTTCTCATTTCTCTATTTTATTTTCATTGATCAATGCTTGTCCAATGACCTTTTCATAAGTGTGTTAACCTCATAGGATATCCTTAATCTCTCTAGGCTAATATTCATTCTCCCAATATGATCCTATTTTATCTCACAGTAACCATTACATCTTCCTTCATGAAAAGTCAATTACTATTAAATAGTAATCAAGTCATTCATCATAAAGAGAAATGACCCGTGACCATGTTTACTTTTCATCAACCATTAGTGCCAAGAGAAGATATCATTTACCCAAGTCTCGGGTTATGAATTCCACTGTTGTGAATGATGCTATATACTACAAAAGTCATATACCCAACACACCAGCTTTTGGTTTCTTATCTATTTGAGCTCAGTCTTTTACTTACATCAAAGTATACAAGTCGTGCATACATAGTTTGTCATCCATTCAGGATTTAGGTATGCCACACTATGAATGTCACAAATGAATAAATTCATAAATTGATTTAAGATCTATTCTTCCTGGGTCCAGTCCGATGTATTTCCAGTCCAGTTAGTCACATCAATATCTCTATCTTCTAGGAGTCATCCGCTATGATGCCCAAGACAAAACATCTCCCAAATTTGACTTGATAGACAACATATTAGTCTTTCAATCGCTTTGCTCATTTTCTATTAGACTAAGGATATGTTTAGGTTTAGTTACTAATATAAGTTGTCTTTCCTTATTATAGTCCGACATGAATACCGCATAGTATTACTTTAAACATTAGACATCCAATGTGCTTATATTTGCTTCTATTTTGCTTTGCATGCAAAAATCATATGAGGACAATTATACAAACTATATTAACGTAATCCGTGAAATTTTTTTATTAACCAATCTGTTCAAGAAAATTACAAGTTTACAAACGAATATACTACACTTAGGGCACCAAATCCAACAAACATAATAGTTTTTTAACTGATTTGTTTAATTTCGAGTCATTAAACTATTAATTTTTAGATTATCTACTAATATATGTTTGTCTTTCTCGCATTATGATCCAACCACATAATGCAACTTAGTATTAGTTAAATATTAGGAAACCAGAGAGCCAATATTTGATTACATTTTGCTAAAAATCATCAAGAAAAAATACAAACAATATTAATGTGAATAATGAATTTTATTAAATCAATTTGTTAAAAAAATAAAATTACAAATGACGAATGAACTACACTTATGGCATTAGATCCTAACACCATCTTGTAAAATCTACATGAAGGAACAACCTTTGTCAAACTTTCAAAGCTATAGATATTTAATAACAAGTTAAAAATTTTAAAAATGAATAAAGATGAAAATATTTTTTGAATTTTATGCTCACATGTGTGAGAATTGTACTGAAGCTTTGTTGTCTTAGTGAGTGTTTTCTTAAGGTGAAATAGGTGCAAAAGATGCTTTGATCAATGGTAGAAAGATTTTCTATAAAGGTGATCATGATCAGGGAATCTAAAGACATGACAATCATGCAGCTAAATGAGCCTGTGGGTTCACTAAGAATCTTTAAAAAGTGGAGGATACTAAATGAGAAAGGGTGAAAGCTGAGAAAAACATTGCCTCCAATATTCAACCTACTATTGAAATAATAGTTCCATTCAATACCACCCTAGAAGGGTGGGTTTGGATGGGTTGGGTGCGGTGCGGTGCGTTTAGTTTACTTTTTGTCTCATGCTACAGTATCTAATCTCACCGCCACCGTAGTTTTTACACTAACCGCAGGTAAACACACCGCCTATCCAAACTCACTCGAAGAATTAGAAGAAAAGTGGCACTATTATCAAAGAACTTTAATCTAGAATTTAGAAGGCTAGCTAAGAACAATAACAGTGATGATGATGAGGAAAACCTTCCAAGGAACAATGGGAAAACAATGGTTAAAGATGAAGAACCTTGCACTAAAAAAAAGGCATTCAATGTTATGAATGTACGAGGTTTGGTCACATCCAATTCAAGTGTGAAGATTTTATTTAATCTTAATACTTTTATTTTTGATCAATTTATTGATAGTGTAGAGCTTACTCAAGAGGATCGTTCATTGCCATTTCTCTCTCTTACATATCAAAATTTGAGAAAGCAAAAGAAACATGAAGAATAAGCAAGAAACTTATAGTTCAAATCCCGCACTTATTAAGATTTTGAGGAAGCATTTTTTGGCTAGACATGTTCAAAATTTGATTCCTGTGGATGATCCTATTGCAAAAGCTCTTGAACTTGTACCAAACACATCCCATGTAGCAAATGTAATCTTTTTGCTTGTCATGTTGCTACTAAAAAACAAAGTACCATTACTTTTCTTCGAGAGATGCTTCAGAAATACGATGTTGGTCTTAAGAGGATTAATGTTGCTAAAAGGAAAGTGGTAGAGCTTTCCTCAATGACTTGGATGAAAGTAAATAGTGAGGGTGATATTCAACTTTTGCATTTGTGCCAAAAGGGGGACAGTTGATAGTAGAAATAAATGGTGATTATTTGATGTATTTTGCTTTTCATTTGATTTCGTTATAACCTTTACTATTACCTACATACTTTATTATGGTGATGTTTTGTGTATATTGATGCTTGTATTATAGAATTTTATATTATTATTCTTTATTCTATGCTTGAATGGTGTCTATTGTTGCATCAACTAAGAGGGAGACTTGGTAATTTGGACTCTCTTAAGTGTATTTTATTCTAGTATCCTGATAGATTGATTTTATATTTGGAAAGGAATTATTTGCTGCAAGATTTTTGTGAAAAATGTAAAAGAGGGGACTGTTAAAACTTTCTTTGTCACAGTTTGTAGACACAAAGTATGTTGCAACATGCTTTCCATATGATGTTTTCATCTAGGCCTAAACAATTTTAATATTTTGTGTGTTGGATACTTTTTACTTCTAATTCTATTTATTAGTATTTTTTTTATCTCAATTTCATACAACAAAATAAGAATTTTTGTAAGAGAAAACTAAAATAATTATAAGGATTTGAAAATTCTTAAAATATTAAATTATATCTTTTGTCCTTTTGTGATTATCCTTTGACGTGATGAGGATATTTTTCAGGAGTTTATTTGGAAATAGATAATGGAGGATTATTGTGGAGATTTACTAGAGATTTTTTTTTGGAGATTTAGGGGAGTAACTTTCAACTTTTTACAGGATTGTTTCAAGCCTACAAAGACAGAGTTGATTCCTCCATAATGTGTCAATTTGGGCAAATATTGCGAGCATACTAATTTTTCTTCTTGAGATGCTTTCTTTGTGCTTTTTATGAGAGCTTATTATACATATTTTTTAGTGTGTTTACTAACCTTCTATGGGAGGGTTTGTATTGAGAGTGAGTACATATAAATTATTGAACGTTGCGGTTGCAATTATCCTTATTGTGCTTGAGCAAATTAAGTTGATTAACAAAGCTTGTATTGTTGAAGTTTATATAATGGATTCACTCTTTAAACAATGCCCCACAAATGTAAGTTGTTGAACCAAACTGCATAACATAACTTTTCAGTCTTCATCTTTATTTTATTCTTCTTGTTTTCTTATCTTGTCACAATTGCCAGACAACTTACGCATCATCATTTTATTTCTAATTTGATTTATTTATAAAATTATTAATAATGTATTATCATTTTATTCAGAAATAATATAATAATTAAGCATTTTGTTTTTCTCTTAAAGCAATAATTAAATACCATCAAGAGCTTAAGATACACTTGTTTATTTTTTCTTGGAATAAGAAAACTGACAATAAAAAGTAGTTATTTTTATCTAAAATAGTAGGTAATTTTCTTTATTTCTTAACTAAAAAAATTAATTTTTATAACGTATTATCTGACAACTGACAATATTTTTGAATAAATTTTAAAAACATAAGAATTAAATAAATGCCACATCCCTAAAAAAAGTAAATAAATGGACATACCAAATAAATTTTCTATTTAAATTAACAACTTTATTTTCTAGTTGTTGTAATTATAACTATATATACTACACTCGTGAGAGGGAAAGATTGATGTAAATAATACTTTAGGAAAGAAAAAAAATCATCAGATTGACGTACGCATAATTTCAATTTTTTTTCTTTCGAACTAAAATAATTTTTTCGTTTATAGTTTCATTGAGATCCTTTTAATTATCCGAAAATTGAAATTAAATTGTTTTATTTATTTACTTTTTTTTATATATTTCGAGGGTTGAAAGTTAAAAGGAAAAAAAAAAAAAACATTTGCTGAGTTTTCCAACCACTATCAGGTCCAGTTAGGTCGTGATGCTTACTTTATAAATAAAAACTAGTTGAAAGAAAATTAAATAGAAAGAACAAAAAAAGGAAAATAAATGAAAAAAATTATTAGCTTCTACGTACTCTTCATCAAACTCTGTTTGTTGAGCTAACAATATAGTTTTTGTTTGATACATTCTTCCACCTTGAGTGTCAATGGTAGGTAAAATATAAAGCAGCTGAGCTAAAAATAAAAAAAAAAGAAAACAATTCATAAATTTCTAAAAAAATCCTATTTAACTTTTGGTGAAATATTATAGATACATGTTACATGTAAGATATGAAAAATATTGAAAAAGTAAATATAAAACCAAAAACTGTACGTCAAATTAATTTTTTTTTCCTAATATTGCATAGAATATCTTATTAACACAGTAATGCCAACATAATTAGGAATGGTAGTGGTCGAATATAAGCATTTTTTGTATTTTCTAATTTGTCTAAAAATTTCGAATATGATTATTATTCATAAATTATTTGATTATTATTATTTAAATTCGAATTCAAATAAAATAATATTACTTATCAAATATCAAAATATGCAAAAAAAAATTGATTTTAATATTTCTAATAATTTTCGGATATCCAAATTCTAAAAAATCTAAATTCCAATCTTCTAAACTATATATATAATTAGAATTATAAATGTTTATTTCAATGGATTCAAATATTCTAATGTTATTTGAATAAACAATAAAACTTTAAATAAAAAAATCCAAAAATATCAATCTCCTGCATATAATAATTTTAAAATTTAAGTCAAAAATATCTAAATTAAAAAAAATGAAATAAATATCCGTGAATCTACAATCCAACTCATCATCCATTGACCTAAGGAAATATTTTTGTCCCTAGTTTATTTTATTAGAAGAAAAAAAGGAAAAAAAAAAAGAAAAAACAGAGTAACAATTGTATATAGTTTAAATGTAAAGTGTCGACATTGAAAAGACAAGGGCTCTTCCCAGTTGCTATATATTATTGTAAAACAAAAATGTTTGATCACATCCAACCCACCAACCCTAATTGCCATAAGCCCTTAGGCAAAGGCATCCATCAACCTCGAAAGACCAAAGGGTCCCATATTTAGGAACAATCATAGGTACCTTATAACCTATTAAATCCGTTGAAATATTTTTTTAATTTAAATTTGATGGATTTAAACAATTAATTTAGTTAAATATCGGATTTGTAATTTGATAATTAAATTTATCGAACAAATTAATTTTTCAAAGAGTTATGAGCAAATTAATTTGTATTTTGAACAAAAATCGACTTTAACATTCTTAACATTTTCCTTCAAATATATTTTATGTTTTTTTTTTCTTTTTGTATAAAAATCTACAGTATTTTTTTAAGCATAATGATTTATTTGGTCTTCTAATTTTACACTAAAAGTTATTTTAGTTCTCCATTTAATTTTTTTCTTTTAGCCCACAAGCTTGTATTGTCTGTCAAATCACTTCCAAAATCGATGGAAAAGTTAACGTCTGTTAACTTTGCTGATGTGGCATACACATAGCAATCTAAGTGTATGCCAAATCAACAATTAATTATTTTTTTAAATTAAAAAATATAAAGATATTTTTATACTTTTTAATAATTTTTAGAATTACTTTAACTTTAAAAAATTAATTAATTGCTTATATGACATCCACATGGTAATCTATGTGTATGCTACGTCAACAAAGTTAACACACGTTAACTTTTTCATCTATTTTAGGTGGTTTGACAAACAACACAAGTTTAAAGAAAATAAGAGATGAAAAATTATATAGAGAGCTAAAATGACTCTTTCTATAATTGGAAGGCCAAATAAATCATTATGATTTTTTTAAGAACCACCATCTAGTGTCATGGGCCGTAAATTGAAGACTAAGACGAATGCAATCAGAACGCCCCATGGAGATCAACTAATCTCATTTAACCAACTTAAATTGACCCTATTCATTGAACACATAGAGAAACCTATCTACTTGAAGCCTTGGTGGCCTAGTGGAACACTCCAGTAAAACTAGAGTTGGTGAATATTGTAAATCCTAAGGGATAAGATTGCATAGAGTTTAAATATCTTAGGACTTTCATCTTGTAGATAGACTTTAATCTTAACTATTATGTAATTTAAACTGTATCGTTAGATCTGGGGGAGCTCAAATATAAATAGAGGAATTCCTTATTTTAATTATCTCATTCATAATTATTGAACATATTTGAGAGCATTTACTTGAACACCTTGTGTGCATTTATTTCTTGTGGCTTTTTTATTCGATTTGAGTTCTTTTGTCTTTTGAGTTTGCTTCCATTTTATTTTAGTGACTTAGAGAATTCCCGTTAGGAATTCTCATCTTTTGAGAGTTAGGCTGACTTAGGCAAATTTGAAGCTAGGTTTTTACCTAAGGTCGTGTGTGTAACAGCCTGTTTTTAGTTAAATTGGAACAGTGGTTTCGGGACCACAAATCTGAATTCAAAATATTTATTTTATGATTATATTAACGTTTACAGTACGATTGAGTGATTGTGTGAAAATTTTGTTAAGAAATTTTATCGTTTGAATGGTCATTTTGATAAAAAAGACTAAATCACGTAAAGTGTAAAACTTGTATTCTATTAGCTAAAGGTGTTAAATAGCTATAGAACCTTAAATTTAAGGTCCTTAAGTGATAATTAACCCATTAGTGAGTTAATGGATGATAATGGTTCGACATGTAGTGAAATAACAAATATTCATTAAGGTTATAAATGTAATTTGGTAATTAAACTTAAAATAAACAAAAACAAATTAAGTATTATCTTCCACTATCATATTAGCAACCAAAAATTGAGAAAGAATGGCAGCCATGAGAGTTTAAAGTTCCAGCAACCCTAAGTCCTTTGATTAGGTATGCATTTTTAATTTGTTTTTAATGATTTCTATGTCTTGATGATCGTTACAACTAGTACTAGCTAGCCCAGAGACTATTTTGCAAAAATATTATAGATTTTGAATGATGCCATTGATGAATACATGTTTTTTTTTAATGTTTGATGATAGATTATAAATGTTTGTTGTGAAATATATAAGTTTTATTAAGTGATTTTTAGTGAAAATGCAAAATAGGGATTTATTTGTGAAAATGTGAAAATGTATGGTTAAATGTGTGAAAAGTTTATAAATATGGACTGCTAGGGGCATTATTGTAATTTGACTACCATGGGTATTGAAGAAATTTCATGAATTTGTGATTTTGTGTAATAAGGACTAAATTGTAAAAATGTGAAAGTTTAGGGGCAAATGTGTAAAATAACCCTAATGTATATTTTGGATTGAATTAAATAAATAGATGATTAAATAAATTAATTTTGAATATATTTAGATCAAGAAAAGCGGAATTCAGATATAGATCGGGGAAAATTAAAGTTATCGACTAATTGACTTATTTCGTCATTTCCACATTAGAGATAAGTTCGTATGTAATAAATTTCAATAAAAATGTATTTCATATGCTTTGATATTACATAAATTGTGAATACTAGACTGTGGATATGAACGACAGTGATTCGACAATGATTCGACATTCAAAATCCCGGTTGAACTTTAGGAATAGTTTAGGATGCTAGTGACATGTCACTAGGGGATACATTGAGTTGGCTTCGGGGCATGATATAGCACTTTGGGTGCAAGTTATACCGATTTGGCTTTGGGCCATGCATATTGGCTGATTTGGCTTCGGGCCATGATATCAGTACTTCGGAGATAAGTTACCTTGATTTGGCTACGGGCCATGGTATAGGTACTTATCGTGTGAGACCCTTGAGTATCCAACTTCTATTCCAAATGGTTCAATGAGTAAATGAAAGATGATAATGTGTATGAGATTAGTACGAGATGGTACAGGTATGCACATAAACCATATTAGCTTTGTATTGAAGAAATGGTGAAGAAAGTATATAGTTTTGTGAATAAGTAATTGAGAGGTTTGTTAGTTGATGTGAATTCTTATTCTTATGATCAATGGTTGAATTATGTGTTTATGATTATATCGAATTTATGTCATACAAGCTTACTAAGCTTTATAGCTTACATCGTTTATTTTTCTATGTTTTATAGTGAATTCAAAGCTAGCTCGGATTCAGAGATCATCAGAGACATCGTCACACTATCCACCTATCTCTCGGTACCTATGAACTTTGTATTTTAAGCATATGGCATGTATAGGGATTTTGGTCATTTTGGTTATGACTTGTTAATGATTTTGGCCAAATGAATTGGCTTGTAAATGTATATGTTTTGGTATGTATGAATAGCCATGAGTGATGGCATATTTTAGTCTATTTTGACATGTTGAATCATATATATACATATATATATATATATATATGTTTATGTCTTGTGAATTGAGTTGGTTGGTGGTTTTGTGATGATTGTTGATAATAGGTATTATGAATGTTAAACTGATGATTTGTAAATGTTGGTATACTTGTGAAATTAGGCCAAATAATGCATATTTGAGTTTGGTTATTTTGATGTTTGAAGTAATTGATATTTGGTATGAACTAAATGGAAAATTGGAATATTGTATGTCTTGTATATTGTTGGCATTGATATGGTTTAAATGATACTTGGTTGAGGTGGATTTAATGCATATTATGCTTTGTGTTGGTGCTTTGAATAATGATGTAAGTGTGTGTCAATTTGGGTGGCAAAATGACTTGGTAAATAGCCTATTTTTATCCACACGGGCGGAGACACGGGCGTATGTCTCAGTCATGTGTGACACACGGTCAAGTACACGACCATGTGTCCCTCGGTGTTGATTTTGAAATTAAGTCAGTATGCTCCACACGACCTCACACACAGGCGTGTGTGACTTGGCCGTGTGGCATAAGTCAGTAAACCCTACAAGTTTGGCATGGCCTAGCACATGGCCTGGTACATAGGCATGTATGGCCATTTTTAGGGCACATAGCTAGCCAAAAGGGCATGTGTGTTGGCTGTGTGACCTAAGTCAGAGAGTTACACGGCTCAGACACAAGTTGGGACATGACCATTTGCTCCCATTTCGAATGCCCACACGGCCTGTGACACGGGTGTGTCTCACACGGCCTGGCCACATAGGCATGTGTCCCCTGTTTTGAGAAAAAATTTCAAATTTCATAAAAATTTCTTAAGTTATCGGTTTAGTCTCGAACTGCTCCCAATGTATGTTTAGAGCCTCATAGGCTTGTATTAGGGACAAATTGATTGAGATTGAATGATGAATGCTTCAATGGATAAAATATATGCTAAATTGGTGTTTAATTATTTTGCAAGATTGGTAATGCTCCGTAACCCTAATTCGGTGTTGAATACGGGTGAGGGGTATTTCATTGTAGTTTTCCAAACTAAAATTCTAGTCTCGTAACAGTTGGTATTTGAGCGAAGGTTTGAAGGCATTAATTGGTATGACAAAAGGAGTAGACGATTAGATTAAGCCTAGAGAGACTTGTCCGGAGCAGAGGGCAAGAAAGGTAGTAGATCAAAGGACATGTTGCCAGTATTGGAAGGGATGGTTGCCAAACTCGAGGGATCCGTGGGTGATGTGAGGGAGACCCTTGAGAAAGTTGATGAACAAGTCATCGAGCTGGAATCAAGGTAAGATCAACTCAAAGGGTAAGTGGCAGAGGATCCCAGTGTAAATGCAGATATGGTGCTAGGGGTTCTCAATACGTCATGGGTGAGTTGACTGAGAAGGATGATGGTCTCGAAGCCATGGTGACGACTTGAAGGAACAGGTTGTAAAGCTCAATAGAAAGCTTACTATCTACAAAGCTACTTCGGATAATAGGGTGTTGGCTGCGGCACCGAAGCCTAAGGTATATGTCCTTAAGCTGAAAGAATTTAATGGGACGAGGCTTGTAAAGGATGTGGACAACTTCTTATGGGGAATGGAGCAATACTCCCGTGCCAAAGGCTTTATGGATAATATTGATTTGCCACAAATTATAGTAAAAAGTTAAGTACTTTTCGGCACTTAACAAGCTTTTTTTCTAGGTATTTTAATATCTTTTATTGCATTTTCACATTTCATAGCATATATTCAAATTATTACAAAATAAGCATTTTTACGCATGTTTTAAGTGTTTCGACAACTCACTAGGCCAAATCGGGCCATGGGAATGACTAATGGGTTAGTTGAGTTTGTAGGGTGGCAATTCAGGACTAAGAATGCAAAAAACGACGATTGTGTTGTGACATAGAACTTCGAAGCAAAAAAACTAAAATCCTAGTATGTGTTACGACACATGTTCCCTTGTTTCGTGACACAGAGGTGTGCGTGTCGTGACACAACCTCTTGTGTTGTAACATAGGACTCCCTGTGTTCCACACAACCTGGATGACATCATGATGTAGTGCTGACATCAATAGTTATATTTTGACAGATTTTCTTAGATTTTATCTTTTACTTGCACTCAAAGTATCAAGGGTATTTTAGGCACCTAAAAACCATAATATTTGCCTATATAAACACCCTTATAACCCTGTTAGAGGGGGAGTCGGCTTAGAGATATAATTTTATTTTGCATTGTTTTTGTTTAGTTTTATGTACCTGTAGTCGAAATTCTTCTAGTTCCGATGTGAGGACAATTGCGAGCGAGGATTGCTTTCGAACCGCGCTTATATTTATCAATGAACAATTTCTTTATCTCTCTTTTATTCTTTTATTTATATTTCGTTAACCTAATCAACTAACATTTGAATGAATATTTGAATAAGTTATGTGCTTTATTTATATCTAGCATGTTTCGTTTATGGAATTGATTAATCGATTAAGAAATTATTTATCTAAAATTGGGTGTTTATTCAAGATTAGTACATTAGGAAGTGACACCCCTAATAGAATATTGAGACAGGTGAGACGAATAGGGGGTAGCCTATCGTGTATAACTTGTGCCAAGCGATGAGATCGAGAGAATATTCGTATGCCTAGGAAAAGACTAAGAGGGTGACTTAGATGGTAGTCTTTAGTGAAGATAAGATTGAGAGGGTATTCTTATCTAAGGGTGGTCAACAACTCAGGTGAGGATAATTAATGACTCAATTAGATGATTAGGGATATAATCGATCATAGACCAGTAACTTGCATTGCCGACACTAGTAATAGGAAATTTCATTAGCTTAGTTTAGGTTAGCTAATTTAATTAATTTAATAATTAATTTGGATTTAGATTTGCACTACTAATTCGGGGTTAAATTATGTTAGTACTTATTTTTTGTAATTAATTTAACAATAAATTTCTTGTAACAACCCGCTTTTAGTCAAATCAGAATAATGGTTTCAGAACCAAAAAATTGAGATCAAAATATTTATTTTATTATTATTTTTAGGTCTACAGTATGTGAATATGATTGTGTGAAAATTTCATTAAGAAATTTTTTCGTTTGAGTGGTTAATTTGATAAAAAGGACTAAGTCGTGTAAAGTGCAAAAGTGATGTTGTATTAGCTAAATGTGTCTAATAGCTATAGAACCTTAAAGTTAAGGTCCTTAAGTAGTAATTAGACCATTATTAAGTTACTGAATAATTATGATATTGGTATTGTTGTAATTAATGTGATTAATTAAGGTTATTTTGGTGAATTAGCAATTAAAGATAAAATAAATAAAACAAAACAAAAATGGTTTTGTGTCATCTTCTCTAGCTGAATTTTAGCAAGGAGAAAAGCCATTTTAGGGCTTGATTTTTAGAAAGCTTTTCTCCTTCAATTAGGTATGCAATTTTAACTCATTTTTAATGATTTTTATGTTTTTGAGATCGTTGGAGCTTAGTCTAGCTAGCCCAGGGACTATTTGCAAAACTGTTAAAGATTTTAGATGTTCCCATTGATGAATTTATGTGTTTTTTTTATGTTTGATGATAGAAAATGCATGATTGTTGTCAGATAAACAACATTTATTAAGTGATTTTTAGTATAATGTCCAATTAAGGATTAAATTGAGAAATGTGAAAAGTTTGTGGGTAAATTGTGAAATAAATGAAAAATATAGGCTGGTAGGGACTTAATTGAAATTCAGCTAGCATGGGTTGTGATTGAATTGCATGAATTTGTGATTTAATGAAATAAAGACTAAAGTGCAAAAATGCGAAATACTAGGGAAAAAATGTAATTTTGCCATAATGTGAAATTTTGGATTAAATTGAATAGCTTGATGATTAAATAAGCTAAATTTGATTATATATAGATCAAGAAAAGCAAGATTCAGACTTAGATTGGGGGAAAAACAAAGTGTTGGACTAAACGATATATTTCGTCGTTTTTGAATTCGAGGTAAGTTCGTATGTAATAAGCATTGTTATAATTATGCCTTAAATGCTTTGATATTGCATAAATTGTGTATACAAGACTATAATCATGTTTGACGACGATTCAATTAATTATGGGCACTTAGTGTGTGAAATCAAGATAGCTTCAGTTATATATTTGCACTTAGTGTGCGAGATCAAGATAGCTTAGGCTATATATGGATATATATATTGGCACTTAGTGTGCGAGACTGATACAACTTCAGCTATTTATTTGGCACTAAGTGTGCGAGTTTTTCCGAGTATTAAAAAATATTCTAAATGGTTTAATGGATATGTCAAAGATGTGAATGAGTATGAGTTAAATACGGGAAGGTACAGGTATGTACACAAAACGAGTAATACACTGAAATGATGAAAACTTATGGAAATTACATCTATTTGATGGATGCAAATGTGGTAGGTTGGTGATATATTATGAGATATGTTATGTTATGTTTTTGATTTAATTTGAGTTTATATGTTGAGTTGATAAAAATGCTATACGAACTTACTAAGCTATAAAGCTTACTTTGTGTATTTCTCTGTGTTTAATAGTGAATTCAAAGCTAGCTCGAATTCGGGGATCATTAGAGACTCCATCACATTATCCTACTATCACTTTGGTACCTTTTAAGCTTATGTTTTGAGTATATGGCATGTATAGGGACTTTAGTCTTTTTGGTTTTGTGTTGGTAGTGATTTAAGCCATTTGAATTTGGCTTGTAAATGTACATGTTTTGGTTTGTATATATAGCCATGAGATTTGGCTTAATTTGGTTGTTTTGGATGTATATGTATATATGTGAGAATGGCCTATGATGTGGTTCATAATTGTTTGCAAATGGGTTGTAGTAGTTTAGTATTGAAGGTAGCTAATGGTAGGAAATGGCTATTGTATGTTTGAGATTTTAGGTAAGGTAAAATGTTTGGTTGAAATAATACATATAAGTGTTTTGAGATAAACGTGTTTAGATAATGAGAGTATTGAATGTGCATGAATTATGTTTGAATTGGTTGAAGTGAAATACCTATTGATGCTATGTATTGGTACCTTTGAGTTGATGTAGGTGAGCACGAGTTTGGGTGGCAAAATGGTTTGGTAAATAGCCTATTTTTGTCCACATAGGTAGAGACACGGGCGCCTGTTTAGCCGTGTGTGACACACAGTTATGTTATACGATCGTGTGTCCCCTGGTGTTGAAATTAAAATCAAGTCAATATACTCCACACGACCTCACACACGGGCGTGTGACTTGGCCGTGTGGCATAAGTCAGTATAAGTATACCCTATAGGTTTGGCATGACATAGCACACGGCATGGCACACGGGCGTGTATGGCCATTTTTAGGGCACACGGGCTAGCCAGTTGGTCGTGTGACCCAAGTCAGACAGTTACACAGGGTCAGACATGGGTTGAGACATGGCCATGTGGTCCCATTTCGAATATACACATGGCCTGTGACACGGACATGTCTTTGGCCTTGTGAGAGACACGGCTAGACCACACGGGCGTGTGTCGCCTATTTTGAGAAAAATTTTCTAAGTGTTCTATGAGTTTTCAAAGTTGTCAGTTTAGTCTCAAACCACTTCTAAAGCATGTTTTTGGGCCACATAGGCTCGTATTAGGGACATATTGATTATCATTGAATGATAACAGTATAAATGTGAAAATGTATGCAAAGTGAATGTTTAATTGTTTTATTAGTCCGGTAATGCTCCGTAACCCTATTCTGGCGTTGAATATGGGTGAGGGGTGTTACATTTCTCCAATTTGCGATCCCTTGTGTACGATCCTCAAAACATTTCCATGTGTTCTATTGTAACACTAATTTATATTATAGATAACACACTAATTTTTATTTATTTATTTGCACGATTTTAACTCTAAACATTCACACGTTTGGAGGTAGTCAAATACTACTACTATGTATTTTATTGATGTCGCTTTGTTATTGCGGTGTCATAGGTCCACAAATGAGACACAAGGTGGAGCTAACATTAGGATTAGAAGGAGTTCGAAATTTAATTCAAGGGACAGTTTTACCCAAAGCATACTAAGGATAAGGCTTGGGCTATGTTGCATCGGCTTATGCAACAAGATATAGTTAGGGAGTACGTGAAGGAGTTTAGTGAATTGATGCTCTAGATTTTTTATTTGGGTGAGAATGAGACATTTTTCTCCTTTATGGATGGGTTAAAGCCTGAGGCAAAGCAAGAGTTCCAACATCAAGGGGTCCAAGAACTTACCAAACCCATGACTATAGCGGAGTCCTTAATTGAGTTTGTTCTGAAGAAAGACAAGTTTGAGTCTTTCAAGCCCAATGAGAAGGGAAATGGTAGGGTAGATGAAGAAGGATAAGTTAAAAATGGAAATGTTGGAAATGGTGGTAACTGGAAACCATAGAATGGGAAGTGGAAGCCCAACAACAAACCAAAGGAGATAGTGAAGTTCTTCTTATATTGTGGTTCGCATAGGATGCAAGACTATGTAGAGCAGTCCAAGATGTCCATGATAAGTGAATTAAATGAATCAAAACATGATGAGGAAGTATTAAAGCTTGAGTCAATGTTAATAAATTCTATAAAAGCAAAGAGGGATCACAAGCAGAAAGAGTTTATGTTTGTAGACATCAATGTTGCAGGTAAAAGAATGAGTGCTCTTGTTGATTAGGGGACATCAGACTTGTTCATGTCGAAAAAATTTGTGGGTAAACTTGGTCTCTCAGTTAGCAAATTGACTAAGAAGATTAAGATTATTAATTCCAAATAGGTCACAACTGTAGGAGTAACACAAGAAGTTGAGCTACAATTTGGTCAGTGGAAAGGTAAAAAACTTCCAGGTAATTCATTTAGATGATTATGACTTTGTTATTGACTTGAATTTCCTTGACAAGATTAATGCTCTGTTGGTTCCTTTTTCTGATTGCATATGTATATTGGACACTCATCAATGATAATACGTTGTGTCGATGAGTCATGAAGAGAAAGGTGCAGCTAAGGTATTGTCACCAATGCAACTAGCTGAGGATGTTCAATATGGTAAGAACATTAACTTGTTAGATTGGAGTGCTAAAGAGACACCCTCAGAAATGCTAGAGGCGTAGAAAACCAATATGAAGCCTATTAAGTTATTAGTGGGGCTACCACTTACGAGAGAGGTGGTTTGTGCATCAAAATTTGGGTGTAAAGTAGTGATGCAAATTTGGCAGTTGAATAGAGTAAATCTTATGAGTGAGGTACATCTTAAGCACTTATCTAGTTTTTTACATTATGACTTACTGTTTGCTTGACAAAGACAAGAGGTGATACAAGTGGCCTAGTCCAATTAAAAGTCCATGATTGAGATAGGCTTAGTTTTCTTTAAAGCCCAATCATAGGATCCAAATTCAAGCAATTGAATCCAAACTCAACTTATTCATTCAAGACTTTATCATGAAGAAATTTTGAGAAGAAGAGTTAAAGCTTCTAGACGATGAACTTTGGGGTTCAATACTGAACGAGGATGAATTAGGAATGACCAATTCTTTCCGTGGACTTAAAATCTCAATCTATGATGACAAGATCATGTGGAAAATGTTACCAAGCTTAGGCGTTACACTTCAAGGACCACAATCAAGCCCATTTCCCTAGCCATGTTACAATCAGTCGATTTGCAGTGTATTTTTGAAAGGTATATAGATATTTTTGGGTTGAGATGTCTTATAATGTTCAAATATCTATCTCTTGGCTTCAAAACACATTTTGAATCACTCGATTTTGAGTTTAGGAATTCAAGTTATGACCATTTTAGTGAAGACTACACGAGTAGAATTTTTGGACAGGATTATTACAGAAATTACAAGTTTCAAACTTTTAATTGAAGTTTAAATTATATTGGGTTCAATTTTTAGGCATAATTTTTATTACATATGAGCCTAATATTGTATTTATCATGTATTATTATTTTATTATCATGTATTATTATTTTATTATTTATTTTTCTGAATTTTGAATTTTTTTAAAGTATTTTAAGTTATTTATGAGTTTTATGTTTCTTAGTCAAATAAGAAAGTCTAGTTTAAAACTATTTTCTTAGATTAATTAAAGTTTCAGTATTGTTGAGAGTTTTATTTGGATGTACTTAGCTAGCCTATACAAAAGCTTTTTCATTTTTCATTAGGGCCTTAATTGTTTTCATTAATAAAGTTTTCAACTCTGGGAGTTAGTTTTCTTGTACAAGATTTCTTTCTTTTGATTTTTGGAAGTAGTTTTCTTCTTGATTTACTTCAAGGAGTTGTGAGAATTAATTCTTCATCCTTCAGTTTGCCAAGGAATTATTTCTTGGAGGGTTGATTAAAGTTATTAATTGAGTTTGTTGGGGTTTATATCTCAAAGGGTTCAATTGGAGACTTATCCATCTATCCATCATATCTATCGGTTTACTCGTTCCATCTTCCGCTTTATTTTTTTTCTTTATTCTTTGTTCTCAAATTTCTTCTTTTAGTATTTTTGTTTTCTTTATTTCTAATTTTTTTTTAATTCTTCTTTAGAGGTTAGATCTGAATCCTTCTTTCTTGAGTTGAACAACTTAAATACGATCCTATTTCTTCCCTTCTTATCATTTGGTATTAGATTTGAGCATTTTGAGTTGTTTCCTTGTGCTATATAAAGTGCTTTGCTGATTTTACTTAAAAAAATTAAAAAAAAACTTTTTTGTTGGTTGAATTTTGTGCCCAAAATATTCAGATATGTTATTTTTCATATAAAGAGGCTTCAATTTAATTTTCATGATTTTAGCACATCAACAAACCTTGAATGAAACATTCAAGTTGTTTTCCATTATTTCGAGTTTTTGGTTGGGTAGTTTATTTTCTTTGATTCTAGCATCTGGTTTTATTTTGTTTTAGCTTTTCTTATTCCATTGCCCATTCTAATACATTTTCGCTTCTTGTGTTAATAGGTACGGAAAGAGTTGCCTCTCCTTTCTCCATGCAACTTACTTCCTTTGAAGTTAAGTTTTTCTTTGGCTTCTTAGAGCTATAGGTCAGCTTTATTAGAGACTGGTCTCACATCTTTTTCTAATATTATTAAGTTTGATTACTCTTTAAAAGTTACAAGTGAGAAAATCTTAACTTCTTTTTTCTTGGCCTCTTTAAGTTGTTTATTTTTATTGCGAGTGCATAACGGTGATGTTTAATTTTCTTTAATCAACTTTTCCTTTTTTTTAGTGTTTTTGATTTCAGCCTCTAATAATGATACATACACGTAGTAAGGATAAGGAGCATGATACACCATTGGTTACCATGGACAAACTTACAACAATGCTCAAAGAACTTCTAAAAATATCAATGAGGCGTAAAAAGGTTTGGAGAATAAGTTTGGCATAGTGCAAGCTCAAGTCCTTCATGACAAGACAATTTAATTTTAAACCAAAATTTGGCTCGATTGGATGTTAAAAATGATGATGATGATGAACAACCTTTTGACCATTATGATAAGACTAATGATCATGGTGATGATTACGGTCCGTGACAATCTTCTAGATGTATTAAATGTGGCTCCCATAATCGTGATGCAACCTCCAGTACTAGTGCTCATGCTCAATTTTTTGTAGCTAAATCGAAATTTGGTGTTCCACCATTTAAAGGCAAGCACGATTCTGATGCCTATTGTGATTGGGAGAATAAAATTGATCTAATGTTTGAATATTACATGTAACATGTAACGGCCCGATTTTGGGCCTAGTCGCTGCAGTGGTTTCAGAACCAGTAACTCGAGCTCAGAGAAATTATTTTTAATACTATTTTATGTGTTGTGGCATGATTATATGAGCATATGAAAATTTTGGTGAATTAATTTTAGCTATTTCATGCTTAATTGTGAAAAAAGACTAAATCGCATAAAGTGGAAAAGTCCTATTTTGATAGTTAAGGGTGTCATATAGCTAGATAAAAACAATTGGGGGTCTTTAAAGAGCAATTAGACCCCTAATACATAGGCTGGACGGCCAGAGAGACAAGAATGGTCAAAAAGTCAAAGATTAGGTAGATTTGGTGACTAAATTGGCTATGAATAAAAATAAAACAAAGAGAAAATTTTGTCATATTTTCTCACATCTTCTTCCCACCGAAAATATCAGCCATAAGAGGGTTTTGAAGCTTAAAAATTTCGGCCACTTAATATCTCTACAAGTAAGAGACTTTAATGGCTTTTCTTCAAAACTTTTACATTTTTAGAACCCTTACAGCATGAGCTTTTTAACAAAGGGACTATTTTTATAAATGGTTGAAAGTCTAGGGTTTTACCATGAGAGTATTCATGTTGTTTTCTAAAATTTTATGGAAGAAAATGAATCATGATTGTGAAATAAACACTTTTGTGAAGGGGTTTCTCATGAAAACCCTAATAAGACCATTTTGCAGAAGTTGTAAAATAGTTGATAAGTGTGTGAAATAATAAGAATTATTAGCTGCTCTTAGTATAAAAAGTAGTCGGCTAGGCTTGGTTAATGAGAAAATGTGATAAAAATTGATTTTTGGGTCTAGGGGTAAAATGGTCATTTTTGGAAGTCTAAGGGCAAAATGGTCATATTGCCCAATTATAAATTGTTGGGTGCCTATATCGATAAAGTGATTAAATTTGTGAAATTTTATCATTATAGATCAAGAACTACAAAATCCGGGCCTAGACTGGGGAAATGCAAAATAAGTGGACTAAACCGAACTAGTCGCCCCATTTTGAGTACCGAAGTAAGTTATATATGAATGATACAACCACATTGTTATTATATGTGTTTGAATTGATATAGTATAAATTTCTTGTTTGTGGAAATGATTATATGTGTTGAATATTGAGAAAGTAGAATTCCCGTTTGAACCTTAGGGAATAAAAATCGGATATTCATGCCATGACATTTGGGTTATATGTGTGCTAGTGTAAGACATGTTTGGGACATGCATCGACCACATTATAAGAGCCAGTATAAGACCATGTCTGGGACATGGCATCGGCATTGAAACGAGAGCTAGTGTAAGACATGTCTGGGACATGCATCAGCCTCGTGATGTAAGCTAGTGTAAGACATGTCTGGGACATGCATTGGCTACGAGATGGATCAGTGTAAGACCTTGTCTTGGACATGGCATCGGCACATATAGAGGTGTCAGTGTAAGACCATGTCTGAGACATGGCATCGGCACGGACATGCGAGAGCTAGTATAAGACCATTTCTAGGACATGGCATTGGCCTCGATTTCGAAAGTCAATGTAAGACAATGTCAGGGACAAGGCACCGACTTGATAGATGATCCAGTGTAAGACCATGTCTAGGACATGGCATCAGCATTACACCCTATGTTTAAGGCTTAGTAAATATCCGAAAGCATTCCGAATGGTTCAACGGAGAGAGTTACAATTTATGTTAAATGAGAAAAGTATAACCATGTTGTGAGTGGTACAGGTACCTATTGAAATGTATGAGATGTGAGCTTAATATATGCTATGTGAAATGTATTGGATAGTGATGAGTAAGTTGTGCTTATGCCTATTTTAGTACTATGAGCATGTTTATGAATGGTAAATTTGTTGTTATATCTCTTGCATGCAACTTACTAAGCTTTATACTTACTCCCTCTCTTTTACATTTTCTTATAGTGCCGCCTAACTAGCCCAAGGACCAACAGACGTTGGAGGTATTGATCACACTATCAGTTGAAGCACTCGGTATAATTAGACTTAATATTTTGAGTATGACATGTATAGGAACTTAGACTTTTGAGTTTTGTGTCACTGTTAATTGGCAAAATGTGATGGCTTATTCTAGCATTTGATTCATTTTGTATAAGGCTGGGAAAAATGGCTAATTTTAAAAGTTATCATATGAATGCAAGATAGTCTTTCACGAATGTGAAATTTATGGCATGTTTTAATGTTTGAAATGTACATAAGCCTTTGCTATGGTTGTTTGGCTGAGAAATCATATTAAGTTAGATTTTGAAATGTTGGTTGGCATTAGATTGTGTTTTAGGGTGGCAAAAGGCTTGGTAGATAGCCTCATATTGTCCACATGGGTAGAACACTGGCATGTGTCTAGGCCGTGTGTGACACATGGCTAGCCCCATGGGCGTGTTGTCCGACCGTGTGTCCCCTGCACATAAAATTTTCATGTCAGTATGCATGGTAGTAAACACACGGGCAGAGACACGGTCGTGTGTCTCAACCGTGCAGAGACACGGCCTCTAGCCATGGGCGTGTGCCCATTATTAGATGCTGACATCAGAAACAAAATGTCAAGGTTTTTGGACACGGGCTAGGACACGGGCGTGTCATGACTATGTGAGGAACACGGGCCATAGACACTGGCGTGTGTCAAACCGTGTGAAAACCCATGTAAGTTCGAATTTAGAATTTAATTCGCATGGGTACGAGACACGGGTGTGCCCCTAAATGCTTGGGCCATGTGTGTCACACGGGCCATCAGTACGGCCATGTTGTAATGATCACACGGGCGTGTTGCCCTCCCATACGAGCGTGTGCCTTGTTTCAAGTGTCATTTTTATTAAGTCAATTTGAGGACCCGAGTTGGTTCCAAATGTTTCCAATGAAAGTTTTAGGCCTCGTAGGCTCACATTAAGGAGATTAAACAAGGTTCAAAAAAGTTTTAAGTTTGATCAAGTCTTGATGACTCGGAAACGATTGTACGTATGTAGTTAAGTATAGTAATGCCTCGTGCCCAGTCCCGGACTCAGACTTGGGTAAGGGGTGTTACATTTAGTGGTATCAGAGCTATGATTTAGTCGGTTCTAGGACTAACATAGCATGAGTACGAGTCTAGCTATACATGCCATAATTGTATATTGATAGTGTGACGACTCTTGAAGGGATAAATTGTGTTTTCATTTATATAGTAAATGGATTCTGACGTAGCTACGGCGAATGACGTGGAAAGTAATGTGCCGGCTCCCACTAAAGGGACCATGCCAGTAGATAGTGGGCCCGTGACAATAAGTCAGGGCAGAGGAGCTAGAGAAGCTTACCTCCACCTGATGGATGCGTGGTACTCGGAGTTCATTCGTGTGAATCTGAATACTCCACCTCCCCCACCTCCCCTAATTCCTCAACCGTTCATATAGCTCCTCAAGGAGCAGAGATGGGTAAGAGAGAGAAACTTCTAGTGGATAGAATCCGTATATAAGGGGCTAGAGGAATACCGGGTGAATATTGATGATGACCCAGAGAGAGCAGAGTTTTGGCTAGAAATACCATTAAGGTAATTGATGAGCTATCATGCACACCCGAAGAGTACATGAAGTGCGTATTGTCGCTCCTGCAAGATTCAGCTTATCAATGGTGGAACACTCTTATGTCAGTCATACCGAGAGAGCGAATAACTTGGGGATTCTTTCAGAATGAATTTTGAAAGAAGTACATTAGTCAGAGGTTTATCGACAAAAAGAGGACGGAATTTCTCAAACTAAAGCAAGGTCGAATGACAGTAACAGAGCATGAGCGTGAGTTCGTGAGGCTGAGCAAATATGCACGGGAGGGCGTATCTACAGAAGCCATCATGTGCAAGAGGTTTGAAGATGTTCTGAACGAAGATATCCATCTATTAGTTGGCATCTTAAAATTGAGGGAATTTGTGGTGCTCGTAGAGAGAGCATGTAAGACCGAGGAATTGGCCAAAGAGAAAAGAAAAGCTGATATCGAGTCCTGAGACTCAAGGAAAAGACAGATGGGGAAATCACAACAGACCTCATCTAAGAGATCGAGAGAGTTTTCTACCCAATCCAACGCATCAGTGGGGTTCTCGAAAAAGAGCAAGAATAGGCAACACGTGGCGTCTAAAGCTCAAACCACTTCTATTGCTAGTGTTGGTAGTGCTCGGCCAAATAGGCCAGAGTGTTCAGAATGTGGTAGGCGTCATTTCGGTGAATGCCGAGGGAATGAGAGGGGCTGCTTCAAATGTGGATCACTAGATCATTTCATCCGAAACTGTCTCGAATTAGAAGATAAAGAGAAAAAGTAAGATGTGAGGGCAAATAGTGCTCCTTCAAGGGGTAGACCACATAAGAACCCTAGGAGTGGAGCTAGTAGTAGAGGTGCACCAAAAGATGCTGCAGTGAGGTCTGAGGGCAGAGCGCCTGCAAGAACTTATGCGATACGTGCTCGTGAAGAGGTGGAATCTCCTGATGTGATCACATGTACCTTTTCTATCCATGATATACCTGTTGTTGCTTTAATTGATCCGGGGTCTACCCACTCTTATATTTGTATGGAATTGATACCTAGTATGAACATGCTAGTAGAGTCTACCGAATTTGTGATAAAAGTGTCCAACCCTTTTGGCAGACATGTGCTAGTTGACTAAGTGTGTAGAAATTGTCCTTTGACAATTAGAAGTCACTGTTTTCCAGCTAACTTGATGTTATTTCCATTTAAGGAATTTGATGTAATCCTTGGGATGGATTAGTTAGCTTTTCATAGTGTTGTAGTGGACTGAGGAAGAAAATCTATCGAGTTGAAATGTGAAGATGGAGATGTTTTTCGAGTTGAAACGGATGAATTAGAAATTTTTCCTGTAGTGATATCGTCCATGTCGGTAGTGAGATATTTGAGAAAAGGGTACGAAGCTTACCTCACTTTTGTGTTGAACACACAAGTGTCTGAATTGAAGGTTGAATTAATGCCAGTAGTATGTGAGTTTACAGATGTGTTCCCGAAGGAATTACCTAGACTACCTCTAGAGAGGGAAGTTGAATTTTGAATTGAGTTAGCCCCTGGTACGACACCCATCTCGATTGCTCCGTATAGGATGGCTCCAACAGAGTTAAAGGAATTGAAAGTTCAACTACAAGAGTTAACTGACAAGGGTTTTGCGAGACTGAGTTTTTCTCTATAAGGTGCCCTAGTGCTATTTGTGAAGAAAAAGGATGGGTCGATGAGATTATGTATAGACTACAGACAACGTAACAAGGTGAAGATGAAAAACACGTATCCCTTGCCAAGGATCGATGATTTGTTCGATCAGTTGAAGGGGGTTACTGTGTTTTCTAAAATCGACTTAAGGTATGGCTACTACCAGCTAAGGTTTAAGGAGCAAGATGTACTGAAAATCACATTTAGGAAGATGTATAGGTACTATGAGTTTGTTGTTATGCCCTTCGGTTTAACAAATGCCCCTGCGGTGTTTATGGATTTGATGAACCGCATTTTCCAGCTGTATTTAGATAAGTTCATAGTAGTCTTTATTGAAGACATACTGATTCACTCACGTGATGAGAGTGAGCACACGGAGCATCTGAGAACAGTTTTACAAACCTTAAGAGATAAGCAGTTATATGCCAAGTTCAGTAAGAGTGAATTTTGGCTTAAAGAGGTTGGATTCCTAGGACACATTGTGTCGGAAGATGGGATCAGAGTTGACCCGAGTAAGATCTCGGCTATTGTTGAGTGGAAACTGCCAAAGACTATGTCAAAGATTCAAAGCTTTTTGGGTTTGGCTAGATACTACAAAAGATTTTTAAATGGGTTCTCAATAATAGCGACGCCAATGACAAGGTTGTTACAAAAGGATGTCAAGTTTGAATGGACAGAGGAGTGCCAACAGAGTTTCGAGAAACTAAAAGCTTTGTTGACCGAAGCCCTAGTGTTAGTGCAACCGAAATCGGGAAAAGATTTTGTAGTGTATAGTGATGCATCCTTGAATGGGTTAGGGTGTGTGCTCATGCAGGAAGGCAAGGTAATAACCTATGCCTCGAGACAGCTAAAGCGACACAAGAAGAATTACCCGACGCATGATTTAGAGTTGACCGCCATCGTGTTAGCATTGAAAATTTGGAGACACCATTTGTATGGTGAGAGATGTTGAGTGTTCACCAACCATAAAAGTCTCAAGTATTTGATGACCCAGAAGGAGTTGAATCTACGGCAACAAAGGTGGCTAGAGTTGATAAGGGATTATAATTTGGTGATTGACTACCACCCGGGAAAGGCGAATGTAGTCGCCGATGCTTTAAGTAGGAAATCATTGTTCACCTTGAGGGCTATGAATACTCAGTTGACCGTGATTGATGATCGCTCGTAGTTGAGATGAGGGCTAGACCTACGTTCCTTCAAGAGATTTGTGAGGCTCAGAAAGGTGATAAAGAATTGCAAGCCAAGAGAGCTCAGTGTGAGTCGGCTGTTGAATCAGATTTTTGGATTAATATCGACGGATGCTTGATACTCCAAGATAGGGTTTGTGTACCCAAGGATAACGAACTCATTCAGAAGATTTTACGAGAGTCACATAGTGGTTACTTGTCTATTCATCTGGGTAGTGTAAAAATGTATAACAACTTGAAAAAAATGTATTGGTGGCCAGGGATGAAAAGAAACATTTCTGAATTTGTTTCTAAGTGTCTAGTTTGTCAACAAGTGAAGGCCAAACACCAAGTGCCCTCAGGTTTAGTTCAGTCTGTGATGGTTCCCGAGTGGAAATGAGACTGAGTAACCATGGATTTTGTGTCAGGGTTGCCTTTGACACCAAGGAAAAAGATTCAGTTTGGATCCTTGTTGATAGACTTACTAAGTCGGCTTATTTTATACCAGTGTGTACTGACTATTCCCTTGAAAAATTGGCCAATCTATATGTTCCTGAGATCATGAGACTTCATGGAGTGCCATTGTCGATTATTTCGGATAGAGATCCGAGGTATACCTCGCAGTTTTGGAGAAAGTTGCAAGAGGCATTGGGAATGAAACTGAATTTTAGCACGGCTTTTCACCCGCAAACCGACGGTCAGTCAGAGAGAGTAATACAGATCTTAGAAGGTATGTTGTGGTGTTGTGTTCTCGAGTTTCAAGGCAGTTGGGAAAGGTATTTACCACTGGTGGAATTCGCCTACAACAATAGTTATCAGTCGAGTTTGAAAATGGCGCCCTATGAGGCTTTGTATGGGCGTAAGTGCCGAACACCTTTATATTGGACTGAGCTGAGAGAGAATCAGATTCACGAGGTCAACTTAGTTAAAGAGACTGAAGAAAAGGTTAAAGTGATTCATAATTGTATAAAAGCCGCATCGGATAGACAGAAATCCTACACAGATTTGAAACGAAAAGAGATCGAGTTTCAAGTCGGGGATAAAGTGTTTTTGAAGGTATCCCCGTGGAAGAAGGTTCTCCGATTCGGAAGGAAAGACAAGCTGAGTCCCCATTTTATAGGACTTTATGAGATTACCGAGAGAGTAGGGCCTATTACCTACCATTTGGCTTTGCCCTCAGAGTTGGAAAATATTCATGATGTATTTCATGTGTGCATGTTACGTCGATATAGATCGGATCCTTCACATGTAATCGTGCCAATAAAGATTGAAATTCAACCAGATATGACTTATAGCGAGGAACTAGTTAAGATTTTGTCTCAAGAGGTCAAACAATTGAGGAATAAAAGAATAGCACTTGTGAAATTTTTGTGGCATAGACATGGAGTCGAAGAGGCCACATGGGAAACTGAGGAGACCATGAGAGACCAATACCTGAATCTATTCATTGGTAAGATTTTTGAGGACAAAAATCCCTGAGGGAGGAGAATTGTAACGGCCCGATTTTGGACCTAATTAGAGCAGTGGTTTCAAAACCACTAACCCAAGGATAGAGTAATTATTTTTAATACTACTTTATGTGTTGTGGCATGATTATATTAGAATATGAAAATTTTGGTGAATTAATTTTAGCGATTTCATGCTTAATTGTGAAAAAGGACTAAATCGCATAAAGTGCAAAAGTCCTATTTTGATAGTTACGGGTGTCATATAGCTAAAAAACAAAAATTGGGGGTCTTTAAAGAGCAATTAGACCCCTAAATACATAGGTTGGCTAGCCATAGAGATAAGAATGGTCAAAAAGTCAAAGATTAGGTAGATTTGGTGACTAAATTGGCTATGAATAAAAATAAAACAAAGAGAAAATTTTGTCATATTTTCTCTCATCTTCTTCCCACTGAAAATATCAGCCATAAGAGGGTTTTGAAGCTTAAAAATTTCAGCCACTTAATATCTCTACAAGTAAGTGACTTTAATGGCTTTTCTTCAAAACTTTTACATTTTTAGAACCCTGTAGCATGAGCTTTTTAACAAAGGGAATATTTTGATAAATGGTTGAAAGTCTATGGTTTTACCATGAGAGTATTCATGTTGTTTTCTAAAATTTTATGGAAGAAAAGGAATCATGATTGTGAAATAAACAACTTTTGTGAAGGGATTTCTCATGAAAACCCTAATAGGACCATTTTGTATAAGTTGTAAAATAGTTGATAAATGTGTGAAATAATGAGAATTGTGAGCTTCTCCTAATATAAAAAGTAGTCGGCTAGGCTTGGTTAATGAGAAAATGTGATAAAAATCAATTTTTGGGTCTAGTGGTAAAATGGTCATTTTGTAGAAGTCTAGGGCCAAAATGGTCATATTGCCCAATTATAAATTGTTTGGTACCTAGATCGATAAAGTGATTAAATTTGTGAAATTTTATCATTATAGATCAAGAACTACAAAATCCGGGCCTAGACTGGGGAAAGGCAAAACAAGTGGACTAAGCCAAACTAGTCGGCCCATTTTGAGTACCGAGGTAAGTTGTATGTGAATGACACAACTACATTGTTATTATATGTGTTTGAATTGATATATCATAAATTGCTTGTTTGTGGAAATGATTATGTTTGTTGAATATTGAGAAAGTAGAATTCATGTTTGAACCTTAGGGAATAAAAATCGGTTATTCATGCCATGACATTTGGGTTATATGTGTACAAGTGTAAGATATATCTAGGACATGCATCGACCTCATTATAAGAGCTAGAATAAGACCATGTTTGAGACATGGCATTGTCATTGAGACGAGAGCTAGTGTAAGACATGTCTGGGACATGCATCGGCCTCGTGATGTAAGCTAGTGTAAGACATGTCTGGGACATGCATTGGCTACGAGATGTGTCAGTGTAAGACCTTGTTTGGGACATGGCATTGGCACGTATAGAGGTGTCAGTGTAAGATCATGTCTAGGACATGGCATCTGCACGGACATGCGAGAGCTACTGCAAGACCATGTCTGAGACATGGCATCGGCCTCGATTTCGAAAGTCAATGTAAGACCATGTTTGGGACAAGGCATCGACTTGATAGATGAGCCAGTGTAAGATCATGTTTGAGACATGGCATTGGCATTACACCCTATGTTTAAGGCTTAGTGAATATCCGATAGCATTCCGAATGGTTAAACGGAGAGAGTTACAGTTTAAGTTAAACGAGAAAAGTATAACCATGTTGTGAGTGGTATAGGTACCTATTGAAATGTATGAGATGTGAGCTTAATATATGATATGTGAAATGTATTAGATAATGATGAGTAAGTGTGCTTATGCCTACTTTAGTACTATAAGCATGTTTATGAATGGTAAAGTTGTTGTTATATGTCTTGCATGCAACTTACTAAGCTTTATGCTTACTCCCTCTCCTTTCCATTTTCTTATAGTGCTGCCTAACTAGCTTAAGGACCAATAGACGTCAGAGGTATCGATCACACTATCAGTTGAAGCACTCAGTCTAATTAGACTTAATATTTTGAGTATGGCATGTATAGGAACTTAGACTTTTGAGTTTTGTGTCACTATTAATTAACCAAATGTGATGGCTTACTTTAGCATTTGATTCGTTTTGTATAAGGCCATGAAAAATGTCTAATTTTGAAAGTTATCATATGAATGCAAGATAGTCCTTCATGAATGTGAAATTAATGGCATGTTTGAATGTATGAAGTGTACATAAGCATTAGCTATGGTTGTTTGGCTAAGAAATCATATTAAGTTAGATTTTGAAATGTTGGTTGGCATTAGATTGTGTTTTAGGGTGGCAAAAGGCTTGGTAGATAGCCTCATATTGTCCACACGGGTAGACACACGGGTGTGTGTCTAGGCCGTGTGTGACACATGGCTAGCCTCATGGGCGTGTTGTCTGGCCGTGTGTCCCCTGGACATAAAATTTTCAAGTCAGTATACATGGTAGTGAACACACGGGTAGAGACATGGCTGTGTGTCTCAGCCGTGTGGAGGGCACGGCCTCTGGCCACAGGCGTGGGCCTTGGCCGTGTGCCTCTTATTAGATGCTGACGTCAGAAACAAAATGTCTAGGTTTTTGGACACAGGCTAGGACACGGGCGTGTCATGGTTGTGTGAAGAACACGGGCCATAGACATGGGTATGTGTCAGGCCGTGTGAAAACCCCTGTAAGTTCAAATTTAGAATTTAATTCGCACGGGTATGGGACACGGGCGTGCCCCTAGATTCTTGAGTCGTGTTTGTCACATGGGTCATCAGCACGACCATGTTGTAATAATCACACGGGCATGTTGCCCTCCCACACGGGCATGTGCCCTGTTTCAAAGGTCATTTTTATTAAGTCGGTTTGAGTACCCGAGTTGGTTCCGAATGGTTTCCAATGAAAGTTTGAGGCCTCGTAGGCTCACATTAAGGAGTTTAAACAAGGTTCGAAAATTTTTTAAGTTTGATCAAGTCTTGGTGACTCAGAAACGATTGTATGTATGTAGTTAAGTATAGTAATGCCTCGTGCCCAGTCTCGGCCTCGGACTCGAGTAAGGGGTGTTACATAACAACTCGATTTTAACTTAAATTAGAATAATGATTTTGAAACCACAAATTGTAACACCCCTAACCCGTATCCGTAACTGGATTAGGGTTACAAGGCATTACCTGACTAAACACAGTTCAGCACATTCATAATATTGATTTCATAATTAAAAATATGTCAACTTCTTTACAAAACTTTTTAATCAAATAAAAACCATATATTCATTCATATAAGTCAAATTCACATATATTGACCACTTATTCAACTAAAACCAATCATAATTATTTATTATAATTCATAAACAATTCATGCTTCAAGTTTTAATCACATCAATATCATCAACTTATACCATTATTCGAATGCTTAACTATTATCCCAAACATATATCAAAACAACTATTTCGTTAACTGAATAGTAACATATTAATTCATAATTTCTGCATTACACATATTATAACCAAATGGACTACATGTACTTAGCTATTTATTTCATAAACTATTCAGCTAGTACATTAACTTTAAAAATTTATGCCCATTACGAATAATATAAAATTTCGTCATTCAAACATATACATATTCAGTCATATCACATAAGAAAATTTCAATAACATAGAAGATAATAACTAGCATCATTTCCAAATTTAAATATAGCTCTTCTCACCTTACAAATTTATGCATATATGACATAATAATCTAAACCATTTTCGAACATCCATACTGAAATATATCATGTCTATTTCGCATTTCATAATTATATTAAACATCACTCTTACAATATCAATTGGGATGAATAATATCTGAACCTAAATACCAACCATTTAATCATGATATATATATATATATATATACAAACTTGCCATCACAAACCAAATCTAAAAAGCCAACTCACAAGTGATTGTCTCATAAGCATGTACGTATTTTTACTAAGTTTCATTGGATATAATCAAGCATTGTATAACCTAATTCTTATCTCATAAAATGATCAAAGCAATTACACACACATATGACATAAATATTACTTAATCAAAATATGATATACCATAATTGAAACATGCATTCATCATTTACTTCATTGTCTAAACTGAATAAAACCATACTTACCATTTTCCATTGCCGAATCATATATCCAAACATCATAAATTGATAAACCAAATATCAAGCTTACTAAAGTAAGCTAATTTATAAATCATTCGTGACATACCCATTCAAAACATATAAGCAAAATGTCCTAATCAAACATACTTGTACTTAAGCTTCATGAACACATATGCATTATATCAAAAACACATCCATCAACTGAGTCATTACTCAACTAAAACATGTAATCAAGACACCATACGTACATACTATGAAACATACTTCCCAAAATAAGCTTATACTATGCCTAAATATACACAAATATTAACCTCACTAACAAGCCATATTCGCATGGCTTTATATATATATACACATTTCAAAACCAAATATATCAAAACTAGCCTATACATGCCACATAACCAAATCTCAAAACATTTATTTACCGAAGCGAAAACTGGATAGTGTGATGAGATCTCCTATGACTTCCAACCCGAGCAAATCTCTAAAACTCTATAAACATAGGAAAAACACACAGATTAAGCTTTAAAAGCTTAGTAAGCCATAAGCAAATAAAATCAACTCAATGATATGTACAATTCAATTTAACTAAGCCGAATTTAACAAATCCTAACCACTTATACATTCATCATAATCATAAATTTATATGACTACATTAAGTAACTTCATGTACTTTAATTTTTCAATGAACATATAAATCTCATACATACTTGATTTATCTAGCTCATTTGTTCATCTTTACTTACACAAAAGCACATCTCATTCTCATACATTACATCTATTACACTTACTCATAATTCATTTACATACATTCATCATTCATTGTCATGTATTTCACATATAATTCTTAAATACATACTCACCTTTCATTTCTGAATTTCATAAACAAAACATACGTACCTGAATCAGATATACTTTCACATAGTTATTCATTTCTCAGAATGCCCATTGAACCATTCGGAATTGGATAGGACACTTAGATAATCACACATATCATACAATGCCAACGTCCCAAACATGGTCTTACATGTATTCAAATATCGATGCCACTGTCCTAGACAGGGTCTTACACGAAACAAATATGATGTCGATGTCCCAAACATAGTCTTACTCGTAACCACATATATCGATGCCAACGTACTAGACGTGGTCTTACTCACACACATATATCAGAATCACATATCAAACGTATTAAACGTGGTTTTACTCACACACATATATCGATGCCATGGTCTTACTCGCACATCACATATCGGAATCCTATGTCATGGCATATGTATCCTAGCTATTCTTAAGGTTCATACGGGGCTTTCAGACATCGTAACTCGATCGATTCAAGCTCGTAACTAATTCTCCAATGCTTAAATCATTTCGGCTTATACACATATATTTATTATAATTCAATTTAGCACATATAATACATATAAAATCGTATTTAACAACATTCATTTACTTATGAACTTACCTCGAACAACGATAATCGGAACGGGACGACTAATCGACAACTTTGGTTTTCCCTTGATCCAAATCTGATTTCTTTGGTTCTTGATCTAAAAATTTTCAAATTAAACTCATTCAAAAATATTTTCACTCACCAAAAACACATAAATGGTAAAATTACTATTTTACCCTTGACATTTTACACTTTTTACAATTTAGTCCAAAATGCAAAAAACACAAAATATGCAAAATTTGAATATGCTATGCTTAGGCCGAATCTTCCTTATGTTCATACAAGTCCATACATTTCATTTATTTCACATTTTAGTCCCTCAAATTATTATTTTTGCAATTTAGTCCTAATTACTCAAAATTATCAAAAATTCCAATACAAAACATATTAATCCAAAACATATCTTTCATAATTCATCAACTAACATCACAAAAATCAAATATTCATCAATGGCATAACTCAAAATATTCATCAAAATAAAAATTTAAGCATGGGCTTTGTACATTACACTGCAACGATCTCAAAAACGTAAAAATTATCAAAAATCGAGCTAGTTACATACCTTAATCAAGCTTCCATAATGCCAAATACCCTAAGCTTTCTTTTATTTCTTTCTTTAGTTATTTCGGTCAAAAGTATGAACATAATCACATGGCTTTTAATTTTTTAAGTTTTATTATATCATATATTATTTACCTTTTTACATTAATAACCTTTATAATAAAATATAAAACCATTATATTATAAGGTTACTACTGTCCATTAAATGTTATCACGGGAAAATTTCATCTTAAACACCTCAAGTTACAAAGGCAATCACAAATCGACCCTTACACATTAAACCACTAAATTTTCATTTCACGCTATTAAGCCCTTTTTTATTAAATCGGCACTCAAACGATAAAATTAAAACACAAAAAAATTAAAAAATATAAATTCACACATAATAAACACATAAAATAATTTTTAAAATATTTTTCTGACTCGAATTCGTGGTTCCGAAACCACCGTCCCGAATAGGGTCTAAATCGGGCTGTTACACAAATTCAATGTTGTAAAATTATTTTAATAATATTTTTGGTGTTTACAGTATGTGAATATATATGTTTGAAAATTTTGTGAGCTAATTTTATTGTTTAATAGCTCAATTTGAGAAAAAGGACTAAATCGCTTAAAATTCAAAAGTTGCATTCTATATGATAAAGGTATCTATTTGTCATGGCTTATTAAATGGGAGGTCCTTATGTTGTAAATATACCATTGATAGTGGGAATGGACATAAATGGGCATGTAATTGATGTTTTAAATGTTTATAAACAAAGGTTAAATAAGTAATTTGTGATTTTATGTATAATTAAATTAAAACAAAGCCATTTCATGCTATCATCTTTCTCCCTAGCCGATTGTAAGAAAGAAAGTAAGGGTTTTGGAAGCTTTTAAGGTTCGACCATTGTTGTTTAAGCTTGTAAGTCCGTTTTAGCTCAGTTTTTGATGATTTTTACGTTTTTGAGATCATTGCTTTGTATTCTATTTAGCCCATGCTTCAAATTTTGAAAGTGTTGATGATTTTGAAAGTTTTCATTGTTGAATGCTTGAGTTCTTGAATGTTTGATGATGGAAAATGAGTTATTGATAGATATTATGTTTTGTAAAGTGATTTTGAGTAAAAAAAATTGATAAAAGTGTAAATTGAGGGGTTAAATGTGTGAAATATTGATAAATATGAGTTGTTATGGAGTTTATAGAAATTCGGCTAGCATGTATTTGGAAGAAATTGTGTAATTTTGTGTATTTGTGAAATAAGGATTAAATTGTAAGAAATGTGAAATATTAAAGGCCAATGTGCAAAATGCCCATTTATATGTTTTTGGGTGAAATTGTTAGAATTGGTGATTAAATAGATTAATTTTGAATATATACAGATCCTGCGAGAAAGAAATCGGATCTAGACCAGGGGAAATCGAAAGTTGTCGAATAGTTGATCCAGTCCCTCTATTCCGACTGCAAGGTAAGTTAATGTGCAAATAAATGCATTTAAATTGAATTATATGTGTTTACTTTCCATTGAGTTATTATGAATGTTGAACGAGTAATTACGAGTAAGAATCTACTAAGTTACGACATCTGAAAGTCCCATATGAACCTTAGGAATAGCATTGGATATGAATGTCATGACATTAGGTTATTAAGATGTGATTACATGTAAGACCATGTCTGGGACATTGGCATTGTGTTGAGATTACGTGTAAGACCATGTCTGGGACATTGGCATCGTATTATAATTTCGTGTAAGACCCTGTCTGGAACAGTGGCATCGATATGTATTTTCATGTAAGACCATATTTAGGATATGGCATTGTACGAGTTTATGAGATTTCTGAGTATCCTTATCGGTTCCGAATGGTTCAACAGGCAAAGTCAAGTTGAGAAAGAATATGTGAATGAGCTAAGTGACTTAGGTACATACGAAATTCATAAGAGTATTGAAAAGGGGAAATGTTTGATGAACTCAATTAAGACATTGAATATATGTGTTCAATGGGAAAGGTTTGTGAATTTGAATGAAATTAGCTATGTTAAACATATTTGAATTGAAATGAAAATATTCATGTGATAGCTTTATTTGTATATGGCTTAGTGTGTTCTTTCCATGATTTATAGATTATCAAAGCTAGCTCAGACATCGAGAATCATTGGGAACCATCATCACACAATCGACTACTTGTTGATACTTTTGGACGATTGTAAATATGGTATATGGCATGTATAGGCTAGTGAGTTGATGATATGTTTTGTTTTGAGAAATGATATAGCCATGAGATTTGGCTTGCTTTTGGTGTAAATGTTGGTGTGGTTTTGGTCATCTAAGTTGGCCTAAATGATGTGCGTAATGCCTTATATATATATTGGCTTGATTTGGGAATGTTGGCCTTAGTTGTTGATATAGTTTAATGTTGTGTTTTGTGATATGAAATAGATGATAATATGATGAATTAATGTATATAGAACTTATGCAAGTTGTGATGATTTTGGCATAATGATTTGGTAGGTTTTGAATGTGGAATTGAGTTGTTGAAATGGTTGATGGTAGATGGTATGATTTGCATGTGAATTGGTATATTTTGGCTGACTATAAGTGTATGGAAATGGTTCCAAATTGGTTGGTATGTGTGCATGAGTAAAGGGTGGCAAATTGACTTTATTTTTGTCCACATCGACAGAGACACGGGTTTGTGTCTCAGCCATGTGCGACACACAGTTATGTTATACGGCCGTGTGTCCCTTTGGGTTCCCTTCGAATTAAAGTCAGTATACCCTACAGTTTTGACACAGCCTAGACACACGGGCGTGTCTACTAGTCGTGTGTGGCACACGGGCTGGCACATGGGCGTGTGGTCGGCCGTGTAACCCAAGTTAGTAACCCTTTTAGATTTCACATGGCCTGGCACACGGGAGTGTCCTTGGTCGTGTGGTGCAAGTTAGCATGTATGCCCTGTTTTCACATTGTCTATGACATGAGCGTGTCTGGTAGCCGTGTGAGGCACACGGCCTGTTCACACAGACGTGTGACCCTTAAATTAAAAATTTTTTTTTATGTTTCCCAAAGTTTGCAAATGTTATCGATTTAGTCTCAAACCACTTCTAAGCATGATTTAAGGTCTTGTAAGACCTTATAAGGGACAATGTGATTCATTTGAATGGATTTTGATTATAATTGCATAAATGTATATGAATGAGGTGTGTTATCCGGTAATGCCTCGTAACCCTATTCCGGTGTCGGATACGGGTTAGGGGTGTTACATTACAAACATTCAAAGGAAGAGAAAAATCAATTAGCTACCTTGGAATTTTTTGACTATGCTTTAAGTTGGTGGACTCAATTATTACAGTCCCAATGAATGAACCATGAGAAATCGATTGACTCGTGGGATAATTTAAAGTGAATCATGTGAAAATGGTTTGTTCCACCACATTACTATAGGGACAACAAACAAAAGCTTCAATATCTTGTTCAAGGTAATAAATCTGTGATGGAATATTTTCGTGAGATGAAGATTTTGATGCAACGAGCTAATAAGGATGAGGAGAAGGATGATACTGTAGCTCGATTTGTAAATGGTTTGAATGAAAATATCACCAAAATTTTACATCTTCAGACTTTTATTGATTTGGACGATGTGGTTTGAAAAGCTTGTACAATTGAGGAACGGTTGAAATAATAGTTTAAGAACCGGTCATAGGGTCATACATCTAATTAGAGTACTTCATCATCTACCTTTTAGGGCTCAAAATTTATTCAACCACAAGATAAATCTATGCTTCCATCTAAAGACGAACCTAAGTGTAACACCCCAAACCTGGACCAGACGTTATGGCTGAATTCGGCATGTTACATTGAAGTGTTTTAGCGAAAACCGTGTTTTCATTAAAAACCCTTCTTAAAATAAAAGAAACCTTAATTAACTTAAAAAAAAAACTCCTTTCAATCACTTGTTTAAAACATATGATTTTATGAAAACATGTCATTTTAAAATTTAGTTGTGGAAACGTAGAAAACATACTATAATTTAGGAAACTCATGTTCAACTTTTCATGTTTACAACAAAAATAATAATAATTCAAGTAATAATAACATAATGAAACCTTGTTACAATCTGGTCTGAAACATACTTAATAAAATAAAAACTTATATGCTTAAAAAAAACCAAGTCCAAATTATCTTGCTAGCTGGCCACCCAGAGTCCCTCCAAACATCGAACCTTCTACTGAGCTTTACCTGAAAATAAAATAAAAGAAGGGGTGAGTTTTCGGAAACTCAGTGTGTACAACCCTCAACACACAAAAAAAAACAAGCATTCCAAAACCATCATACATTAAACATGCAATGCAATCCCATCCAAATTATCCATCTGCTACACACTGACTCCTTCCTCCGTCACACCATGTGGGGATATAAATATCGACCCACCCAACCTACACACCATGGTAGCCCGGTTGCGGAACTACCTTCATTTACATATTGGGCTTTAAAAGCCGTCGGTGGATCCACGATTGTCAAGCAACCATGCGATCCTCATATACTTCCTCCGTTCCATAATTCCCAACCCATATGCAACCTAAGCAGAATATCATATGTATGCATGTCGCATCCAAAAAACTTACATTCAACACGTAGGGGTATTTTGGTCATTTTTACCCTAAGGCATTTCAGTAATTTTCCCTTAATTACGGTTTTCACTTATCTTGGCCCGTTAACAAGTCCCGTGAGCTAAGATGAACAAATACTATGCACCAGGTAGGATTCCAAAGAAGAGCAGGTGGGTCATTAAGACCACTTAAGTACTAAGCTCTCCCTAGATCCAATCCTAGACATACATATACCTGTTGCCACACCTTAACCCTTTGACTTGCCCACGGTCGCAATATATTAATTAATTCTTATGTGGATATCATATACTAGGCCCAAAACCCCTTACAAAGCCCAAACAATTTCACATACCTGTATCTGGCCCATTAATCCCAATCATATTTGTATGGCCCATTAGGCCCAAATCACCTGTATATGGCCCATTAGGCCCAAATCACATTTATATGGCCCGTTAGGCCCAGTCACATTCATATTCATGCTCACATACAAATTCCTATCACAAAGCATCAATATTCAGTTTTTGCCTATTATGGGCCCAACAGCCCATTGGGCCCATTTAGCCTATTCCAGCCCATATGGCCAAATCACAACCCAAGTCCACAGAATCGCCCGTGGGCCTCAGGCAACCTATCGGTTTCCCCCTTGCGAGTGTTCGCACACTTGTAAGATTACCGTAGCCAAAGTTTCAGCTTTTCGACATTTTGGCATTTCGGCATTTAGGCTTTTCGGCTTTTGCCGATTCATTGTGTGTGTGCAGTGTATGTCGATTATTTACCAAAAGCCGAAATCTCACCTTAACCTTACCTGAACGCCAAGCCTTTACTAGCTTTTATTTTGATCACTAAACACACGTATTGCTCAAATCTGAAGAGCAAATCGGCAGGACTCCAAAACCAAGATCTAACACTAATTCCCTACCAAAGTTGATTAGAAAGAAGTGAAGGACTGAATACTCGATACTTATCAAAAATTGATTAGGAGAGCGAACACTTACATTAGAACCGACTGGGTGGAAAGAGTAGTGGCAGCACCAAGGGTATTCGGCTCTTAGAGATTTGAATGGCAACAATTGATTACTAAGCACCAAAGAAGAGAGGAAGAAGAATCGTCTAAAGCAAAGAAAATATTGAGTAGAGGAGGGATAAGAATTCGGCACAAAGAAAGAAAAGAAAAAAAAGGGTTTTTGGCTTTTTAGAGAAAATGGTTTCTGGCATAAAGTGAAGGGAAATTCGTCATTAGCTTTTCAACCCTCCGATTCGGCACCTATTTATAGCCCTATAGATGAATTCTTCAAGCCCAAGTTCCCAATTCGGCTCCACTTACTCCTCACTTCTCATCTCCTCATTTTTCTCCCTAATAACCCCTTGATCTTTTCCTTAATTTTCTCTTTTGAACACTTACCTTGGAGTCCATCTTTACACCACTTCCATCCTTCTAGAAGGCCAAAATTAAAATCTAAAAATACTAAGCTAGAATTTGAACCTTGGACCCCCTTGCTAGCTACTAACGCCACCTCACTACACCTTATGTGGCGTCACTTAGCCACTCCACCACAGGCTCTTTTTATGTCCAATTGTTTCTTCATTTATTCAAAAGCCCACCTACTTGTCAGCCCTAATTCTTTTAATAATTAAATTATAATTTCTTCTACCCCTTAATTCAAACTCAGCCTTAGCTAAGACCTACTAAAATTATCGCTTGGATAAGAATATTAAACACAATTTTTATCAAAATCGAAAATAAAGAAAATTTGGGATTTCGGGATTTTTGGATTTCAGAATTTTTGGGGCGTTACACTAAGCATCTCGGTTGGAAAGATGAGGCACTACTTAAAGGTACATCTTTTATTGTAAAGGTACGTTCTAGTACTTCTTCTAAACCTACTTCAAATTATTCTTGTGATGTTAAATGCTACAAATGTAATGGTGACAGATATTATGCTCTTGATTGTTAAAAAAAAGGTAAATATTAAAATGTAATGAAGGTACCTGACCGTCACCAAATGTGCGAATGTTTGACTAGAAAATACCACACCATAAATATATAAAATTAAGTAAGCGAGGTGTTAGAATGTAATTTTGAATATATTTTGAGAAGTTCCCCATGTGTTTTGATGACCTAATATGCTTGTAACTAATATGGAGGTTTTTATGGACAAAATAAAGTTTGTGTATTTTTTGGACTAAGAAGATGGGTAGAAAAAGTCAGAGAAAAAGGCATGCCCATGACTTATGCTCAGAAAAACAAAGATGCGTGAATTTTCTATAGTTTTCAACAAACCTTTGTCCTTTTGGAGATATGATGGCATAATAACCTATTTCTTGGTAATGTCGGAACAGTGGTTTTAGGGCCACAAAGCCGACGTGTAAGTTTGTAAATATTATTATTTAGTATTTATGAGTAATATATAGTGTGATGATAAAAAATGGATTTAATGATTTATGTTAAATGGGAGAACAATCAAGTTTAAGTGGTAAGACTTAAAAAGTCAAGTGGTTTTTAAAAAAAAATGAGGTATTGAGACCTCATTTCTATAAACTGAGCCGTAAGTATTTTATTAAATATTTATGTAGTATTATTAAGGTCATATTAAATTTTCATTAAGAAATTTGGACTTTTAAATGGTTAATTATGTAAAAAGAACTAAATCATATAAAAATGTGAAATTTGAGTTCTATTCGTTAAAACGGATTAAATGGCTGGAAATGAAAGGAAATGGACTTATATGGTAAATAAAGCATTTAAGGAATTAATGGAGAAATATGGACATGAATTTAATGTTTTGCATAGTTATAAATTAAGGTTAAAATGGTAATCTAACAAATAAGTTAAAGCAAAAGAAATCAAAGGATGGTATCATCCTTATAGTTGTCTTCTCCACTGATTTTGAGGACAAAGAAATAGCCATTTTAGGGTTGAAGGTTTGACTAGCTAAGGTGCTTACATGGTAAGTGATTCCAGTCCCGTTTTTAATGATTTTTATGTTTTTGAAATCGTTTTAGCTTAATCTAGCTAGCCCAGGGATTAATTTGTAAAACTATTACTTACCATGAATGCTTTTGAATGCTTTTTTATGTTAGTTGGTAGGTTATGAATCTTTGTTGAAAAATAGACAAATTTTGTTAAGTGATTTTTGATGAAAATGGTAATTAGGGATTAAATTGTTAAAGATTCAAATTTATGAGTTTTATTGTAAAATGATTGTAAATATAGGTTGTCCAAGGTCCCTTGTGATTGTGGTTAAGGTTGATTTAAATTAAGATGGTTAAATTGAAAAATATGAGCTTAAGGATTAAATTGTGAAAAGTTAAAATGTTAGGGAAAAATAGTAATATTGAATAAATAAGAAATGTGGACTAAATCGAATACTAGGGATATTAAATGGATTGAAATTGTCTATTTAGATCAAGATAGACTAGGTACAGATTTAGGTTGGGGAAAAGCTAAAGCCTCGGATTAGTTCGACTTCATTTCTACGCCTTAGTTGTCGAGGTAAGTTCGTATGAATAGTTATCTTTTTAATGCTATTTCAAATAGCATGTTAATATGTTATTTATTATGTGAGTTGATCGATACATATATAAATCAATGCCATAATAATTATCGAGTCCTAGTTGAGCCTTAGGAATTCGTAGGATACAAATGACATGTCATTAGGGATTTCATGTTTTGTGTGCTGGTCTTGATTGTCCACCGATGGTTGAGGTCTTGCATTTATTGTGGGTACTCCACAGCTTGTGTGAGAAACATCGTGGAACTTACATTCCGAACCATAGCTCGTGTGAGTAGACCCATTTCATAGCTTATGTGAGCAACTATGTAAAGGAAAGGTTACAATTATATGTTTAAGCACACTTCGTGTGAGCTTTCTCGAGTATCCGATGATATTCTAGTTGGTTCAATGGGCAAGAAAATGGATTGAAATGGTAAGTCTCCCAATGATATTATGCATATGTTCATGGAAAGGATGAATGATTCAAATGATGTATTTTCATATGGAAATGACTTATTATATGGTTAATCCAAATGAGTTATGTATAAATACACTAACTTGTGTATTGATGATGTTGTTTAGGCTTATGCTAAACATTTGGAAAGGAATGGTAAGTAAATGGAATGGTTCATAATTTTATGAAAAGGTTGATAATTATGGTATTGTTGATGAATTAAAGGTTATGTTCATAGATGATAAATTTCATATGTTATGGACGATCTCATATGCAACATGATTTTAAAAGTAAAAAAAGATTCATAAATCAAATGATGTGATTCTATATGAGAAATTTACTTATGCTATGAATAATTTCATTTATATTATGTATAAGTGAACTTACTAATTTGTGAAATTGATGGTATACCAATAGACCTATACTATACTTATGGTTTTGGTAATGATTTGCATTTAATCTAGGAATTTTATTAATGAAGTGATAAGTACAGTTTAAGTTTATACAAGCTGACTAAGCACTCGTTGCTTATGTATTTTCTTTTCTATGTTTTATAGGTCATTGGAAGCTCAATTTGGTTGGAAGTTTGTCGGATATCTATCACACTATCCCGCATAAATATCGATATTTTTTGAATGTTTTGGCCAAGGTTATAATGGCATGTATAGGTTGAATTGTAATGTCATCGTGATGAATGTTTTATTGGTGGTTTAGCTTGTAAAAGTTGTAAATGTTATCTTGGTTTGGTACCCTTGATGCCTTGATAGTTTGTGTCATTGTGCTAATTCATGTTGCATGTTTCGGAATGGCTTATGTGGTATGTTTTTTAGATAGTTTGAATATGGTAAAGTTATGGCATGCTTTGAAAGGCATTTGAACTAGTATTTTATGAATGAATAGTGGTATAATATGCATGTTTAGGTAAGTCTTAATGTTTGCACTTCAGGTGCCTTGAAAGGCATCTTAGTTAGTTGATTTTAGGACTCTTGAATTTGTCATTGTATGTATGTTTTGATAGAGTTTTGATGCCTTCATTTTGTGCACAAATGGACTAAAGGTTTATGGATGTTTTGGTGTTGGAAATGACTTGATTTTAGGCAAATTTATGTCTACATGGCCATAGACACGGGCGTATGACTCAGCCGTGTGTGACAAACGGCCTGGCGACACAATTGTGTGTCTCTTGTAGTGTAACACCCCTAACTCGTATCCGTTGCCGAAATAGGGTTACAGAGCATTACCGAACTTATCTCTTATACAATCATACATTTCATAGTCATTTCTCATATCCAAACAAAAGTCATTCAATTTCAGTCATATAGTCCCTAACACGAGCCCTCGGGGCTTAAAACAAGCATTAGAAGTGGTTCGGGACTAAATCGAATACTTAAGAAATTTTTTAGAAAAACATGAAAAATTTTCAAAGTGCAGGGGACACACACCCGTGTGGCCAGGCTGCGTGTCTCATATGGCCAAGAGACACGCCCGTGTTACAGGCTGTGTGGACATTCAAAATGGGATCACATGGCCTTGTCCAAGCCCGTGTCTGACTCTGTGTAACTCACTGACTTGGGTCATATGGCTAGACCACACGCTCAAGTGCCAAGCCGAGTACCCTTTGAAGTGGCCTCACACACCTATGTGCCAGGTCGTGTGCTAGGCCTGTGAAGCTACTGATGATTTCTAAAGAAGTATCAGGGGTCACACAGTCGTGTCACCTGACAGTGTGTCACACACGGCTGAGACACAAGATTGTGTCTCTACCCTTATGGACAAGAATAGGCCATTTTCCAAGCCTTATTTCTCACCCATTGTGTTACCAATCTACACATACCAAAAAGCATATAACCATATCATCAATATGCATTTAAACCAATCACAACCAAGTCTATATCATATAATTTCATTACCATCAATTCTAAGTTCATAAGCATTTCAAATGATCATTTTAAAACATGCCAAAATCACCTAAAAAAAAACTACTTAAGTGGTCAATTACATATATGCACTATCTTGCCTAAAACTTAGCATGTGAATACATTCTCAATTTCAACTGTTTTGTACCTTAAATACCAATTCACAATGAGGCATTCACATAGCAATTATAAACCACATATCAAAGGGACATTTACACCTATTTACATATCAAAACATATACCATTGTCAAGCCACGCCAATGGCTAAAACATAACAAACCATATAGGCTTCCATTAGCCAAATAACCTATACATGCCATATAACCAAAATACATAAAGTCTAAAAGTACCAAAATAAAAGTTCGATAGTGTGATGCAATCTCCGACAACTTCCAAAACAAGCGAGCTTCCGAATCACTATAAAACACAGAAAAGTAAACAAAGTAAGCAATTAAGCTTAGTAAGTTCGTATAACCTAAAAAATAGCTTACCATTTAATTATATTTTAAGTAAATAAACATAGCTTAATGCAACTCAATTTAATCCATAAGTCTAACACATGTTCATCCTCAAAGTTAGCCATGAAATAGCAATTCTCACAGATTCAATTCTCACATGATTCACGTACATACCTATACTTGTTCATATATAACTCATACACTCTCGATACTCGGTATACTCGGTATCAAGAACACTAAGTGCCAATACATGGTTGAAACCATCTCTATCTCATATCTCATATATATATGCTCACTTTCGAGCTATCACTAGGTCTACTCACACAAGTTGACGGTTAAGACGTATCTACACAGTGCTGCTCACACAAGCAATACATGCTGAAAAACTCAGCCACTAGTAGAACGTACAAGACCAGCACCCAAAACACGGTAACCCTTAATGACATGTCATTCGTATCTTATCTATTCTTAAGGTTCAACCAGAATTTCATATGTCGCCAATCTTCGTCAAATATTTCCAGGAATTCATATTCATAAAAAAATGCAATAATAAAGTATTTACAACACAATTACTTTAATGCTTATAAACATATGAACTTAACTCGAATTAATACGGAGAAAATCGACCAATCAATCTACCACTTTGTTTTTCCCCCGATTTAATTCCGAATGTGGCTTTTCTTGATCTATATAATCAAATTTAATTATTTTAATTCATATTGTATTCAATTCGATCCAACTTCATAATTTGACAAAATTACTATTTTCCCCTAGACTTTTAACTTATTTACAATTTAGTCCCTAGCTCATAAAAATGCAAATTCATGCAATTTAATCTACACCCATGCTAGTCGAATTCTATATAGACCCATAACAGCCCATAGATTTCATTATTTCACACATTTACCACATAATTTTCACATTTTATCAATTTAATCCCTATTTAACATTTTCACACAAAATCACTTACAAAAGTTGTTTATCTAACAACAAAGGTTCATTTTCTTCCATCAAACATCAAAACACATACACATTCATCAATGGTACAACCCTAATACTTTAACAGTTTCACAAATTAGTCCCTAGGCTAGTTAAATTAAGCTACAACGACTCCAAAAACATAGAAATCATTAAAAACGAGTCGAAAATGCAATTACATTCAAGGGGACTATTGGTAAACCCTCAAAAGCATAACAATGGAGGTTTTTGCTTCTTATTTTTGGTTAAAGATGCAATTAGGAAGGTGACAACTTTTGTTTTCATTATTTTACTATGTTTATTTATTAAATTACTAATTCAACCTTAGTAATTAACCTTTGAAAACATCTATTTAGGGTCCATAAATGTCCACTCACTATAAATGATCTAAATATCACATAAGGACCTCCAATTTAAGTTTTCATAGCTATTAGACACCTCTAGCTATTAGAACACAACTTTTGCACTTTACGAGATTTAGTCCTTTTTATCGAATTAAGCATGCAAATGTTAAAATTTCTTAACGAAATTTTCATATGAGTCTATTAACATGCTGTAGACATTAAAATAATAATAAAATAAATATTTTGACTTCAAATTTGTAGTCCCAAAACCACTATTCTGATTTTATTGAATACAAGTTGTTACAACTCTCCCCCCTTAGAAATTTTCGTCCCCGAAAATCTTACCAGAAAAATAAGTTAGGGTACTATTTTCTCATAGCTTCCTTAGGTACCGTGGCATTGCCAAAGAACTTTCACTAAAGCTATGCTTTTATTTCTTAATTCTTTAATCTCTCAGGCCAAAATTCTGATCGGTTCTTTGTTATACAACATGTTCGACTGGATTTCAACTTCTGCCAGAGAAATTATATGTGAAGGATCTGATTGGTACCATCGTAACATGGATACATGAAATACATTATGGATCTTATCTAGTTCTGACGGTAAAGCTAGCTGATATGCCACTGGCCCTATCGTCTCGATAATCTCATACGGCCTGAAAATCGTGGACTCAAGTTTCCTTTATGACCAAATCAAAGAATTTTATTCCAGTGCGATACTTTCAGAAACACTCAGTCGCTGATTTGAAATTCAATATCTTTACGTTTCAAATCTGCATACGATTTCTGTCGATCTGAAGCTGTTCCAAACTGTTACGAATTACTTTCACTTTTTCTTCGGTCTTTCTGATCAAATCAACCCCGTGACCCTTTTTTTCACTAAGCTCGGTCTAGTACAATGGAGTTCAGTATTTACGACCATATAAAGCTTCATACGGTGCCATCTTTGTGCTTGACTGATAGCTATTATTATACGCGAATTCCACCAATGGTAAATATTTTTCCCAGTTACCTTCAAACTCTAAAACACAACAACGAAGCATATCTTCAAGAATTTGAAGCACTCCCTCAGACTGACCATCGATTTGAGGATGAAATGCAGTGCTAAAATGTAATCGTGTACCAAAAGCCTCTTGCAATTTTTTCCAAAATCGTGATGTAAACCACAAATCTATATTTGAAGCAATAGAGACCGGCACTCCGTGCAATCTGACAATCTCTGAAATGTACAATTCAACTAATCTGTCAAGTGAAAAGTTTGTACGTACCGGAATAAAATGTGCAGATTTCGTCAAACGATCAACAAGAATCCAGATAGCATCTTTCTTTTTCAGAGATAAGGATAATCTCGATATAAAATCCATCATAACTCTATCCCATTTCCACTCCAGTATCATTACTGGTTGCAATAGTCCCAAAGGCACTTGATGTTCGGCTTTAACCTTCTGACAAACCAAGCATCTCTACACAAATTCTGAATTGTCACATTCCATGCCTGACCACTAGTACATCTGTTTCGGATCACTGTACATCTTAGTACCCCCTGGATTAACAGACAAGCAACCATTGTGTGCTTCGTGTAAAATTTTCTGTATAAGCTCAGGAGTTTTCGATACATAAATTCTACCATGGAACAATAAGCAATCATCTGTTCCAATCTGAAACTCTAAATCATAAGTTAACTCACACTGTTCTCGTTTAGCTTTCAATTCATTATCATATTTCTAAGCTTCATAGATTTGCTGAAGAAACACCGGTTTAGCTTTTAACTCAGCTAAAATCGAGCCATCACTAGAAAAAGTCAAATGTGTGTTCATCTTTCTCAAAACGAACAAAGATTTTCTACTCAAAACATCTGCGACTACATTCGCTTTCCCCAAGTGATAATCGATTACTACTTTCAACAATTCGAGCCATCTTCATTGTCGCAAATTCAAATCTTTCTGAGACATCAAATACTTCAAACTCTTGTGATCAGTAAAAATATGACATTTTTCATCAAATAAATGGTGTCGCCAAATCTTCAATGCAAACACGATTGTAGCCAACTCCAAGTCATGTGTCGGATAATTCTTCTCTTGCGTCTTTAACTGTCTGAAAGCATACGCTATCACTTTGCCTTCTTGTATTAAAACACATCCTAAACCATTCAAGGACGCATCACTGAAAATCACAAACTCTTTACCCGGCTCAGGCTGGACTAAAACTGGTGCTTCAGTTAATAGTAATTTCAACTAATTAAAACTTTGTTGGCATTTCTCAGACGATTCAAACTTTACATCTTTCTACAATAACCGTGTTATTGGTGTAGCTATCATTGAGAAACCTTAACAAATCTCCGATAATAGCCCGCTAACCCTAAGAAACTTCTAACCTCAGAAATGTTTCTTGGTGGTTTCCAGTCAACAACCACTAAAATTTTGCTTGGATTTACTCTAATGCCTTCTGCCGAAACAATGTGTCCCAAAAATCCAAATTCTCGGAACCAAAGCTCGCATTTGTTAAATTTAGCAAATAGTTGTTTATCTCTCAAATTTTGTAACACCATCCTCAAATGCTCGGCATGTTCAGACTCATCTCGAGAGTAGATCAGAATATCATTAATGAATACAACGATGAATCTGTCTAAATATGGTCTGAAAATTCTATTCATCAAAACCATAAATACGGCAAGAGCATTAGTTAACCCAAATGGCATAACAACAAATTCATAATTCCCGTATCTGGTCCTGAATGCAATTTTTGGCACATCTGAATCTTTAACTTGTAACTGATAATAGCCAGATCGCAAATCAATCTTTAAAAATACTGTTGCTCCTTTCAACTGATCGAACAAATCATCAATTCTTAGTAAAGGATACTTATTCTTAATTATAACCTTGTTAAGCTAACGATTTTCGATACATAGTCTCATTGATCCATCATTTTTCTTTACAAACAAAACTGGTGCACCCTAGGGGAAGAAACTCGGTTGTCCAAAACCTCTATCCGTTAACTCTTGCAACTGAGCTTTCAACTCTTTAAACTCTGTCAGAGCCATTCATTACGGGGCTATCGATACCGGTGATGTTCCCTGTACTAACTCAATAGCAAACTCAACTTCTCTGATTGGTGGCAACCCAGGTAACTCTTCTGGAAACACATCTAGATAGTCACAAAACACTGGTATTGATTCAATCTTCAATTCAGACACCTTTGTATCAAGAACATAAGCAATATAAGCATCGCAACCTTTCCTCACATATTTCTAAGCTAGCATACCCGATATCACAACAGACAACCCACTCGAATCATCAGATTCAATACGAAGAATTTCACTATTCTGACATTTCAATTCAATAGTCTTTTGACTACAGTTTAAAACAGTATCATCTAGAATCAACCAATCCATACCCAAGATCGTATCGAATTTATCAAACGGTAAAAGCGTCAAATCGGCCAAAAAATAGTAACCTCGAGTCATCAAAGGACAATTCTTGTAACATCCCAAATTAGGGTCTAGTCAGAATAGTAGTTTTGAGACCACAAATTTGAAATGAAAATAATTATTTTATGATTATTTTGAGGTTTATGAAGTGTTTGCAAGATTGTGTGAAAAATTCATGAAGAAATTTTACGTGTAAGGTGTCCGGTTTGGTTTTTAAGACTAAGTTGAATAAGATGCAAAATAGGAGTTCTAGAAGCTTTAAGCATGAAATTTCCCATGGATTACTAATTAGCAGGTCTTAAATAGCAATTTAACCAATTTCTATATTTTGGGACAAAAATGGGCATGTATGGGTAAAATTTTAAAGAAAGGCCTTAAGGGCATTTTGGTTATTTTGTAAATAAATGAATTAAAAGGGAAAATAAAGCCAAAATGTATTAATCCTTTCCATGCTTGTGTCAAATTTGAAGAGTCACCATAGCTAGGGTTTCTTCAACTTTTCAAGCTTGAAGGTAAGTTAATCCTAGCCCCGTTTTTAATGTTCTTTGCATTTTTAAAATCCTTGAAACATGATTTAGCCATTTCTACCCTTTATTTGAACTAGGGTTTATGTTAAAAAATTTATCCATGTGTGTCATGTATGTATTTTGATGATTAATGGAGGAATAAGGAAGTTTGGTGTTAGATGAACACCTTTTTCTAAGTGATTTTTCATGAAAACAGCTAAAAAGACTTGTTTGTAAAACATGTAAAAATAGGTGTTAAAAATGTGATTTGATAAAAAATATGGGCTGTTATAAGAGGGAATATGAATCGGCTAGGCTTGGGTAACAAAGAAATTGGACCCATTTCATTTTACGAGCTTAGGGGCAAAAATGTAAATATGTAAAAGTTTATGGGCAAAATTGTAATTTTTCCAAAGTATGATTTATGCACTGATCTAAATAATATGATAATTAAATAAGTGAAATTTTCTATTATAGATCAAGAAAAACAGAGTCCGGGCCTAGACCGGGAGAAGACCAAGATCTTGGACTAAATTGAATCAATTATCCATATTTTGTACTGAGGTAAGTTTGTGTGCAATTGATACAACATTTTATTATGTATTTAACATTTTAGGTTGCATGAATTGTATATTTTTATTAGTGAATATTATTGATGTTGTCCGACAAGGATTTGAGGTGACAAAAGCCGGTTGAACCTTAAAAATATTTAGGGTATAAATATCTCGACATTTGGGTTGATGAGATCCCGTATAAGACCATATCTGGGATATGGCATCAACATCTGTATGTGTTATCATGTAAGACCATATCTAGGATATGGCATTGTTATGAAATTTCGTGTAAGACCACGTCTTGGACATGGCATCGAAATGAGATTTCATATAAGACCATATCTAGGATATGGCATCAATGTGAGATCCCATGTAAGACCACGTCTAGGACATGGCATTGGTATCTTATTGTGTGTATGAAAATCTCGAGTATCCTAATAGGATTGGTCAATGAAATGATGAGGTATGATCATGTTGAAAGGGTACAGGTATGTATGCCAAGCTCGTAGTTATTGAGATTAAGAGATGATAAAACTTCGGTAAGAAGTGAATGAATGAGTTATGATCATGAGTTTATTGTTCACTATGTAAATGACATGAGTTAAAGTATATCTATGATAATTGATGGCATTGTGATAGATTATACTAAGTTATGTGTATAATGATGCATGGTTAATGGTGTTAATATTTATATGCAAACTTACTAAGATTTATGCTTACTCCCTTTCTTTTCCATTTCCTTATAGTGTCACCAAGCTAGCTAGAGTACTGAAGAACGTCGGAGCTCGATTTACACTATCAACTTAATCTTTTGGGTATAGTGAATTTAAGTATTTTGAGTATGGCATGTATAGGGGCTTTTTGTTATATGTCATATTGATTTAGCCAAATGTGTTGGCTTATGATGATATTTGGTTCATTTTGTACAAGGCCATTTGATGTAGCTCATAATGAACATTGGGTTGTAAACAAATTCATTTATGCATGTATGTGCCAATGCCATTATGATATGGCTCATGATTATTGATGGTTGAATGATGATGGTAGTTTGGTGTATAAATAAGTTAGTAAGATAATGCATGCATGCAATCTAGGAAATGTTGCTTATTTGTATATGTGGGTGTTGGTAAAATTAGTTTTGCCATGATATGGAGTCTTAATCAAGTAAAATGTGATGATAAGTTGTCATGCATGAGCTATGTTTATGAAGGTTTACATACATGAAATTATGTTTTGTGAAGTGCCATTGAAGTTATGTTTGTGTGTGAGCAATTAAGGGTGGCAATTGGCTTGGAAAATAGACTCAATAATCGTCCACACGGGTAGACACATGGGCATGTGTCTAGGCCATGTGTGACACACAGTCTGCCACATGGGCGAGAGGTCCAGCCATGTGTCCCTTGCACCCTAATTAATGCAAAACAGAATGGTTAGTAGTAAACACACGTGCAGAGACACGGCCGTGTGTCTTAGCCATGTAAAGGACACGGCCTAGAGGCATGGGTCTGTGTCCAGGGTGTGTGAAGTTTGCACCTATTTTATGAAAAATTTCAAAAATTAAATTCGCCACACGGCCTAGCACACGAGCGTGTGACTTGGCCGTGTGACTCCCTTTGGTGCATGACCACATAAACAGAGAGTTACATGGGTTAGGGACATGGGTGTGTGTGACCACATGGCCAACCCACACAGGCGTGTCCCAAGTCATAGGGGCGTGTGACCCTGTTTTGATGAAAAATTTTCTAAGTGTTTTAGAAATCTTTAAAGTTCTTGGTTTAGTCCCGAACCACTTTTAATACATGTTTTGGGCCTTGTCGGATTGTTTTAAGGACGATATGTTTTTAAAATGAAAAGTTTTAAATTTGGATGGAAATTTATGTCTCGATTTTGTATGTTTGTTTACGTTTAGGTTCGGTAATGCCTCAAACCCTGTTCCGACATTAGATATGGGTAAGGGGTGTTATATTTAGTGGTATTAGGACTACAATTAGTCAGTTCTCAGACTATGTAGCATGTGTTAGAGTCTAGCTATACATGTCATACGTATATTATGATAGTTTGACAACTCTTAATGATTTTAAATTCTGTTTTGATATAGTAAATGGATCTCGATCGAGCTATGACAGATGACGTAGAAAGTAATGCACCGACTCCAGCTGAAGGGGTGATGCCAACTGATAACTGACCTTCCACGGTGAGCTAGGTAGGAGGAGAAGGGTCTCAGGAAGCTTTTCTCCACATGATGGATGCTTGGTACACGGAGTTCGTTTGAGCGAACCCGAATGCTCAACCCCCTCCACCCCCACCTATCCCCTAGCCTATCCCAGTGGTGCCCCGTGGTATGGATTTTATGAGACTGAATAGACCTTCGGTGGATAAAAATCAAAAGCAAGGAGTTGGAGAGTTCCAAGCTAGCATTGATGATGATCCAGAACGAGCAGAGTTTTGGCTCAAAAACACGATCTGGCTTATGAGGAATTGTCATGCACACCGAAAGAATGCATGAAGTGTGTTGTATCACAACTTAGAGATTCGACTTACAACTAGTGGAAGGCACTTGTCTCGATAGTACTGAGGGAGAGGGTAACATAAAAATTTTTCCAAGAGGAGTTTCGAAAAAAGTATATCAGTCAGAGATTCATGGATCAGAAAAGAAAATAGTTTCTTGAGTTGAAGAAAGGTAGAATGACCGTAACTGAATACGAGTGTGAGTTTGTGAGACTCAAAACATACGTTCGGGAATATGTGTCGACGAAGCCATTATGTGCAAGATGTTTGAGGACTAATTAAATGAATACATTCGAATGTTTGTTGGTATGCTTGAGCTGAAAGAGTTCATTGTACTCGTTGAAAGAGCTTACAAGGCTGAGGAATTGGCCAAAGAGAAGAGAAAGGTTGAATCTGAGGCTAAGGACTCAAGGAAAAGGCCTATGAGCAAGTCGTTTCAATCCACATCGAAGAAGTTGAGATATTTCTATTCTCGCTCCCTTGCTTCTGTTGGATTTCTGAACAGAAAAAGAGATAAGCAATATTCGGGTACTAGGTCCCAAACCACCTCGATTGCTAGTATTGGTAATGCTTGACCAAGTAGACTAGAATGTCCACAATGTGGTAAACGTCACCCCTGTGAGTGTTGAGGGAGTGACATGACCTATTTCAAGTGTGGTTCCTCAGACCACTTTATTAGAGAGTGCCCTGAGATGGCAAAAAAGGAGAGATGTCAAAGTGCAAGATCGGGTAACACTGCTAGTCGAGGTAGACTATAGAAAAATCTCGATAATGGAGTAAGCAGTAAGAGTGCCCCTAAAGAGTCTGCTAAGAGACCCGAGGGCAGAGCTCCTGCAAAGACGTATGCTATTCGCGCTCGTGAAGAGACTTCATCCTCAGATGTGATTACGGGTACATTTTTTATCTATGGTACTACTATTTTTTATCTATGGTTCTACTCATTATATGTGTGCATGAAATTGGTATCTAGCATGAATATGTCTGTTGAGTCTACAAAATTTATGATTAAAGTATCAAACCCATTAGGCAAACATGTTTTAGTTAATAAGGTATGCAAGGAAAGTCCCTTGATGATTAGAGGACACTTTTTGCCAGCTAACCTTATGCTTTTGCCGTTTGATGAGTTTGACATAATTCTTGGTATGGATTGGTTAACTTCTCATGATGTAGTAGTAAATTGTGGAAGAAAATTTATTGAACTAAAATGTGAAATGGTGATATTCTCTGGGTTGAATCAGATGAGTGAGATAGCTTGCCTATAGTGATTTACTCTATGACCACTCAAAAGTGTGTAAGGAAGGGTTATGAAACTTATCTTGCTTTTATGTTGAATACAAAACAGTTAGAGTTAAAGATTGGGTCAGTACCAGTGGTATGTGAGTATTCGAACGTGTTTCTGGAAGAATTGCCCGGATTGCCTACAATCAAGGAAGTTGAATTTGGTATTGAGTTAGTCCCTGGTACTACACCTATTTCGATTGCTCTACACAAAATGGCTCCGATCTAATTGAAGGAGTTAAAAACTCAGTTGCAAGAGTTGATAGATAAAGGTTTTGCGAGACCTAGTTTTTCCCCGTAGGGTGTACCAGTTTTATTTGTGAAAAGGAAAGTTGGTTCGATTAGGCTATGTATTGATCATCGACAACTCAACAAGGTGACTATAACGAATAAGTACCCCTTATCGAGGATTGATGATTCATTTGACCAATTGAAGGGAGCCATTGTGTTTTCTAAGATAGATTTGAGTCTAACTATTATTAGTTAAGAGTTAAGGACACGGACGTGCCGAAAACTACATTTTGGACGAGGTATGGTCACTATGAATTTTCGGTAATGCCTTTTGGTCTAACAAATGCTCCTGTGGTTTTCATGGATTTAATGAATCAAATTTTTTGACCTTCTTTGGATAAATTTGTTGTGGTTTTTATGGATGATATCCTGATTTATTCTTGTGATGAATCTGAACATGCCAATCATTTGAGGATTGTTTTGCAAACTTTGAGAGATAAGTAGTTGTATGCTAAGTTTAGCAAAGTGAGTTCTAGCTTAGAGAAGCCAGATTTTTAGGGCATATTGTGTCGGGTGATGGGATCCGAGTTGATCCGAGTAAGATTTTGGCTATTATTGATTGGAAATCGCCTAAGAACGTATCCGAAGTTAGAAGCTTTTTGGGCTTAGCCGGCTTTTACCAAAGGTTCGTTAAAGGATTTTCTATGATTGCCTCTCTGATGAAAAAATTGTTGCAAAATGATATCAAGTTCGAATGGTCAGAAAAGCTCCAACAGAGTTTTGAGAAATTAAAAGCATTGTTGACTGAGACTCTAGTATTAGTGCAACCCGAGCCGGGAAAAGAATTTGTGGTTTATAGTGATGCATCCTTAAATGGATTGGATTGTGTGCTTATGCAAGAAGGCAAGGTGATAGCCTATGCTTCAAGGCAATTGAAACCACACGAGAAAAATTATTCGACACATGATCTAAAGCTAGCTACCATTGTGTTTGCGTTAAAGATTTAGAGACACCACTTGTATGGTGAGAAGTGTTAGGTATTCACCAATCAAAGTCTAAAGCACTTGATGACTCAAAAAGATTTGAATTTATGGCAACAGAGGTGGTTAGAGTTGATAAAAGATTATGAGTTGGTGATTGACTATCACCTGGGTAAGGTGAACATGGTCACCGATGCCTTGAGTAGGAAAACCTTATTTGTTTTCAGAGCTATAAATACTCTGTTGACTGTGTCCAATGATGGTTCGATGTTAGCAGAGTTGAGAGCTAGACCGATGCTTCTCTAAGAGATCTGTAGAGCTCAAAAAGGTGACAGCGATTTGCAAACCAAGAGAGCTCAATGTGAGTCAGGTGTTAAATCAGACTTTCAAATTGGTTTTGATGGTTGTTTGATGTTCCAAGATAGGGTCTGTGTACCTAGAGATGACAAGCTTATTGGGAAAATTCTTCATGATGCACATAGTAGTCGTATGTCAATCCATTCGGATAGTACCAAGATGTATAATGACTTGAAGAGGTTGTATTGGTGGCCGGGTATGAAAAGAGACATCTCAGAGTTTGTTTCAAAATGCTTAATTTGTCAGCAAGTGAAAGCCGAGCACCAAGTACCTTCGGATTTACTTCAGCCTGTGATGGTTCCCGAGTGGAAATGAGACCAGATTGCTATGGATTTTGTGACTGGATTGCCATTATCACTGAGAAAGAAAGATGTTGTTTGGGTTGTAGTTGATCGATTAACAAAATCAGCTCACTTTATTTTGGTACATATCGATTACTCACTCGATAAGCTAGCCGAGTTGTATATTTATGAAATTGTGAGACTTCATGGAGTATCTTTGTCGATTATTTCAGATAGGGATCTGTGATTCACATCCCAATTTTGGAAAAAGCTACAAGAAGCTTTAGGTACAAAGTTGAATTTTAGTACCGCTTTCCATCCACAAACTGACGGTCAATCCAAAAGGGTAATTCAGATTCTTGAAGATATGTTATGGTGTTGTGTTCTTGAGTTCGAAGGTAGTTGGGAAAGGTATTTATCGTTGGTAGAATTTGCCTACAACAACAATTTTCAGTCGAGTTTGAAAATGGTGCCTTATGAGGCATTGTATGGGCGTAGGTGCTGAACGCCTTTGTATTGGACCGAACTTAGAGAGAATTAGATTCACGGAGTTGATTTAGTCAAAGAAGCCGAAGAAAAAGTAAAGGTAATACGTGATTTTTTGAAAGCCACTTCGGATAGATAGAAATCCTATGCAGATTTGAAAAGGAAAGAGATCGAGTTTCAGGTCGGTGATAAGGTATTTTTGAAAGTATCTCCATGGAAGAAAGTTCTCATATTTGGCCGGAAAGGCAAGTTGAGTCCACGCTTCATTAGACCGTATGAGATTACCGAAAGGATAGGGCCAGTAGCATATCGGTTGGCTTTGCTGCCTGAGTTGGAAAGAATCCATGATGTGTTTCATGTGTCAATGTTTCGCTGATATCGATCAGACCCTTTGCATGTGATTTCACCAACATAGGTGGAGATATGGCCGGATATGACTTATGGTGAGGAACCGGTTAAAATTTTATCTCGGGAGGTCAAACAATTAAGAAATAAAAGTATTGCCCTTGTAAAAGTGTTATAGCAATGACATAAGGTTGAAGAGGCCATATGGGAACCCGAGGAAACAATGAGAAGCCAATACCCAAATATTTTTATCGGTAAGATTTTCGAGGACGAAAATCCCTAAGGGGGAGAGTTGTAACATCCCGAATTAAGGTCTAGTCAGAATAGTGGTTCAAGACCTCAAATCTAAAATGAAAATAATTATTTTATGATTATTTTGAGGTTTATGAAGTGTTTGCATGATTGTGTGAAAAATTCATAAAGAAATTTTATGTGTAAGGTGTCCAATTTGGCTTTTAGGACTAAATTGAATAAAATGCAAAATAGGAGTTCTAGAAGCTTTAATCATGAAATTTTCCATGGATTATTAACTAGCAGGTCTTAAATAGCAATTTGACCAATTTCTATATTTTTGGACAAAAATGGGCATGCATGGGTAAAATTTTAAAGAAAGGCCTTAAGGGCGTTTTGGTAAATTTGTAAATAAATGAACTAAAAGGGAAAGTAAAGCCAAAATCTGTTCATCTTTTTCCATACTTGTGCTGAATTTGAAGAGTCACCATAGCTAGGGTTTCTTCGACTTTTCAAGCTTGAAGGTAAGTCAATCCTAGCCCCGTTTTTAATGTTCTTTGCATTTTTGAAATCCTTGAAGCATGATTTAGCCATTTATACCCTTTATTTGAACTAGGGTTTATGTTCAAAAATTTACCCATGTGTGTCACACATGTATTTTGGTGATTAATGGAGAAATATGGATGTCTGGTGTTAGATGAACATATTTTTCTAAGTGATTTTTCATGAAAACACCTAAAAGGACTTGTTTGTAAAACATGTAAAAATAGGTGTTAAAAATGTGATTTGATGAAAAATGTGGACTGTTATAAGAGGGAGTATGAATCGGCTAGGCTTGGGTAACAAAGAAATTGGACACATTTCATTTTACGAGCTTAGGGGGAAAATGTAAATATGTGAAAGTTTAGGGGCAAAATTATAATTTTACCAAAGTATGATTTATGGACAGATCTAAATAATGTGATAATTAAATAAGTGAAATTTTCTATTATAGATCAAGAAAAACGGAGTCCGGGCCAAGATCTTGGACTAAATCGAATTAATTGTCCATATTTTGTACCGAGGTAAGTTTGTGTGCAATTGATACAACATTTTATTATGTATTTAACATTTTAGATTTGATGAATTGTATATTTGTATTAGTGACTATTATTGATGTTGTCCGATAAGGATTTGAGGTGATGAAAATCGGTTGAACCCTAGGAATACTTAGGGTACAAATATCTAGACATTTGGGTTGATGAGATCCCGTATAAGACCATATCTGGGATATGGCATCGGCATCGGTATGTGTTATCATGTAAGACCATATATGGGATATGGCGTTGTTATGAGATTTCGTGTAAGACCACGTCTGAGACATGGCATCGAAATGAGATTTCATATAAGACCATATCTGGGATATGGCATCAATGTGAGATCCCATGTAAAACCACGTCTGGGATAGGGCATTGGTATCTTATTGTGTGTATGAAAATGCTGAGTATCCTAGTATTCCTAGTGGTTCAACGAGTAGTCTAAGGATTGGTCAATGAAATGATGAGGTATGATCATGTTGAATGGGTACAGGAATGTACGCCAAGCTCGTAGTTATTGAAATTAAGAGACGACAAAACTTTGGTAAGAAGTGAATGAATGAATTATGATCATGAGTTTATTGTTCACTATGTAAATGACATGAGTTAAAGTATATCTATGATACTTGATGGCATTGTGATAGACTATATTAAGTTATGTGTATAATGATGCATGGTTAATGTTGTTAATATTTACATGCAAACTTACTAAGCTTTATGCTTACTCCCTTTCTTTTCCATTTCCTTATAGTGTCGCCAAGCTAGCTAGGGGATCGAAGAACGTCAGAGCTCTATTCAGACTATCAACTTAATCTTTTGGGTATAGTGAATTTAAGTATTTTGAGTATGGCATGTATAGGAGCTTTTGTTATATGTCATATTGGTTTAGCCAAGTGTGTTGGCTTATGATGATATTTGATTCATTTTGTATAAGGCCATGTGATGTGGCTCATAATGAACATTAGGTTGTAAACCAATTCATTTATGCATGTATGTGCCAATGCCATTATGATATCGCTCATGGTTATTGATGGTTGATTGGTGATGGTAGTTTGACGTATGGATAAGTTAGTATGATAATGCATGCATGCAATCTAGGAAATATTGCTTATTTGTATATGTGGGTGTTGGTAAAATTAGTTTTTCCATGATATGGATTCTTAATCAAGTACAATGTGATGAGAAGTTGTCATGCACGAGCTATGTTTATGAAGGTTTATATACATGAAATTATGTCATGTGAAGTGCCATTGAAGTCATGTTTGTGTATGAGCGAGAGGTCTAGCCGTGTGTCCCTTGCACCCTAATTAATGCAAAACAGAATGGTTAGTAGTAAACACACGGGCAGAGACACGGCCGTGTGTCTTAGCCATGTAAAGGACACAGCCTAGAGGCATGGGGGTGTGTTCAGGGCATGTAAAGTATGCACCTATTTTATAAAAAAATTTGAAAATTAAATTTGCCACACGACCTAGCACACGGGCGTGTGACTTGGCTGTATGACTCTCTTTGGTGTATGACGTCATAAACAGAGAGTTACACGGGTTAAGGACATAGGCGTGTGTGACCACAAGGCCAACCCACATGGGTGTGTCCCAAGTCACACGGGCGTGTGACCCTATTTTGATGAAAATTTTTCTAAGTGTTTTAAAATTTTATAAAGTTCTCGGTTTAGTCTTGAACCACATTTAATACCTATTTTGGGCCTCGCAGGCTCGTTTTAGGGACAATATGTTTGTAAAATGAAAATTTTTAAATTTGGATGGAAATTTATGTCTCAGTTTTGTATGTTTGTTTACGTTTAAGTCCAGTAATGCCTCGAACCCTGTTCCAACGTTGGCTACGGGTAAAGGGTGTTACAATTCTTACAAACTTTATCAACTAGAACATACTGGCCTAAGAGGTTCGATACTTTAATAAAAAATTTAGTGCACTCAGCAGATAGACTCTTACTAGAAACTAAACTCGTACAAACATATGAATGGGTTAGTCCAGGATCAATTAAAGCAATTACATTAGTGTCATAAAGAGAAAAAGTACCTGTGATAACATCTGGTGCCAATGCATCCTCACGAGCACAAATAGCGTAAGCTCTGGCTGGCACTCGAGCCTCAGATCTCAAAGTAGAATCCTTTGTTGCACCTTTGCTACTATTCACATTTCTAGTATTTCAAGGTGGTCTCCTTCTGGCAACTATATTAGTCACCCTTGTAGTCTGAAATTTGTCTTTCTCAGATAACTTAGGACAATTACGAATAAAATGCTCTTGCGAGTGACATCTAAAATAAGCTTTTTTATTCATCCAACAATTTCCAAAATGCTGTCTTCCACATTGTTGACACTCAGGTTTGTTAACTTTGACGCTACCAATGCTTGATATTGAACTGACTTGAGCTTTTGGACTCGTGTGTTGCTTTCACGATCTCTGTTGGAATACCCCACTGAAGCAGTTGAACGGTTATAAGAATCCCTTCATTTCTTTGACGATGAATGATATGATTTACCCATTGACCTCTTTCTTGAATCTCTAGCCTCAGAATCGACTCTTCTCTTTTTTTTACTAAGCTCCTCGGCTTTGCAAGCTCTATCGACAAAAACAACAAATTCTTTCAGTTCCAAAATTCTAACTAAAAGCTTGATATCCTCATTCAACCCGTCTTCGAACCATTTACACATAATTTCTTCAATGGAGAACATTCTCGAGCATACTTACTCAGCCTCACGAATTCTCTTTCATACTCGGTTACAATCATACGACCCTGTTTCAACTCTAGAAATTCCTTGCGTTTTTTATCAAGAAATAGCTGACTTATGCGCTTTTTCCTGAACGCAGTCTGAAAGAATTCCTATGTGACCCGTTCTATTGGTACAATAGGTATCAAGGTATTCCACTACTAATAAGCTGAATCTCTCAGAGGAGACACTGTAACACCCTAGACCAGGCCTAGACATTACGACTGAATCTGATGTACCACTTCACCTAGCCCGAAAACCCGGTAAGCTCACGATGATAAATTGGTTGTCGTAAAAGCCTTTTAAGTTTTAAAGCCCGAGTATGCTTAGTGTTTCATGCCATTTAAAACGTGTACAGTTTTCAAGTTGTCTGTTACTAATGGAATTATAATTTATAGGTTTACTTTTAGAAAACATTGTTACTTTGAAAACCTGAAGTTCCTACTCTAGCAGTTTATAAATATTAAGCTATAGCCCATTAAAATTTAAAAATCTCCCAATGGCCTTATTACATAACAAATCCCAAAAATTAAAATTCATAAGTAAATAAACCATAATCAAGTCCTTTGTGTTTGTGTGGCCGCTTCCGAGTCCCTCACAGCTCCAAACCATCTAAGCTTAGGGGTTACCTGCACCGTAAAAAAAACGGGGTGAGCTTACGAAACTTACTGTGCAACCCCTTATTAGAGTAACAGCGAACAAACAGAATAGAGACAGCCTGGGCCTTAGCCCTATACGGTAGTAATGTAGTCTGACACACATATGCAACCCATCCCAATCCAACCATCACACCTCCTGTACCAACCATCACACCATGTGGGGATTAACTCGACCCACCCAGCCAGTACACCAGTATCGCAGCGAGGCTGCTAATAGTAATAAACGTGGCATAGCCACTAACGTTAGAATACATGACGAGGCCACTAAATCGATAAAACGTGGTAACGACACAAATATAGTACTCCCTCCGAATCAAAATCCTAACCCCAATGTAGAATGTCATAAACAATACGTGTATGCAGTGTCATACTCAAAACCAGTTATATCAATATCCTATGCCTACTAATTAACCCTCCACGGAGGTAATTACCCCTCAGGGTATTTCAGTCATTTAACCAGTTTTTAAGGTCTCGGTTTAGAAAACAACTCTTTAGAAGGTCTACGGTCCTCTCGAACGACTCAGTCAACCCATATGATCAAAATCGTGTAAATGGGCCCAAGGCCCAATACTTGGCCCAACAAGGCCCATGACGGCTCTAGTTCATGAAACGCACGCAACGGTCTTATAGCCTACCGCCCATAATGTGCGGCTTGGTTCACCCTACGAGGGATCGCACACTTGCAAGGCCTTAAAAGCTGAGGTTCTGGCTTTTTAGCTTTTGCCGATCCTCAACAGCCTTAGTGTAGGTACACTTGCATTCTTCTTTGACACAGCATAAGGTTGCGTGTACGACTACACACCTTGATTTACGAAAGTGACAGAATCCCCTATGAGTCCAAAGCCTACAATCAACCCAACATTCAGTTAGCCTCCACTACAACCAATCGCAACAACTACTCCTAACCCAACTCTTCTACTTACCTTGATTGAAAAGGAGGTGGCCAACTGTATCTAGATTAGCTAGGGTTGATCTCGAGTAGCTTGGCTCTTAACCAAATGTTGGAAGACCGGGTTCCGATGGCTCATGAACGTTCTGCGCCTTTCGTTCCTCAGTGATAACTGAACCCCGCGAGCATACACCATAGAAAAAGAAGTCACCACTTGACAAATACAGAGAACTAAGAGAAAGGGATATTCGGCTTAGAGAAGAAAATAATAATAAAAACAAGTCTAACAGTCACTACACGATACACTTACCACTAGCGGAGAGACATTGAATTCGTTCAATCAAACTAACATAGGAAGGATTCGACAGAGAGGAGAGATATTCAGCCAACACAGAAACAACCCAAAAGAGAGGAACCAGATGAATAAATGATATTCGACCAAAGTTCTAAGGAGAGAAGCACAATAGAAATGTGATGGTAAAGGAAAATAAAGGTGTGAGAGTAAGAAGAAGGAGAAGAGGATTTCGGCACAGTGTTGAGTGTAAATTAGGGTAGTGTTCAGTCAGGGACTTAGAAGAGAAAAATGAAGAATGTAAAAGGTTTTACCAATCGGCACAAAATGACACAAAAAATTTTAGCTTTTCCCGAAAGGCACACAACGAAGTCGGCAGAGGAGAATGATACCTAAAGTGACCAAAGAGAGCAAAAGAATAAAAGCAAAAGAAGAGTTAGGTCCGTACTCCCTACCCAAATGCCAAAAATACACTCCCCAAACCCTTTTAGCCGAATTTGCACCCTCACACACTCCCATACGGCTAGAAACTCCTTCCCATTTAAAATTCCATGAAAATCTCCAAGATGTTCTCCCCTTATTCCTCCATAACCACCTCCAAGACCCATTCAAACTCTCACCCAACAGAGTTTCAGTCCACTACTAACTCTTGCCGTCCCAAGCAGCAAAATTAACATCTTTTACCTTCTATGGGATTCGAACCCCGGTCTTCTCATCTGCCAAAACACGCCACAAGCCACCAAGCCACAAGGCTTTTTGTGATAACAAACAGACACAATTATTCATATAGCCTAGGTGCCAACAATCAGATTCTTTACAAGCGAAAAACAAAAATTTTGCAAAAGCCCGAGCTTGAACCTAGGCCTTCCCAGACACCCCCAAACACGCCCAAAACATCTAGCTACCACACCAAACATGCGATTTGTGCCTAACCCATCAAAATTACAAACCCTAAATTTCTAGGGCGTTACAACTCTACCCCCTTAAAGAAATTTCTGCCTCAAAATTTACCTGGTCAAAATAAATGAGGGTATTGATGTCGTATCATCTCTTCCGGTTCCTACGTGGCTTCCTCTGTGCCGTGATTGCGCTAAAGCACTTTGACCAGTGGAACAGACTTCTTTCTCAATACTTAACATCACATTCCAATATCTGTACTAGTTCCTCCTCAATAGTTAGATCAGGCCTAACTTCAATTTCCTCGACTTGCATGACGTGCGAGGGATCAGAACGGTATCGCCTAAGCATTGAAACGTGGAGCACGTCATGAATTCTTCCCAGCTCCAGAGGCAACTCAAGTTGATATGCAACCGGTCCTACACGCTTAAGTATATGGTAAGGCCCAATAAACCTAGGGTTCAGCTTGCCCTTCCGTCCGAACCTCAAAATTTTCTTCCACAGTGACACCTTCAGAAAAACATAATCCCCCACAGAGAACTCGATCTCTTTACGCTTTAAATCCGCATAGGACTTCTGCTATCAAATGCTTCTTTCAACCGATCTCGAATCAGCTTTACCTTGTCTTCTGTATTAGCAATTAGCTCTGGCCCTAGAACTCGCCGCTCACCCAGCTCAGTCCAACAGGTAGGAGTATGACACCTACGACCATATAATGCTTCGTACGGTGCCATTCGTATACTGGACTGGTAGCTGTTGTTATACGCAAATTCTGCCAATGGCAAATAATCCTCCCAACTGCCCCTGAAATCCAATACACAACTTCTTAACATGTCTTCCAATATCTAAATTACTCTCTTAGACTGTCCATCCGTCTGAGGATGAAATGCAGTACTAAAATCCAGCCGTGTACCCAAAGCCTCGTGTAACTTCTTCCAGAACCGAGATGTGAACCTAGGATCTCTGTCGGATATTATAGAAATCAGAACAGCATGCAGTCTCACAATCTCGGCCACATACAACTTGGCTAATTTCGGTAGTGAATAATCAGTACGGACTGGAATAAAATGGGCAGACTTAGTCAGTTGGTCTACAATCACCCAGACCGAATCTTTCTTAGAAGGCGTCAAGGGTAACCCACTCACGAAATCCATGGTTACCCTCTCCCACTTCCAAAGTGGAATTTTTACTTGCTGCAGTAATCCAGAATGCAATTGATGCTCAGCCTTAACCCGCTGGCACATCAAGCACTTACTCACATAATCGGTATAACTCACGAAGATCTCGGTATAACTTGTTCCCACCAGGATACATGGCATAAGGACTACCATGCGCCTCTCGCGGAATAGACTGCCTCAGATCAGAATCCTTTTGTACACACACTCTTCCACGGAAACATAACACCCCTTCCCCATTCAAACTAAAATCCGATGTCTCACCATTTTCCACCTGTTGAAAATGAGAAACTAGCGACTCATCCAACAACTGCTTCTCCTTAATTTGGTCAGTCCAAGTCGGTCTCAGTTGTAGTTCAGCTAATAAGCTACCATTATCGTGCAGGCTGAGACGAGCAAACATTGCTCTTAAATCAGAGACAACTCTACGACTCAGTGCGTCAGCTACGACATTCGCTTTGCCTGGGTGGTACTCAATTGAACAATCATAATCTTTAAGCAACTCAATCCACCTTCGTTGCCTAAGGTTCAACTCCTTTTGAGTAAGGAGATACTTGAGGCTCTTATGGTTTGTATAAATAATAGTTCTTTCCCCATACAAATAATGCCTCCAAATTTTTAGTGCAAACACCACCGCCGCCAACTCCAGATCATGAGTGGGATAAATCGCCTCATGAGGTTTAAGCTTCCGTGACGCATAAGCAACCACCTTTCCTTCTTACATTAACACACACCCCAATCCAATGTGTGATGCATCACTGAAAATCGTAAATTCCTTCCCAGACTCTGGTTGAACCAAAATAGGGGCCTCAGTTAGTACTTTCTTCAATTTCTCAAAACTCTCTTGCTGTTTATCAGACCAAATAAACGGCACCCCTTTTCGCAGTAACTTAGTCAAAGGTGCAGCTATCACTGAAAACCCTTCCACAAAACGTCTGTAATATCCGGCTAAACCCAGAAAACTTTGAATCTCAGATACAGTCTTTGGTGGTTTCCAACCCAATACAACTTCAATCTTTCGAGGATCAACCCTAATCCCCTTGGCAGACACCACGTGACCCATAAATGTTACCTCATGCAGCCACAACTCACACTTGCTGAATTTTGCGTACAACTGCTTCTGCCTCAGAATTTGAAGAACAACCCGCAAATGTTCATCATGCTCCTCCTCGGTTTTCGAATACACCAGAATATAGTCTATGAAAACTACCACAAACTGATCCAGATAGGGTTGAAATACTCGGTTCATCATGTCCATGAAAGCAGCTGGTGCATTCGTTAACCCAAACAGCATTACCAGGAACTCGTAGTGACCATAACGAGTCCTAAACGCTGTCTTATAAACATCAGCTTCCTTGACCTTTAGCTGGTGGTACCCAGATCGAAGATCTATTTTGGAGAACACTGCAGCTCCTCGCAATTGATCAAACAGATCATCTATCCTTAGTAAAGGGTACTTGTTCTTAACAGTCAACTTGTTCAGTTGACGATAGTCAACACACATGCGCATGGACCCATCCTTCTTCTTCACAAACAATATCGGTGCTCCCTATGGGGACACGCTTGGTCAAATAAATCCTCGGTCTAACAACTACTGAATTTGAGCCTTTAACTCCACTAGCTCCTTTGGTGCCATCCTGTATGGGGCGATAGACACTGGCGCTACTCCCGGTAGAAGCACAATTCTGAATTCGACCTCACGGTCTAGAGGCAAGCTAGGAAGCTCTTCTGGAAAGATATCCAAAAACTCCTTAACAGTTTTGACATCCTTAATAGAAAGACTTTTAGTCCCAGAATTGCTAACATATGCCAGATAAGCCTCACAACTCTTGCGAACCAGCTTCTCGGCTCTTAACACTGATATCACATTAGACAAATAATCTCTTCGCTCCCCAATAACCCCCACCTCCTTATCCTCTGAAGTCCTCAACACCAATCACTTAACAGCACAATCCAACTTCACACGATGCTTCACTAGCCAATCCATACCTAAAATAATATCAAATTCCCCGAATGGCAGTTCCATCAAATTTGCCAGAAAAACCTCCCCTTGAACCTCTAAGGGCACATCCTTGAATAGCTTAGTCACTCCAACCGATTATCCTAATGGACTCAACACCGTCATTTCACTAGTAGTGTTCTCAAACTGAATATCCAATGTTTCAGACACAGTGCACGTAACATACGAATACGTAGATCCAATATCAATTAAAGCAACGTATGGTAAGTTATAAATCAAGAACGTACCGGTTATGATGTCAGGGGCATCACCATCCTCTCGACGACGAGCAGCATAAACCAAGGTTGGTTGTCTCACCTCGATATTACCCGTGCCCCTACCCGAAGCTTCATGACCTCTTCTAAACCTATTTCTACCTCTAGCCTGTCCACGACCCCTCGGTGGCTGTTGACCCCGTCTCACAGGCTGCACATACCCTGGTCTTGTAGTCTGCAGCCGAGCCAGCACTTGAGTACAGTTCCTAACCTGGTGATCCATCGATCCACATCTAAAGCATGCCCCCGTTTGCTTCCAGCACTCTCCTTGGTGAACTCTCCCACAATCAGTGCAAGGCCGCGGTCTCACAGTAACAACAGGATCTCCAGCTCGGGCTGGCCCATTACACTTGGCCCTCTTAATAGGCCTACTTCCAAAACTCGAGGATCCGAAATCCCTTTTACCTCTGCCCCTTTCTTTCTCCCGATTCTGGCACTCAGAGCGCTTCACATCCTCAGCAATCTTCACTTTTTGAACTAGAGCAGCAAAGTCTCGCTCCCTCTATGGAGCTATCAAAATTCTTAATTCATCACGAAGGCCATCCTCAAACCGCACACAGCGTTCGTATTGCGTGGCCACCATCCCACGAGCATAACGACTCAGCCACAGAAATTCCTTCCTTTGGGCGTCCACATAACTTGCACCCACATATTTCCCTTGAAAGGACGTCTTGAAGAGATCCCATGTTAGACGGTCAGCTTGTGTACCTTCCCTCACAGTAAGCCACCATTGGTAAGCTTCATCTCGCAGTAATGACACAGCCCTTTTCAATTTCTGTTCCATAGTACAGTCAAGATCATCCATTATCTGCTCCGTAGCCTCTAACCAATATTCTGCCACATTTGGGGCTACACCAGAAACACCCCTAAAGATCTTCGCCCTATTAGATCGGAGTTGTTCAGAAATTGACCCCCGGACCACTGACCTTGTACTTGCTCCAGCAACCCTTTCAAGAACTCGCAGCATCGCCTGAGACAAGGCATCATCCCCAATTACTTGATCATGAATTCCAGTCTTAGTTACTGGTGAAGCTGGCGTCTCCCTAGCAGGTATGTGACCCGACGCTGAAGACCCAGCTCTAGCACCCCCTCGGCCTCTACCACGGTCTCGTGTACCCCTTCCACGAGTACCCTTAGTGCTCATATCGAGATATGCTTTATCTGAATTTAAAAATTTTATGCAATCAGTTTATAATTCCAATTGTTATTAAAAGATATTTTATGATAAACAATATTTGGAGTTTTATTTTCGTAGATCGTGAGTCCATCACCAATATCAGTCTTTTACAGTCTCAGTTTATTCTAACTAAAAGTCCCTGTATTGTGCTACCATCTATAACAGTTTCTTAGCATAATATTATAGTTTAAAGCAATAGATACTAGCAGAGAACTTACAGATTTGGTGCCGGAGACTCGGTGTGCCACACTTCCAGTAACAACATTTCAGAAACAAGTTCAGTTCCATTGATAAATTTTAAAACCAAATTTTTTTAAAAAATAACTCTTTGCAAGCCCCAATTTTCAGAAAAGAAAAAATAAAACAATTTTTCTGCCACCCATACCACAGTCGAGTTTTTTAAACTAGATCTGATACTACTAAATGTAACACACCAGACCAGGCCTAGACATTACGACTGAATCTGACGTGCCACATCACCTAGCCCGAAAACCCGGTAAGCTCACGATGATAAATTGGTTATCGTAAAAGCCTTTTAAGTTTTAAAGCCCGAGTATGCTTAGTGTTTCATGCCATTTAAAACGTGTACAGTTTTCAAGTTGTCTATTTCTAATATAATTATAATTTATAGGTTTACTTTTTGAAAACATTGTTACTTTGAAAACCCAAAGTTCCTACTCTAGCAGTTTATAAATATTAAGCCATAGCCCATTAAAATTTAAAAATCTCCCAATGGCCTTATTACATAACAAATCCCAAAAATTAAAATTCATAAGTAAATAAACCATAATCAAGTCCTTTGTGTTCGTGTGGCCGCTTCCGAATCCCTCGCAGCTCCAAACCATCTAAGCTTAGGGGTTACCTGCATCGTAAAAAAGAAGGGGTGAGTTTACGAAACTCAGTGTGCAACCCCTTATTAGAGTAACAGCCAACAAACAGAACAGAGACAGCCTGGGCCTTAGCCCTATACGGTAGTAATGTAGTCCGACACACATATGCAACCCATCCCAATCTAACCATCACACCTCCCGTACCAACCATCACACCATGCGGGGATTAACTTGACCCACCCAACCAACACACCAGTATCGTAGCGAGGCTGCTAGTAGTAATAAAAGTGGCATCGCCACTAACGTCAGAATACTTGACGAGGCCACTAAATCAATAAAACGTGGCAATGACACTAATATACTCCTTCCGAATCAAAATCCCAACCCCAATGCAGAATGTCATAAACAATACGTGTATGCAGTGTCATACTCAAAACCAGTTATATCAATATCCTATGCCTGCATACTCAAAACCAGTTATATCAATATCCTATGCCTGCTAATTAACCCTCCACGGGGGTAATTACCCGTCGAGGTATTTCAATCATTTAACCAGTTTTTAAGGTCTCAATTCAGAAAACAACTCTTTAGAAGGTCTACGTCGTCTCGAACGACTCAGTCAACCCATATGATCAAAACCGTGTAAATGGGCGCAAGGACCAATACTTGGCCCAACAAGGCCCATAACGGCTCTAGTTCATGAAATGGACGCAACGGTCTCATAGCCTACCGCCCATAATGTGCGGCTTGGTTCACCCTACGAGCGATCGTACACTCGTAAGGCCTTAAAAGCTAAGGTTCCAGCTTTTTAGCTTTTGCCGATCCTCAACAGCCTTAGTGTAGTTACACTTGCATTTTTCATTGACACAGCGTAAGGTTGGGTGTACGACTACACACCTTGATTTGCGAGAGTGACTGAATCCCCTATGAGTCCAAGGCCTACAATCAATCCAACATTCAGTTAGCCTCCACTACAACCAATCACAACAACTACTCTTAACCCAACTCTTCAACTTACCTTGATTGAAAAGGAGGTTGCCAACTGTATCTAGATTAGCTAGGGTTGATCTCGAGTAGCATGGCTCTTAACCAAATGTTGCAAGACCGGGTTTCGATGGCTCATGAACGTTCTGCACCCTTCGCTCCTCAGTGATAACTGAAGCCCGCGAACATACACCATAGAAAAAAAAGTCACCACTCGACAAATACAGAGAACTAAGAGAAAGGGATATTTGGTTTAGAGAAGAAAATAATAATAAAAACAAGACTAACAGTCACTACACGATACACTTACCACTAGCGGAGAGACACCGAATTCGCTCAATCAAACTAACATAGGAAGGATTCGACAGAGAGGAGAGATATTCGGCCAACACAGAAACAATCCAAAAGAGAGGAACCAGATGAATAAATGATATTCAGCCAAAGTTCTAAGGGTGGAAGCACAATAGAAATGTGATGGTAAAGAAAAATAAGGGTGTGAGAGTAAGAAGAAGGAGAAGAGGATTTCGACTCAGTGTTGAGTGTAAATTAGGGTAGTGTTCAGTCAGGGACTTAGAAGAGAAAAAGGAAGAATGTAAAAGGTTTTACCAATCATCACAAAATGACACAAAAAATTTCAGCTTTTCCCGAAAGGCACACAAAGAAGTCGACAGAGGAGAATGATACCCAAAGTGACCAAAGAGAGCAAAAGAATAAAAGCAAAAGAAGAGTTCGGTCCCTACTCCCTACCCAAATGCCGAAAACACACTTCCCAAATCCCTTAGCCGAATTTGCACCCTCACACACTCCCATACGGCTACAAACTCCTTCCCATTTAAAATTCCATGAAAATCTCTAAGATCTTCTCCCATTATCCCACCATAACCACCTCCAAGACCCATTCAAAATCTCACCCAACAGAGTTTCAGTCCACTACTAACTCTTGCCGTCCCAAGCAGCAAAATTAACATCTTTTACCTTCTATGGGATTTGAACCCCAGTCTTCTCATCTGCCAAAACACGCCACAAGCCACCAAGCCACAAGGTTTTTTGTGATAACAAATAGACACAATTATTCATAAAGCTTAGGTGCCAACAATCAGATTCTTTACAAGCGAAAAACAAAAATTTTGCAAAAGCCTGAGCTTGAACCTAGGCCTTCCCAGACACCCCCAAACACGCCCAAAACATCTAACCACCACACCAAACATGCGATTTGTGCCTAACCCATCAAAATTACAAACCCTAAATTTCTAAGGCGTTACAGACACTACATATTTAACATACTCAGATGGTGTACAAGACAACTCATCAAAAACTCGGATTGTATTCTCAAGCCAAAACTCAGCTCTCTTATGATCATCATCAGTTGTAGCTTTAAACTCTTCGGCCCTGTAGTTTCAAATTTTATCCACAGGTGTTTTGCTTGAATGTACGGGTTCCAGGACTTGAGAAACTATAGGAACCGATTGGGGAATAGTTGTGGGTAGAGGTTGTTGAGCAGTCGAATTCGTTCAACCAAACTCAGAAAACCACTCATTCATCATTTGGAAGAAGGCTTCCTTGGCCTCTCCTCCCTGACCCTCAGATACGGGTCTCGAACCAGATAATGCTGCTCCGTGAACAGAGGCTGGCACATTACTTTTTACATCGTCGGAGTCTGCTCGATTTGAATCCATTACTATATGAAAACATAATTTAAACCTGTCAAGAGATATCACACTATCACAAGTTAAATATGACATGTATAGCTAGACTTACACATGCTACATTAGTCCTAGAATCGACTAAACCACAGTTCTGATACCAGTAAATGTAACACTCCTAACACGTATTTGTTGCCAAAATAGGGTTATAGAGAATTACCAAACTTATCTTTTAAACAACCATACATTTCATATTCATTTCTCATATCCAAACAAAAGTCATTCAATTTCAGTCAGATAGTCCCTGACACGAGCCCTCAAGGCTTAAAACAAGCATTAGAAGTGGTTCGGGACTAAATCGAATACTTAAGAAATATTTTAGAAAAACATGGAAAATTTTCAAAGTGTAGAGGGCACATGCCCATGTGGACATTTTAAATGGGATCACATGGCTGTGCCCTAGCCCATGTTCGACCCCGTGTAACTCACTGACTTAGGTCACACAGCCAGACAACATTCCTGTATGCCAGGCCGTGTACCCTTCAAAGTGGCCTCACGCACCCGTGTGCCAAGCCGTGTGCTAGGCCATGTGAAAACTTGAGGGTATACTAATTTTTGTCACATGACCAAGCCACACGCCCGTGTGCTAGGCTGTGTAAAGCTATTGACTTGTTTTCTAAATAAGTATCGGGGGACACATGGCCGTGTGTCACACACGGCTGAGACACAAGCCCGTGTCTCTACCCGGGTGGACAAAAATATACCAAACAGCATACAACCATATCATCAATATACATTTAAACCAATCACAACCAAGTCTATATCATACAATTTTATTACCATCAATTCTATGTTCATAGGCATTACAAATGATCATTTTAAAACATGCCAAAATCACCTAAAAAAAAACCTACCTAAATGGTCAATTACATATATGCACTATCTTGCCTAAAACTTAGCATGTGAGTACATTCTCAATTTCAACCTTTTGCTACCTTAAATACCAATTCACAACGAGGCATTCACATAGCAATTATAAACCACATATCAAAGGGTCATTTACACTTTTTTACATATCAAAACATATACCATTGTCAAGCCACATCAATGGCTAAAACATAACAAACCATATAGGCTTCCATTAGCCAAATAACCTATACATGCCATATAACCAAAATACATAAAGTCCAAAAGTACCAAAATAAAAGTTCGATAGTGTGATGCAATTTCTGACAACTTCCAAAACGAGCGAGCTTCTGAATCACTATAAAACACGAAAAAGTAAACAAAGTAAGCAATTAAGCTTAGTAAGTTCATATAACCTAAAACTTAGCTTACCATTTAAACATATTTTAAGTAAATAAACATAGCTTAATGCAACTCAATTTAATCCATAAGTCTAACACATGTTCATCCACAAAGTTAGACATGAAATCACAATTCTCATATATTCAATTCTAACATGATTCACGTACATACTTGTACTCGTTCATATATAACTCATACACTCTCAGAACACAAATGTACCCGTTGAACCATTTGGAATAATATTAGATACTCGGATATCTCGCACATTAAGTGCCAATACATGACTTTTCTTATTCCACTTCTTTTTTTTCACTCGATCTAATTCTGAACATGGCTTTTCTTGATTTATATAATCAAATTTATTTTTTTAATTCATATTTTATTCAATTCAATCCAAATTCATAGTTTGGAAAAAATGCTATTTTTCCCCTAGACTTTTGACTTATTTGTAATTTAGTCCCTAGCTCATAAAAATGCAAATTCATGCAATTTAATCTACACCCATGCTAGTTGAATTCTATATAGACCCATAGCAGCCCATAGATTTCATTATTTCACACATTTACCACATAATTTTCACATTTTATCAATTTAATCCCTATTTAACATTTTCACTCAAAATCACTTACAAAAGTTGTTTATCTAACAACAAAGGTTCATTTTCTTCCATCAAACATCAAAACACGTACACATTCATCAATGGTACAACCCTAATACTTTAATAGTTTCACAAATTAGTCCTTGGGCTAGTTAAATTAAGCTACAATGATTCCAAAAACATAGAAATCATTAAAAATGAGTTGAAAATGCACTTACATGTAAAGGGACTATTGCTGAACCTTCAAAAGCATAACAATGGAGGTTTTTGCTTCTTATTTTCGATTGAAGATGCAATTAGGAAGATGTAAACTTGTTTTTCATTATTTTAGTAATTTATTTATTAAATTACTAATTTAACCTTAGTAATTAACCTTTGAAAACATCTATTTAGTGTCCATAAATGTCCACTCACTATAACAATGGTATAATTACCACATAAGGACCTCCACTTTAAGTTTCCATAGTTATTAGACACCTCTAGCTATTAGAACACAACTTTTGCACTTTACGCGATTTAGTCTTTTTTATCGAATTAAGCATGCAAAACGTTAAAATTTCTTAACGAAATTTTCATATGACTCTATTAACATGCTGTAGAAATTAAAATAATAATAAAATAAATATTTCAACTTTGAATTTGTGGTTTCTGAGTTTACTGAAAATAGGTTGTTACATGTAGGTTCCTTTGCATGCAAGTCAGTGAGTTACATGACCTAGCACAAGGCCTACCACACGGACGTGTAGGGCTATGTTGAGTGGTGACATGGCTGTGTAACCCTACTCAGAGAGTTACACAAGTGAGGACACAGGCTGGGACATGGCCGTGTGTCCCTAGTTTGAAGGTTACATGGCCTGAGACATGGGCGTGTGTCTCAGCCGTGTGAGGCACACGGCTTGGCCGCAAGGCCATCTGATCCCTATTTTTCAAAAATTGTAACTCTTTTATAAACTTTACAAATGATTTCAAATTACTCTCGAATTGTTTCTAAGGTGTTTCTAGGGCCTCGAGGGCTTAATTTAGGAATGATTTGTATGTGAATGATTTTTTTATAATATGTTTTCGATAATGTATGTTTTAATGTTTGTTTGTATAGTAATTCTTAATAACCCTAAACTAGTGACGAATACAGGTTAGGGGTGTTATAGCTGGGATTCTTTAAAGCTCTATTTTCAGAGATTGATTAGGATATTTTATAGGATTTTATGACATATTTATGGGATTTTAATGGATTGATTAGGATATTCTATATGATTTTATGGGATATTTTATGGTATTTTAAGGGATTGATTAGGATTTTATGGGATATTTTAAATTAAATCTTTATTTTGAACTATTTTTTAGAAGATCTTGGAGGGTATTTAATGAGGCTTTGGGCACGAAAAATAATGTACAAGACTGTCACGTTTTCTTCTGTTATCCTTTTTCTTTTCATGGATTGTTAACTTATTCATTCTAGTCAAGGGTTTTATCAAGGTTTTTGATTCATTGAATTGTGAGACTACTTTTCTTCATGCTTTTAGATCCTTGAATATTTTAATATCTCATGTTCTTCATATTATTAATGATTTGGGAAATGTATGAATGGTCACTCTTCAATTTGTCAATTAATATACAACCAATTAGGATATTCTCATCCGTAATTGTGGGAAGGTTTTAATCTTTGTGGTGAATAACATAGGTTATGAAGGTTAGAATCTAATTTAAATTATCAGCGCTGGTGTCAGATAGTTGGCTAGAATTGGGTCCCTCTAAATCATACGATTGTTGGTAAGTTAAATCATAAGAGCATCTCTGTAGGACTATTTATCAATAAGAAAAGTAATCATTTGAACATCTCTTTGATTACTAAGAAACTAAAGAGAGATTAGGCTATTAGAGCGTCTCGAGTAGCTATAACCAATTTATTCAAGAAGTTTAGAAAATTATTTTCAAAATCAATGACCAATCCATGAATTAAAAAACTGTGATGTCCCTTGGCTGGATATTTATCAATCCTTGAATTCTCCAAATTTTTACTATTTTGACTGCATTCTTTGTCATTAGTTTTTATTTCAAATTGAACTATAAAATCCCCCTCATTTTTATTTTCTTATTTACTTTCTAAGAATTAGTTGAATCTCACTTTGTAACACCCCTCACCCATATTCAACGCCGAAATAGTGTTACAGAGCATTACCAGACTTACAACACAATTACACAAACTTTTCACATATATAATATCATTTCATATATTCATCATTCAAACTCAATCAATTTGTCCCTAATACGAGCCTATGAGACCCTAAACATACTTTGGGAGTGGTTTGGGACTAAATTGATAACTTAAGAAACTTTCGTGAACTTGGAAAATTTTTCTCAAAACAAGGGACACACGCCCGTGTGGCTAGGCCGTGTGTTTCACACGGCCACGAGACACACCGTGTCATAGGCCGTGTGGATATTGGAAATGGGAGCACATGGCCGTGTCCCAGCTTGTGTCCTACCCCGTGTCCAAACAAGTGAGCTTAATGATTTGGGTCATACGGCCAACACAAATGCCCGTGTGGCTAGCTCGTGGCCCTAAAAATGGCCATATATGCACATGTGTCAGATCATGTGCTAGGTTGTGCCAAACCTGTAGGGTATATTGACTTATGCCACACGGCCATGTCACATGCCCGTGTGTGAGGCCATATGGAGCATACTGACTTGATTTCTAAAACCACACCAGGGGACACACAGTCGTGTACTTAACCGTGTGTCACACACGACTAAGACACATGCCCCTGTATACACGTTCACCTACACATATGGCACAAAAACAAAGCAAAATAGGCAATCCAAAACAACCAAATCAAGCCTAAATAATACCATTTCAATTCAAAACACATAAGTACCACAATATGTCATCTAAATTCATGACAATCCATGTAATCTCTAATCATCAAAATGATCACTACCAAAAATGCATTATTTGGCCTAACTTCACAAACATATCAATAACTACAATTCATCAATCTAATACTTATAATAACATATTATCATCAATCATCACACAACCATCAACTAATTCAATTCACAAAACATATTTATACACATATATACATGGTTCAATTATACCATATAAACCAAAGTAAGCCTTCACTCATGGCTATATATATACATACCTAAATATAAACCTTTACAAGACAATTCAATTGGCCAAAATCTTTTCTAAAACATAATTAACATAACTCAAAGTCCCTATAAATGCCAAATGACCCAAAACATAGTTTCAAAAGTACCAAAGTGTCAGTAGATAGTGTGATGAAGTCTCCAACGATCCTTGAGTCCGAGCTAGCTTTGAAATCACTATAAAACATGGAAAAGCAACAAAGTAAGCTAAATAGCTTAGTAAGATCGTATGTTAACAATAAGCAACAATCACTATTCATTAATCATTCAAATAGTAGAAAACAATATACAACAATTCTATTAAATTTCAAAGCTATCAAATGATCATTCACATAACTTACCAAAGAAATTATTACTTCTGTAGTTTCAATACTCAATTCATTACTAAACGTCCCTGTACCATCTCATACCAATCTCATACTCAACCACATCTTTCAGTTACCCATTGAACCATTCGAAATAGAAGTCAGATACTCAAGGGTCTCACACGATAAGTACCCATGGCCCGAAGTCAAATCAAGGTAACTTATCCGAAATCCTGATATCATGGTCAGAAGCCAAATTAGCTAATATGCATGGCTCGAAGCCAACTCAAAGTATACCTAATGACATGTTACTAGCATCCTAAACTATTCCTCAGGTTCAACCGGGATCCCAACTGTCGAATCATCTTTGAATCATTTCCAAACTCACTAGTAATAACATGATCACAATTCATGCTATATCAAAGCATATCAAATACATTTAAAATGAAATTATAACATACGAACTTACCTCGGATGTTAAAACAGTGAATCGAGTCGATTAGTTGATAACTTTATCTTTTCCCCGATCCAAATTTGTATTTATCCTTTCTTGATCTAAATATATTTAAAATTAACTTATTTAATCATCTGTTCATTCAATTTAGTCCAAAACACACTTTAAAACACATTTACACTTTTGCGCCTCATATTTCACATTTTTTCACAAATAGTCCTTATTACACAAAATCACAAATTAATGAAATTCACAATAAACCCATGCTATTCGAATTACCATAATGTCCCTAGCAACCTGTATTTTTCATTTATTTCACATTTTAACCACACATTTTTCATATTACACAAACTAGCCCCTGATTTGCATTTTCACTAAAAATCACTTAACAAAACTTGTTTAACTAACAACAAATATTCATAATCCATCATTAAACATCAAAAATCATACATATTCATCAATGGAAACTTTCAAAATCTTTAAGGTTTTTGCAAATTAGTCCTTGGGCTAGCTAGTACTAGATGCAACGATCACAAAAACATAGAAATCATTAAAAGAAGGGCAAAACACATACCTAATTGCTTGGATTTACTTGGCCGAATAAAGAACCTAGTTGCTTCTTTTTTTCTTCTTCAATTTCGGTTAGCAAAGATGATTATGAACACTATTTTATTTCTTTTGCTTTTATTTATCTTATGTTATTAACATTTTACTTAATTAACCTAACTTAATAAACATTAAAATCATATATTACATGTCCAATATTGTCCACTCACCATTTTAAAGGTTTAATTATCATTTAAGGACTCTTACATTAAGGTTATATAGCTATTAGATATCTTTAACTATTAGAACTTGACTTTTACTCTTTATGTCATTTAGTCCTTCTTAATAAATTGACCAATCAAACGATAAAATTTCTTAACGAAATTTTTACGTAATCACATTATCATGCTATAAACATTATAATAATAATAAAATAAATATTTTGACCTCTACAAAAGTTTGTTTTTCTTTCTTTTTGAGCATGATTTACTTTTTGGTGGTCTTGAAAGCCTACCAGATTTTGGCACCATTTTCAAGAAGTGGTTCTAATTCGGTTATTTTCTATTTACCTTATTACTTTTATGCCCCATTCTTTACATGTAGGTGAACTTGAATTTGATCCTAAAATTAAGAAAATTACACGACGGTTAAGGAAAGAGGCTATGGATCGCAAACAAATTTCTTCATCCTCAAACTCCTTTTTTGGAAGTTGAAGAAGAAGAAAAATTAGTCTATTCAAATAACGATTCTGAAAAAGAATAACTAATGGTCGAGTAAACTTTACGGCAATTGACTGCACTGGATGTCACGCTACAACCATTATGTATTGATTATCATGATCCAAAGGTGCTGTTTGAACTCAAGTTTAGGCTTATCCATTTACTCTTGACCTTCCATGGACTCAAGAATGAAAATCCTCACAAAAATTTGAAAGATTTCCACGTTTTTCGTTCAAGCATGAGACTGCAAGGCATCACTGAAGATCAAATCAAAATACGTGCCTTTTTGTTTTCATTAGCCAACCATGGAAAGGATTGGTTGGTCTATTTCCCTCTCAGATCAATCAACACATAAGGATACATGGTGAGGATTTTACTTGAGAAGTATTTTCCCATCTCAAGAGCCACAACATGCGGAGAGAGATTTGTGGCATCAAACAAAAAGGCACTGGGACACTACACAACTATTGGGAAAGATTTAAATAGATCTGTGCAAGTTTCCCTCAACATGTTATCTCCAAAAAACTTTTCATTCAATACTTGTATAAGGGGTTGTTACCTATGGAAAAGAAGATGATGGATGCAACAAGTGGTGGAGTAATTGTTAACAAACTTCTAAAGATGCTAGGGTGTTGATCAATTTCATGGCTGCTGATTCACAACAATTTGGCTCGCAACAAGACACCACGTTTAGAAGAGAGAATGAGGTAAGTATCTTTACTATTTAAATTCAAAATTCTTATCTTACCTCTATTGTGCAGCAAATATAGATAGATAACATACAACAGGTGAAAGCTTGTGGTATTTGCCCGAGCAATGGACACCCAACAGTTATGTGTCCCACACTTAAAAAGGATGCATTGGCCACTGCCAATATGGTTGGTAGATTTTATGACCTACCTCATAGAAAGAATGATCTTTACTCAAAATCCTTTAATCCGGGGAAAAATGATCACCCAAATTTTAGTTATGGGACAAAGCCATACAATCATCCATAAGCTCGACATAGACCGTCTTATTAGTCATCTCATCAACATTCATTTTTGAAGATAGGCATGTCCATTAAAGAAATAGTTCGTTCTCTTGCTACTAGCACGCAAAAATTCCAACAAGATACAAATGCAAGGATAAAAATTTTGGACAATCAAGTAAGTTAAATTGCCTCATCTCTTAGCCAATTGGAATATCAAGGTAAGCTACCTTCACAAACTATTGTAAATCCAAAGAAAAATGTAAATGTAATTACTTTGAGAAGTGGTAAAGAATTGTAGGAAATGAAATCGTGCAACCAAATCTTGAAGAAAAGAATTGAAAAAGAAGTGACACATCCAAATTCCTTCGACAAAGTGCCAAAGACGTTGATGACACCTCCTTCTTTTCCTAAAAAATTAGCCAAAACCAAGAAAGATGCACAAGAAAAGGAAATCTTTGAGACTTTCTACAAAGTTGAGGTAAACATCTCGAGGAGTTATGCACCAACTAGAAGAAACTCAATAATAATAAAAAAGGTAAGAATGGGAGAAAATGTATTTGTATTTCTCCAAAAGAAACTCCCTAGTAAATGCAATGATCTAAGTATGTTCACTATCCCATGTCGAGTTGGAAATATTAAAATTGAAATCACGATGTTGGATTTAGGTGCTTCTATTAATGATATGCCTCATTCTATTTATTATACTAATAGTATAGGTCCTTTAAAAGAATCTGGAGAAATTATCCAACTTGCTAATCAATCAAATGTGTATCTCGTTGAAGAAATTTGGACAAATCAGTGTAATAATTAACTGAATGATATTCTAGGATCTTTAGCTATATTAGTGCAATTAAAGGAATGATATTTTAGGATATTTAGCGGTATTAGTGGATGTATTGTTGGTAGTTTATCTATATAGGAAATCTTGATTAGTATAGATATAGAGGTGTATTTCTAGTAGAAGTTTTGGTTCGTATATATATATGTTTAAGGTCAATGAGAATAAGGGACATCTTTTTTATCCTAATATTTCAATTTTTTTCATAGTGCCAGAGCCATGACCTTCAAAGACGCAGGGATTACTATTTCTGATAAGAAAACTTCCAGTCCTTACATTTTGAGCCCTAACAAAAATCCAAGCAACATAATTACTCAGGTGCAGTTGAAAGAAGAAAACTATGAAGAGTGGGCACGGGCAGTGCAGCTTGGGTTGAAAGCCAAAAAGAAGTATGGTTTCATTGATGAAACCATGAAACAATCGACAAATGATTCACCAAAAATTGAAGATTGGTGGACAGCCAATTCCATGCTTGTTTCATGGGTATTTAGCACTATTAAATCCTCTTTACATTTAATTATTTTCCTAGTTATGGAAAATTAGGCTTTACCGGTATAACTAATAAGCTTTTTCTCAAGCAAAATAATGTCTTTAGCATAGTTTTTTTTCATTATTTTTAGATTTTCAGTTTATAAGTGAAAGTATCTTTGCCTATTTTGTGACCTGATTTGGCCAATAGTGCCATTTGGAAACCTAACATGTGATTGAGTGGTGTAGGGACATGTTGAAGGTCAAAAATGAGTGAGAACGACACAAAAGGAAAGGGTATCGCGATATCCACACCTTGGAGTTGCAACATCCCCAATAGTTTGGAAGAATGGAGCCACCCTTCAGTGGTATCATGATATCTATTTTAGATATCATGATATCCAGCTTTCAAAGGAGACCCCAAGGCTCGACACTACCCAAGGTGTCGCAATATTCACTTCTGGGTATCGCAACACCACCTTCGTTAGGGGGACAAACTTAGACAAAAAGGGTAGTCTTTGTCCACCTGGTTCACTAAGCACCTAAGGCCCATGTAGGGGCATTTTTGGCAACAAAAAACACTAGATGATAGCTTAAAATAGCCAAAATTGTATGAGGAGGAGACACACACACATTTGCTTAGTTTTAGGTTTATTTTTTTCTAGGGTTTCTCTTAGTTTTTCTGCACTTTTTCTAGGGTTTTCATTTTTTCTTGTTTTTCCTTAGTTTGGAGTTTATTTTTCTACATTTAATTCTTGTTCTTGATGTTTTTAATGTTAGTTAAGTTGGTTATAATTGTAGCTTAGGTTTATTTACACTTTCAGTCCCTGTACATTAGTTTCAAGACACTTTAAGTTTTAGTTTAATGTATTTTAGTTTCTTTTAATCTAAACCTATTAAATTTTGTTTCTTTAATGGTAATTTCTTTAGATTTTCTTGTTAAATGATTTTATTTTCATTTTATTTTAAGTTTTCTTGAATAAAAATCTCAACTTTAATATTTTTCTTAAGTTTTACTTTCATGGCTGTTTTGTTTTCCATTTCTATGTTCATCTCTTTTATTTTCAAAATGAGTAACTAAACTTTAATGGGGTTTGATTAATGGAGATGTGGATAAACTAATTTTTGTACTAAGGGCTAAATCAAAGTAAATTGGACTAAACCGAATAGACCTAAAAAATTAGGAAGTGACGCCCTTGAGGGAATATCTAGGCAAGTAAGACTGAAAGGTAATCTTGTTACGTGACCGCCTTTAGATGCACCAACGTCCAGAGTAGAAATCGTGCACAAAAGATGTGAAAAAGCGGTATCCACAAGTATTTGGGTCAGGTTGTAATATAGTTACAACAAAGTAGGTAAGTATTACGAGGATCGTACTAAAGGGAGGAAAGTACTAAATTAATTCTCATTTAAACATGAATATATCTAATTAATACTTTAATTGAATTATAGTACAAAAGATTAAAATAAGGGTTTTAATAAACTATACTAATAATAAGCAAGGACATAAAAGAAAATTAAAGAAATGAAAAGTAAGAAATCAAATAAGAAAATATGTACCAAATTTGGGCATGGTTATTAGCTTGCTTTGATAATCTTAATCAACTATCATCTGGGGTTTTCTTTTTTCAATCAAGTAGTCAATACCCCAATAGGATCTTCTGATACATCCATTGAAATACTAAGTCTGTAAGAACTACTTATCTTTCGACCTTACAATCCAAACCAGTTCAGTATTAAGGTGTTCACAGATAGGCCATACCAAATTTGGGTTAATTCCCACGTTGATGACTTCCTAGGGTTGTCAAGTCTAGGATTTAGGTTCTTCCTTTCCTGAACATCTGATCCGTTAAGAAATATGTACAAAACAATTAATTATTCATACCTCCACTCGCTAATCCCTCACAGGAGGATTAATTCCTCATGGATCTAGTAAATAATATAAACTTGAATGAAAGGATAAACATGAAGAACAATTTCAAGAGTAAAGTTTAGAAGAAGCCTAATTGTATTGAATTTAAGTGTAAAATCCTCACAGAGTTTGAGAATAATTCCAGAATCTGATTTCTTCCAAAAGTAAATAATAAGAACAGGAAGAAAATCTAAAACCTAAGAAAAGGGAAAAACTAAAGACTAGAATTTAACCCTAGGTCAGTTGACGTTCCAAGCTTAAAGTTGGATTGTTCGGACCAAAACACCCCTGGCTTGTATTAATTTCCTATACGGAGGCGACATCACAACACATCAGTTCCTATGTCACGACATTGAGGGTAGTATGCTTAGCTTTAGGGTGTCTTTAGGGGTATGTCTTGACATCCTCAGGCTGTGTAATGACATTGAAGGCAATCTTGGACTTTTCATTTTTGCTCTCTATGTTGCGACATCATATGCTTTGTGTTGCAACCTAACGACCAATATTGAGTTAATATGCCTTCTAATGATCTTCTGCACACTCAGAAAGTATATTAGCTCACTCGTAGCCCTTGTTCGGCCCCTAAGGTCAATAAAAGACTCAAAGTACACATTTTATTAAACTTAACTAAACTTACTGAAATGTAATTAAAATACAACTAAAATGTTTATGTTCAAGCTCCTAAAGTGCGAAAGCTAGTTTAATCTGCTACACCAAATTAAGATAGATCATTGCATACCCATTCATTAGTCCCAAATTGACTGGTGAGATCGAGAGATAAATTGGAGCTAAGTCGTCTAAGTTGGTAAATTTGAGATTGAAAGATAAAATGGAGGCACCTAGTAATTTAAACATTTTAAGTTGTCCAATAATCGGTGAATCACATTGAAATCAACCAACAAACCGTTAGTCATTTATTTGGTTAGACCCTTAGTTTTCTATTCTTTTTGATTTAGTCCCTAGATTAAAGTATTTAATTTTCTTGCAAAATTTCCTTGTTATGATTTTCTGTACTATAAATTCATATTATTAACTGCTTTTACTCTATCATGTATGCTAGTTATCACTCAATCGCCATCTCCTTTAGCTTTGATCCTTGAAATACTTCAGTGTTCCATTATAACACTATAAATATTACAATTAACTTGTATGCTTGTACTAAAATCAGGCTTTAAAAATTATTTTATACGTATATGTGTGATGCCAATTAAGCTAAATCTATCGACTAGGGTTCTCTGCGTGCCCCAGGGCGATGATGGGCAAACCTCACGCGATGTGAGTTTAGGAAAATCCATATCACAAACATGGAAATTCATGGGGTGCCTGGATGGTATTTCGATAGCCTTTATGGCTTACTCTGATTTGGCCTTTGTGGCATTTTGTTAGCCTTATCGCATATTCTAATTTGGCCTTTATGGTATTCTGATATGGCATTTGTGGCATCCTATTGGCCTTCGTGGTATTCTGCTAGCCTTTATGGCGTATTCTGTTTGGCCCTTGTGGTGTACTATGGTAAGCCTATGCTAAAGATATAATTTGTCTAAAGTTTTAATGTGAGAAATTCTATGACAAAATTGAATAAGTCTTAAAGGAAGTTTTTTGAAAAGAATTATGATTTAGTATGTTCAGAGAGGGTATCTAACATGGTTATTTATCAGTTTAATATATGGGCGTGTTCAATATAAGAGCCCGTCAGATAAGTTACCCAAGCTATTAAGATGGAAATTCTGAGCTATCTGATAACCATTATGCCTGTATAGTATCATGTCTTGTTCTAAACTCTGATGAATCATGAGTTGTTTATTATATTGGATGTCTTGTACCGTAACAAAGATGTGTATAATTCTTTTGAACAATCTGGAGGGTTCCTCTTTAGTATGAGTTTGTATTAAGTTCAATCGAGGTAAGGTCTAAATTTTGATATGATTTAGTAAGATTAGTATGGGTATCCACCAAAAGTACGAATAGTAAGTGATATCTGCTAATAATAGTGTTTGCGATTATCTATTTGAGAATAACTATTAAAAGTTATCTGAAGAGAAAAGAAAAAAAGGCAGTATCGACTGTCAAGACTTGGAGCCAGCCAAGTAGTTGGACAAAAGATGATGTGCAAGAATGATAAGTGGCATATAAGGATGAAATTATATAACTGACGATGTGATGGTATTCGACAAAAATAGATATAGGGAAATCCAAATATTCAAGATGAAGAATTTACCAAGAAAGGTTAAAAATGTATGTTGTGTCCAATCTCACTAAGTTCTTCTAAAATTATGAAATGATACATGTATATTTCAGGTGTTGCTGTTTATGTGAGTTCATTGGGAGGGACAAGCTAGGAGTGTGCCAGAGAAGTGGCGATTGAGGAAGACTATGCATACAATGGACCTATTGGACAAGTGGTGTAATGTAGTGTTACATCATATGAGTTTGTTTAATTAAACTTATGTAATAAATTATTATTGATATGATGTATTATGTTTAAATACATTTCCTTGTTTCTATAAAGATAATGATATATGGTGTATGTTAAGGAAAATGTCTTAAGTCAAATGTATACGAAGGTTGTAAAGAAATTTTATTAAGTGAAATGTGTAATATCACCTAAGATTCGAACCTAGTGAATCAGGGTGGGTTAAAGGCATCAGAAGTTGGTATCAGAGCCTAATTTAGTTAGTACTCTAGCAGTTATTTTGAGAAGAGCCTTGTATGCATAGTACGCCGAACCTAGCATAGTCTCTCAGGTATGTTAAACTATTGTTTGTATAAAACATGTTTGTTATATTTAAAACATTGTGATAAAAAAGATAATGAATGAGCAAAATGATAGTTTCATTAATAAAATAGCAAATATATTACATGAATGATAAAAAGGTAAGTACATGATTAAACAAAAGAAATACTTAATTATCTCATTCAGTAGGTTGGTCTATGGGCTCAATAGGTATGTCTTCTATTGGAGGACGATCTTCAAGATTTTGTTCTACATTTGTTGGGTCCTTTTCATTATATTTAGCTTCGCGCATTGTAGGAACTAAAAAGTCAATTGACTGTTTCCACTATCTCTGAAAGGTTTCCCATTCTTCGCCCTTAGAGTGGTAAACATTAAAGTTCAGTGGCTTAGTAGAGATGTCACTAGGACAGTTGAAATCCACTTGACTGAGATCAAGAGGACCTGTAACCACTTGGCTGTGTAGAGTCAGATTGGACCTCTATTTTGGCAAAGCTTCGTTATAGTTTTTTGTGGTGTCCTCTGGGAAATTTTTTGAAGTTTCTTCGCTGGAATGGCGTAGACCTTCTAGCTCTTCTTTATGATGTTCCTCCAGAGCTTTGAGTTTCTCCTCTAAAGTAGATTCTTTACCTTCAATTGATTGACCTCCTCTTTTAGTTGTTCACACTCAGTCTGTGCTTCTTTATGCTTTCCCTTCAAAACCTAACATTGGTATCAAATCTTCCAATCAAGTTGGTTGATTCTTGATAAACTTGGCGTAATGCAGCCGTAGAGCTCTCGCTAGTTTTCACATCCTCTTCTAAGTTTGCAATTTTAACATTGTACCAATCACTGGTGTCTTGGAGGGCCCAAATATTAAGTCCATGCTCTATAGATAAGGCTTGCGAAGCCTTTGCCAAGATGGATAGAGAAGATGAATCAGGATTGGATGAAAGATAAAAGGTAAAAGCCTCTTTGAACTATTGAGGCACTATATTTTGTTACTATTGGAAAATGGTACTTAGTGAGACAGAAGGTAGACCTGACTTCAATAGGTCACGTTAAGGGGAAATCCTTATGTTTTAATAGAAGGAACCTCGTGTGGTGGAATGTTGGGAGAAACAACTGGCTAAATTTGTAACAACCCGTTTTTAGTCAAATCAGAATAGTGGTTCTGAGACCACAAATATGAGGTCAATATATTTATTTTATTATTATTTTAATTGCTACAACATGATTTTATGATTGTGTGAAAATTTCGTTATGAAATTTTATCGTTTGAATGCTTAATTTGATAAAAAGGACTAAATCGCGTAAAATGTAAAAGTGGAGTTCTATTAGTTAAAGGTATCTAATAGCTATGGAATCTTAAATTAGAGGTTATTATGTTGTAAGTAAACCATGGTTAATGTGACTGGACAAAGATGGACATATTTTTATTTGATTTTAAAGGTTAATGCATAAGGTTAATTAGGTAATTTGATAAATACATTAAGTAAAACAAAAACAAATTAACAAAGGTATCATCTTTCTAAAGCTAGTGTTGACCGAATATTAGATAAGAAACTCCATTTTTATCACCTTGAAGTTTCGGCACTTGAGGTTCCTTGCATGGTATGATTTTTAACTCGATTTTTAATGATTTCTATGTTTTCGGAGTCATTGTAACTTAGTCTAGCAAGCCCAAGGACTAATTTGCAAAAATGTTAAAGGTTAAGGGTTTTGCCATTGATGAATGTATGTGTATTTTGATATTAGATGATATAAAATGTATGCTTGTTGTTAGATAAACAACATTTATAAAGTGATTTTTGACAAATTTGTCATTTAGGGATTTAATTGAGAAATGTTGAAATTTTATGGTTAAATTGTGAAATAAATGAAAAATATGGGCTGCTAGGGACTTAATTGAAATTCGGCTAGCATGGGTATAGGTTGAATTGCATGAATTTGTATTTTTATAAGATAATGACTAATTTGTAAAAAAAATGTTAAAATATTAGGGGTGAAAGTGTAAAGTTGCCTTAAAGTTATTTTGGACTAAATTGAATAGAATGATAATTAAATAATTTAATTTTGATTACATTTAGATCAGGAAAAGTGAAATTCAGATATAGATAGGGGAAAAACAAAATATCGGACTAATCAACTTATTTTGCCGTTTTTGCAATTGAGGTAAGTTCGTATGTTAATCACTATTATAATTGTGTTTTAAATGCTTTAATATTGAATATATTGTGTATACGACAATGAAGATATGTTTGACGATGATTCGGCAGTGAGAAATCCCAGTTGAACCTTAAGAATAGATTAGGATACGAATGACATGTCATTAGGAATTATGTGATTTGGGTGCTGGTCCGTTCATCTTACTGGTGGTTGAGTTATTCGGCATGTGTTGTGGATTCTCATCAGCTTGTGTGAGCAGCACAGTGTAGCGTTGTCATGGCCATCTACTAGTGTGAGCAAACCCGTTGATAGCTCAAGAGTAAGCATTATATGTGATATGAAATTGAGATAGCTTCAGCTATGTATTTGGCACTTATTATTTCATACAAGCTTACTAAGCTTTATAGCTTACATTGTTTATTTTTTCGTGTTTGATAGTGAAATCAAAGCTAGCTCGAATTTAGGAATAGTCGAAGATCTCATCACTTTATCAAGCTATCATTTGGTACTTTTGAATCTATGTTTTTTGGGATATATGGCATGAATAGGAGCTTTGGTCATTTTGGTATATGTTAGTAATGAATTTAGCCATTAGGATTGGCTTGTAAATGTTTAAGGTTTGGTTTTGTATATAGCCTTGATAGTTAGCTTATTTTGGTTGATTTGGTTATGTATATGTATATGCAAATGGCCTTTGTCTTGTGTTGATAATTGCTATGCAAATGATTGTGGTAAATGGTTGATATTTGAGAATTGGTATGCTTATGAGTTTAGACAAAATGATGCATAATTAGAAGTGTCCACATTGATGATTTGTAAAAGTGAGGTTTGGTATGAAATTGAATGACATATTATGGTATTTGTGTGCCTTGTATATGTTGGTACTGAAATGACATTAATTAAGCTTATTTGAGATTGGATGAATGCCTATTTATGTCATGTTTGGTGCCATTTGGTTTGGTGTAGGTGTATGCAAATTTGGGTGGCAAGATGGCTTGGTATATAGCCTATTTTTTGTCCACACAGGTAGAGACACAGGCGTGTGTCTCAATCATGTGTGATACACGATCCGGTGACACGGCTGTGTGTCCCCTGGTGTTGATTTAGAAATCAAGTCAGTATGCTCCACAAGGCCTAGCCCATGGGCATGTGACTTGACTGTGTGGCATAAGTCAGTATACCCTACAGGTTTGGCACGGCCTAGCACACGGCCTGGCACAAGGGCGTGTGAGGCCGTTTCGAAGGGCACATGGGCTGGTCACACGGGCGTGTGGTTGGTTGTGTGACCCAATTCAAAGATTTAAATGGGGTCAAACACGGATTGGGACATGGCCATGTGATCCCATTTCGAATGTCCATATGGCCTGTGACACGGGCGTGTCTTTGACCGTGTGTCTACACGGGCGTGTGTCCCTTGAATTTTGTAAAATTTTCTAAGTGTTCCAAATTTTTTTGAGTTATTGGTTTAGTCTCGAACCACTCCTAATGCATGTTTTGGGCCTCGTAGGCTCATATTAGGGACAATGTGAATGATGTTGAATGGCGATTACATGAAAATTGAAAATGTATGTGAAATGTATGTTTAATTGTATAATATGTTCGGTAATGCTCCGTAACCCTATTCCGGCATTGAATATAGGTAAGGGGTGTTACAGAGTTAGAGCTATGGCTTTTGTGAGACTTTCTATCAGTGGTGGATTGGATACATGAATGAGGGTGTTTTCAGGATGGACTTATTCTATTTGTAACACCCTATACTCGGCCCGGTCATTCGACTCGAGCTTTAAGGGGTTACATAATAAACTTTGAAAAAATTTCATAAAAGCTTTTAGTAAAGATCAAATAATTCAATATCAATAATTTCCATGCTAATTAATCAATTTAGAACCTAAATCGAGCTTACAAAACATTAAAAAATAACTAGGATCAAATCTGGGTTAAATTGAAACTTCTACACAAATTTAAGTAAACTGTGTAAACAGAGGTCACACGACCGTGTGGCCAAGCCATGTGAAAGAGACCAGCCTGTGTGGCTACTCCATATGCTCGTGTTCTCAGACTATGTACAATTTGAATTCAAGGTCACATGACTGTGTCGCTAGGTGGTGTAACTCTTTGAGACTGTCTGAACTACATTGTCATTTCATATGACCATGTGGGGCACATGGCCGTGTGGCAGATTGTGTCAGGTCGTGTATGCCTAAAAACACCTAAAAACCTATTTTTAGTGAAATCAGAATAGTGGTTTTGGGACCACAAATTCGATGAATAAATTATTAATTTAAATTCAATGGGATGTTGGTGAGGTCGCATTAAAATTTCATTAAGAAATTTTAATGTTTGCATGATTAATTAAGTGAAAAGGACTAAATCGTAAAAAGTGTAAAAGTAGAGTTCCATTAGTTAAAAGGGTCAAATGGCTATGGAACTTTAAAGTGAGTGGACTTAGATGGTAATTAAACCGTTTCTATAGTTAGTGAATATTCATGGAAATGTTTTATCGAAATGTTGAATGTTTTTAAAGGACAAAATGGTAAAATAATAAATAAAACATAAAACAAAAGAAAGAAAAAAGAAGTATCATCTTCATATAAAGAAGTATCATCTTCATATCATCTTCTTCAATAAAAAATACACTATTGAAGATAGGGTTAGGTTCGGCCAAGTATTCTTTAGTGCATGTAAGTGATTCTAAGCTCGTTTTTAATGATTTTTATGTTTTTAAGATCGTTTTAGCTTAACCTAGCTAACCCAGGGATCAATTTGTAAAACTATTAAAGATTGAAGGTTATGCCATGAATTCATTTGTATGATTCTTGATTTTTAATGATAGATTATGTGTCCTTGTTGATAAACAAACAAGTTTTGTAAAGTGATTTTTTATGAAAATTGCATTTAGGGAGTTGTTTGTTAAAATAGTAAAAGTTGATGTTAAACTTATGATAATTGGTATGGGTTGGTTTAAGTCCCTAGAGAATTCAATTAGCTTTAGAGGAGGATTAGAATGCTTAAAGTTCAATTTATGAGCTTAAGGACGAAATTGTGAAAAAGTTGAAATGTTAGGGGTAAAATTGTAATTTTGTATAAATATAAAATGTGGACTAAATTGAATGCTAGAGGTATTAGATGGATTGAATATTTTTATTTAGATTAATATAGACCATGTACAGATTTAGATCGGGGAAAAGCTAAACCCTCGGATTAGTTGTACTTCGTTTCTACGCCCTAGTTGTTAAGGTAAGCTCGTATGAATAGTTATCATCTTAATGCTATTTCAAATAGTATGTTAATATGTTATTTATCATGTAAATTGATCGATATATAAATAAATCAAATGCCATGATGGTTATTAAGTCCCGATTGAACCTTAGGAAATCGTAGGATACAAATGACATGTTATTAGGGATTTCATGTTTCTGGTGCTGGTCTTGAATGTCCTACCGATGGTTAAGGTCCTGCATTTGTTGCAGATACTCCACAGCCCATGTGAGTAGCATCGTGTAGCTTACATTCTGACCCACAGCCCGTATGAGCAGGCCTATTTTACAGCTCGTGTGAGCATTGATGTATAGGATAGGTTACAATTATATGTTTAAGCACACTTCGTGTGAGCCTTCCCGAGTATCTAATGATATTCTAGTTGGTTCAACAGGAAAGGAAAGGGATTGAAATGGTAAGTTCCCAAATGGTATTATGCATATGTTCATGGAAAGGATGAATGATCCAAATGATGTACTAGCATTTGGAAATGTCTTATCATGTGGATAATCCAAATGAGTTATGTATAAATGCACTAATTTGTGTATTGATGATGATGTTTAGGCTTGTGCTAATATTGTGGTTTGAGATATATTATGCTTATACTTATTGTAATGTAAATGAAATGGTAAGTTATGTTTCATTTTATACGAACTTATTAAACATTATGTGCTTACGTAGTTTCTTTAAATATTTTATAGATTATTGGAAGCTTGACCGGTTTGAAAGCTCGTCGGAGATCTATAATGCTATCCAGCATAAATATAGGTAGTTTTTGAATGTTTTGGCCAAGGTTATAATGGCATGTATAGGTTTAATTGTAATGTCATTGTGATGAATGTTTAGTTGGTGGATTAGCTTGTAAAAGTTGTAAACGTTATCTTGGTTTGTTACCCTTGATGCCTTGATGGTTTGTGTCATTGTGCTATCTCATTTTGCATGTATTAGAATGGTTCATGTAATATGTTTTGAGGTAGCTTGAATATGGTAAAGTTATGGCATGTTTTGAAAGGCATTGAACTAGTAGTTGATGAATGAAAAGTGGTAAAATATACATGTTTAGGTAAGTTTTGATGATTGTATTTGAGGTGCCTTGAATGGCATATTGGTTAGTTGATTTTAAGACTCTTTAATTGGTCATTATATGTATGTTTTGATAGAGTTTTGATGCCTTGATTATGTGTACAAAAGGCCTAAAGGTTTATGCATGATTTTGTGTTGGCAATGGCTTGATTTTGGGCAAATTTATGTCCACATGGCCTGAGACACGGGCTGGCCTAAGACACGGGCTTGTGTTTCCTATAGGTTCCATTGCATGCAAGTCAGTGTGTAACACCCCTTACCCGTATCTGATGTCGAGACAGGGTTCGAGGCATTACCGGGCTAAAACATTAACATTCACACAAAACCGACCATAAAATTTCGTTCAAATTTAAAACTTTTCAATTTCATGCAAATTGTCCCTTATAAGGGCTTACGAGGCCCAAAACATACATTGAAGGTGATTCGAGATTAACCGAGGACTTTAGAAAACTTTAGGGCAACTTAGCAAAATTTTCCTACTTTGGGAGTCACATGCCCGTGTGGGTAGGCTATGCTATTACACATGCCCGTGTGGCTTGGGACATGCCCGTGTCCTCAGCCCGTGTAACTCTCTGACTATGACGCCATCATACAATTAGGGTCACATGGCTAAGTCACACGTTCGTGTGCTTAGGCCGTGTGGCGAATTAAATTCTCAAAATTAAGTGCAGACTTCACATGGTCTGGGCATGCCCATGTCCTAAGGCCGTGTCTGTCACACAGCTGAGACACATGGCCGTGTCTCTTCCCATGTGTTTACTACTAGGCATTCTATTTGCAATAATTAGGGTACAAGGGACACACGGTCTAACCACACGCCCCTGGGGCAGACCCTGTGTCACACACGGCCTAGACACACGCCCATTTGTCTACCCGTGTGGACAAATTTGAGGCTATTTTACAAGCCATTGGTCACCCTTAAATGCTCATTTACTCATTCATCTAAGATAACATGCAACCTAGTACATTTAGTCACTTAAAGACTCACAATTGTGATTATGTCATGCCTTTGTAATGACAACATGTCGCTTATCCAAAACATCATACTTTCATAAGGCATTCCACACTAATTTCATATTCATTCATTATGCTAAACCTACTTTTAATTTACCCAATTATACCATAGATTGAGCATTAGTAACCATGATTTATTCACTTAGCACATGTGCCATTCATCACACATCTCATCCAAAAACAAACACATCAAACATAAAAACATTGCATGCATGTATAATTGATTAGGGTTACAACCCAAATGATCAACATGGACCATATCACATGGCCATATACAAAATAAATCAAATATTTCTATAAGCCAACACATTTGACTAGACCAATATGACATATAACAAAAAGACCAAGCCCCTATACATGCCATACTCAAAATATTAAGACTATCTATACCCCAAATGTCCAGTTGATAGTGTGATCGAGCATCCGACTTTCTTTGATCCCCGAGTTGTCTTTGCGATACTATAAGAAAATGGGAAAAGAGAGGAGAGTAAGCATGAAGCTTAGTAAGTTCACATGCAAATAAATACAAACAATAATCATAGATATGTATATATATATAAACATTAGTGACATAACATAGACTTACATATGTGTTATTCTGAACTCATAGGTATAACTGAAATTTGTAAACATAACTTACACATTTTCAATCTTACTAAAAATTCATCACATATTGAACTCATACATGTGAGTTTATCGTACATACCTATACCAGTTCAAATCACAATGTCATATTTCCTCTTCATTGATTTACTTGTCAATTGACTCACAAGTTTACCTGTTGAACACTCGAAATATTATCGAATACACAAAAGACTTGCACATAGTGCTTCAAATGTAGCCACATGCTACCTCATATCACAATCACATATTTCTCGCTCACGAGCTAATCACGGGCCTACTCACACAAGTTGATAGTAAGGACGTAACTACTCGAGCTGCTCACACAAGCTGACAGGTACCCGCAACACATGCCGGGCTACCCAGCCACTGGTAGGACGTACAAGACCAATACCCAGATTCACATATCACATTTAAACATATGTTTATGAGCTCATATCCATATAGTTCCTAGTGACATGTCACATTGTATCCTAAATTATTCCTAAGGTTCAAACAAGGTTTTCTCGATATCTCATGTTCGTCGAATTCATTCACAATCTCGTGCTCATAGATTACTACATCATTCACACACATGACATAATAAGTAATCATATAAACTCATACATTAACAAAATATTAAAAACATGATATATCATTGTAACATTTACACATGAACTTACCTCGATACAAAATGATGGTAATCGAGCCTAATCGTTGTGTACTTTATTCTTCCTTCGATCAAGACCCGTATCACGTTTTTCTTGATCTAAAATGCCAAATTTAACTTGTTTATTAATCTTATTATTCAAATCAATCCATAATTCATTCTTTGGTAAAATTACCTCTTAACCCTTAACTTTTCACTTATTTACAATTTAGTCCCTAGGCTCGTACAATGAAATGTACGCATTTTCTTTGTTACCCAAGCCTAGCTGAACCTATACCATGCTCATTTTAGCCCACATTTTCATTTATTTCACATTTTTACTACCCACTTTTGCACTTTTACAAACAAGTCCCCTTTTTAGGTGTTTTCACTAAAAACCACCTAGTAAAAGATGTTTATCATGAATCAAACATTCATATTCCTCCATTAATCAAAAAAATACATGCATGTTACACATGGGTCAAATTTCACACATGAACCCTAGCTCAAAATATAGCTAGAAATGGGTAGATCATGCTTCAAAGACTTCGAAAATACAAAGAACATTAAAAACGGGGCTAGGGAGAACTTACAATAAAGCTTGAAAATGTTGAACAAAACCCTAGCTATGGCTATTGAGAAATTTGGCTAGCACATGGAGAATATGGGCACATTTTTGCTTTGATTTTCCCTTTTTATTCTTTTAATTACCAAATGACCAAAATGCCCTTAGGGTCTTTCTTTCAAATTTTCCTATGCATGTCCATTTTTGTCCAAAATTATAGAAATTGATCAAATTGATATTTAGGGCCTCTAATTCATAATCTAAAGCAATTTCATGCTTAAAGCTTCTAGAATGCAAGTTTTGCATCTTATTCAATTTGGTCCCTAAAATTCAATTGGACATTTTATGCATAGAATTTCTTCATGAAACTTTCACACAAGAATGCAATCATATCATAGACCTCATGAGAATCATAAAATAATTATTTCTATTTCAAATTTGTGGTTTCAAAATCACTATTCTAACTAGGCCCTAATTCGGGATGTTACACAGTGAGCTACACGACCTAGCACACGGCCTGGCACACGGGCGTATGGGGCTATTTCGAGAGTTACACGGCCTGGCACACAGGCGTGTGACACGACCGTGTGATCCTACTCAGAGAGTTACACAGGTGAGGACATGGGCTGAGACACGACCATGTGTCTTTAGTTGGAAGGTTACACGGCCTGAGACCCGAGCATGTGTCTCAGCCATGTGAGGCAGACGGACTGGTCACACGACCGTGTGACCCCTGTATTCCAAAATTTTTAAATTTTTCATAAACTTTCCAAATTATTTAAATTTGGTCTCGAATCAATTCTAAGGTATTTTTAGGGCCTTGAGGGATCAATTTAGGGATGATATGTATGTGAATGATTTTTTTTATAATATGTTTTTGATAATGTATGAAAAGTATGTTTTAATGTCCTATTTATACGGTAATGCTCCATAACCCTAATCCAACAACGGATACGGGTTAGGGGTGTTACACCTTCAAACACAAGCCTTGTTAGTTAAAGTTTCTTTGGATCCAAGCCATTCATTAACCAACATCCAAACCTATTCAAAATGTGCAAAACATGATAAATTATACCAATTCACAAACAACCTAAGTGCCTAACCAATATGCCCTCATTGACACCATAATTTAAACATAAACAATAATCAATGAAACCAAAGCCATATCCAACATGTTAATCTCATTCAAACATCAATTAATTACCAAATAACATATACCACAATGATCTGCCATAATTCGGTGTAGCAGATTAAACTAGTTTTCTCACTTTAGGAGTTTAAACATAAGCATTTTAGTTAAGTTTTGATTACGTTTTTCTCAAGTTTAGTTAAATTCGGTAAAGTGTGTAATTTGAGTCTTTTATTGACCTTAAGGGTCGAATGAGGCCTAAGTGTAACACCCCTAACCCGTCTCCAGATTATGGTTACAGAGCATTACTGTACAATAGAGAACCTTTAACATCAAATGTAGTGAAGAACATGCAATTTACCTCTCAACATTTGATAACATATTTTAACTATGGAAAAAATTACAATTTGGGCCTTAAATCAAGCCTTCTGGGTCTTAAAAATAATTTTGAAACAAACAGAGATCAATTTGAAATAAAATAGAGAATTTAGGAAAAACATGAAACTTTTGAAATAGGGGTCACATGGCCGTGTGACTTAGTCCCGACCATGTGAGTATTCGAAGTAGGGACACACGGCTGTGTCTTAGTCTATGTGTCCTCCCATGTGTGAATTTGAAATAGTGCCACACAGTCGTGTCCCAGGCCTTATGTTGGCATGTGTCGCCAGGCCGTGTAACTCTCTAAAGCCGTGTTGTTAAAGTTGCACTTAAAATTTTAAAGACAAACGATCGTGTGGGTTTGTCGTGTGTGGACCACACAGCTGTGTGGGTTGGCCGTGTATGGCACACGACCGTGTGACAGCCTGTGTCCCAGGCCATGTGCTTTATAATTAGCCCCTAAAATAAGTCATTTCAAAGTAAAACCTTTTCCAACAGACTACTCCATTTGTACATATATTGAATGGACCTAAACACACTTAAAACATTAAAAAACATACCAATTAAATCAACCTAAATCTTCTAACCAATATGACCTTCAAAGGCACCTCGTTTCATGCCAAAACAAGATCAATCAAACACAAAGCTATAATGCCACGTCTCAATCATATAACATAGGTATAAAAGCTACCTAATGTCAACCATTTATAACCCAGTAAACCAAAATAACCATTTTCTTAAAGTTTTTAACATATACAAGCCAACTAAACCATATATACATATAACAATTTACAAAAGTAACCAAAAACACGTCAAAAGTATAAATGAAAACCCTATACATGTCATTTATAACCATAGTTCAAATTACACCATAGTGTTGTGGGTTGAAACGTTAGCTACACGATACTCCTTACACAAGCTATGGAGAATCCATAACAAATGCAAGACCTCAGCCATCGGTAGGACATTCAAGACCAGCGCCCAAAACCATATAACCCTAATGACATGTCATTTGTATCCTAAGAATTCGTAAGGTTCAAATAAGATTTTTTAACCATCAATTATTCGAAAGGTTGTGATATTTCTGAGTCAAATTATATTTAACATATTATAACAAATATTCTAATCAAATCAAACTATAATTAATAAGATTATAATTCATACTAACTTTTCTAAAATACCATGATTGTTTTAGCTAAGTCGAAACTAATCAAAGATTTTTGCTTTTCCTCAATTGAAGTTCGATTGATTCTTTTCTTGATCTAAAAAATAATTTAATTTAATTATGTAATTCAAATAACTTCAAATATTCAATTCAACCCATAATTCATATTAAGATAAAATTACGAAATTACCCCTAATATTTTAACTTTTATACAAGTTAGTCACTAAGACTACAACTTGCAAATGAACCATTTTCTTATCCAATAAATGCTAACTGATTTTTCCTTTTAACTATATCAACCCACAATTTTCCTCATTTCACAAATTACACATGAAATTTACCATTTTAACTAACAAACCCATAAACCATAAATTCACTAAAAATCATTTCACAAAATATGTTCATTTAAAAACTACCTTTAATTATATATCAAATAACCTCACAAACTCATCAATTTTATTCATGGAATATTCCTTAACCTTTAATAGTTTTGAAAATTAACCCCCAAGCTAAGTAATTTTGTAATAGGTCATTTTTCGGTGGTGTCAGAAACAGTGGTTTTAGGGTTACAAATCCGACGAGTAAGTTCGTAAATGTTATTTTTTAATATTTATGAGTCAAATAGAGTATTAAAATAAATTTTAAATTTCCAATTTATGCTGTTTGACTATTAAGGTTGCACGGGTCGCCCGAGATGACTGTTTGACTATTATAATCAAAGATTATAATTCATACTAACTTTCTTAAAATACCATTTTCACTGTTTGACTATTAAGGTTGCACGGGTCGTCCAAGATGATTGTGGACCTACTATTGGGTCGGTAAGTATACCTAGACACCAATTTGATAAATAAATGTCATGCCTCTATAAGGTAAAATGATTTTTATGCCCTCATGAGATGTATGACTGTAATCGAGCATGCCATTATATATATTGCATACATGTATGATATGTTGCATGGGGATGGGTTTATTATGATTGGAGGAAGTGTACTGTACTGGCCGCTCTACTACAAATACTATTTAATGCTGCAACCGGTGCTATTTTTGAGTGTAGGGATGGGTGGGTTGATTTTATCCCCACATGGAGTGTAGGGATGGACAGAGTGGAGTGTATAGGCTGGTTGGGTAGGATTTCTGATTGCATATCTATACTGTTACTGTCAGTGAAATGGGCTAAAGCCCACTGATATTGATACTGATACTGTAATGGGCTAAGGCCCTAACTGAAAGTGAACTGTTACTGATACGGGCTTAGGCCCAGACTGTATTTGCTTATTGCATGATTGACTGTTTGTATATTAAGGAATTATACACTGAGTTTTCATAAACTCACCCTTCTGTTTATCTGCGCAGGTAATCCTCAGTCTTAGGCGGGTCAGTGCTACAAGGGGTTCAAAGGTGGCCACACAACTGCACAGACTTTCTCATTAGATTTTAAATTAGAAGTATTTTAATTTGGGTTTTTTTTATGTAATAAGGCCTCTATAAATTTTTAATCTTTAATTTGGGCTTTTAATTATTTTGATTTATAACTACTAGCAGTAGGATAAAATGTGGTTTTTTTAAAACAAGGTAAATATTTTCTAAAAATACCAAGAATACGTAATTGTTTAAGACCTTCCACAAGAGACAACGTTTTAAAAAGCAAATACGTTTTATCATGAGTAACCTTCGATAAAGGACATGTTTTAAAATCATCATTAAGAAGACGTAACAAAGGTAAATATGGAAAAAGCATTTTCTTTCGATATCATGCTTTGTGAAAAACACTTCAAGGTGACATCACCAAATTCAGCCATAATGTCTAGGCCGGGTTTAGGGTGTTACATTGTAACATCCTGAAATAGGGTCTAAATGAAATAGTGGTTGCGAAATCACGAATTTGAGGTTAAAAAATTTTATTCTGATTAATTTTAAGGTTTATTCATTGATTGAATAATTGTGTGAAAATTTCGTGAAGAAATTTTATGTATAAGTGCCTAATTTGATAATTAGGACTAAATTGTAAACTTAGCAAAATGTGTGTTCTAGATAATAAAGAGGGTTTAATTGAAATGGGTTCTTAAAGTGGAGGTACCTATTTATTAATTAGACCATTATATTTAAGTTTGGACAAAAATGGGCAAGAATAGGACAAATTTGAAAGAAAAGCCTTTAAGGGTATTTTGGTCATTTAGTAATTAAAAGAATTAAAAAGGGAAAATAAAGCCAAAATTGGTCCATCTTCTTCATGGAGGCCGAATATAGCATGGGGGAAGCCATGGTTAGGGTTTCCAAGCATTCCAAGCTCAATAGTAAGTCCGTTCTAGCATCGTTTTTAATGTTCTTTACGTTTTTAGAGTCGCAGTAACTTGATTAAGCTTATTCTAGCAATAATTTAACCTAGGGTTCATATTTGGAAAAATACCCATAGGTTAAATATGTTTTTTTGATGTTTTATGGTAGAATATGAAGCTTGAAGTTATGTTAAACAACTTTTGCCAAGCAATTTTAAGTGAAAATGAGTAAAACGACATAATCGGTAAAAATACCTAATGTTCATAAGTACATGTTAGAGTGAGAATTTGATGTTTCCATACAAGGGAAAAATGATCATCATGTCATAAAATATAAGAAAATAGGGTGAAGTTTAATTTTCGAGCCTAGGGGCAAAATTGTAATTCTACAAAGGTTTAGGGGCAAAATTGTAATTTTGTAAAATTTTGAGTTAGGGAATGTTTTTAATAGTAAATTAAAGTGAAATATGATGTTTTAGATCCTGGAAAGTGAGATTTGGACCTAGAGCGGGAGAAAAATTAAAAATCGAGAAGTTAGTAAAATGGTCGTTTTGGTATCGAGGTAAGTTCATATATTTAATAAGCATTTAATTATGCATATTTGAATGATAAATTGATATTTTGGCCATAAATAATTTAGTATTGAGTTTCAGATATAATGATTAATGTTCGATAATAATTCGATATTGGAAAGAGAACTTGTATAATTTACATGTAAGACCATATTTCGTATTATGGCTTTGTAGATAACAAGAAAGCATTGACTAGCATATTTTGATGAGAATAAGTTAAGTTGATGATATGGTGAGATTGAGAATGTAAGTATGTAAGTTGAGTAGCATTTTATTATTATGCAATTATTGTTATTAGTATTTTTATTATTGATTTATGTGACTAGCCTTGAGAATTTGAGCAAGTATGTTTCAGCTATGACTTGACAAGGCATTGATATCTCAAAGTCCATGGCTGTACCATGTCTCAAAGTCCATGGCTGTACCATGTCAATTAAGGAAGAATTGACGGAAAATTCCATGTTCATAACATGACATCTAAGGAGGAATTGATGTTTAAGGATACCATGTAAGACCATGTTAAGACATGGGATTGGTAAGGCAAGGATCCCGTGTAAGACCATGTCAAGACATGGCATCGGCATTGATTAAGAATTCCATGTAAGACCACATCAAGATGTGGCATTGGCACTATACAATGATACCATGTAAGACCATGTTTGCAACATGGCATTCGATAAGACAAGGATACCATGTAAGACCATGTTTGGAACATGACATTTGGTAAGATAAAGATATCATGTAAGACCATGCCAAGGCATGGCATTGATAAGTTCTATAAGGCAAGGAAATCATGTAAGACCATGTCAAGACATGGCATTGATGAGTTACTATAAGGAAAAGGTCCCATGTAAAACCATACCAAGGCATGGCATTGGTGAGTTCATAAGGCAAGGATATCACGTAAGACCATGTCAAGACATGGCAATGGTAAGTTCAAAAAGGAAAAGGTTCCTAAGTAATCCAAAGAGTAAGTCAAAGAAACGACATAGCGAGAACATGAAGAAAGAGTACACGTATGTACTTAAGGCTTATTTAATATTGAGATTGTAAGTAATTGAGATTATCAAGTATTAAGTAAGTGATGAGTTTTCAGTTATGCTTATGACACTTTATGACATGATTGGCAATATGCCTATATTATGAAAGAGTACTCATGTGTTAAGTGAGATGTTGCAGGTATGTAAGCAAGCTATTAAGTAAGGTGCCTTTTGTATTCTGAGCCTTTGGTAAGGTTACTGATCAGTAAGATGGGAAAGTAAGAACTAAACATTATTTAAGCAAATTATGACAGCATAGTAGTAAGTAAATTGATTGCTAATGCTTATTATTTTACATGTGAACTTACTAAGCTTTATAAGCCTGCTTCTTGCACTTTCCCATGTTTCAGAGTACTTAAAAGCAAGCTCCGGTTGGAGGTCGTCGGAGATCACTTCACACTATCAACTATCAAGTTACCAAATGGGTATCTTCGTTTACAAATGTTCTAGTTTATGGCATGTATAGGGACTTAGCCATTTTGTGTGTATGTCCTTATGATAGGGCTAAAGGATGGTATGTAAATATTTGATAATGATTAACTATTGAAATGGCTAATGAAGAACATGTTTCGGTGTTATGTATGCCTAAATGGTAGTTAATACAAAGAAATCATGAAAAAGTGAAATTAGCATTAAAACAGTATTGAACAACATCAGTGACGTGATCTTGAAATATAATCAAGAATAGTAGAAATAGAATTAGGTGATGAATAAGATATAGAATTAAATCTTATTGAGTCAATTTTCATATGAAAGAAACAGAGTAAGCAAAAGAAGTGTATATTAAGAGATATTTGAATTTTAGTGAGATAGGGTCAGAGCAATTTCTGAATCCCCTGTTCTGACTTTATAAATTCACTAAAAATTTTACAAAAAGAATTAGGATTTATAGTTTATATTTCTAGATTCCTTAATGAAATTACTTTCTAGAGAAATAAATATCATGGTTATTTGAATTCTGTACAGGGAGAAAATTGATTCGTAGTGACGAGAGGTTAGAATAGTCGAACAGTGCAATAGGGGAAACTTTAACTAATAAACTGTACTAATTGGCCAGACCAAAAATTTTGGAAAAAAATTAGTAAGAAGATATATGAGTTTAGTTTCAAGGAAAATTCACGAATTTAAATTTTGAGTTTTGTGACTCGAGTTATGATTTATTTAGTGACTATGACGCAGGTGGGTAGTTTTATAAAGAATAATGAAATAAATTGTTTTGACTTATCAAAGTATTCGGAAAATTTTTAATATTCCTGGTTTGGTCCTGAACCGTTTCAATTGCATGTTTTAGGGTCTCGAGGGCCCTTTTTAGGGACATATTGAATGAATGTAAATAAATTAATTTTAAAAGAAAATTTTATGCCCCGAATTAGTAAGTTAAGTCAGGTAACGCCTCGTGCTCGACTTCGGCGAAGGTCTCGGGCAAGGGGTGTTACATACATTTAGTAGTATCAAAGCCAGGTTACAAAATTCGGCTGTGGATTTGGGTTTCTTTTAAAAACTTGAAAGGATTTGGGTTTCTTTTAAAAACTTGAAAGGAGTTGGGTTTCTTTTAAAAACTTGAAATTCCAAAAAAGAACTGTTTCAAACGATTTGAAAGCATTTTGAAATGTTTTTACTAAATGTGTGACACACCGAGTCTTCGGCGCCGATTCTGTAAGTCTTCTGAAACTAATGTCTGTTTAAACTGAAATACTGAGACTACTGTAGGTAGTAGACTGTAACGCCCCTACGCCCGAGACCGTCACCGGAGTCGAGTATGAGGTGTTACTAAACTTAATTTAACATTTTAAGAACTTTAGATTATTTGTTTCTACATTCACAGCTTTTTAGCTACCTGCGTTACAGTCACAAGAAAAATCATATCTCGAGTTTTGAAACTCGAAATCAAGATCCGTAAATTTTCCCTGAATCTAGACTCATATGCCTATCTACTAATTTTTTTCTAGAATTTTTGATTGGGCCAATTAGTACAGTTTATTAGTTAAAGTTACCCCTGTTTCAGGGCTTGACTGGTCTTACCTCTGTTTACTACGAACCACTTTTCTCTCTGTACAAAATTCATATGAATATGAGGTTTATTTCTCCTGAAACTAGACTCAATAATTATTCTGAGGATATAAAATAAGCTACCTAATTACATCTGTACAATTTATGGTGAATTTATAAAGTTGGAACAGGGGATTCAGAAACTGCTCTGACCCTGTTTCACTAAAATTAAAATATCTTGTAACATATAATTCTTTTACCAGTTTAGTTTGTTTCATGTGAAACTAGACATAATAATCTTCAATTTGATATTTAATCCATCACCAAATTCAATTTCTATGATTTTTAGTAAATTTTCAAACTCACGTCAGTGTTGCTGTAATATTCTGTTTATGGCAAATTTCATCCTTTTTATGAATTTTCATGAACTAGGTAACTTATTAACTTTCCATAACATCAAACATATTCTAAACTAACCATTTCCATAATTTATCATTATCAAGCACTTCCTCAACCATTTCATCACCATACCATAAGATCATTTACACAAAATAAGTATTTTGCTATACATGCCATACACAAAATAAGTATTTTGCTATACATGCCATACTTAAATTTACAAGCCATTTTACCGAAAAGTTCTTCCGGATAGTGTGACTGATCCTCCGACCAATCCCGACTCCTGAGCTGGCTTGTCCAAAACTACAATGAGTAAGAAAGAGGGAGTAAGTATAAATGCTTAGTAAGTTCATATGCAAATAATAAGTAACATAACAAAGCAATCATACCAAACAACATTAGCATGGTATCACCAAAACATAAATCTCATTTCTAATCATCTTTCATCATTTTACTACCTTATCGTTATTGTATCAATACTCAACCCGAGGGTTAAGTACATACCTGTCCAAGTATCCATTTCACATCACTTACCAATACGTCTCTTTTCATCTCAAGTATTCCTTCATTTGAGTAGAACTTTACCCGTTGAACTCATCGGAATATAATTCGGATACGTAGGAAGTTTGCACATAAGTGCCACATATGTAGCCAAGCTACCATGTAACCCGCCCATAAGCGAACTCGGACTCAACTCAACGAGCTCGGGCGTTCGCATCCATAATGAACTCGGACTCAACTCAACGAGCTCGGATGCCTAGTTACATCTCACGAACTCGGACTCAACTCAACGAGTTCGAACATTCGCATCCATAAGTGAACTCGGACTCAACTCAATGAGTTCGGATGCTCAACCATCCTAGTGACATGTCACTTGTATCCTAATCTATTCCTAAGGTTCAAACGGGATTTTCCTCGAACACATATCCTTGCCGTCTTTCTTAGAATGCCGGAACCAATAGTCGGTAACAATTATGTTTAACAAGTAATTCACATAATTTGCATTTTATTCGAAATTAACCACAAAGCATATATTTCATGATAAAAATCAGCATATCACATAATTGACATCAATGACTTAAAAATAACAATTATGCTACATTATTTACACATGAACTTACCTTGGTACCAAAATACAAAGGTTTTGCAATTTAATCCACAATCTTTTCTTTTCCTCGATTGGAGTCGTTTCCACGTCTTTCTTGATCTAAAATAGCACATTTAGCTTATTTAATACTCACATTATCAAATTAATCCTTAATTCAAATTTTGGCAAAATTACAATTTTACCCCTAAACTTTTGCATATTTACATTTTTGCCCCTAGGCTCTGGATTAAACTTTATTCCTTATTCTTATGTTTTACAACATGCTGATCACTTTTCCTTCTATGGCAACATCAAATTCTCACTCTAACATGTACTTGTGACTATTAGGTATTTTTACCGATTAAGCCCTTTTACTGCGTTTTGCTTAAAATCGAGTAGTACAAGTTGTCTAACATAATTTAAAACATCATATTCTATCATAAAACATCAAAATACACAAATTTCACCTATGGGTATTTTTCCAAATATAAACCCTAGGTTAAATTATTGCTAACATAAGCTTTATCGAGTTATCGGGGTCTCAAAAACATAAAAATCATTAAAAACGGGGCTTGGAATCACTTACTATGAAGCTTGAAAGTTGAAGAAACCCTACCTATGGAGACATGGAGCATTCGGCAGCAACTAATGGGGAAGATGACTATTTTGTGTCATTTTTCCCATTTTATTTCATTAATTATCCAAATGACCAAAATGCCCTTAATGCCTTTCTTTGAAAATTTTCATGTACAAGTCCATTTTTGTCCAAAATTTTAGAAATTGGTCAAATTGCTATTTAAGACCTCCTAATTAATATTTCAAAGCAATTTCATACTAAAAACTTCTAGAATGCAAGTTTTGCAACTTATTCGATTTAGCCCCTAACTTCAAATTAAGCATTTTATGCATGGAATTTCTTCACAAAATTTTCACACAATCATGCAATCATATCATAAACCTCAAAATAATAATAAAATAATTATTTCTATCTCGGATTTGTGGTCACGAAACCACTATTCCGATTAGGCCCTAATTCGGGATATTACATAGACTGTACTGAAGTACTCTATATAGGGTAAACTGTAGTAAGACTACGACCTATGAAAACGAACTATGAAATACTGCTACTATTTTCATAAATATCCTTTAATAAACACTAGAACTATAAACTGATGCATAAAATTTTAATACAGATAATACACAAATCAATAATGAGCACTAGAGGTACTTGTGGTGGGCCGTGGGTCGGTTACGAAACGACTCCGTTCTAATGGGGCTGAAATTTTTAGGGGTATCGCTAGAGTTGCCCCTAATGTGGCTGAATATTGGATTGAGGCCACAAAGAGGATCTTGGACGACCTCGATTGCACCCCCGAGCAGAAACTAAAAGGTGTAATGTCATTACTGTGAGATGAAGCCTATCAGTGGGGGCTTACAGTTAAAGAGGGTACTCAACCCGACCGATTGACCTGGGAATTCTTCAAGACTGTTTTCCAGGGAAAGTATGTGGGCGCTAGTTATGTGAATGCCCGAAGGAGAGAGTTTCTGAATTTAACTCAGGGGGATAAATCAGTGGCTGAATATGAGGCATAATTTTTGCGATTAAGCCACTATGCGTGAGGCATGGTGGCGACTGAGTAGGAGATGTGTGTCTGATTCGAGGATGGCCTCAGGGATAGCCTAAGGGTTCTGATAAATCCACAGAGGGAGTGAGATTTTGCTGGATTAGTGGATAAGGCGAAGATCGCCGAGGATGTGAAGCGTGTTGAGCGTTAGAATCGTGAAAAGGAAAGAGGTAGGAACAAGAGGGATTTAGAGCCCTCAAGTTCTTTTCTGAGGCCTAAGAAAAAGGCCAGAGTTGATGGGAAGATCAGAGTTGGGGCCCCTGTTGCTGTTACTAGACCACAGCCCTGTGCGGATTGTGGGAGATGCCGTCAATGCGAGTGCTGGAAAAAGATTAGGGCATGTTTGAGGTGCGGATCATTAGAGCACTATATCAGAGACTATCCATAGAGGCCTGAGTAGATGTCAGCTACTGGTTTGGGTAATGTACAACCGTCAAGGGGTGTTCAGCAGCCACCGAGAGGCCGTGGTCAGGCCAGAGGTGGAAATGGTATAGACCGTGGTCAGAGGGCACCGGGCAGAGGTGCTAGCCATATTGAAGCGAGATAGCCAGCTCTGGTTTATACTGCACGTCATGGAGAGGACGGAGATGCCCTAGATGTTATCACGGGTATGTTCATTATTCATAATGTACCTTATACTACACTGATTGATGCTGGATCTACGCATTCCTATATAGCATGTACTGTATCTAAGACCTTGGGTTTAATGGTTGAAAGCACTACGAGTGAAGTTACTGTGTTGAGTCTATTAGGGCAATCAGTGAGGGTAAATAAATTGTTCAGAGATGTACCTTTGGAGATTCAAGGAACCATTTTTTTGGCGAATTTGATGGAACTCTCTTTTGGAGAATTCGACTTAATACTGGGAATAGACTGGCTAGTTAAAGACCAAATGAGCTTGGATTGTGCTACTAAACGAATGGTATTGGGAACTACGGAGGGTGACAAGGTAGTTGTAATTGTGAAGCGTCGGAATCATTTGTCAAATGTGATTTCTGCACTAAGGGCCGAGAAACTAGTTCGTAAGGGTTGTGAAGCATATCTAGCTTACATCGGTGTTTCAGGTTTTGAGGATTCTTCTGTTAAGGAAATCGGAATAGTTAAGGACTTTCCGGATATTTTCCCTGATGAGTTGCCTGGGTTACCTCCAAACCGCGAAGTTGAGTTTGGGATTGAGCTCCTGCCTGGTACAGCTCTAGTGTCCATCGCTCCTTATAGAATGGCACTAAAGGAGCTTGTGGAGCTTAAGGCTCAGATTCAAGAGTTGTTGGATCGAGGGTTCATTCGACCTAGTGTGTCTCCATGGGGAGCACTGGTCTTATTTTTGAAAAAGAAGGATGGATCCATGCAGATGTGTATTGATTACCGGCAATTGAATAAATTGACCATTAAGAATAAGTACCCTCTATCGAGGATAGATGATCTATTGGACCAGTTTCGTGGAGCTTCGATTTTCTCAAAATTTGATCTCCGATCGGGGTACCATCAATTGAGGGTTAAAGAGACTGATGTTTATAAGACAGCATTTAGGGCTCGTTATGGTCATTACAAGTTCCAAGTGATGCCGTTCGGATTGATGAATGCACCAGCGGCTTTTACGGATCTGATGAACTGAGTGTTCCAAACTATCTAGATCAGTTCGTAGTGGTTTTTATTGATGACATTCTGGTGTATTCGAGAACTAAATATGAATATGATGCACATCTCCGAGTTGTTCTACAGATTCTGAGGAAGAAACAACTGTACGCCAAGTTCAACAAGTGTGAGTTTTGGTTACGAGAGGTAACATTTCTTGGCCATGTGGTATCTGCTGAAGGGATTAGTGTTGGTCCTCGAAAAATTGAAGCTGTTCTGGACTAGAAGCCGCCTAAGACGGTATCTGAGATTTGTAGATTTCTAGGGCTGGCAGGGTATTATAGACGTTTTGTTGAGGGGTTTTAATTGATTGTGGCACCTCTGACTAAGTTGTTACGTAAGTGCTTGCCATTTAACTCGACTGATGCATAGCAAGAAAGTTTTGAGAAGCTTAAGGAAGTTCTGACTGAGGCCCCTATCTTGATACAACCAGAGTCTGGGAAAGAGTTTACCATTTACAACTATGCATCACATATTGGATTGAGATGTGTGTTAGTGCAAGAGGGTAAGATGGTTGCATATACGTCTCGTCAACTTAAGACTCATGAGGCAAATTATCTTACGCATGATTTGGAGTTGGCTGCGATGGTATTCGTACTAAAGTTTTGGAGGAATTACCTATACGGTGAGAAGTGTATCATTTACACTAATCATAAGAGCCTCAAGTATCTCCTCACTCAGAAGGAGCTAAATCTTAGGTAGCATAGATGGATTGAGTTGCTTAAGAACTATGACTGTTTAATTGAATACCATTCTGGTAAGGCCAATGTGGTAGCCAACGCACTGAGTCATAGGGCTATGACTGATCTGAGGGCGATGTTTGCTCGCCTTAGTTTATTTGATGATGGTAGCTTGCTGGTTGAGCTCTAAGTTAAACCGATGTGGATTGAGCAGATTAAGGGTAAACAGTTGGAGAATGAGTCATTGGGTCCTCGATTCTGACAAATTAAGTGTAGAGAAACATCAAATTTTGGACTGAATAGTGAAGGGGTACTCTATTTTCGTGGGAGAGTCTGTGTACCGAAGGATACTGATCTGAGGCAGTCTATACTGCGAGATGTGCATATAGCCTTTATGCTATACATCCTGGTAGAAATAAGATGTATCGAGACCTTCGTGAGTTATACTGGTGGCTGGGTCTTAAGCGTGAAGTTACAGACTTTGTGGGTAAATGTCTGACTTGCCAACAGGTTAAGGCTGAACATCAGTTACCTTCAGGGTTACATCAGCCAGTTAAAATTCCACTTTGGAAGTGGGACAGAGTGACTATGGACTTCATTAATAGGTTGGCCCTTACGCCTACTAAGAAGGATTTAGTATGGGTTATCGTGGATCGATTGACCAAATCTGCTCATTTCATGCCAGTTCGTATTGATTATTCATTGATAAAGCTAGCTAAACTGTATATGGCGGAGATAGTGAGATTGCATGGGGTACCGGTTTCCATAATATCTGATAGAGATCTTCGTTTCACGTCTCGGTTTTAAAAAAAGTTACACAAGGCTTTGGGTACAAGGTTGGACTTCAGTACTGCGTTCCATCCTCAGATAGATGGTTAGTCAGAGAGGGTGATTGAGATACTGGAAGACATGTTAAGAAGTTGTGTGATAGATTTCTGAGGGAGTTCAGAAGACTACTTGCCGTTAGCAGAGTTTGCATATAATAATAGTTACCAGTCTAGCATACAAATAGCACCTTACGAGGCATTATATGGTCGTAGGTGTCGTACTCCTTCGTCTTGGACTGAGTTAGGTGAGCAGCGTGTTCTTGGCCCTGAGTTGGTTTCTGATACCGAGGAAAAGTTAAACTAATTCGGGATTGACTGAAGGCAGCATCAGACAGACAAAAGTCGAATCTAACTTTTGAGGAGGAGCCGATTTAGATTTTAGATCGTGATGTGAAAGTTTTGAGGAAGAAGTCTATCTTACTGGTTAAAGTACTTTGGCATAATCACAGATCAGAGAGGAGGCCACATGGGAACCCGAAGAGGCGATGCGACAACAATACTCTCATCTGTTTTGACCAGGTAATTTTTGAGGCTGAAATTTTCTTTTAGGAGGTAGAGTTGTAACGCCCAAAAAATTCTAAATAATTGTTTTTGTATGTTTGTGACACACAACTGTGTATTTGATGTAATGGTTAAGTGTTCTAAGTGTTTTGGGAGTGTCTGAAAAGTCTTAGGTTCAAGCCTTGGCTTATGCAAAAAAAAAATTTTAATTGAATAAACCGTGTCTCTAGTCAGTAGGATTCTTAAGTAAATATGGGTATTTTATGACATAAAAGGCTTGCTAGCCTAGGGGATAATGGCGTGTTACCTATGCTTGAGGACTGAGGTTCGAGTCCTACTGGGTACAAGGGAGTGTTTTATTTTGCTACTAATGTTGTGGTTGTGTTATGGTTTGACCGAAACACTGTGGTGTTGGAGTGGAATTCGAACTGAATAGTTGAGGGAAGAGTGATTCGTGGAGGGATTTGAGGAGAGATTTTAGGAGAAAATCAAGGGAAGTGTGGTGAGAGGGAGTAGTGTGCCGATTTTGTACAGTGGGCACTAAGGAATTTCAGCTTTGGTGAGTTTGAGTACTCTATTTCGGGTTTTGTGCACATTTTGGTTCTTTTTCACTTTCTGCTTTGGAGGCCGACTACTGCTAGAAGTATTTCGAGTATCTTTCTATATGTCTATTTCAGTTTCTTTCTCTTCATTTTTAGTGCCCTACTGACCGACTTTACTTTCCCCCATTACTTTTTTAGCAATCATTTTTCCCCTTGCCTCCTTTTGTTTTGGCCGAATACTCCCCTTTCTATATCTCAAATCCTTTCGACTTTTGCTGACCGATTTTTCTCTTTTTCCCTCTCTCTTAGTTGGTCCCTTCTTAACCGAATCCTTCTTCTGACCCTTACCCCCAATCGGTTTCTACTTGACCAAATACTACTATTTTTTCACCCTCTCTGTGCTGATTCTTCTGTTGTCTTTGTTGACGTTGGTGCTAATACAACTATTCGGTTATGTTCTTTCTCTCTTTCTCCCTATTTGCCATACTAGTCTTGCACCTAACTTTTTCCTGTGCTGTCGTTTTATGATAGAGGTGCAATTGTCCCGTTTTGCCTCTATCAAATTGTATACTTTCGGCTCTTGTGTGGGTGTAGACTGATTGCCCTTACTTCTAAATCTTGAACTTGTGTTTTCGGTAAGCGATTGTTCATCTAGTTCGAACTGTTCACTTGATTAATAGTTGATAAGGCTCGGTTGGAATGCAGGTAACCCCTAAGGCCTAGTGATTAGCCTTTTGCAGCAGATTAGGTGCGCAAGCCTCAATCGACCGATCTAGACAAGTGATAGGTAATCTTATGAGTAAGGGTTTTGATTAGGGTTCACTTTAACTCGATTGTTAGGCTATTAACCAAGCTTCTGTTTGAAATAGGTTAGAGTGCTCATGGGATAGTTGTGCATTTTTGCAATCAAGTGTGTAAACACTGCCCAAATCATAAATCGGCAAAAGCTGATATATGTGACCATTGTCGTTACATGGGCATGTGCTTGCTCGTGTGGTAATCCGAACACATAAACTTGGGCGTTTGACCGTAGAGGCCACCATGAGCGATTTTATGGGTTTAGGCCGTTTTGGGCCATGTTGGGCTGAAATGGGCTGTGTGGGCCCCACGAGCACATAGGCCCCACACGAACGTGTGGAGAATATTGGGCCAGGCTATGTAATCCACACGGCTAAGGCCATTTCTAGGCTAAGTGGGACACATGGGTGTGTGGGCCTATATGGGTCTCCATTGTGAGCCTTGGGCCCATTTTTATTGTTTGATTGTTAAGGTTGCATGGGTCCCCTGAGACGACTGTAGACCTACTGTTTGGTCGGTAAGTATACCTAGACGCCAAATTGATAAATGACTGTTATGCCCTTATGAGGTAAAATGACTTTTATGCCCTCATGAGATGTATGATTGTAATCTAGCATGCCATTATATATATTGCATACATGTATGATATGTTGCATGGGGATGGGTTTATTATGATTGGAGGAAGTAAACTGTACTGCCAGCTCTGCTGCAAATACTGTATAGTGCCGCAACTGATGCTATTTTGGAGTGTAGGGATGGGTGGGTTGATTTTATCCCCACATAGAGTGTAGGGCTAGACGGAGTGGAGTGTAAAGGCTGGTTGGGTAGGATTTCTGATTGCATATCTTTACTGTTACTGTTAGTGAAATGGGCTAAGGCCCACACTGATACTGATACTGTAATGGGCTAAAGCCCTTATTGAAACTGGATTGTTACTGATACAAGCTTAGGCCCAGACTGTATTTGTTTACTGCATGATTGACTGTTTGTTTATTAATGGATTATACACTGAGTTTTCGTAAACTCACCCTTCTGTTTATCTGTGCAGGTGATCCTCAATCTTAAGAGGGTCGGTGCTGCGAGGGATTCAAAGGTGGCCACACAACTGCACAGACTTTCTCATTAGATTTTAAATCATAAGTATTTTAATTTGGGTTTTTTTAATGTAATAAGGTCTCTATAAATTTTTAATCTTTAATTTGGGCTTTTAATTATTTTGTTTTACAATTGCTAGCAGTAGGATAAGACATGGTTGTTTTTAAAAAAAAGGAAAATGTTTTCTAAAAATACCAAGAATACGTAATTGCTTAAGAGCTTCCGCAAGAGACAATGTTTTAAAAAGTAAAGACGTTTTATCATGAGTAACCTTTGATAAACAACATGTTTTAAAATCATCATTAAGAACATGTAGCAAAGGTAAATATGGAAAAAGGGTTTTCTTTCGATATCATGCTTTGCGAAAAACACTTCAAGGTGACATCGCCAGATTCGGCCATAACGTCTAGGCTGGATTTAGGGTGTTACAGGGTGATCATGGCTTGGCATCTGGTGAAATTTTATTTATTATTTAATGGTAAAATGGTAATTAGATAATTAAACTTCAACTTAAGTAAGGAAAAAGATATCGTCATTTTCATTTGGAGAAGGGGATGACCAAAACACCATTTTTGTAAGGAAGAAGCATTCGGCCAAATTGATTTTGATGCATGGTAAGTGTTTTGATTCCGTTTTTAATGATATTTATATTTTTAGGCTCATGTTAGCTTAATTTAGCTAACCCGAGGGTCAATTTGTTAAATTGTTAAATGTTTAGAATTTTTCCATGGATGAATTTGAGATGTTATTGAAAGTTTATGGTAGAATCTTAATCTTGGTTGCTAGAAATGACTATTTTGTAAAGTAGTTTTTGGTAATTTTTATGTTTAAGGACTAAAATGTGAAATTAGTAAAAGTACAAGGACTTTCTATGAAATAACAATAAATATGGGTTGTAATAGGGTTCCAAACAATTCGACTAAACTTGAAATTGAATAAAAATGGCTAATTTGCATGTTTTGGGCTTATGGACTAAATTGTATAAAAGTAAAATGTTGAGGACAATTTTTTCTGTTAGAATTAGTAAATTGAATGGAATTATTATTTTAGATTAAGAACGAGTGGAAAATCGAGGAGAAGAGAAAATTATCAAATAGCCTTTGTACTTAGTCATTGCTGCAATTTAATCTGGTAAGTTCGTATGAACTGTAATCGTCATATTTTTATTTAAATTAAATGTTTATTATGTTGTTATTAAAGTAAATGAATTAATATATATGAGAATGTATTCAAATTATGACGAATTGATGGATATCAAGTTTCGGTGGAACCTTAAGAATTCTTTGGATACAAATGACATGTCATTAGGGATTTCATCTTTTGGGTGCTGATCTTGAATTTCGTATCAATGGCTGAGGTATTGCATTTTTTGTAGATTCTCTACAGATCGTGTGAGCAGCACCGTGTAGCTTACATTCCGACCCACAACTCGTGTGAGCAGGCCTATTTAACAGCTCCTGTAAGTATTGAGGTAAAGGAATTGTTATGGTTATTTGTAAAGACACACTTCATGTGATCTTTCTCAAGTATCCAATGAAATTCTAGGTGGTTCAACGAGTAAGAAAAGGAATGGAACGATAAGTTACTGTAAACTGAAAAATATATAGGATTTTTCTATATAACTCGTCACCTTTTTACTTAAATTTGTTGTTAAAACCAAGTAATTGCTTAATAAATTAATGAAATATATGAAAATATGAAATTGGGACATAGAAATTATTAAAATATGATTTTATGCTTCATTATATAGTTTTCATGCAGAAAATGGCTTCTTTTATATTAATTTGAGTATATTATATTTTCAAGCTTTAAAGTGGGCCATGCATGATTAAATTAAATAATAAAATATAAAGTTATATTAAATAATTTATTTTAATATATTTCATTAATAAAATAGGTTTTAATTAATTAAGTAAATTGATTAATTAAGGTGGTTAAATTATATTCTTTGGTCCTCTAAATTATCTACTATTGTTGGACAGGTTTGAGAGCTTTATGTTCATTAAAAAACCATCCCAATGGAGGACCAAGTCAACCCAAAATTCGGCTACATATGGATGTTCATAAACCAAATTTTAGTTTAATTACACAAGGTCCTTGAAGAGTTGAAGAAATCAGAGATTTACCCGAAGATTTGCAATTGACAGAGTTTTGATCCTGATGATGTTGTGGCACTTAAATCAAGCAAAAATCAGCCACATTTCCACAAATCATGGCCGGCCACCCCTGGATGAATTTGCAAAAGATGGACACTCCTATTTTTAGCAAACTAGCTCCCTTGCCTCACCTAAAATAAGACCATATTTCTAACTTTTCTAATCATCCATCCTCCCTCAATCATCCCTCACTCATTCATCATTCTCTCCTCTCTCAACTCTCTTAGCCCTCATGCCTATCATCATCTTTGCATAAATATTTTTAGCAAATTAGCCACTTAAAGAGCCCTTGGTCGGCCACCTCGGAGAGCCATCAGCAAATGAGTAAAGTGAAGGAACGAAGGAGCCCTTGTCAGTCAGAGTCTTGGGTGACAGCCACTTTGAATTGGGTTTAATCTTTCTTTTCTTTAATTTAATTTAAAGATAATTGCTATGTGATCTTTGTTCTTGTTTACAACAATGTTAGTTTAATTTTATTTAAGTTAGGATGATTGCTTGATTAAATAATAATTATTTTATTCATGATTATAATGTTTGTGCCTCAATCGATCATGTTTTCAATTAAAATCAAGTCTGTATTTCATTCATACGTGATCGAAAATCACCTGAATTAGCTGAGCGATCCTAACCAGACGATGGTTAATGGACACATAATTGAAATGTGCATGCTCAATTTAGATCCTAACCCGATTAAATGGCAGGTCGCATAACAACCCTAACCAGGCTCTGTTCTCTGCATAATTTTTAGATTTGTGTGATTAAACTATTTCAAACCTAACACGTCCCTGTTACCTTGCACGAATACTAAGAAACCCTTAGTAAATAAGGATTAGTAAAATGTGTACTTACTAAGTAAAGGATTCCGAAAGGACCTAATGTGGTTTCCGAACTCATGAAAGATCGAGTTGCCATGGAATGTTTTTTCGAATATTGATAAGCATGTTGATAATAATTTGAGTTTAATTCAAGTAATTGTCCTAGCTTATTTATGTTATAATTGTTGCTTATTGTGTTAATTCTTCTAAAATCTATTTTATTCGTATAGTTGCATGTTAGGATAAATCACATCAGGGATCATTGCATTTAGTTTAATATATTTTAATCATCACTTCTCAATTATAATTTTTTTATTTATCAAATTTTTAATATAATTTTACAAATTAATTGACTTAGCAAAAATACTATCCCTGTGGAGACGATAACTCGATACTTACTTTTTACTTGATAACGATTGTCTACACTTGCAGAAACCCGAGCATTACAGTTACTTAATGGAAAGGCTCATTAATATATGAAATTGTTGATGCTTATGTAATGTATCCTATGAAATTTTAATTATGATGTAAACGAGTTTATATGTTTTGTTGATAAACCTATTAATATGTGAGTTCGATGATGCTTGAATAGGCTTATACTAAACTCATAGCATTAGTAATGGTTTATGTTTAAACTTGGAATTATCATATTGAAATTAGTAAGTAAGCAAAAGGAATGAATCATGATCGTATGGTAACGATGATGAATAAAATGTTATGTTTATACATGGTTGATTGCATATGTTTAATGAACAAGCATACTAACTTGTGAGTTTAATGGTGTTATATAGGCTTTATTTAAGGTTATGGCATTGGTAAAGGTTTATACTTATTCTATAAATTTTATTATTGAAATGGTAAGTTATGTTTTAAGTTTATATGAGCTTACTAAGCATCCATTTCTTACGTAGTTGTTTTCCATGTTTTATAGATCATCGGAAGCTTGATTTGGTTTGAAGCTAGTCAGAGACCTATCACACTATCCAGTGGACGATTCAGTTGTTTTTAAGTAATTTGGCTAAGGTTTATAATGGCATGTGTAGGGTGATTTGAAATAGTATTATGGTGTATGTGTTAATGGTGTTTTGTCATGTATAAGCTTTGGCAAAGCTATGATGGTTTGGTACACTTTGATGTCTTACCAAGATATGTGATTTTGGTTACTTTAAAGTGCTTGTTTATAAAGTTATCTTAGTATGTTGATGATGGCTAGAAAATGATTGCTTGTGACATCTTTTAGTTCATATTTGAGCTAGGTTATCATGTATGAAAATGGTAATATTATCATGTATAGGTCTTTTGTATTAATAGCCCATGGATGTACTAAATGTTTGATTTAGAAAGTTTATGTCTAATTGAAGAAATTATAATGCTTATTAAGTAAGGTCTTTTTTACTACTTTAGGGTATTTTAAAGGTATGCTATTTTGGTATGCTTATGATGGCTTGAAAATGGTAAATGTGATGTGTTTTGGTAGGTGTTTAAATTAGGTTGTTATGTTTAAACAAAATGGCATGTTTTGATAGTTGATGTATTGGTATGTTTTTGGTGATCATGAATTGTCTATTGGTTAGGCAAGTTAAGATGTTTTGAATGGTATGTTTAAGTGTAATTGGATGATGTTTAAGTCTCTTGAAAGTGTGAACAAATGGATTGAATGTTTGCTCTTAGGTGAATTTTGGGTTCACACAGCCTGAGACATGGGCTCTCACACGACCATGTATCTCGTGCCACGGTCGTGTGTCACTTGTGATTCCTTAGGGTTCCAAGTCAATGAGTTACATGGCCTAACACATGGCCTAGCACACGGGCGTATGGGGTATCTTAGAGAGTTACATAGGTGAGGAAACTGGCTAGGATATGGTCGTGTGTCCCTTGTTCAAAAGTTACACAGCCTGGGTGATTCCACATGGCCGTGTGTCCCCCTATTTCCAATTTTTGCAACTTTTTTCTTAAATTTTTATTTTGCTTCAAATTGGTCCTGAATTGCTTTTATGTTATTTTTAAGGCCTCAAGGGCTCGATTTAGGGACAAAATGCATGTAATTGAATGGGCTATGATATGATTAATTCATATAAATATTATGATGTTAAATATTTTTGGTAGTACGGTAATGCTTCGTAACCCTAACTCAACGAAGAAGTCGGGTTAAGAGTGTTACATTTAGTGGTATCAAAGCTATGATTTAGTCAGTTCTCAGACTGAATGTAGCATGTATGGAGTTTAGAAATGCATGTCATTATATAACTTGTGATAGTGTGATATCTCCTGACTCTAATGGGATTTGTTTTGCAATTAGAAAAAGATGTCCTCCAACTGAGCTAATTCCGATGATGTTGAAAGCGATACTCAAGTATCTCATTAAATGGTTTCTAATGATGAGTAGAAATCTATAAAGGTTATAGAGTTTTACAGTGTTTATATTAATAATGAATGTTATGTTTGATGTGTATATGAAAGAATCAAATTTTGTGGCTTTATGACCTCCACCCCCTCATCCTCAAAGTCTTATACAATGGAATATTCACAAGATTTATGTTGATTAAGTCTACAAAAGAGAAGCTGAAGAGTTCAATGGTTGAATGAGTAATAATGTGAATAAAGCTGAGAGTTGGTTAGCAAATACAGAGAGTTCTAGATGAGATATTAGATCTTTCTAAAGACTATTTGGGATGTGCAATGTCATTGTTAAAAGAAGAAGTTCTTCACTAGTAATCGGCTTTATCTAGTATGAATCTAACAGAACGGGTTAACCAAGATTTCTTCTGAATTGATTACTTTAGTGGAATAGAATAATGTGAAATCATCGATGACTACAGTAATCAATGGGGCAATATTCAAAATGTAAATAGATTTGAACGCGGCCATTATGGTCGAGCATCTTGCAATCATCTCATCTGGATATTTTATGTATCCTTTTATCTTTAATGGCATATGCGATTATTTTATCTCTAAATGTGGTTCTTAATGTGTGGGGATGCTGGATAGTCATGATGGTAGGCAGAGGTATTTTTAGTCTGACTGATTAATGATCGGCATTGCTCTATATTTTGCATTCTAATAAATTATGTTTTCGTAAAAGACTCGATGGAAAAACTCATGTGTTGTTATTTTCTGCTTCTACTAGTTGTTATTCTGCTTTATGCGTATGGAATTTGTGTTGTTTATGTCACAGTTGGTTCCAGTGCATCTGAACGACATTCTCCTTCTTGATTTTTCTTTGGGGTATCATAAATTTCTTTAGTAATCAATATGTTCTTATTATGCCGCATGGTCTTCAATAGAAATAGCTTGGATATGGACGAGTGTGTCCAGAAGGCTCATAATTTGCATATTTTGATAGTATAGAATTGGGTTATATTCTCAGGAGTTTAATAGAGCTTTACATATTAGACTTCTTTATCTTGGCTTTCTTATTGCTCTTATTGGCTATTCTATCATATATGGTCCATCTGAAAAGGATACAAATTGGCTTGGAATTATTACATTTGTTACAGTTATAATTCTTGGTTGGGTTATGGGAGCATGTTGATATTGTTCTCAGCTTTTTAGAGATCATGTTGTTGCACTTGTTGTTGCTGGAACTGTATTAAGTTTTTCTCATTTGTTTCAGAATGCATTATTGGTACTTGAGGATTGTTTTAGCTATACGGCTGTAGCATCTATCTTATTAGAGCACTGTGATCCGTCTGAGGGAAGGTATTCATGAAAGGAGCAAAATAACACTTCTAATTCATTTGATGGTTGTGGCTCTTGTATAGTTCAATGTTTTGATGTTAGTTATGGGAATAGTCTTATTATGTTCAACTTTTAACTTTCAAGAAAGGATAAATTGTAGTAAAAGTGTAGATGGTGGAAGATCAAGCATAGCATCGCATTTTAATTCTCATTACTCAGATGATCTCGAATTATGTCAACAAGTCCAAAATGGATTTCATATTTCGTATGAGTTAATTCAAATTGTGATGATATTTGATTGATATTCTTAGGGAATTATGATAGATTATATGTCTGGATTATCTTGACGACAAGAAGAAAGAATCATTTTGAATTGTTACTATTAGGTTGATAAGATCAACTCATTTGTTTTAGTCAGAATGGATTATTCACTTGAAGGGTTAGTTGAGTTGTATGTATTTGAGTTCATCTCTAGCTTCAGGAATAAATTTTGCAAATTCATGGGCAAACAGATGGACAATTAGAATGGGAAATTCATATTCTAAAAGACATGATACAGGGATATATCAACCATATCAGAGGTGATCAGGAAATGTTATTATGGGTTAAAATCATCTTGATAGTAGCAGCTATCACACTTGTATTTAAATGATACTATTTGAAGCTTTTCGTGAAATGGAATGTAGAACCATGGTATACTAGTCAGATAGAGTGACAACAAGTTAGTCAGTTTATCAGTTGAGAGTTACAGATGAAGATATGTCGGAAACATCAGTTAGAACCTGTTATGAAAATTATGAATTTTAGTTAAACACTATGAATCATCAAATGTATCTAGAACCTGATGATCTGGATTTTTCGGTTATGTTTTGACAAGTTATTTAATAGGAATTTTCTGGTACTTGTACTACTAATAGTGAAGCTACTACAAGAAAGGATTAAAATTTGTTCAATCAAGTCAGGTATCTACTTCAGCCTCAACCGAAGAAGTTATTATTTATAGTAACGTTTCATTCAGGTGATCTTGAATTATGATGGTTTGAGTATTATGAAGTCGAGGGTTAAATCGTTAATTCTTTATAGAATTTTGAAATGTAGAGAGAAATATCCGAAATGGTGCACTGAACAATTTTGAGATTTCATAAGACATCTTATACGAGGTTCATGGCATTATCTAGTGGATTTACATCAGTCAACGATGACAATGCATAATGGCTTGAGATAAAGATACAGGTACTTGCGATTAGAACGTGAAATTTCATAGTTAATTTTAGGATATCTATTATGTCTATAAGTCAAGAGAGAGCATCAAGTATTGTTTGTAATATTACGTTCTGGTACGAGTTTTTGTTTGGAACGGATTATGATGGATTTTATTTATGGACTACCCTTGAAAATGAGAAAGAATAACTTGAACTGAATAGCTGTTATCAGGTGAGAAATTTCGAGGATGAAATTTTCGTAAAGGGGGAGAGGTGTAACAGACCGTTTTTTAGTGGTGTCAAAATAGTGGTTTTGGGGCAACAAATTTGTCGAGTAAGTTCGTAAATATTATTATTTAATATTTCGTAAATGTTATTATTTAATATTTACAAGTCAAATATGGTATTAAAATAAATTTTGAATTTGCAATTTATGCTATTTGAATGATTTATTAGGTTTAAGTGGTATGACCTAAAGTCAAGTGGTTTTAGAAAATGAGGTATCAGGACCTCATTTCTGTAAACTGAGCCATAAATATTTAAAATATTTACGGAGTGTTATTAAGGTTGTATTAAAGTTTTGTTAATAAATTTTGATGTTTAAATGATTAATTAATTAGAATGGACTAAATTGTAAAAATGTGAAATTTAATGGCTATAGCTTTATTTGTATTTAATGGATATCAAAGCATAAAATAAGGGTCTTAAGTTGTCATTCAACCAATTTTAAGGTTAGTGTATGATCATGGTTTGGCATTTGGTGAAATTTGGTTTATTATTTGAGGGTAAAATGGTAATTAGGTAATTAAACTTAAAATTAAGTAAGGAAAAAGATGATTTCATTTGGAGAAGGGGATGACCGAAACACCATTTTTGTAGGGAAGAAGCATTCGGCCAAATTGATTTTGATGCATGGTAAGTGTTTTGATTCCGTTTTTAATGATTTTTTATGTTTTTAGGCTCGTATTAGCTTAATCTAGCTAACCCGGGGATCAATTTGTTAAATTGTTAAATGTTTAGAATTTTACCATGGATGAATTTGAGATTTTATTGAAAGTTTATGGTAGAATCTTAAGCTTGGTTGCTAGATAGGACTATTTTGTAAAGTAGTTTTTGGTAATTTTAATGTTTAAGGACTAAAATGTGAAATTAGTAAAAGTACAAGGACTTTCTATGAAATAACAGTAAATATGGGCTGCAATAGGGTTCCAAACAATTCGGCTAAACTTCATTTCTAAATCATTTAAAAAAAAAAAAGAGACGAGCCTAGAATGCTCTCCCCCTTCTCGGCCTAAACTCCGGCGACGATTGTCGGCCACCGCTGCACGCACCTCACGCTCCACCGTACACGGTGGTCGGAGGTTCAAAATTCCTCCCCTTTCCAGGCGAATCACAGGTAAAATCTTTTACTTTTATTTTTTAAATATTTGCGTATGAAATTTTAAAAAATGGACTGCTTTTCTCTTGATTTTCAAATCTGTTTTTGTCTACTATGTTTTGCATGTATAAAAGAGAAGGAAATGAAATGAATAAAGTTGAAGAACGTTTGAATGACAAAATAAATCACCTCCGTTCTGACTTAAAATGTTGTATTTTATTGTATGATCTTTGTGTATATCCCCCCCATTTACAATGTTTTTGATTCTTGATTTTATAGCCTGAATACATATATAGAACGTACAATCTTTAATTTTTTTCTTATTCTGCTCAGTCTTTCTTTCCTTTTTTGCAGGTCTGTGGCGAGATCTCCGGTGGATTGGTGCGCCAATTGCGATGATTGCAGCGCGATTGAAGGTCGTGCTGGATGGGGCTCTTGTCTGCTGTTTGCGGCGCTAAGGATCGCTAGGGTTTCTGCCCTGGTGTTTCGAATTTGGGCCCTGTTGGGTTGCTGCTTATTGGGTTTGGGTAGGCTCAGGATTGGGTTGGTCTACTTAGGTATTTTGGGTAAAGGGTTTAATTTGGTTAATATTTGGGCTACTGAAATCGGGTTAGAGTAATGGGTAGAATCTGATACTTGGGTCAAAAGGGGTTTAGGCTAAAGGGTATTGGGTTAGTTTAGAGTCTATTGGGCTGGTTATTTATTGGGTTTGTATTTTGGTTTGTAAAAGGACTGTATAAATGGACACTTTGATTTTTTTTTTTAAATTTGGTTTATTTATTTTAAGGCCCGGGAAAAATATGGGTTCTACAGCTGCCCCTCTTTGCTCATTGCTGTCTTAACAGGAATAGAGCAAAGACTAGAAAAGACCCAATTTTGCTCGGGCTTGCCGAGTTTTGAGTTCTTCGATCTGCTCCCCGTCGAATATAGAAAGATAAGATCTATCATTTTGGATCTGCTTCGATGTAAACACATGAAAGTCAGATCTGCTATGTTTTCGATCTGCTCCCTGTCTAATACAGAGATGCCAAATCATCTTGGATCTGCTTCAATGAAGGTCCAATCTGTTATGTCTTTGATCTGCTCCCCGTCTAATACAGAGATGCCAAATCATCTTGGATCTGCTTCAATGAAGGTTAGATCTGTTGTGTCTTCAATCTGCTCCCCGTCTAATACAGAGATGTCAAATCATCTTGGATCTGCTTCAATGAAGGTCAGATCTACTGTCTTCGATCTACTCCCCGTCTAATACAGATATGCCAAATCATCTTGGATCTGCTTCAATGAAGGTCAGATCTGCTATGTCTTCAATCTGCTCCCCGTCTAATATAGAGATGCCAAATTTGCTATCTTTGATCTGCTCTCCGACAATACAGAGACGCCAAATCTTCTTAGATCTGCTTCAGTGTAAACACGTGAAAGCCAAATCTGCTATATCTTCAATTTGCTATCTGACAATATAGAGATGCCAAATCTGCTATCCTCGATATGCTCTCTGACAATACAGAGATGCCAAATCTGCTATCTTCGATCTGCTCTCTGACAATACAGAGACGTCAAATCATCTTTGATCTGTTTCAGCGTAAACACGTGAAAGCCAAATCTGCTATATCTTTAATTTGCTCTCTGACAATACAGAGATGCCAAATCTGCTATCTTCGATCTGCTCTCTGACAATACAGAGATGCCAAATCTGCTATCTTCGATCTGCTCTCTGACAATATAGAGACGCCAAATCATTTTACATCTACTTTAGCGTAAACACGTGAAAGCCAGATCTGCTATGCTTTAGCTTGTTACCCTACTACTTAGGGAGTTAAGGCACATCAATCTTCATTGTCCCTTGAAGAACATAACCTGTATAATGCGTATGAGTTCATGCCTAATGATTAGGATGCTATGATCGAAATGAGTCAAGTGCTCCTAATTAAACCTGTTATAATGCAAAATGTTTATGAAAATAACTCCTATTTCAGACGTCATCACTCATTCATCTATCGAGCTTTCCACCTCATTCTTCTCGACATATCAATCATACTCGCTCAGTATGCCTCGAATCTTCTCCATCAATTTGGTCTACCGTACACCATTCCCAATGTTACGAGACCCACTAAAGATGTTTATGAAATGATCCTTTCTTAAGATCAATATTGCTTAAAACGTCCAACCACCTTTTGGACTGAAGAAGAAAATCTCTCGAGTATCTCCAACCCATACATATGAGAATTCCTTAAACAATTGTCTTGTTTCAGTTTCTTGTATTATCTAGAAATTTCCAGAGTAATATGCAAAACTTTGTTTGTGAAGATATTTCAGTTCATCTATCATTATTTCAATGCAACATGCTTTATGAATAATGGGAGACAAATAAATTAATCCTGAGGATAACTAGATTTGGACAAATTATTGGAAGGAATGCAAAAAGATTAAATTGAGAACATATCTTTGCGAAGAAAAAGAATCCAAAGATAGTAAATAGGACAGAAATCAGATGCCCCAGATATCACCGCTTGAGCGTCTATACACCAGATCCATGAAGACTTTCTTGAGTTCAACATGTGTTTAAAATATCCAAAGTAATTCGTTGATGCCTCGATATGTAACATACTTCACTTCTCGTCGAATCTGGTATAGCAAGGTCACTGCATGACTTTCCAAATTTGAGCTGCCCTTTCGAGTTTTCAACTCAAAACCCCTTTGGTTACAAGGCGCCCTTTGCGGGTTTTCACCTTGGCATCTCCATTTTTATTTTTTATTTTTTATTTTAAATAGAAGTCCCAAAGTGCCCTTTGTAGGTTTTCACCTTGGCTTCCCTTCTCCTTCAGACAATGTACTCCTTAACCGAGTCTGAATTTACTAGATTAGATAAATTCTTCCTATCCATTTCTTGTCAAAAACCAGTGCACCTCTAGAGAAAGCCCTTTTCGCAACATATGGCCCTTCCCAATTCGACATCCTTTTGAATGAGAAGGATCTCTTTCAGCACAAGGTTTCCTTCATGAAATTCTTTTGAATGAACCTTCTTTGTCATAAGTCTGTGTCATCCATTTTGGTACATTTGCTTAGGATGAATACTTTCAAGTTAAGTTTACTAGAGGTATTCAATTCTTGACTCCATCAAAGCTTGGAGGAAAAAATCTTGATTCATAAACCCATGAGAAAAGGATTGCCCTAGCAGCAGTCTTGGCTGTTGTTTGTCAAACCCTACAAAAAGATGGTTCAATGATTCTTAGCAGACAAGAATGAAGTTGCTGACTTTATCCTTCAACCTGGAAAGCTGAGGTACAGAGATTACTCCTAGAGCATACATCCCACCATGACTCGATGATGTTTCTGAAACATCCCTAATCTTCATAAATTGCCCCCAACTGTGAAGCTGCCAAATGAGCGTAGCAAATAGGAGCCACAACAAATATGGTTGTGGTGCTCCTTTGATAAATATAGGATAGAGAATGAACAAACTCTTACAGATCATCAGCCGAAAACCCAGCCTGGTCTAAGAGAACATGATAGGGTCTGCCTCGTGATTCTAATCATTCCAGCATGGGTACCAAGGTAAAAATCATTGTTCTTTGGATGGCATACTTTGTTGTCAATGACAGCATTACCATGTAGCACATTGTCGAGATCCTCACGAGAAAAAACTTAGTATGATGGTTTTTCGTACAACAATAACCACAATCTTTAGGGTTCCACTTCTCGTCAAGGAACTTGCAAGCCTCAACAACTTGATCAAAACTTGATTGAATTGAGACTCGCTAACCCCATCCTCGAAAATAATGATTTGATCAGGTTTCCTCTTCCCGAACTTGTATAGAAGTCTAAGAGAGCTTCCTTCATGATACCGTCATCCACTTTGTCGAAAACTGGTTTTGAAGAAAGAATCTATCATTTTAAGCTTCAGAGATCGTATGCGGCCTAATGCCCCATAGCTGGAAATCAATGGCCACCGCCTGGAGCTAACCATCGAGCCTATTGACAGCGACATCAAATGGCTTAGAGAGCCAAACAATGCACCCATTCCAAGGATGATGGTTGGAACCTTTGAAACAACTGGAATTGAAGGTGTTTGCCCCAGCGTAAGCATAGAGAGTAAGCGGTACTTTCTTATACCAATTTTTACCAGTCTCGGTCATCTTCTGTAATTTATTTTTCTTCTTTTTCTTTTCTTTTGGCAACCTTTGTTGTTTTGTGGTATGGCGCCTTATCTTTGAAAAGACTGCAAACTTTTGGCATTGTGCAGTTGGATATGATGTTTTTTTTTTTGAAATTCGATGACTATTGACTTTGTAATATTGGCATATGCAGCTATCTCTACCCTCTTAACGAAGCAGTCGACAACCACAACGATGAACCATTGTCAACTTGAAACTTTTGACGGGCCCATAACATACATGCCCTATAAGTCTTGGCTCATTAAATTCTACATTTATGATATAACTGATGCGATCCCCTTCCATGGTGAACCGACAGTGTTCAAGGCTCTTGTTTATCCTAGTCATTATGAATCCTCTTGCATGTGTTCTTCCGACGTTCCTATGGACATCTATGAATTCCCATAAAAGTCCCAACAAGGTTATGTTTTGTCTCTCTGGTTATGTACATTCCAATTTCTCAACCTTTCCTTCCTCTAAGGTTAAATTCTCTACCACCTCTTTATGGGGAAAAATTTGCTGCTCTTCTTGCTTTACTATTTCCAACAAATCAGAAGATAGATTGCAATCTCTGTCATCTTCAAAGTACTAAGATTCCTCTAAACACATGTCACACTCAAAAAGGAACTCTGAATCTGTAGTATCGTTGCCCATGTCATTGATATTTAGGGACCCATGATAGGCACAAAAGAATATACAAGGAATAAATGAATTCAAGCATGACTATTTACATGTTATGAATGCAATTTAGAAAGAATTTTAAAGGTCAAAAGAATATTTATAAGTAAAAGAATGAAAGAATATTTGTTCGCATTGATCATGAAAGATATTTTTTTATTGAAACAATGATGTCCGAACATGAGCCTATTTCATAAATGAAACCTTATTGTTTCTAGGCTTTAAAACAATAAGTGTGTTCTAAACATTACTCTAGATTAATCTTTAAATACAAGGATTACGTCCACAATTTCGTTGTTCAAAACATTCCCAAATGTGCAAAGGCTCAACAATTTTTATTTCTTGGTTCCTTCTTCGGATACGTCATTCAAATCCTCCAACATCAAGTTTTGTTTAAAAGCCCTGAACTTGGCGCATTCTTGGATCCCATGCCCTCTTCTCTTATGGAATTTGCCCTTTTATCTAGATGATAGGGTAACAGATTTTCTACTCCAGAGGTACCACCGAAGTTTACAACACCCATCTTAATGAACCTATCAATTGCCTTTTTAAAGGCAGTGCAATTCTTAATCGAATGTCCTGTGATTCCCACATGGTATTCGCATTGATTGCTCAAATCATACCATTTGGGGTATGGGGGCTGCAATGGTTTTAAATGAAAAGGGGCTACTACGTGTACGTCAAATAATCTTTGATATAGCTCCTTATACGACATCGGGATTTGCGTAGATGTGAGTTTTTCAGAACTCAGTCTCGAATTGGATTCCTGATGGTTAGTAACTCTTGGCTGGCTTATGGTAATCGTTTTCACCTCTTTTTCCTTTTTCTTCATTGCCTTCGAAGTATTACTTCGGGAGCTCCACTCTCGTCTTTTGAAAGCTTCGTGTTGTTTCAGAAGCTCCACACATGTCTTCTTTGCTTCTTCAATGGCAACAAGATTGGCTGAATTGCCCCTCGAATTGGAACCTGAGCCTACTGAGTAATTTACTCGTGCCACCATACTGGCCTGATGCTGTTGGAGACTGATAGTAACAAGTACCTCGTCTGGTCGAATTTGGACGCTTATTGGAGTAAAACTTGGGGAATAAACGATGTCCTCAATATCATCCTCAGTGTTGACCACTGGGCTTTTCTTCTTTTCAAGCCCTTCGGCTAGTAATTGCCTCAGCTGGCCAATTACATTTCTTTGGAGCTCTAACATTTGATCACATATATCTTGTTGAATCTTGGTTAACTGCTCTTGCATCTGTATTTGCCTTTGCTCCAATCTCTCCAACCTTTGTTCCATATCCCCGGTTAACCCTCTGAAATAATTTTTGCCTAATTAGGGTCTTTTTATGGATTTAAATGCATATGATGCGGTGTGATGCAATGCAAATGCATGAATGCAAAAAGGTATAGATTTTAATTCAGTTTCATTTTAGAAAACGTTATTTAAGGAACAAAAATCTTTTCATAAAACGGATTACAAATATACTTTCACCCGTAGGCCTAGAGTTTTAACCCTATCCAATAATAATGCTAACTCTCATCCTTTGTCTAACGATGACTCATACATTATACTTAGCGTTCTAGCTTGTATTGCCAAATCCTGCAAGTGTTCAACAACCTCTCGAATCTAAACTAGGGCCTGTTCCATGACATGATCTCTATCTCTCACTTGATCCAGAAGATGGTGAAGTTCTCTCTTCCACTGTTCTTCTCTCGCCTCGAGCTGCTCAATTCGTAGCTCACAGTCCTTTAGTGCTGCTTCTAACCCTCCAATATTGTGCTTCATTTCCTCGATCTTATTCAAGCTTGCCTTTAATTCGATCGCAGAGTTACGACTTCGGTAATGATGAAGAGACCGTCCAAGTTCAACTACTTTAATCTTTAATCCATGCTTCTCTTTCTGGCTTTCTGCTAAACTCCTTTCTAAGGCTTGATTCTATGCTTGCATCTTTTGAAACTTTTTCTCTCAATGATCAGCTCTGGTTCTCTCTTTCTGAATCTCTTGCTACTATTGCTCTGAAGTCTTTCCCAACCCAGCTTTTTTATTGACAACTGTATCTTCTTATAATTCTCTTTCAGATCATCTCGGTCTTCTTCGACTTTCCTCTTTTCCTTCCTTACTTTTTCAACCTCAATCTTTTGAACGTCGACGTCTAGGCTCAAATACATCTTTTCGTCTTCTAGTTTCTCGATCTTCTTCCCAAGCTCCAAATTCTTTCTCTCAAACTCTTGTTTCATGACGTCTAATTCTGATGGAACTATTCGTAAGCTTCCCTCCAATGATCTAGCAAATAAGGAAGATCTCCATAGTTCTAGTAGAACAGCTGCCTAACCTTGTCATCCCACTGGGCTCAAATGTCCTTCATCTCTCGAAAATCATTCTGTATCGAACTGATACGAGTAAAGTCCCACAACTCCAATGTATATCCTTCGATGACACTATCTTTTTTCTCTAACTGGGTTTTCTCTGACCACGCATAAACGGAAGAGTTGTCCTCCACTTTATTAAGATATTCATTCCTCATTACAAAACTTCCTAACTCAGAAATTGAACCTTGAATCGACACCTTTTAATGATGAATGACATGCGATGATGACAAAAAAAAAACAAGTCAGTATCATATAAAAAGATGTAATAAACAAGCACTTATAAAGGTAGGTACTAAAGGTCATCACCATACTACCTAGGGCAAGCACTTAAAGTTCACTATATGTAGTTTGGTTCTAAAGCAAGGGTACCTAAACCAGCAGATTCCTCGATCCTCACCCATTATAGGCTCATATGGACCAAGTTCGGTTTAGGGGGATACATTTCCCTATGACCATGCGGAGATGAAAATCTCACGAAGACATAGGTACAGATGTATCCCAGAAGTAATCCACTAACTCATACGAAGGTGAAAACCTCACGAAAGCTTAGTTTCTCGCTCCCACCTAAGGGTGTGACCACAATGGTCATGCAATGCAATGTGTGCGAGAAAAGTAACAACCATATGCAGCAAACACATGTAAAAATGATCATATTTTCAAATCAAGTTTTCAAATTTCGACAAGAGGATAGAAATTAGTCAATTTCACGGCTTGACTCTCTTATTAGTCCCCAGTGGAGTCGCCAAGCTATCGAAACCATTTTTTAGAGGGTTTTGGAAAAACGGGATCGACTTTAAGAAAGATGAAAACGGGAGTCACCACCAATCTTTTTAAGTGTGATTGGACCACCAAATAAAACATTTTGGTCTACGATTTTTTAGAAAACAGGTTTGGGAGTCAGTTACATACGAGGAAGGATTAGCACCCTCGTAACGCCTAAAATTGGTACCAATTGATTGATTTTACATTCCTGTCGAAAACCTTGAAAAGATTTAAAAGTATGATCTCTTTTTAAAATCAAATAAATTGAATTGAAAATCGAGATTCTTTTGTTTCAAAAGAATACTATCATCACATCCAGCATGTTAGGACACAATGTTTTCAAATTCTCGTAGCTAAGATCATCTCGTGATTTGGAAAATTTGTTTAAAAGGGTATTTTAGGTATTTAGACAAACGAGAAATCGCAACCCAGCATGTTAGGGTACTATTTCCTGAATTTTTAAATACAAAAATATTGCCTTATTTTAAAGAGAAAAAAAACCTTTTATTTGAAATTCTTTTAAAATTAAAGCAATATAAATTACATAATACATACCGATATTTCATACAAATATAATTGATTAAAAAAACAATAACATAGCATGATGGATAATTGATATGATAAAATTAACATACTAAAACAATGATAAGTAAATATAGAAGAAAATACAAAAAGAGACTAGCAAAACTTAAAAAATATACAAAGTAAGTTAAGAAGTAAAATGTTTAAATAATAATTAAAATAAATGCGATATTTTAAAAAAATGGATATTAAAATAATATGGATAGAAGGAAATGATTAAAAAATAATTAATGCTTTGTAAATAGATAAAGAAAAAGTAATTTATGAAATATAATAAAATAATATATATAAAAGTAATGAAACAAAACTTTATATAAAAAAAATATTTTGAGATATCATACAATATGTATATATAAATGTAAAATAATACATAATTTTTTGATAAAAATTTAAAATAATATATGATAATAATATACAAGTTTTAAAATAATACTTATAATACATAAAATAATATATGAAAAGTAATAATATAGAAAAATAAAACAATTTTTATATTTATAAAAGATTTAGAATAAAATAAATAATATATACGAAAAATAATGAATGAAACAATATTATTAAAATAATTTAATATAAAAAAAAGGTTTAAGATAAATATATATATACAAAATATTGAAATAAATAATAATAATCTAAAAAGAAATAAAGTTAGAATAAAAAAATAAAATATAGAAAGGATTAAATTAGATTAAATAAAAATACAGATGAAAATTCGGAATAAAAAAAAGGGTCAAATTAAAATGTGCGCATAAGGAGGGGGATTAAAACGGAAAATATCCCATTTTAGAACGACATCGTTTATGCGCTTTCTTTTTTAAAAGAGCCCAAGGACCAAATTAAAATAAAAACAAAATATTTGAGCAAAATTAAAAGATAAAATAAACCTAATTTTAAAGGATAAAAAAAGCGGAAGGACCAATTGGGAAATTAGCCCAATAACAGAAAACACGCGAATCCTTTGGCCGAGTCGGGTCGACACGCGGGTGCTTTTGTTTAAACGACGCCGTTTTAATACTTATTGAATTAAGCAAAACGACGACGTTTTAATAAAGCTATATAAGCTAAAAAAACACCAAAAATTTCATTTCTAAATCATTTTTTAAAAAAAATAAAAGAGACGAGCCTAAAATGCTCTCCCCCTCCTCGGCTTGAACTCCGGTGAAGATTGTCGGCCACCGCTGCACGCGCCTCACGCGCCACCGTACACGGTGGTCAGAGGTTCAAAATTCTTCCCCTTTCCAGGCGAATCACAGGTAAAATCTTTTACTTTTATTTTTTAAATATTCGCGTAAGAAATTTTAAAAAGTGGACTGCTTTTCTCTTGATTTTCAAATATGTTTTTGTCTACTATGTTTTGCATGTATAAAAGAGAAGGAAATGAAATGAATAAAGTTGAAGAACGTTTGAATGACAAAATAAATCACCTCCGTTCTGACTTAAAATGCTGTATTTTATTGTATGATCTTTGTGTATATCCCCCCTATTTACAATGTTTTTTATTCTTGATTTTGTAGCCTGAATACATATATAGAAAGTACAATCTTTGATTTATTTCATATTCTGCTCGGTCTTTCTTTCCTTTTTTGCAGGTCTGTGGCGAGATCTCCGGTGGATTGGTGCGCCGATTGCGATGATTGCAGCGCGATTGAAGGTTGTGCTGGGCGGGGCTCTTGTCTACTATTTGCGGCGCTAAAGATCGCTAGCGTTTCTGCCCTAGTGTTTCGAAATTGGGCCCTGTTGGATTACTGCTTATTGGGTTTGGGTAGGCTTAGGATTGGGTTGGTCTAGTTAGGTATTTTAGGTAAAGGGTTTAATTTGGTTAATATTTGGGCTACTGAAATCGGGTTAGAGTAATGGGTAATTTAGAATCTGATACTTGGGTCAAAAGGGGTTTAGGCTAAAGGGTATTGGGTTAGTTTAGGGTCTATTGGGCTGGTTATTTATTGGGTTTGTATTTTGGTTTGTAAAAGGACTGTATAAATGGACACTTTGATTTTTTTTTTAAATTTGGTTTATTTATTTTAAGGCCCGGGCAAAATATGGGTTCTACACCTAGAAATTATAAAAGATGCAAATTTGTTTGAGAGAAAATTTTTCAATCTGGATCTAACAAATTTTAAAAATGAAAAAAAAGATGGAAAGAGCTTGGGCGGCAAGTGACTTTTATAACCAACCAATTTTTTTTAAAATTGGGCTATTTGCCCTCTAATCCCTCTCATATTTCTACCTTCTTCAAATAGCTCCACCTTAAGCTACGAGTCTTAATTTACACATTTAACCTCTACTTTAACCACTACTCCAATTAGTCTCTATTATTTTTTATTATTTTTATTTTTACTAATGCCTCGATTATTAATACCATAATTATTTATTTTAATTACTATTTTCACTATTATTAACTAATTATTTATTGTATCCTAATGACACAAAATCTGATTTTTCTCTCAAAACTATAATCTAATGTCTAATTCTACTAACTTGGTTTTCAAGATGTGACAAGATTAAGAAGATCTCTTTCTTCCATGTGCTATTAAAAGTATGGATCATCTCAAATTAACCTATGAAGGAAGCTATGAAGTCTGCAACAAGCTAGAACAGTCCAACCTTATTTTTTTATACTACACTAAAACGGTGTTGTTAATATGGGATTTTTTTAGAACCACAATTATCATCTAAACCATATTTTGAAACATTGAATGTATTAAATTAAATTGTTCAAAAGTCGTATTTAGTGCTGTGAAGAGCAAGTCTTAGTAACTAGATCAGATTATATACAAACTAAATTGATTGGAAAAATGGTATATGGGAAAGAGTTTCATTTATGTTTCCTTCATATTTTGTAAGCCATTATGAAGTGTATATTCTAAAATTTTGGGACACTTTTCAAGTTTCACTAAATGAAAGTATATATATGTGTGAGAAAAGTTTGAGTGAAAGTTTTCTTTTTCCTTCAAAGTAATTATTTAGTCCTGTCTTTTTCTTAAGTACTAAATGTTATTATTGGTTACTCTTCATATGTAAGCTGAAAGCTAAGGATTCTTGGAAAATACAGAGGTGTTCTATCTCCTAGTAAGTCTATTAACTTTGCATGTTAAGACTAAGAATGCTATGAATTCTATGGGTAGTAAGCCATGAATAAGAAGCCCTGCATGGAGATTCTTTGTAACTGAAATGTAAGCAACCTATCTATAAATGGGTTTAATGGTGAACGCATGTTCTTTAAGCAATTGTTGTTGCTAGTTCGAACTGGACATTTGAATTTGGAGTTGGTAGTTTTTATTGGTGAGTTTTAGGTGAGTCCCTAATATTGGCTCCTATAAAGTTTTTCTAAGAAAATCTATTGTGATTGACATTTTAAAATTGGTGAATAAATTCATGATTGACTATAAAAGATGTATGTATTCTGGGAATAGATCTTTTTTTGTTTATAATGTAATAGAATGTGTGTGGGTGCATGCGATTCTGTTAAGTAACTAAGTGTATGTGCTTGGAATGTACAATGTAAGGTGTGACTGCATTGATGTAAGTGAAGCATGATTTGAAGTGTACTTTGGCTAAGTAAATGAGTTAGCCTACCTGACTATGTTTTTATATTGGATATGTGATGTATGAATGGAGATGTTTAAGAAGTGGGGGTGTATTTGAATGTTGAGAGGTTGAGTTGTGAGTTGGTCACCACGGTGGTATACGATGAAGTCCATTGGAATAGTAAAACTGAATTCTAATATGCAAATTCTAAAAAACTTCCATGGACATGGCACATTGTTGAAAGGGCAGATAAGCCATATTTATACTAGGGTTCTCTGCGTGTCCCAAGGAGATGATGGGCAAACTTTATGCGATGTGAGTCTAGGTAATTTCATATCACAAACACGTCAGTTATGAGATGCATGTGTGGCATTCTACTAGCCTTTATGGCATACTTTAAGTTGGCCTTTATGGCGTATTTTGTTAGCCTTTGTGGCATTTTGTTAGTCTTTGTGTCATTTTGATACTGCCTTTGTGGCATTCTGTTAGCCTTTATGACGTTTTGATGTGGCCTTTACGGCATTCTGTTAACTTTGTGGCATATTCTGTATATTACCTTTTTGTTGTAATATGTATGTCGCCTTTATGGCGTACTCTATCTAGCCCTAATGGTGTATTCTGGTAAGTCTATGAAAAAGATATGATCTTACTGAAGCTCAAATGTGAAAGGTCTTGTGATAAAATCAGTTAAGTCTTAAGGAAAGTTCTTGAAAAGAAGTATGATTTAAAATGTTAGAAGAGGGTATCCGTCATGGTTATCTGTCAAATTAGAATACAAGTATATTCGATGAATGAGTTTGCCATTTTGAGTAATTGTGCTAATAAAGTGGAATTCTTAGTTATTTGATATTCATTGTATTAGTATAGTATTATAACTTGTTCTGAGCTTTGATGCGATTTGATCTGTTCACTATATGAGAATGTTTGAAGTTGAATTAAGGTATGGTCTAAATTATAATTTGATTTAGTAAGATCGATATAGGTATTCACTAAAAGTATGAATAGTAAGTGGTATCTCATAAGGATGATTATTTGTTCGAGATTTATTGTTGGAAGTTATTTGAAGAGAAAGAGAAGGTAGTTCCAATCGACAAGTCTTTGAAGTCACCAAGTAGTAGAATGAATGAGAATATGGTACTAATGGTAAGTGGCATATAAGTATGATAGTATACAAGCGACATCGTGTGAATGTATTCACCAAAGACAGAATAGGAAGTCCAAATATTCAAAATGAAGAACTTATCAAGAAAAGTTAAAAAGGTAAGTTGTGTTCATAACTCACCAAGTTCCTCTGAACTTACTGGTGTTATATTTATATTTCAGGTATTGTCGCGTCAGTGTAAGTACTTGAGGAGACGATGCCAGGAATATGCCAGAGTAGCAGCAAATGGGGATACTATGCATACAGTGGATGTATAGGAAGGGTTGATGTTTTGAAAGACTATACTCTTAGAGTTTGTCTTTTGTAACTTATGAGTTGTAATAAAATTTGAGCAAGACTAATACAATATGTTATTTGCAATTTCCTCCCTTTGTTCTTTAAATAAGAAGTTTTTAATCAAGACTGATATGGAGTAATAAGAAATTTCTTTAGTAAGGAGTTTTTGTCAATTGTTTTGAAAACTCTTTTAAGTTTTTTGTGAAGTAATACCTGAAACCTGGACTTGGTGAATCGAGTCGAGTCTAGGGTGTTACAAAACTTAACTCAGAGAAAGAATTATGCTAGATCATAACCATTTTTATAATATTGATAACTCTAAATTATATAGATTTTTAGAACACCTTTTTACTTAGAATTTATGCAAATCCTTAGTATTTTGATAACCAATTATGTGTTTTTAGTACATATCGAGAATGTTGACATAATTAAATCAAGATTATAATTTTTGAGTAATTCGGTGCTAAATTCACATAGTTCTACTCTATGTTACTGCATTTAGGAAGTTTCATAATTTGTCCTATAATTTCTGCAGCTTGGTACACTGACTTGTTCAATGTTCAAAGCCAGTATGAGTGGCACATGCACATGAATTGGACAACAATCAGCATGGGATGACAAGCTAAGGCATTTGGACTCAACAAAATTATTTTCACCTAGCTTGGAAATGGGTTGCTGAAAAGAACATGTCTGCCTTCTAAATTAGAGCTCAAACCATCCATTAAGGTTTTAAGAAGCCCAATTTCAGTAATGACTTGATAGAGCGGCCCAATCAAGTTTGAAATAATTATTTAAGAGTCCTTACATGTGTAAAAAAACTCACAAATCAGCCTCAGTCAAACTCTATAGTTACCTTCCAATCCATGCCACAAATCAAGCAATAATTAAGCTTCAATCATGAAAAATTCAACCTCTCTCCATGGATGTAATAATTTGAAGATGCATGCTGAATTTATATATGAACAAGAATAAATTAAAGGTTCATAATAATTCCAAAAGAACATTATTGCCTTGGATAACATTAGATTTATGTAATTAAATTGTTTCAAACCTAACCTGTCCCTGTTACTTTGCATAAATTCTAAGAAATCCTTAGTTAAATGGTGACATGCAAATATGCACGTTTTTCCTAAGTGACAAACCTAAGATCTCGAAAGAGCTTATGATTTAGATTCCAAGCTCATAAATACCACCCCTATTCACCTCTTAACTCATCCCTCATCCCATAATCAATCATTCATTCTCTTCTCTCTGAAATCTAGCCTTCCATTTCCCTTCATTTTTCCCATCCTCTCTTTGAGAGTTCCTTTAGTAAATAGTTCTTGAAAGAAAATCTCTCTTGGCTGACTGCCTTGAGGAGTAATTTGCATCGGAGCAATGACGAAAATCGGAGGAAGCCACCACAGATGATTGCAAATTATTTTATTTCTTTTTTATTAACGATAATTACTTAAATTTGTTTCAACTATGATGGTTACAATGCCTTGATTCGTTTCGTTCAATTTATGTTTATATTGTTCCATGCCTCAATTGTTTATACTACCAATTAAAATCATTCATGTTGTTCACGCATTAAGATATATTTGACTACATTAGAATTAATCGCTTAATCCGAACCAGATGGTGGTTAATGAATGTACTAATTGGAAGATGCATGCAGAATTTATATACGAACAAGAATAAATTAAAGGTTCATAATAATTCCAAAATAACACTATTTCCTTGGATAACATTAGATTTATGTAATTAAACTGTTTTAAACCTAACCCGTCCCTACCTTGGATAACATTAGATTTATGTAATTAAATTATTTTAAACCTAACTCGTCCCTGTTACTTTGCATAAATTCTAAGGAATCCTTAGTTAAATGGTGACATGCAAATATGCACGTTTTTTCTAAGTGACAAACCTAAGATCTCGAAAAAGCTTATGATTTAGATTCCAAGTTCATAAATGATCGAGTTGCCATGAAATTTTTCCTGGACATTGTTAAACATAATAAAGAATGAATTGAATTAAGAGTTTTAATTGTTTTAGCTTATTCATGTTACTGCTATTAAAACTTGTGAATTGTTGCTAAAACATTTCATTGCATTTATTTTATTTCATTTCATTTGCATATTAGTTGTTAATTTAATTAGGACATCCATCACCTCAAATTCTTGTGTTTTATTAACTAACTTGTAAAACATTAATTTTACAATCGAGATAATACTCTTTTTACTTACTTATTACTTGATAACAGCTGTGTATACTTACAAATCCCGCTGCGAACCAAATATGTAAATTAAGTTAAAAATAATATAAAATTTATAATATATAACCTTTATAAAAAATGTTTTTATAAAGTGTCCAATTATTTTTATAATACTTCTTATAAATAATATAATTCTTTGCCATAATTTTAAAAGTTCCTTTTTTTTTTTTACAAGTTATGATTAAAATCGTATAACATTTTCCAATGAATAAGCATATTATACTTATAATATATAACATGGAAACATAAATAAATTATGTCCACACTTCTTGACCATAACATTTTATAAATAAAATATTATCACTTTTATAACATGTAAATCATTTTTATAATAAACTCTTTAACCATAACTTTTAAAAAAATATTTAAATAATATAATTTTTTTGTTATAACTTTATAAAATACACAAAGTATTCTTATAGTATAATTTTTTAGGTTCATTATATAATAAATCTTTGCCCATAACCATTCAAGCATTCAAGCACTTATATACCTTAATGATTATTGTAACAGCCCAAAATTGGGTCTAGTCGGAACAGTGGTTTCGGGACCACAAACCCGACGAGAAAAAAAATTATTTTTATTATATTTTTATAGTCTATAAATTTATGGAAACATTTCGTAAAAATTTCGTTCGAAAATTTTGACGTTTGGGCACTCAATTTAGTCAAAGGGACTAAAAAAAGTGCAAAAGTTGAGTTCTTTATATTTGAGGTGCCTAATTGTTATGAGTTTTAAATTGAAAGTCCTTATGTGATAATTAGTCCTTTAATAAGTTAGTGGATGGATATTTGTTTGGTATTTTTGAAATTTGGTTGAAATAAAAAGGGTAATTTTGTAAATTAATTAAAATGACCTAATAAGACAAAAATGATAAAAGCTATCATTTTTTCTTTCTTTCTTCTTCAACCGTGGGAAAGAACCAAAAATGGCAGCCATGGATGAGCTCCATTCGGCCAAGCTTCTACGGCTTATATAGATCAAGAAAACATGAAATTTTGGATTAAGATCAGGGAATAACAAAGTTGTGTGCTAAGTCAGGAAAGTTAGCCGTTTCGACATTTGAGGTAAGTTGGTATGATAATAATACTGCAATAATGTTATAATTTATATTTGAAAGTTAAATTTAGTGAATTAATTGAATTATGTTAAATTAAATGTTTATGATGCCAAGTTTATGAATTGATTTAAAAATATGTCTATGGTACATGAAGTGCATTGAATTATCATACATAAATGTGATTTCTATGATTATGGATATTATGAGCAATTGTAAGTTCATATGATTTTTAATAATGCAATGTGTAATTTAATGTTATTGCCTTGATATTAAATGAGATGTAAGTTTATATGTAATACATCAATTTTACTTGTATTATGATATTTTATAATAATATTGGAAATATGTTTGTTGATAATTACTTGATTGGTGAAATTGTTGGAAAAGAGAGAGAAATCTCGGTTGAACCTTCGGAAAGATTAGATGATACAGATGGTATGTAGCTAGGTCACATGTATGGTGCTGAGTGCACATCATGTGTATAAGAGAGCTACAAGACATTATGATGTAGCTAGGTCGCATGGGTGATACTAGGTGTACACCATGTAGACAAGAGAGCTACGGGATATATGTAGCTAGGTCGCATGCGTGGTTCCAGGTGAAGTACACCATGTAGACAAGAGAGCTACAAGATAAACTGGCTGGGTCACATGGGTGGTACTAAGTGTTCACCATGTGTACAAGAAAGCCGAACTATATGATGGGTGGAGCTATGTGCTGAAGCCACCAAGTATAGAGGATTGATCCGAAGTGTTCAACGGGAGACTTTCTATATACTGCTTTGTGAGTTTTGTGATGAATAAGTGCAGGAACTTGGTTATGTGAATGATGTGTTCATTAAGTGACCGGGATGTGGTAATGTTATAAACAAGTAAGTTATACATGAGAATGATTTTATGGTGACCTTGTAATCATGGGCCTATACTTGTGATGTATGAAATGTGGTGAAAATGATTTGTGATATGTATGTTAAAATGAGGTTAATACAAAGAAAGTGTGAAAGAGTGAATTAGAAATAAAACTGTTTTGGACAGTAGCAGTGATGTAATATTGAAAAATCACCAAAAATAGTATAAATTTAATTAGAGGTTGAATGAGATGTAAAATTAAAGCTTAATAAGTCTATTTTCATATAAAAGAAACAGAGTAAGCAAATGAATTCTATATTTTGAGATATTTATATTTTTGTGAGACTGGTTCAGAATGATTCCGTGATACCATGTTCTGATTTGGTAAAATCATCATAAATTGTACAAAAATATTTATGGGTCATGGTTTATATACTTAGAAACCTTAATGAGTCTATTTTTTATTGGAATAATCAAAAACATTATTTGAATTCTGTAAAATGAGATAACTGAGTTTTTATATAGAGAGGTCAGAATTGTCAGACAGTGAAATAGAGGAAACTTTAAGAAAAATCTGGTATTGATTGGAAAAACCAAAAATTCTGAAAATTTAAAGGTAGAAATTTATATGAGTCTAGTTTCAAATAAAATTTACGAAACTTAATTTTGAGTTCTGTAGCTAAATAAATAATTAAATTAGTGACTATGATTCAGGAAAACAGCCTTAGCTAATCTTGTGTAAAAAGATGAAATCATGTGATTAATGATTCTGTTTTCTTGAGCATATTTATTGAGGAATGGGATAATATTGTTAATTAAATTGCTTATTATTATTAATATGCCAACTTACTAAGCTTTTAAGCTTACACCATTTTCTCATTTCTCTTAGTGTTGTCAGGTTGGCTCGAGGTTAGAGATCGTCGGAAGTATCATCACACTATTAGTTTATCAAATTAAAATAATGGTAATTCTTATTCATTGTCAAATAAGTGGCATGTATAGATAATTAGCTATTGATATTAAGTAATATTATGATTTAGCCAAATGTATAGGCTCATTTTGCTTCATTGTATATAGTCATAAGATTTGGCTCATAATGGTTAAAGTTATGTAAACCTATTTTATGTACACATAGATAAATGTCTTGGTGTGGCTAAGTTAAGAACACAAAAAAGGGCTTGGAAAATAGCCTAATGTGATACACATGGGCTTGAGACACGGCCGTGTGTCTCAGCCGTGTGAAGAACACGGCCACCACACGGGTGTGTGGTCTAGCCGTATGAGCAAGTCAGTAGCTAGCTAATTTTTACACGGGGTCCAGATATGGGCGTGTGAAGACCACACGGTCTACTCACACGGTCGTGTCACATGCCACACGGGCGTGTGACCCTGCTTTGGTGAAAAACAAAATTCTAAGTGTCTGGAAGATTTCGGTTTGTTCCTGAACCAATTTCAATGATTGTTTTGGGCCTCGTAGGCTCTTTTAAGGGACAAATTATATATGTTTGAAAAGTTTAAAATTTGATGAAATTTTATGTCTTGGTTTTAAATGATTATAAGTACTCAAGTTCGGTAATACCTCGTGCCCTGTTCCGGCGTCAGATACGAGTAAGGGATGTTACAATTATAATATAAAAATTCATAACTAAACTTATAAAAAGATATTTTTAAAAAAATTAAATTTGATTGTATTTATATAATCACTTTAATTTTCACCCTTTCTTTAAAAATTGAAAATTGTAACACTTAATTAGTGATTATGATGATTAACATGCCTTCCTCCTATAATCAGAAGCGGTTACACTGAAATGGATCTATTTGTTGGCTTTCTAAACAATACAGAAAAAAAAAACTATGGGATTCGTAGAATTGAATAAGGGAAAAAAAAAAAAGATAAAAAGATTCAGTAAAATTTTCTACTTCCAAGTATTTTTTAACGTTTCCACGACAGCAAATATCATGAACACTTTTATTAGAAAGATATCATTTCATACATATTCAAACTTCAAAGATTGAAAGGAAAGATCGGATAGCAAACTTCAAAGATTGAAAGGAAAAGAAACTAGCAGATTGGAAGAGGGGCACCGTTCCACTCCTTTAGACATTCCAGCATTGGATCAATGATCTTCCCTTGGCACATAGCAGTGAACACCTTGTCAAACTCCTCACCAGGTGAGGTAACCTTTTGCCCAGTTAGCAACCCAGTTCCAAGCTCCTCCCTCACGAATTTGTACAACGGATATGATCTGCAATCCTTGATCTTGTTTGGAATTGCTGCATTTCCATTCTCAACTCTAGCCCTTGCATTCTCAACCTCCCTTGGCAAAACAGCCTTCAATTCGTCTTCAAAAGCTGCAATATTTTGGAAGATTGAAGTGCTTGGATTCTTCTCCATCTCACCCTCTGTCATTGCATGCTCCACAAGAACTTGCCTCAACTTTTGCATCAATGGATAGGTAGCACTGGAAGGGTCATCGATATAGGTAAAAATGTATACGCGGTCCACAGCTTGGAGTAAATCCTTTTCACAGAATCTTAGAGGGTGGTGTTCACCATCAGCACCGGTAGTGAGTGTTTTCTTAGCTATCTGGCCCACTGTGTTCTTCACTGTGTCCTTCAAATTATCTTCTAAATGCCTCAAATCAATAGCTTGGCAAAGAGCCACCAAGAATGTTGTCAACATTAGCTTCAAGAGATCGATAGCTTCAGCAGTTTTTAATGCAGAGATTAATCCCAAGGAGTTCACATCTTGGTTGTGTTGCTCAGTACTTTGAACATGGGTGGTGACTGGATTGGCCAAGTATTGGAGCTCAGAACAATAGGAAGCTATTGCAACTTCAGCACCCTTAAAACCATAATCCAGACTTGGGTTCCAAGCACTAGAGAGGTTTGTTGGGAGGCCATTGTTGTAGAAATCATTAACAAGTTCAGAGAATTGAGCAAACATAAGTTTCCCGATAGCCGCAATAGCTAAACGAGCATTGTCCATTGAGACACCAATTGGGGTACCCTGGAAGTTGGCACAATGTAATGCCTTGTTCCTTGACACATCTACCAAAGGGTTATCATTGACAGAGTTAATCTCTCTTTCAATCGATTTGGTTGCGAATCTGATCACTTCAATCTGTGGACCAAGCCATTGTGGAGCTGACCTTAGAGCATAGCGATCTTGTTTCGGTTTCTGCAAAGGGTCAATTTCATGGATCCTCTTAGCCGCTGCAACGATAGTGCTTCCCTCAAGTATGTGTTCCATTATAGCAGCGGCCTCGATTTGTCCTGGATGATGCTTCAATTTATGAATCAAATGGTCAGTGAACTCAGGTAATCTACAATTCATGGCTTCAGCAAATATTGCGGCCAAAATTTCTGACAAAACAGCCAATATGTTTGCTTCAAAAAGAACCATGGCAGCCATGGCAGAACCAACTGCAGTGCCATTGACTAGCGCAAGGCCCTCTTTCGGCTGCAACTCAAAGAACCCGGAATCAATATCGGCTACACGAAAGGCTTCTTGGGCATCAAGGGGTTCCCATTGGGTCCAATGGCTTTGGAATTAGACCTGCCAGTGAGCAATCCAGCAATATAGGAAAGAGGAATAATATCACCAGATGCAGTAACTGAGCCACGAAGCGGCAAGCATGGGGTGACGTTGTGGTTGAGAAGCTTGGTGATTGCCTCCAGAATTTCGAACCTGATACCAGAGTACCCCTGGAGCAGGGTGTTCGTCCTAACAAGCATGGAGGCTCGAGTTGCTGAGGGAGAAAGTGCGTGGCATGACTCACTTCCATACCCAAAGATCCCAGCATTCAAGAACCTAAACCAGCAAAACACATTCAATGAATGAATAAAACTTTCTTCCACTTTGTGATTATAGCAACTTCCTTCTTTTTCATTTTCAAATATTTTATTAAAAAATTAATTAACTAATAAACGATATTTATTTTATATTTTTGAAATTTTTGTGTAAAGAGTAGAGATGGATATTGAGTCCCTCGTGAGTTTCACCGGAACCTTGGCTACTAGTGAAAAATTGTACTTTCACTGATGTTCACTTGAGGAAACTTAACTGAACATTATTCATCCAAATAGATACAATGGTGAGATTGTATCAAAATGTAGGGTTTAGTAAAAAACTCCGATCAAATCAAGAAACAAAAAAACCGATTCTATCCCTTTCAAAAAGTACCTAAAAACTCACAGCAATGGAGTATATAATCTGATACATGCCTTAAGGTACATATTTCCCGTATCCAATGGGGCAGTTTATGGAAAATGCATACGTTGTTGGTGCATGGATATAAAAAGCTCACCTAATAAGCTCCTTTTGAAGAGTAGCTCCGTTCTTGGTTCTTAAATGAGAATTAGCACCAAAACCAGTAGTAATGCCATAGGTGTCAACACCATTGCGGAGGCCTTGAAGGACCCAACCAGAACTGGCATTAACGCCAGCTCTTGCCCCCTCAGAAAGCTCAACCTTGATACCCAACTCACTTTTAGCTACGGCTGCAACTTGAGAAATGGTCAAGGTCTCACCACCAAGCTTCACCAGTGGTCTCCTATACTCAGAAACCATATGTTTCACTTCATCTAAATGGCTTCCCTTGAGAGAGTTAGCTGCAACATCCCAGCTCAAAGGGTCGACAGAAGAAAGAGATGATAATGGCTTCCCTTGAGGGATTCTCTCCATGTTAAAAATTGTAGAAAATGATGGAAATGATAATGACCCAAAAAAAACTTGAACTTCTTAACCAAAATGTGTTGTTGAATGCTTTAACAGAAGAAAGAGAAGGGTGATTTAAATATGGAAGAGAAGGAAATAGCGGTCGACACAACTCCAAAATGTAGTGGCAATTTTTTTTTTTTTAGAATGAATTGACTTTTAAATATACCTTACAAGGTACAAAATACTTTAGGAAACAATTCTATAAGAGGTATAAAATTGTTACAAGTGGATACTCTAATTATTTATTATTATTAATATTAAAATAATGTGTGGGTCTTAATATTAATTATAAATATTTATAATATTTAATAATATTTTAGTTTGATTTATTTTTAGTAATATAATATTATAATGCTTTATTTAAAAAAGGAAATTTTTAGCTATGTTCATATTATATATCTTTTACATTTGGCATTAAACAAATTTTACATATGTACATACTTTTTTTTTTTTGGCTTATTTGTTTTATAAATTCTTTAAATCATATATATATTGTTAAACCGCACAAAATATTTAAGGAAATAATTCTAGGTGGAGGTATAAAACTTGGATACCCTAATTACTTGACACATTAATTATTACTAATTAATATTAAAATAATGTGTGAGTCCTATTATTAATTATCAATATTTATAATATTTAACAATAATTTGGTTTGATTTATTTTTAATAAAATAATATATATTTTTGATATTACAATGTTTCATCTAAACAGGAAATTTTTTGCCATTTCACATTATAAAATTTTTACATTTGGCATTAAATTAGGTTGTCATATTTTCATACTCTTTTTGTCTTATTTGTTTGATAAATTCTTTAAATTATATACATATATATAAATTTATCTGAGTAATGATGGAAGTAAAAAAGTTAAATTTTGTTATAAAATAAAGAAAGATGGAGAGAATAAAGAACAAAGAAAATATGAAAGCAATAGAGAATGAACTTTATTGATCAAAAGGGGTGGTTACAATGCTTCATCAGAGTCTCCATTTATAGGCATAAGAAGTATAAAAGAAATAAAGATCTAATTCTAATAACTATTAGAATTTAAAGTACATTAAAAATTTATCTTGATCATGATGGACATCCACTTAATAAGATATTATAACACTCCCCCTTAGATGTCCATTGGTAGATAATGTGCCTCGTTAAAACATTATTAAGAAAAACCCTGTGGGATAAAAACCTAATAAAGGAAAAAGAGTATACGATATATAATACGCATAATATGCTGCCTCATTAAAAACCTTACCAGGAAAACCCAATGGGACAAAACCTCGGTTAAGAGAAACAGAGTACAATGCGTATTTACTCCCCTCATGAAAACATAACGCATTTTCTCATATTCTACGTATTCAATCTTGAATACTAGTTTTTCAAATGACTATTTGAATGTATTGCTAAGCATTTATACCACCATTCTTTTGAAAATCATGAGTGAGGGAAAATTTTGGGGAATCATATTTTGATCTCTTCAAGAATTTCAACAATAATCATAGCAAACTTTAATCATGATCCTTCTATAAAAATACAAATAGGTATTTTGGATCATTTTATAATCCTCTTTCAACTACTATTAATTAAGTCAAATTTACCACATATGTTCAATTATTTCAATTCATATAAATGAAAAGAATCCCGAGAATTTCAATATAGTTCTAGCATTTTAAATCCTTTAAGGATTTTAATATAAATTTTACTATATAGTGATTCATAAAAGGTTGTAACAATATCCATTAGATGCAAGTTAAATCTTTTATGAATTCTCAATTTAATAATATATCTAAAGGTTATTGCATCCACCACAAAATAATATTATATCTTTTCATAATCAATGCCAGGACCTAGCGAAAAAATTCATATTTTTATTCTGCTTTTGCAAAACTACTTTAATTGCACCTTCACTGGCTTTATGCCTTTAGATATTTGGACTACTGGTCCAAAAACTCCACAATTTTAATTGTACTTGAGTTACGTCTTTCTATTTTGATCAATTTATTCTATATCTATATTTCTCAATAGATTTATTCAGGATCCTCCTTTTATTTCATTATTTCAATATTAATATTGCATGCAAAATCATTGTCGACCACTTTTATTATTTGGTTCCACATTTTCTCGAATTGACATAACTTATCGAGATCTTTTATTTTCATTATTTTAAAATTCAGTTTGTGTACTGAATCTCTTACAAGTTTTACTTATTAGTTATGTCTTGGGTCTCTTTTGGAGCACCTGCCTCTACTATATGAACATCTAGAATAATTTTCATCTTTGAAACCGATCAATCTATATAACACTTGGTTATTTTTATTAAGTTTGTAAATACATCTAATAGTTAACTTGTAATGAGTTATCCTTATCGAACTTTTGGTTCAAATTACTCTCCCCTAACTCATTATAAGTTATTATTTCTCTCCCCCTAATGTTGGGAAAACTGACAACTCATGTCATAATTAAATCTTGAATTAATAGATCAAAAATATTATAAGAAGACTCATATAAATATACATTCCCAATCTCTTATTATGAACCATCTTTGTGTGTTGTGGTAGAGCAGTTGGAACATATACCGCACATCCAAAAAATTTAAGATGGGAAACATTTGGCTCTTGACCAAAAATCAATTGTAATGGGGAGTATTTATAAATTATAGAGAGCCCTTGCCTCTTTACATCGTACTTGTTGAGGAATCTAACCCCTTACATTATTACAAATATTTTTTCTCACCCTACACAATTGTTATTTTCCAGACTATTATTGCAATTATAGATAATACATAATGTGTATCTTCATCTTTTTTTTTTAGAGAATTTTTGTAGAGAATTGTTACTGTTCATCTTCATTTTTTCTTTGCAAAGAATCATTACTGTCCATCTCCGTCTTTTATCTTCCCGTGAATCTTTACTGTTTGACTTTCTTGTTTATGTTTGGAACAATTTCTTTCAGTATATAGGGAATCTTTGAAGGTTGCAGATTATTACAAAACAATTATCTTCTTCTTCTTCTTCCCTTTTTTTTCTTTATGGTTTTGGTGATTGTCACCATTGTGGTGACATATGGAAGATCCACCATTTTGATTGAAGATGTCAAAAATTTCTCATCTTTTGAGTCAAAATCCATTAAGCTGAGCATTTCATCCATAAGCTTTCTGTACTCTTTTTTTTTTTTTGTTTCTAACATGAGCCAACAATGCGGTGGCAGTTGATTTGGCTTGAAGAAATTTTAGAATAGTTTGGTATGGAGTAGTAGACTTGCATAATATTGGTTATTGAAATAATCAATTGAAATACTTGGAATCATATTTTTCGTCATTGAATTTGTGCCACCATTTTGTTATGAAATTTCAAACTAACAATGAGATTCTCATGTATTAGCCCTATTCATAAGTAAAATTCCAGGAAACAATCCAATAAATACACAATTATGAAAAGAAATGGATTTTTTTGTATATATGTTTTTGGTTTGGTTCTGGTTGGAATTCGTCAAAAACTTAGGCCATAAAATTTGATTTTTTCTGGTAGGATATCAAAAGAAGATATTTCATATCAGTTCCACCATTCTTGAAATCAATTTGGGAATTTGTATTGGGTGTAATACTTGAAATATATGAGCCAATAATGTCTCATATAACAGGTTGTTGATAAGGAAGGCATTGTACCAGGCTATTTGATTGTCCTAGTATGTAAAAAATGAGCGATGATCTATTTTAGTGGTGAATTTGGTTGGGAATTTCTTTGGAGAGTTTGAGTTTTCACCCCAATCTCTTGGCCTGAGAATTTTAATTATTTGGATTATTGAATGGGTAATAAAGTTAGGGACTTTTGAATTTGTATAATGTTTGTACAATATTGTTCATGTTTGGACCAATATGTTTTCATAACATTGCTGCATTTTTTGTGAGTCTAATGACTTAAAATGTCATCCTTTGAGAAGTTATTTGATAACAATATGTGGAGGTTTTTAAGAAAATTCTACCTCTATAATGAATTTTTTTTTTCAAAATAATATTGTGAGGATTATTTTGTAGTAGTCTGTGAATATGCTACTTCTTTTGGAAAAAAAACTCTTGAAGAGATGTTTCTATTGAAATATTTTTGAGAGATTTTTGTTTATGTAAAGCAATCTGAGATTCGTATAGTCTTAAGGATTAGAAGGATGAGAAGCGTATAGAAATATTGGTTATAATAATTTGAAAATAATTTGAAAGCTTAAATTTGATTTGTTTTAAATTTAAATTTTTGAAAAAAAATTGAAAACTTAAATTGAGAAAGCTAGAAAATTTCAGAGAAACAAACTTTTGATCTCTGTATTGAGTGTTTGAAGTCATGCCTTTATTACAAAACTGAGATGCTTTTATAGAGGGCTCTTGCCTTTTTACAACATTTTTGTTTGGGGGATCTTATCCCTTACATCATTCCCAAAACTACATAATTGCTACTTTTTAGAGAATATATTATCTAATTACAAACTTTTTTCTTTCTATGAAGAATATAACTTTTTTTCCTTTTTTTTTTCTTTCAAAGAATCTTCACTGTTAATGCTAGAGAATTTTACTGTTCAAGTTAGAGAATTTTTACTATTCATTGCAGAAAATCTTCACTGTTCATTCTTATTTTTCTTGCAAGGTATCTCCCCTGTTCACCTTTTATCTTTACTTTGTAGGTTTGCAGGAAATCATTCATCTTTTGTTTTTGCAAGATTATCATCAATTTTTTATTTTTTCTGGTTCTGGTGATTGTTACTGAAGTGGTATCATCTGCAAGATCTACTGTTTTAATTGAAAACGTTGAGGATTTCTCGTCTTATGATCTAGAATCCATTAAGCTGAGCATTTCAACCATGAGTTTTTTGTATTCCTTCTTAGTGTTGGCTTGAGCCAACATTGCACTAGCAGACGATTTTGCTTGAAGGAATTTTACTGTAGTTTGATCTGGGGCTGCGGACTTACATCATCTCTGATTCTTGTTGAAAAAATTATCCAAATACTTGGAATCATATTTTTCACCATTTTTTTTTCTAAAATTTTAAACTAATAATGGAATCCCAACACATGGATCTTGTTCATAAGAGTAATTCTAGGAAATAATCCAAGAAATTCACAATTTTAGAGAAAATGGATGGTTCTATAGATTTTTTTTGGTCTAGTTTAGGATAGAATTTGTCAAAGAACTTGGGCCACAAATTTTGAATTTTTTTGGCAGGATATTAAAAGATGATGGTCCATACCAGTTCCACCATTCTCGAAAGCAATTTGGAGATTTGAATTGGGTACCATATTTGAAATATATGAGCCAAGAATGCCTAATATGTTGATTGTTCATTAGGAAGACATTGTATCAGGTCGTTTGGTAATCCTAATATGTGAAATATGGGTGGTGGTCTATTTTGGTGGTAAATTTGGCTGGAAATTTCTAGGAGAATTTGGGTTTTCACCCCAATCTCTTGGTTGAAGAATTTTAACTATTTGAGTTGTTGAATGGGTGATAAAATTTAGATCTTTTGGGTCTATGTAGTGTTTGAAAAATATTGATCCAGTTTGAACTAGTATATTTTCATAATACTGTTGAGATTTTTTAGAATCTAATGGCTTAAAATGTCAACCATTGAAAAGTTCTTTTACATGAATATGCGGAGATTTTTCTGAAAATTCTTCGTCCATAATAAAATATTTTTCAAAACATTTATTTGGAAAATATTGTGAGGATTTTTGGATAACAGCATGTGAAGACACTATTGCTTTTGGGATAACATCCTAGAGAGACATTTCTTTTAAAATATTTTTAAGAGATTTGTGTAAAACAATATCTTTATTTTTTGAAATCTTTGTTGTTTCAACAACAATCCTTTTTGTAAATTTTTTTTTGCTAATTTCCTTTTTTAATGTAGAAAAAGCTAATGCCACTTCTGGGGATTGGTAAAGGAACTCAATCCTTTTTTGTATTTGTGAACCAATTTCATTTGGATCCTATACATCCTAAAAGGATGTATTTTTGGAGGATTTTGATGATGATGGCGATCTCTCATTTTCTTCTTAAAGGCAAATTTTATACCATGACTTAATTGGTTTTGAATGACATTTTTTAATAAGATAAAGAATTAGTTTCTCCTTTGATGTATTCAATATCAAGATCAAATATGCTCAAAATTGCTTGTCATCTTGGAAAAATCTATTTGAGGCAATATTTTGGACATCTTTTTGTAAAACTTCTTTTGCTAATTTGCAATCAATTCATAAAAGGAATTTTTTATTTAATAAATCAATCTGAAATTTTGTAATACATAAAAAAATTGATAAAATTTCCTTTTTGATAGTACTATAATTCTGTTGAGTTAGATTCCAGTGTCTGGAGGTAAACTGGACTATTTGTTCTTTTCCTCCCTTAGCTTGTTTTAGGATCCTACCATACCATATTTCAGAAGCATCTATTTCTACTATCTTGGGGGCATTTGGACCAACTAAATGTAAACAAAGAAGTTTAGTGTAGCGCCCCGAACATGACCGGGAAGGTCTGACCCAGATTTCAAACTTCACATTAGCCACTGAAGTGACTCTCCGTCAAAACACCACAAAACACACCATTCAAAAAATCACACCTCACACAGTTATTCATTTATGTAACACCCTAAACTCAGCCTAGAGTCCAGACCAAGCCTAGAGAGTTACATTATTGATATTAGGAAAACCACATTTATAACTCAGTCATAATGAAACCATTCAACATATTATATCCATCATAGCAATTAACTAACTACATAATCTTTCCAACACCATAATAGCATAGAATATTGAATTTACTAATAGTAGAATTTAAAGGAAAGACAACAGGGTTTGGCTGAGCTCCAGCAGCACCGACCCGTTCAAGTTTGAGAGCCACCTGAAATTCAATCAATAATGAAATGAGTAGTGAACTCAGTGCGTAAAAGACGTTCATTCAATTAAAACACATATATAAGATAGTTCCCGAATCCTAAGATTTGGTTAGATAATAGAAGCAATTTCATCTCAGATACAAAATAGATTAGTTACATACACAGAAGCAATTTTAGTTTCATATACAAAATAGATCAGATTCATATGCAATTATTCCTACTCCCGTCCGCTACACACCATCTTCAACCATTCCAACACATCGTTAAGGGCGTTCAATGCCCAACCAACCCTGTACACCATAGAGTGTCTATCTGACATGTTTACAGAGATGCAGCCTAGCTGCTAGACCGAAATGCGACAAAGCACCAGATTTGTATTTATACGCATCGTGGCTTAGCCACTAATTAGGAGCAGATTACTTCCTTCTTCAAAATATCCCAACCCATGCAAATGCAGATTACAAATATCCATAACATGTGTTCAGTCATTCCAATTCATTTCACAAATAGATAATATAGATCAGTATAAAAAATAGCCATCACAATACTCATACATTGATATAATCCATATATCAGTCTTAGAGCATCAGAGAGTCCTTATATAATCAAATTTAGATCATAAATACATTGTGGAGGTCAGTGCTCTTGTTGGGCAACACTCACGGCCTCAAAAATAAGATTTGAATCTTATTTATATGCCACACTACCTAGACACACGCCCATGTCATTGCCCATGTGGCTCACATGGCTTGGACACACACCTATGTCCTCTGCTTGTGTGGCTCTAAATTGCAAACAGTGAGTTACACAGCCTGGGTACACACCAATGTCCTTGGCTATGTGGTCCTAAATCATAAACAGTGAGTTACATGGCCTAGACAGACGCACGTGTCTATTGCCTATGTAAACCCTACACTAACATGACTACACATGGCCTGGACACACGCCCGTGTCCCTTGTCTGTGTGGCTAAAATTTGATGAACAGTGAGTTACACAGTCAACCATACAGCCTAGCACATGGCCGTATGGCTCACACGTCTTTGGCACATGCCTATGTCCCTAGCCGTGTGGCGTCGACAGCCTCATTTTTTGGCGTCCGAAATTTATAAACTTAAGGGTTTTCAATACGTACTTGAAGATATTTCGAAGCAATAACAACATAAAGATCTCTGTTACTCAATTAAGCCATGTCATCAACAATAATTCCCAATTACGCGCCTAATGCTTATGTCTAAAGTTTCGACACAAAACCTTCAACAAACCTTATACTTACCGAAAATTCAACAACGATCATTGGATTGTCAAGTTGTTGTTCTCTACTTCCACTATTCCCACGTAATAGGGAAACAAATGATCGTCTATCAAAGATTCTCACAACACATCACATACTCAACTCAAAGAAAATTACGAAAAACAAAAAGAAAAATCACGAAAATGCACGAATTGACAGTGACTTACTAGATAGACTTCCGACCAATGACTAATAGAAAATTTTCAATTAATCCCGTATTCTTTACGACCACAATCGGTAAAAATTAAAGGAAAAGAAAAAGAAAGAAGAAGAGGAAAAAGAAGAGTTGCGAAAAAGAGAAGAAGAAACTAACAAAAAATTAAAGTGGAGAAATAACGCTAATTAAAAATTAACTTCTAGACAAATTTTTAGCATTTGCCAAAAATGTTCCTTATTGTCCTCTCCGGGACTCAAACACGGGACCTAACAAATATAGAGACTTAACCAGTAAACCAGCAAGCTCATTCTTGACACAAGTTTACAATGAATTGAACTTAACTATGTAATGCATGGATAAGGGTTGTTTTTAAAATAATAAAACTTTTAACGATGCGACTCGAACTCCAGACCTTAAACACAAAGCCAGAGCATAGAACCACAAACATAGAAATTTAATTACTGCAGAATCTCACAATTAAATTCTCAAAATTTTGGGGCGTTACATCTCTCTCCCCTTAAAAGAAATTTCAACCTTAAAATTTACCTGACTCAAACAAATACGGGTATTGTTGCCAAATCGTAGCTTTAGGTTCCCAAGTGGCTTCCTCCATGCCGTGATTTCACCACAAAACCTTAACCTGGGAAATAGTTTTCTTCCTCAACACCTTAACGTCACGAGCTATAATCTAAATAGGTTTCTCCTCAAATGTTAAATACGATTGAAACTCCATCTCCTCAACAGGAACAATGTGTAACGGATCAGATCGATATTGTCTTAGCATAGAGACGTGGAACACATCATGAATCCGCTCTAACTCCAATGGTAATTCTAGTTGATACGCAATAGGTCCAACACGTTTCAAAATGAGATAAGGTTCATTGAACCTCGGACTCAACCAGCCTTTGTGTCCAAATCGGAGAACCCTTTTCCATGGTGACACTTTCAGGAACACCTGATCATCTACAAAAAACTCAATATCCTTTCTCTTTAAATCGACATAAGATTTCTTTCGATCAGAAATGGCTTTAAGATGGTCACGAATCAACTTGACAATATTCTTAGTTTCAGACAATAGTTCGGGACCCAAAACTCAACATTCACTTAACTCGGTCCAACACAAAAGAGTACGACACCTATGACCATACAAAGACACGTAGGGAGCCATCTAAATACTAGACTAGAAGTTGTTATTGTACGCAAACTAAGCCAATGGTAGGTATTCTTCCTAACTACCCCGAAAATCTATTACACAACCCCAGAGCATATCTTCTAGATTCTTAATGACTCACTGAAACTGTATATCAATCTAAGAATGATACGCAATACTGAAATTAAGTCAGGTGCCTAAAGTCTCATAAAGTTTCTTCCAGAACCGAGATGTGAATCACAGATCTTTATCATATATAATTGAGACTAGAATCTCGTACGTCTCACAATTTCAGCAATATACAGCTTATCTAGCTTTTACAGTGAATAATCTGTTCTGATATGAATGGAATGAGCAGATTTAGTTAACCAATCAACGATGACCCAAACTGAATCTTTCTTAGTGGGGGTTAAAGGTAACCCTTAACAAAATCCATCATTATATGCTCCCATTTCCACTGAGGAATCTTAACTGGCAGAATCAAACCTGAGGCAACTAATGTTCAGCCTTAACCTTTTGGCACATCAGACAGTAAGACACAAAAACAACCACTTCCCATTTCAGTCTAGGCCACTAAACTCAAAGGAGCTAACATATCTCTTAGATCAGTCATCGCTCTATGGCTAAGAGCATCAGCTACCACATTAGCCTTACTTGGATGATACTCTATTGTGCAGCCATAATCCTTAAGCAATCCAACCCACCTACGCTGTCGAAGATTTAACTCCTTTTGAGTTAACAAGTACTTGAGATTCTTGTGATCTGTGTAAATGTTACACCTTTCACTGTACTGATAATGCCTCCAGATTTTTAGAGCAAACATGACTACAGCCAACTCAAGATCATGTGTAGGGTAGTTACCCTCATGTTTCTTAAGCTGTTGTGACTTGTAAGCAATCACATTAACATCCTGCAACAAACACATCCTAGCCCAACGAGCAACGCATCACTGTATACCACAAACTCCCAACCCAACTCTGGTTAAACTAAAATAAGAGCTTGTGTCAGAACAGACTTGAGCTTATCGAAGCTAAACTGCTGTGCCTCAGACCACACAAACGGAGCATTCTTACATAGTAGCTTTGTTGAAGGTTATGCAATCAAACAAAATCTCATGACAAACCTTCTGTAGTAATCGGCCAAGCCTAGGAAACTACGAAGCTCAGGTACATTTTTTAGTAGCTTCCACTCAACTATAGCTTCTATTTCTTGGGATCGACTCGAATCCCTTCCACAGTTACCACATGGCTAAGAAAAAAAACTTCCTGTAATCAAAACTCACACTTACTAAACTTAGCATACAACTATTTTTCTCAGAGTATTTGGAGTACAATACAAAAAAGACTATCATGCTCAGACTCAGTCTTCGAATAAATCAAGATGTCATCGATAAAAAGCAATAAAAATTGGTCTAGTACAGTTGGAACACTCAGTTCATTAAATCCATGAATGTCGTCAGGGCATTCATCAAGCTAAAAGGCATTACCAAGAATTAGTAGTGTCCATAACGAGTCTTGAAGGCGATTTTGTAGACATTGGTCTCTTTGACCTTAAGCTGATGGTAACTAGAGCACAGATCAACCTTGGAGAAAATAGATGCCCCTCAAAATTGGTCGAACAAGTCATCAATCCTTGATAACGGGTACTTATTTTTAATTGTGAACTTGTTCAACTGTCAGTAATCAATGCACATTCTCATCGATCCATCTTTATTTTTAACAAATAACATCGGTGCCCCCCACAGAGACACACTCAGTCAGATAAACCCCCTATCAAGAAGTTCCTAAAGCTATGCTTTTAGTTCAGCTAGCTCCTTTTGTACCATGCGGTAGGATGCAATGGACATCGGAGCAGCATTTGGTAATTGTTCAATGTCGAACTCCACCTCTCTATCCAGAAAAACCTGATACTCTACGAGCCAATCCATTCCCAGGATGAAATCAAATTCATTAAAGGGTAACTCTATTAGATTAGTCAAAAATACCATACCCTAAATCTCTAAGGGTACCCGTCTGTATACTCTACCAACCCAAACTAACTCACTAAGAGGACTAATCATAGAAATCTCTCTAGTAGTATTTTCGGCAGTTATACCCAGATTTGCAGAAACAATACTAGCTATATATGAATGAGTATATCCAATATTAATGAGAGCATAGTATGAAACAGAAAGAATAAAGAATGTATCTGTAATGACATCAGCATCATTGCTATCCTCGTGGCATCTCGCCGCATAAACCAATGCCGATTGTCAAGCCTCAATCTGACTTGCACATCTACCCGGTGCTCTCTGTCCTCTCCTTGAACCATTACCCTCTCTACCAATACCATGACCCTTAGGTGGTTGCTAGACCACTCTCAGAGGTTGAACAAAACCTAGAGTCACAGTTTATGCCACAGCTGGCATATGATCTGGTCGACGCAGACAATCCCTAACCCGCAACGGAGGCACACTCCTAACTTCTTCTAGTACTCGTCTGGATGGCGTTTACGACAATCACTATAGAGATGAATCTTGGTCACTACAGCTGGTGTCTCGAGCCTCAAGGGCCTATCAAATCTCACCCGTTTCTTAGGGTGCTGTCCAAAACTAAAAGGACCCTAATCCCTCTTAATCTTACTCTAATCCCTCTTGCGATCACACCATTCATGCTCATTGCACTTTACTTCTTCCACTATCTTTGCTTTATCAACTAGAATTGTAAAAACCCGCTCCTTCTGAGGAGATATTAGAACCCACAGATCATATCCCAATCCTTCCTCAAGTCTCACACACTTATCGTAATCAGACGCTATCAGTGCCCATGCATACTAACTCATTCGCAGAAACTCGGCATCATATTCAACCATAGATCGGTTGCCCTGAGGTAGACTCATAAATTCACGTCGGTAAGCCTCCACATAACTCGCCCCCACATACTTGCTCTAGAAGGTGTTCTTGAAATAATCCCAGTTAATCTATTCTGACTGAGCACCTTGCTCAACTATCAGCCACCACTAGTAAGCCTTATCCCAAAGTAGGGACCCAACACCCCTCAATTTTGAGTGGGAGTGTAATTAATGCCGGTCATGATACACTCGGCAGCCTCGAGCCAATACTCAGCAACAGTAAGGGTGGTTCCAATGATACCCCTAAACAATTTAACTCCATTCAATCGGAGTCTTTCAGTAACTAACCATCAGCTTATCAATCCAAAATGGGTCTGAAAGACCCTCTCCAATGCCCGATTCATGGCCTAAAATAGTGCGTTGTTCCCAGTTGTTGGAGTTTGAGACTATATCTCAGCAGTAGAAGTATGAATTGTCTTATTTGTCTCCAAGTTGGGCATACTACCCATAGAGGATGACTCCACTCGAGCTCCTCCTCTGCGTCCTCGACACCCACGAGTTCTACGTCCACAACTACCACGTGAACTCATATTAGCAATTTATCTAGAATGTTAGAGTGCACAAATCAGTTCAAGTTTTGAACAAAACAGTCTTACTAGTTCACATCAGTGCATTTAACCATATAACAGTTTATGTAATACAGTGTTCCTATTGACCATTATAATAGAAAAAATACTTACATGTTCGGTGTCAATGGCTCAGCCATTTACTAATGTTTCAATTTTCGGATTAACTTAGATATCATATTTTCACTTAACTACTCTTTATCATACAATATGAGCCTAGACACATTCTGAGTGTTGACTAACCTATCTCTGATACCGCTAAATGTAACACCCTAAACCCAGCCTAGACGTCTAGACCAAGATAAGAGAGTTACATTATCGATATTAGGAAAACCACATTTATAACGCAATCATAATGAAACCATTCAACATATTATATCCATCACAGCAATTAACTAACTACATAATCTTTCCAACACCATAATAGCATAGAATACTAAATTTCCTAATAGTAGAATTTAAAGGAAAGATAAAAGGGCTTGACTGAGCTCCAATAGCACCGACCCATTCAAGTTTGAGAGCCACCTAAAATCCAATCAACAACGAAATTGTGAACTCAGTACGTAAAAGGCGTTCGTTCAATTAAAACACATATATAAGATAGTTCCCAAATCCTAAGGTTTGGTTAGATAATAGAAGCCATTTCATCTCAGATATAGAATAGATCAATTATATACATAGAAGCAATTTTAGTTTCATATTGATCTACTGTTTAATGCCATTGCAACAATGTGTAAACGTCACTCCTCTATTTAATCTGAGACTTAAACATGCACATTAACCCCATCTTCTGATGATAACAACATGATACTATTAAGAACAAGTGGACTAAATTCCTCTAATCCTTACTCAACTTCTGTTGTAATGCTTGTTGGCTCGAACTGTTACTGCACTTTCCAGTGTCAGTGGCTGCTATAACACTTCTGTGTTAAGAAACATTCAAACCCTAAGATTAAACAATAAATGCAAGATTGAATAAAATAACATTTAACCAAGAATTCATGTGTACTTTTGTACAAATAGAAAACCAAGAGTTATCACCAGCATTTAGAAAGAAATAAGAAGAATTGAGTGGAGAATACTATTCCTAGACAACTCAACTGAATTTCTCAATTTCCTCTTATCTCGCACATAGGTCTAATAGTCAGAAGCTAGTCTGCATCTGGTTTTCACATTGGCTCACCCGTGAGAGGCTTAAGCTGCCATGGAAGCAAGCTTCAAGGTAGAATGATGATGACGATAATCAAGAGAAAAAAAAGCTCTGTTTTTCTTCTCGCGTCAACCTTTTATGTCCTCCTCTAACAGTACAGGTGTCCTTTCCTCAGAATTATTTTGTCTTTGTACGTATAGGTTAGTTATACCAGACTAGACAGATCATACAGTTTTAGTTCTTTTCTGGACAGTTGTCAAGTGCAGTGACAATTCTAGACGCAATTTGAAATTAACTCATATAGCGACATTAATGCAAAAAGATAGCAAAATTAAGGATAAAATAGGTTAGGATTCACTGAGTTATAAAATGTAATTTACTAAACAGAAAATGCTAAAACACATGCTAAAGATAACTAAATGGGAACAATTTAAGCAATAAGTAAGGAGGAAAACCTATGCTCTTTCTACTGCTATCACACCTCCAAACTTGAGTTTTTACTTGTCCTCAACTAAAACAGAAACTAACAAGGCTACAAAAATTTTACTAATGCAAATGATCATTCTAGCAACTTGAACCTTCTAAATTTCCAATGAATGAATCATATTCAGATGAAAAAATATTGCATCGATAATTCATATGCATGAATGAATAAGGTTGCAACTTCATCAATGCTAGCATCATGCTTCAAACCCTAAGTTCTATCTACCAATACAACATTTATTGTGCAATACTAAGTATTTATGTATTATATATATACTTTTTTTTGGATTAAGGGATATCGTTGCATTACTGTACCCTTGTTCCTAAAAAGTAATGATGGAGTGCAACAAACCCCAAGGAGTACGTAATTGCACCGACACACACTTATGCATTGATAGCCTTTGGCCAGATTGATTTTTCTATTGGAGTGTTCCCTCTTTAACATTCCATACTACACCCACTTTGGGGTATCTCTACTTTATAATATATATATATATATATATATATATATATATATAAGTAGCTATAAAAAGTAGATTTATTCAAGATTTAATGAATGATAGCAGTCATCCATTACTAATGTAACCTAATCCATTCATCAGAAAATTTAAGCTACAACCTTCTATCAAATTTATCCAACTCCTTCATTGATAATTCACATGATTCAAGAATTAATCATCGAATGTAACAAAAAGTTTCGAACAATTTTCCTTAACTATAATTAAACCTTGCATACTTCGTTACCAAAAAAAAATTGAAATGTGGGTGCATTTCTAAGCCTTATGTGCGTTCCCCCAAACTTAAAGTTTGCATTGTCCCCAACACACTAACATGAAAATGTAATGACAATAAAAATGCAATCACAATGTATATTTATCAAAATAAAACTTAAAACTACATGCAATGCATGAATACTACAACTAAAACTTAAAAAAAAACTAACTCAGTTATCCTCAGCTATCGATGTGGTTGCACGAAGTTCCTTCTTCCTTCTTTTTTTCTCCTTCTTCCTTCATTTTTTATCCTCGGATCACTTCCTCTTATTTTCTTTAGGCTTTGCACAGTCCTCGGATTGCTCAAATAAAGGAGATTAGCTTCTATGATGGGTGCAAAAAGTTTCCCACTTTAACTTCGAGATGGTTTGGTAGACTTGCTTACCGAAGTCTTATTATGAAAAAAGTGAAATGCCCTGTTTGGGATGGAAGTTTCGCTTCAACATGTTGTTGTGAAATTGTTCCTTTACCGCTTTATTCAAAAATATTATTGGCTTCTTTGACTGCACTGGCCAGGGGGATTCCGATTCACGAATTGCGATAGTAGAGAATACATGTTCTCTAGTAGATTTGGTGCCTTTCTTGATTAAGCTTCTTGTGTTTTCCATCTTTTATTGCGAGAAAATGGTTTAAAGTTAAAAATATATGATCTTGAGAAGAGAAAAATAATAAAAATGACTGCTTGAATACGTTACAGTCAGTACAGTAAGGGAAAATTTATAGTGAGTGAAAAAGGAAGATGGTGAGGCATGTTATTTTATGGATAGATATAAGGCTGGCGGGAATAGTTATGGCCAATAGGAGTTGTCCTCGCTCAAAAGGATCAAACAGCTGAGTGATTTTTATCCAACGGTGGAATCTAAATTTCCTAAATTTTGATGATTTATAAATGGTAGTATAGACGCATGGAATGCGTTGACAACAAAATTTCAATGCATCGACAGAAGTACCTAATTATTCTACAAAAAAGGAAGGAAAAAAAACTTTGATAAAACATAAATAAAATAAACTAAAATCACAGAGTAATAATTAAGAATTAAAACTTTTCGACCAATTTAATGGTCTCTACCTATTTTTTATCACTGTTGCCAAAATAGGGTTTCAACCTCTGTCCATTTACTTTGAACTGGTGTCCATCACGTAAATCTCGAATTGTGACTGCACTATGAGAAAATATGTCGATAACTTCAAAAGGTCTAAACCAACGTGAACGCAATTTACCCGAGTGCAATTTGAGTCGAGAATTGAATAATAAAACCTGTTGACCAATAAATTGTCGCTGTAAAATAATCTTGTCATGCCATCGTTTGGTCTTTTCCCTGTAAATTGCAGTGTTTTCATAAGCATTTCTCCTAACCTCCTCTAGTTTAGTGATATCCAACAGTTTTTTCTTTCCAGTCGCTTCATAGTCCATGTTCACTTGCTTAATTGCCCACATTGCTTTGTGTTCCAGTTCAACTGGCAAGTGACATGCTTTCCCAAAAACCAATTAATTCGGAAACATCCTTAATAGAGTTTTTAATGTTGACTGCAATGCCTATAAAGCATCATCTAATCAAAAAGACCAATCTTTCCTTGAAGGTTTACAACCTTCTTAAAAATGTTCTTAATTTTTTGATTCGATACTTCGACTTATCCATTGGTTTGTGGATGATAAGTAGTAGCCATTCTATGCTTAACTCCATATCTCTTCAGTGCAGTTGCCACTTGATTGCAATGAAAGTGAGTACCCTAATCACTAATCAATGCCTTTTGTGTGTCAAAACGGGTGAGTATATGCCTATGAAAAAATTTTAGTACTGTCCTTGCATCATCCTTTGGAACTGCAACAGCGTCAACCCACTTTGAAACGTAGTCAACAGTTACTAATATATAAAGATTTCCATATGAACTTGGAAACGGTCCTATAAAATCCATTCCCCAAACATCAAATAATTCAACCTCATAATTGGTTGCTACAACATTTCATTGCAATAGGATATAGAATCGGTACACTAACACCTATCGTATTGATTCACAAAATTGTGGGCGTCTTTGAATAATGTCAGCCAGTAGAATCCTGATTGGAGAAATTTAGCAGCAGTTCTCATTCCACCAAAATGACCTCCATAAGGAGCATCATGACAATGCTTCTGGATTGAAAGCATATCCTCTTCCAGAACAACGTCAAATGATGTTGTCATTGCTATCTTGAATAAATATAGCTCGTTCTAATGATATTTCACTACGTCATAAAAAAATCTTTCTTTTTTATGGCGTCTGACACCCAATTAGAGTTTTCACACACTAGATAATTAACAAAATCCGCATACCAAGGAGTTACATCTACAACAAATAACTTCTCATCAGGGAATAAGTCGATAATTTGAATTATGTTTTTGTCTTTGCTACCAACTTCCAATCGAGATAGATGGTCTACAACTTGATTCTCTGAATCCTTATAGTCTTTAATTTTGAAGTCAAATTCTTACAACAGTAATATCCAGCTTATCAACCTTGGTTTGGCATCCTTTTTTGCAAAGAGATATCTCAACACCAAGTGATCAGTGAATACAACAACCTTTGCGCCGACAAGATATAAACGAAACTTGTCAAAAGTAAAGACTATAGCCAACAATTCTTTCACTGTAGTGGTATAATAGACTTAAGCCTCTATAATAGTTTTGCTAGCATAATAGATGGCGTGAAATATTTTTCCCTTTTGTTGTCTAAGAACCGTACCCATAGTAAAGTTGCTCGTATTGTACATAAATTCAAAAGGTTGAGACCAATTTGGTTCAATGATAATGGGTCATTCATTTGCTACTTTTTTTTACTAAATAAAGGCATCTAGACATGCATTGCCAAAGAAGAACTTTCGATTCTGTTCTAGCAATGAGCATAAGGGCTTTGCAATTTTGGAAAAATTTCTAATAAGCCTTCGGTAAAACCCTGCATGTCCAAGAAAACTGCAAATACCTTTCACGTTTATTGGTGGGGGTAATTTTTCAATGATTTTTATATTAGCTTTGTCTATTTGAATGCCTTGACTAGAGATATGGTGTCCTAACACAATGCTTTCAGTTGCCATGAAATGCCATTTTTCCCAATTCAGGACAAGATGTGTGTCCTCATATCGCTTCAATACTTTGTCCAAATTGTCAGCGTAATGCTCAAAATCATTCCCATAGACTGAGAAATCATCCATAAAAACCTCGAAAGAGTCTTCGATCATATTTGAGTATATTGCCATCATGAACCTTTAAAATGTGGCTGGTGCATTGCAAATACCGAAAGGCATACTGCGAAAAGTGAAAGTACCAAAGGGACAGGTGAAAGTTGCTTTCTCTTAATCCTCTTGTGCAATAGCAATTTGATTGTGCCCAGAATAGTCGTCTAAAAAGAAATAAAAGGCCTTTCCAGCAAGCCAATCTAGCATTTGGTCGATGAAAGAAAGCGAGAAGTGATACTTCTTTGTGGCCGCATTCTATTTGCAATAATCCATACAAACTCGCCATCTCGTAGGAATACGTGTATGAATTAATTCATCCTTATCGTTGCGAACCACAGTGATGCCTCTCTTTTTAGGTACGCATTACACTGGACTTACCTAATTGCTAGTAGAAATCGGGTAAATAATTCCAACATCAAGCCATTTTATGATTTCCTTCTCGACAACTTTTTTTATCTTCTCATTTAATCTTCTTTGTTGTTCGATCGATTGCTTGCCTTCATCTTCCAACTTGATCTTATGCAAGCAAAAAAAAGCACTAATACCTTGAATATCGGCAATACTCCAAGCAATAACTCATTTATGTTGCTTGAGAATATGGACCAGTTTCTCTTCTTGAGTTACATCTAGTGTTATGCAGACAATAACTGAGAGAGTATTGTGATCATCTAGAAAGGCATATTTAAGATGAGGAGGTAGTGGTTTCAATTCCAGAGCAGGAGCTTCTTCAATAGATGGTTTAAAAATTGGGGTTTTCTATTGGCTGGGTCTAAGGATTCAATTAACCATCCATGCTTGAGCTTAAGATTATTAGCTTCAACCATGCTGCCATAATCGTCTAAGGTCACTGCAAACTCTTCAGAAGGTACTGTGCTTTGGTCATTGAATTCTTCCTCAATTAGATCATCTAGCACATCGACAGTATAACATTCTTCTTTGTCATTGCATTGAATAGATTCAAAAACACTGAAGGTGACTTGCTCATCATTAAGTCGCATGGTTAGTTCACCTTTGTAAACACCAATAAAAGTTCGTCCGATAGATAAAAATGGTTGTCCCAAGATTATGGGAACCTCCTTGTCTCCTTCGCAGTCAAGAATGATAAAATCAGCCAGAAAAATGAATTTATCCATACGATCTAAGACATCTTTGATTTTCCCTTTAGGTTGAGCCAATGATTGATCGGCTAGTTGTAATACCACTGCAGTAGATTTCATGTGGCCAATTCCCAACTTTTTGAAAGTAGATAGTGGCATTAGGTTAATGCTAGCTCCCAAGTTGCATAAACCTTTGCCCAAATAATGATTTCCAATTGAACATGAGATGGTAAAGCTCTCAAGATCTTTCAATTTAAGGGCAAGTTGTCTGTGAAAATAACACTATAGCCTTCTATGAGTGCAATAGTTTCAATACCAATGAGTTTCTTCTTCTTGGATAGGAGGTCTTTTATAAACTTCCCATAACTCGGAATTTGAACCAGAGTGTCTACTAAAGGAATGTTGATCTGCAGTTGCTTCAATATGTCCAAGAACTACTGATACTGCTTGTCATGCTCATTCTTCCTGAATCTTTGTGGGAAAGGTAAAGATACATATATATTTTCTTGCGCCAACACTTTTGTTTGCGTCAACAATTTCGAAGGTTGGACATTAGGCATATGAGTGACAATTTGTGGAACTTATTTGTCTGATTCACTAAAAAATTCTTCAGATTAAACCTTCTCACCAGTGATCACTCCATCCATATTTTGAAGTGCTATAGTAGAGTCGATAAACGGTTCGCCAATTTGTTTATCACTCCTAAGAGTGATAGCTTTACAATGTTCTTTTCCCCTCGGACTAGGATTTTCTATGTCACTAGGTAATGAGCTTGGTGGTCGAGTATTCAGATTTGAAGGAATTTGTCCTAATTGTGCCTCCAATGCTTGAATGGAAGATGAATTCCCTTGTACGATAACTTTCGTGCAAGTAATATGCTCCCGCATTAACACCTCAAGAGTTGCTAACGGGTCAGAAGGAGAAGCTTGAGTGTACAGTTGCGGTCAACATCCTTGAACATGCTGATTCGGTATTAAAGAGTGTTGTGGCTGCATTGATTTGTGGTGTGGATGTGTCTGTAACATCCCGAATTAGGGCCTAGTTGGAACAATGGTTTCGAGACCAAAAATTTGACGTAAGAAAGTTTATTTTTATTATATTTTTATGGTCTACAAATTTCACAGAATGATTTCGTGAAAATCTCGTTCGAAAATTTTGACGTTTGGGCACTCAATTTAGTCAAAAGGATTAAATTCTAAAAAGTGCAAAAGTTGAGTTCTACATGTTAGAGGTGTCAAATTGTTATGAAATTTTAAATTAGAGGTCCTTAAATGGTAATTAGACCATTGGTTAATGGTTGGACAAAAATAGACATGAAATGGGTGTAATAAAATATTTTTAAGTTAGGGGCATTTTGGTAATCTAATAATTAAAAGAATTAAAAGGGGAAAATAAGCCAATTTTTGTCCATCTTCAACCTTTGGCCGAAATTTTGCATGGAAGCCATTGCTAGGGTTTGGTTCAAGCTTCCAAGGTCATTTGTAAGTGATCCTGAGCCCCGTTTTTAATATTCTTTACATTTTTGAAGTCCTGGTAACTCGATCTATCTATTTTTACCATTATTTTGAGCTAGGGTTCATGTTTAAAAATTCACCCATGAATTATATGCATGTGTTTTGATGTCTAATGGTAGAAAATGAATGTTGGGTGTTAAAAAAATGACTTTTACTAAGCGATTTTCGACGAAAATGTCTGAAAGGACCGTTTTGCAAAAGTTATAAAAATGGTATAAAAGGGTGTTATGATGAGAATTATAGTTTTCTATAGTTATGAAAATGGTTCGGCTAGGCCTATAGTATGGGACAATTGACTAAAAATCATTTTACAAGCCTTGGGGCAAAAGTGTAAATATGTGAAAGTTTAGGGGTCAAAATGCAAATTTGTAAAAATATGATTTTTGGACCTATATGAATAATGTAACTAACTAGTAAGCTAAATGCGATATTATAGATCAAGGAAAATGAGATTCGGGCATAGATTGGAAATGAATGAGACTATGGACTAAATCGAAATAAATAGCCATGCTCGCATTCGAGGTAAGTTCGTATGTTAATAATAATACAATTATATCATTGTTTATGCTTGAACTTAAATTGATGTGTTAACATTATGTGATGACAATTTATATAGTTGATACGATGATTGTATTATGTGACAAATGTCTAAATGTTATTATTAGCAATGCCATGTTTATTTCATGAATATGAGAATGGTGAATTGGTAAGCATGAATGATATTATGGTCTTTGTTCATGACATAACAAGCAAGTGCGATAAGGATGCTATGTGCAAGTCTAAAAAATCTCGTTTGAACCTTAGGAATAGTTAGGATAAAAGTGACATGTCACTAGGAACTAAGAAGTCTGAACTCGTTGAGTGGACCAGGTTCGTGAGATATGTGGCATCCGAGCTCGTTGAGAGGTCCGAGTCCATTTTGGATGCGAGCATTCGAGCTAATTAAGTGATCTGAGTTCATAATGGATTCGTTTTATGTAACATCCGAACTCGTTGAGAGGTCTAAGTTCATTATGGATGTGTTACATGTTATGTGGTAGTTTCGGCTACGTTTGTATATGTGACACTTATGTGCAAGGTTTCCGCATATCCAATAGCATTCTAAGTGTTCAACGGGTAATGTAATGAATTGGTAAACTTATGAAAAATGCCTTGGTAAAGATCGATTTATGATGAGCAAGTATATGTGTATATGATAAGTAAGCCAAAAGGGTTTGAATGATGAATAATCTTTATGGTTATATTATTATGTATTTGTGAAATTGAACATGAAATCCATGAAATGGTAAGTTTATGATTAGTTGAAAATGAACTCATGATAGTTACCATTATATTGCACTAAGACAGTGTTGGACATTAGCAGTTGTGTGATTTTGAAAATCCACAAAAAATTGTCGAAACTTAATTAGAGAATTAATAAGATATTAGATTAAAGCTTATTGAATCTAGATTCACATAGAAGAAATAGTGTAAGAAAAAGAATTACATATTATGAGATATTTGAACTTTTGTGAGACAGAGTCAGGGTGCTTTCGGGCTCCCCTGTCTCAACTTTGAAAAATCACTAAAAATTGTACCAAAATGATTATGGGTTAAAATTTATATGAATAAATAATTAATGAGCATATTTTCAAGGGAAATAGACAAGAGTGTCATCTGAGTCCAGTACTATGAGATAAATAAATTTTAGTGAAGAAAGGTCAAAGTTGTCAAGCAGCAGAACAGTGGTAAATTTAAAGAATAAACTGTACTTATTGGCTAATCCAAAAATTTTGAAAATTTTATGGTAAGAAGATATGTGAGTCCAATTTTAGGGAAAATTAGCAGATCTAAATTTGGAGTTCTGTAACTCTAGATATAAATAATTTAGTGACTATGACTCGATAAAATAACATGACCAGTATATAAGTAAAAGTATAATTATGGTTATATTACCATGGAATCATGTTGATAATTTGCTTATTATTTTCATATGGACTTACTAAGTTTTAAGCTTACTCCCTCCTTTCCATTTCTTTAGTTTTGTTAGGTCAGCTCAGGGTTGGAAATCGTCGGAGGCAGCACCACACTATCAAGCTACCTCCTTTGGAGAATTGATGAATCTTAATGTCTTCAAGTGAGTGGCATGTATAGGGACTTAATTATTGATACGTGTTCTTGCGTTTTGGCCAAAATGTTGGCTTATATTAGTATATTGTATATAGCCATGAGATATGGCTTACGATGGTTATGGCTTGTAAGCCTATTTATCCAAGTTATTTATTGATGCTTGGTGATGTGATCATGTGATAATATTTGTTTGATATGAATGGTTAGTATTACAGTATGTATGCTTGATGAATGTCTAATGACCAAACGAAGTGGTCATAATTAGAAAATAAAAGTGTGATATGGTAATAAGTCAATATTGCTTGAACATGAAATTTGTGTCGAATGACTTAGGCAAGCATGGTATAAATGTATAAGTAATAATCAAAATGATATGTTCAATTGATTATGAATCGGTGTGTTTAGACTTGGTGTAAAATGAGTAAGAAAAACACAAGTATGGTGATATATGAATAATACAATTGAGTCTTAATGGAGGATGTTTAAACATTTACTTGATGCTACATTGTGTGTGTCTATAATGTATTTAAGTATGTGAGGTATTATTGGTAACAAAAAGGCTTGGAAAGTAGCCTAAGTGCTAGTCACACGGGCAGAGACACGGCCATGTGTCTCAGCTGTGTGGAGGACACAGCCTAGCACACGAGTGTGTGGCCTGGCCATGTGGTTTAAATTGTTTTGTTGACATCACAAACAGGGAGTTACACGGGCTGAGGACACGGGCGTGTCCCAAGCCACACGGGCGTGTGTGACCACACGGTCCAACCCACACGGACGTGTGACTTTCCAAAGTAAAAAAAAATTGTTAAGTTGTCCAAGGTTTATCGAAAGTTCTCAGTTTAGTCCCAAACTGTCCCGATGTATGTTTTAGGGTTCGAAGGCCTGTATAAGAGATGATATGCATGTGTTTGAAAATTTTTAATTTTAGACGAAATTTTGTGGCCTGATTTTCGCATTTTTGTGAATGTTTAAGTCTGGTAATGCCTCGAACCCTGTCCCGGCGTCGGATACATGTAAGGGGTGTTACAGTGTCTGGCCTTGTTGTGGATGCATCTGAGTGTGATGATTGTAGTTCTGCTGTTGTTGATTGTAATTCCCTTGTTTGGGATTATAATATCCCTAAGTAGATGTATTCCCATATCTGAATGTCGCAGCATTTTTTCCAACATTTTGAGTTCCCCAAAACTGTTGTTTGCGTGCAGAGTTGTTGTAAAAGTTACCATAAGAATTGTTACAGATGTTACTAATATAATATGCATTCTCTGCATGTTATAGACATTTTTTATAGCTACGGTTGTCACTGCAAATCTCATAACAAAAAGTAGGAACATCAACTTGCTGAGTAACTTGTATAGGTGCAACCCCACTAGTCCCTTGCATATTTTTAGTCATGTTTGTTAAAGAAGAAACTTGAGCATTTAGTGCGATTATTGCATCCAATTCAATAACTTTTGGAGCAGATTTTACTTTCCTAACTCTGAAGATAGGATATTGAGAATCATTCTGAGCAATTCTCTCAAGAATTCTCACTGCATCATTATAAGTACAATCCAGTAAAGGTCCATTGGCTGATGTGTCGACAAGATTCCTTGTATGTGAATTCAGCCCATTATAAAAAAAATCACAATTTGTGTTTCTGGTTGAATGTCGTACGTGGGACAACATCGAAGTAAATATTTATAACATTCTGAAAATTTTTAATTTTAGACGAAATTTTGTGGCCTGATTTTCGCATTTTTGTGAATGTTTAAGTCTGGTAATGCCTCGAACCCTGTCCCGGCGTCGGATACATGTAAGGGGTGTTACAGTGTCTGGCCTTGTTGTGGATGCATCTGAGTGTGATGATTGTAGTTCTGCTGTTGTTGATTGTAATTCCCTTGTTTGGGATTATAATATCCCTAAGTAGATGTATTCCCATATCTGAATGTCGCAGCATTTTTTCCAACATTTTGAGTTCCCCAAAACTGTTGTTTGCGTGCAGAGTTGTTGTAAAAGTTACCATAAGAATTGTTACAGATGTTACTAATATAATATGCATTCTCTGCATGTTACAGACATTTTTTATAGCTACGGTTGTCACTGCAAATCTCATAACAAAAAGTAGGAACATCAACTTGCTGAGTAACTTGTATAGGTGCAACCCTACTAGTCCCTTGCATATTTTTAGTCATGTTTGTTAAAGAAGAAACTTGAGCATTTAGTGCGATTATTGCATCCAATTCAATAACTTTTGGAGCAGATTTTGCTTTCCTAGCTCTGAAGATAGGATATTGAGAATCATTCTGAGCAATTCTCTCAAGAATTCTCACTGCATCATTATAAGTACAATCCAGTAAAGGTCCATTGGCTGATGTGTCGACAAGATTCCTTGTATGTGAATTCAGCCCATTATAAAAAAAATCACAATTTGTGTTTCTGGTTGAATGTCGTACGTGGGACAACATCGAAGTAAAGATTTATAACATTCCCAAGTGGTGTGAAGATTTTCATCATCCATGTAACACCCCTTACCCGTACTTGACGCCGGAACAGGGTACGAGGCGTTACCGTACATGTCCTTGGACATTTTCGAAAAATATGGACTATGAAATTTCGTTTCAAATTAAAACCAATCAAACCACATCTCAGTGTCATTATGGGTTGGGACATGCCCGTGTCCCCTACCCATGTGGAATTAATTGAATTTCTTTTCTACTTCGAACCTACAGGGGTTTTCACACGGCCGAGCACACACCCATGTCCCTAGCCCTTGTCCATCACATGGCCTAGACTCTTCCGTGTCCAAAAACTCGAGCATTCTGTTTATGATGTTAGCATGCATTTAGGGGCACACGGCCAAGACACATACCCGTGTGCTAGGCCGTGCCCACCACACGGTTGAGACACACGGCCGTGTCTCTGCCCGTGTGTTTAACCTTACATTCTGACTTAAAAATTTTAGGTGCAAGGGACACACGGCCATACCACACGCCCATAGGGCAATCCCTGTGTCACACACAGCTTAGACACATGCCCGTGTGTCTACCCGAATGGACCTTATTAGGCTATTTTTCAAGCCGTTGGTCACCCTCTAACATTCATACACACTTATAGGTTTTAATAATATTTAAAATGGCGTAATTATACTTTTAAACGACCTTGATAAACCTCATTGTATGTAAACCTCATCTCATCGATTTTACACGTGCTAGGTTATCCCCTTGTATTAAGGATTTCTGTGTCTTATAACACTATTATGATTGGCTCATTATTACAACTCATTACCAATTATGGCCTAGTCATCCCATGTGTGTTGGTTACATTACATGCATCTAAATGTGATATACCATATTCTATTCTCACTTGAACAATTGAACATAAACATGCACAAATTTGTAGGTCATAACCTACATCAAAATGAGTCAATTCCCATGGCCATTTACAAGTGCATATGTATACCTTTACAAGCCTTCATATTGGAAATTCGAATGACACATATAACAAAATAACAAAAACCTTATACATGTCATTGAACAAAATAAAAGTATCTATATACCAAAGCTGGATAAGATGATAGTGTGTTGACTCTCCAATCGTCTTCCAATTTCTACGAGTCCTCGAGCTCTGTAAGATAGGGAAAAGAGAGGGGTAAGCATTTACATGCTTAGTAAGCCCGAATAACTAGAAAGTAAACTTACCGGTTAATTAGCATACAACCATATTAGGCAATATAACCAACAAGCATGAAATGGTTTCCCTATCACATGCACTCAATCAAAAGGTTAGTCTCATGACAATATATTATGAAATTTGTCTTAGATGAGCTCATCATCCAACATTTTCAATTTTATATCTCATGTTAATCCCATTGAGCTTTTCAGAAATCTCGATGGATTATCCAATTACCGTCAAGTCATAAGAGCGATCATATCGTGTATGCACTCTCGTGAACCTCACATCTTACGGCGGGATTACCAGTCCAGGCTAAATCCCTTGTAGCGACAAACACCCTTAATGAGCTCGGATCTAAATTACCAATCCAGGCTAAATTTATACCCTAGTCAGATTACCTTTCCAGGCTAAATCCATACTGCACACATATTCTGCGGGAGGCTTGATCACTCAAGGAACACCCGTCCGGGCTAGATCCTTTCTATATTAGGATCAACGGATTACCCGTTCGGGCTAAATCCTTTTCTGCAACACATGCAAGATCCCAAGTCATGTAAGCCATGGTTTATCCATCGAATTTCTCTTTTTGACTTCAATCGGGACATTTATTATCATTTCATTATCATTAACACATTTCATGGATTTTCATGCCATCATTATAACTAATTTTCATACATTCATAATACATGCATTTAAGCATATTAAGAGTTTACTTTAAATTATTCGAACTTACCTGGTCCTCGTTTCGGTTTCACATTTCGATTATTTCGAAACATTTTGTTTTCCTTGATCGACCTCTGAAATTTGTTCCTCGGGGTCTATAACAATAAAAATGAATTATATATACCTCACATTATTCCTTTCGAGTCTAAATTTCACCCCGGACATAATGACCGTTTTACCCCAAACCTTTTACATTATTTACGATTTTGTCCCTAGGCTCGTATGATGAAATGCATGAAATTTATACATTACCAAAGCCTACCTGAATGTTTTTCCCTCTTATGGCAGCCCACATTTTCCATTATTTCTCATCTTTCTACCCATTTTTACAACTTTTACAAAATGGTCCCTAAAGCCATTTCCATGAAAAATCACTTAGTAAAAGTTATTTATCATCTTTTAAACTTTCATATTCCTCTATAAACCATCAAAATACAAGTAACTCATGCATGGTTAAATTTCTAAACATGAACCCTAGCATGAAATATGGGTAGAAATAGAGAGAGTAAGTTACCGGGATTTTAAAAATACGAAGAACATTAAAAACGGGGCTTGGTAGCACTTACTATTGAGCTTGAAAATGTTGAAAACCCTAGCTATGAAGACTCTTTAATTTTTGGCAGCCATGGAGAAGAAATGGCCGAATTTTGCTTATTTTTCCCATTTTATTTCATTAATTAGCCAAATGACCAAAATGCCCTTAAGCCATTTCTTTCAAATTTTATCCATACATGCCCATTTTTGTCCAAAAACTTAGAAATTGGGAAAATTTCTCTTTAAGACCTTCTAATTAATAATATAAAGTAATTTCATACAAATTGCTTCTTAGAATCCAAGTTTTACAATTTATTCAATTTGGTCATTATTTTCCAATTGGACACCTTACTCATAGAATTTCTTCATGAAACTTTAACACATGCCTATTTTCATATTTTAAATCTCATATTAATAGTAAAATAAATATTTCAACGTCAGATTTGTGATTTCGAAACCACTATTCTGACTCAGCCCTATTTTGGGATGTTACAATCCAACTGATGATAAGCAGTAATATCATTTCGAAGACAAGAATTCATTGTCAGTGGGTTAAATCGCAAAACAAACTATGTTGCTAGTGCATCCCAAGAATTAATTGATCCGGCAAGTAGCGCAAAAAACCAAGTACGGGCTCTTCCCTGTAAGGAATAAGGAAATAATTGCATCTTCAAGAATGCCTTGTTGACTAAAGGAGGCATAGATCAATAAAAAGGATTTAATATGGTCTCTCAAATCTTCATGTGGCAGTCCAACATATTGTCCTTTAGAATTCAACATTTGAAACATTACTGGCTTGAGTTCAAAACTCCCAGCTTGGATTGCTGGCCTAACAACTCCCGGATGTAAATCATCCAATACAAGCACTACAAAATCTTGTATAGTCCCATTTTGTATGTAAGCAGCTTGCGGCAACAATGGGTTATTAACATTTTGCTGTTGCATCGGGGGTATGGCTGCATTGTTCCTCGGTAGAGCCATATTTCTTTGTTCTCGAAGCCTATTCCAAACAATCCTTTCAATTTTTGGATCAAAATCGATAAGAAAATCTGATTTGCTTCAGGTCATAAAACACCTAAAATGAAGTTGAAGAAATAGCAGCAAAGAAAAACCAGTTAATGAATACTAAATATTATATAAGGAAAATAAAGTGCAAAAATAGACAAAAAAATAAACATCAAACAAATGTCGTCCCCGACAACGGCGCCAACAACTTGATCGACTATTTAACGTCACAGCAACAATGTGCAAGCGTACATTGTTGGTGCAAGTATAGTAGACAGATGTGAGTCTATCGGATATCGATCCCACGGGGATGGGTTTCTTTTATCTATTAATGTTGGTGTAATAATTAGATATAAACGAGATAAATTGTAAGGATAGTTGTCAATGCAATAACTCGAAAACAATAAAATAAAATATGATAATGATAAACTGGGATCCCCAACATGAATCTTCAGCAGAATACTAAGTGCTCACAAGGTATAAAAGGATAGGCGATTGTCGAGGAAATAAAATTCAATGTATATCTTACCAAACGTCACTCCTCTATTTAATCTAAGACTTAAACATATACATTATCCCCACCTTCCAATGATGACAACATGGCACTATTAAAAACAAATGGACTAAATTCCTTTAATCCTTACTCTACTTCCATTGTAATGCTTGTTGGCTCGAATTGTAACTACACTTTCCAGTGTCAGTGACTGCTATAACATTTCCATGTTAAGAAAAATTCAAACCCTAAGATTAAATAATAAAAGTTAGATTGAATAAGATAACATTTAACAAAGAATTCATGTGTACTTCCATACAAACAGAAAATAGAGAGTAATCACCAGCATTTAGAAAGAAATAAGAAAGAATCCAGTGGAGAATACTATTCCTAGACAACTCAACTGAATCTCTCTATTCCCTCTTGTCTCGCACTTAGGTCTCCACGTCAGAAGCTAGTCTGCATCTAGATTTCACATTGGCTCAAATATACTTATTCGGCTGATTTCGTACAATTTATTTCACTTAATTTATTCTATTTTTTAAATTTAATTAAATCAATAACTTCTACCTCTTAACCCCCTAACTTGTGCCTAATTATAGATCTAGGTCGATAATTCAACTCAATTTTACTAAACACTACCTTTCTCGAAAACCATCATTCATCCTCATTCTCAAAAGAAAACCATTTAACTCATTTAATTACTTAAAGATTTTATTAAATAGAATTTGTAAACCACTTAATCTCATCAAAATATACTAAAAATTATTTCAAAAACACATCTTAGCTCTTTATTCTTCATTCACCATTTTCTTATGCAAAAGATAACTATAAAACCATGGATCTTTAATTTCTTGCTTAGATCTATGAAAATTCAAATTAAAAATACCTAATAAAAATATAATACATAAGAAAACAATATATTTACCTTTAATTCAAAAACATCCACGAATTTGTACCGATTGAGCAAAAACAAGCTAAGTTTAGGTGAGAAATTGGAGAAGAAAGAGTGATTTTCTTATAAAGTTGAAGGAATAGGGAGTGTTTGGATGCCAATAAAATATAAAAGATGCAAAAATTTTTGGGAGAAATTTTTTCAATCTGCATCTAACAAATTTTAAAAATGAAAAAAAGATGGAAAGAGCTTGGGTGGCAAGTGACTTTTATAGCCAACCAATTTTTTTTAAAATTGGGCTATTTGCCCTCTAAGCCCTCTCATATTTTTACCTTCTTCAAATAGCTCCATTTTAAACTACTAGCCTTAATTTACACATTTAACCTCTACTTTAACCACTACTCCAATTAGTCTCTATTATTTTTTATTATTTTTATTTTTACTAATGCCTCGATTATTAATACCATAATTATTTATTTTAATTATTATTTTTACTACAATTAACTAATTATTTATTGTTTCATATTTTAATTTCTATGACACAAAATCTGATTTTTCTCTCAAACCTATAATCTAATGTCCAATTCTACTAACTTGGTTTTCGAGATGTGACAAGATTAACAAGATCTGTTTCTTCCATGTACTATTAAAAGTATGGATCATCTCAAATCCACCTATGAAGGAAGCTATGAAGTCTGCAACAAGCTAGAACAATCCAACCTTGTTTTTATTATACTACACTAAAGTGGTGTTGTTAATATGAGATTTTTTTAGAACCACAATTATCATCTAAACAAGATTTTGAAACACTGAATGTATTATATTAAATAGTTCAAAATTCGTATTTAGTGCTGCGAAGGGCAAGTCTTAGTGACTAGATCTGATTATAAACAAACTAAATTGGTTGGAAAAAATAGTATATGGAAAAGACTTTCATTTATGTTTCCTTCAGATTTTGTAAGCCATTATGAAGTGTATATTTTGAAATTTCGGGACACTTTTCAAGTTTCACTAAATGAAAGTATATATATGTGTGAGAAAAGTCCGAGTGAAGGTTTTCTTTTTCCTTCAAAGTAATTATTCAATTTTTTCTTTTTCTTAAGTACTAAATGTTATTGTTGGTTACTCTTCATATGTAAGCTAGAAGCTAAGGATTCTTGGAAAAGACAGAGGTGTTCTATCTCTTAGTAAGTCTGATAACTTTGCATGTTAAGACTAAGAACGCTATGAAGTCTATCGGTAGTAAGTTACGAATAGGAAGCCCTGCATGGAGATGCTTTGCAACTGAAATGTAAGCAACCTATATGTAAATGGGTTGTTTAATGGTGAACTTATGTTCTTTAAGTAATTGTTGTTGCTAGTTCGAACAGGATGTCTGAATTTGGAGTTGGTAGTTTTTGTTGGTGAGTTTTAGATGAGTCCCTAATATTCACTCTTATAAGGTTTTTCTAAGTATTGTGATTGACGTTCTAGAATTAGTGAATGAATTCATAATTGACTACTAAAGATTTATGTATTTTGGGAATAAATCTTTTTTAGCTTAGAATGTAATGGAATGTGTGTGAGTGCATGGATTCTATTATGTAACTAAGTGTATGTGCTTGGAATGTACAATATGAGGTGTGACTGCATTGATGTGTGTGAAGCATGATTTGAAGTGTACTTTGGTTAAAGAAATGAGTTAGCCTACCTGACTATGTTTTTATATTGGATACGTGATGTATGAATGGAGATGTTTAGGAAATGGGGGTGTATTTGAGTGTGGAGAGGTTAAGTTGTGGGTTGGTCACCACAGTGGTATACGATGAAGTCCATCAAAACAGTAAAAATGAATTTTAATATGCAAATTCTAAAAAAATTCCATGGACATGGCACATTCTTGAAAGGGAAAATAAGCCACATTTATTCTAGGGTTCTCTTTGTGTCCCAAGGAGATGATGGGCAAACCTCACGCGATGTGAGTTTAGGTAATTCCATATCAAAAACACGTTAGTTGTAAGATGCATGGGTGGCATTCTACTAGCCTTTATGGCATACTCTAATTTGGCATTTATGGCGCATTTTGTTAGCCTTTGTGACATTTTGTTAGTCTTTGTGGCATTTTGATATGGCCTTTTTGGCATTCTGCTAATCTTTGTGACATTTTGATATGGCATTTATGGCATTCTATTAACTTTGTGGCATACTCTGTATATTACCTTTTTGTCGTAATATGTATGTCACCTTTGTGGCGTACTCTATCTAGCCTTAATGGCCTATTCTGGTAAGTCTATGATAAGGATATGATCTTACTGAAGCTCTAATGTGAAAGGTCTTGTGATAAAATCAATCAAGTCTTAAGGAAAGTTCTTGAAATGAAGTATGCTTTAGAATTTTAGAAGAGGGTATCAGTCATAGTTATTTGCCAGATTAGAATACAGGCATATTCGATGAAAGAGTTCGACATTTTGAGTAATTGTGCTAATAAAGTGGAATTCTGAGTAATTTGATATTCATTGTATTGGTATAGTAAAAATGCAAATTATGGACTAATTTGTGAAATTATGAAATTATGTGGCTAAAAGTATGAATAAAGTGAAAATATGGGCTGATATATAATTGGGTAATATTCAACTAAGCATGGAATTGTTTAAATTTCATGAATTTTATATTTTGTGTTAAGGACTAAATTGCAAAAATGTGAAATAATAGGGGCAAAAGTGTAATTTTTCCAAAATGTGTAAATTGCGTTAAATTGAATGAATTAATGATTAACTAAGTAAATTTTGTTATTGTATAGATTGAGAAAAATGAGATTCGGATCTAGAATTGGGGAAAACAAAGTATCGAATTAATCGACCTAATTCGTCGTTACAGCGATCGAGGTAAGTTCATATGCTAATAAACGTATTTAATTTGTGTCATAAATGCTTATTTATTATTGAATTGAATTGAATGTTGAATGGTTATGATTACGAGCCGAAATCGACAGAGTTACGATTCCGAAAGTCCTGTTTGAACCTTAGAATAGTATAGGATACAAATGTCATGACATTAGGATTACCGAGATGAGATTACATGTAAGACCATGTTTGGGACATTGGCATTGTATTGCGATTATATGTAAGACCATGTCTAGGACATTGACATCGTTATATGATTTCGTATAAGACCCTGTCTGGGACAGTGGCATCAATATGTGATAACATGTAAGACCATATCCGGGATATGGCATTGTATGAGCTTATGTGATATTCAAGTATCCTTAGCAATTTTGAAGGGTTCAACTGGCATAGTCAAGACGAGAATGAAAGTATAATCGAATTAAGTGATACAAGTACGTACAGAACCTATATGAGAATCAAATAAAGGTAATTTGCTAAGTTCTTAGTCTATCATGTATATGAAATGAGAAAGATTATGTAAAATTATGTTTCATGCCAAATTGTGTTTATTTGGCTAAAATGAGGTATGAATTGAATGATATGAAAAATATGAGTTATAGTTGTTTTAACTAAATATACATATGGCATATAGTGTGCGAGACATCGTTATTTGATGTTATTTCACATAATTCACTTAGCTAAAGAAAAGGTGATGAATATTGAATTGAATAAAGTTTATATATATATATATAATTGCTTATGTATATGAAAATGTGAATGAATTGATAAGAAGTATTCAAACCATACATGTTTTGAAAGAATAAACTCATGAAAATCTTGATTAACTACGTGTATGACTTCGAGATAGAATGGTGGAATCATATGAATTTTTATCATGTTTTGAGTAATTGTTTAAAATGCAATTATTTAATAATATGAGTTTATTATCATATGAGCTTACTAAGCTTTATAGCTTACTTTGTGTTTTTCTTCCTATGTTTATAGTGTTTCGGAGGCTTGCTCGGGTTGGAAGTCGTCAGAGATCTCATCACACTATCCAGCTATGGTTTGGTACTTATGAGCTTTGTGATATTGGTTATATGGCATGTATAGGCTGGAGTCTTTTTTATAAAGGTTTTGGTGATGTATTTGGTCATTTTATATGGATTATTAATGACTTATGTTTGATATGTAATTTGCCTTGTGTAATGGCATAATTTGGTATGGTTGGTGATGGTTCAAGATAATCAATTGGTCATTCGGTATATGATGAGAATTTATTCATGAAAAACATGATTTTGGACTTGATAAAGGAATTACTAATAGATGATTTATGAGTCAAGCTTTGTGTGTGATTGATGATAGGAAAAATACATATTGAAATAGATTGTATTGATGAGTATGATATGTATTTTGTTAAGTAATTGAATCGGCGAGTAATGAGGAATGAATGTAACAGCTCGATTTAGTGCCAAAATGGAATAGTGGTTTCGAAACCAGGAATTCGAGGTTAAAAATAATAATAATAATAATAATAATATTTTGATTAAGTTTTAGTGTTTATATTATGATTGCATAATTGTGTGAAAATTTCATTGCGAAATTTTATCGATTGGGTGTTTAATTTGACGTTTAGGACTAAATTGAAATAGGTGAAAAATGTGTGTGTTCTAGTTCATAAGTACTTGATTGAAATGGGGGTTTTAAGTAGAGGTCCTTAAATGGAATTAGACCATTATACCTTATATGGACAAAATTTGGACATGGATGGAATTTTTAGAAAGTTTAGTAGTAAGGGCATTTTGGTCATTTGTGTATTAAATGAAATAAAATAGGAAAAATAACACAAAAATGTGTTCATCTTCATTAAGCTTGGCCGAAACTTGCATGGTCTCCATAGATAGGGTTTTTCCCAAGCTTTCAAGCTCAATAGTAAGTGCATTCTAGCCCCGTTTTTAATGTTCTTTACATTTTTGAAATCCTCGTAGCTCGGTCTACCTATTTCTAACATTATTTCGAGTTAGGGTTTATGTTTAAAAATTTACCCATGAATGATATGCATATATTTTGATGTTTGATGGTAGAATATGAATGTTTTAAGTTAGGAGAACAATCTTTTCTAAGCGATTTTTAGCGAAAACGAGCAAAACGGCATAATCGGTAAAAATACCTATTGTTCATAACTATGTGTTAGAGTGATAATTTGATGTTGCCATAGAAGGAAAAAATGATCAGCATGTCATAAAACATAAGAATTAGGGCTGAAATTAAATTTCTGAGCCTAGGGGAAAAATTGTAATTTTGTAAAAGTTAGGGGGCAAAAATGTAATTTTTCCATAATGTGATTTTTGGATTTAAATAAATAGTATGAGTGTTAAATGAGCTAAATGTGTTATTGTAGATCAAGAAAGGCGTGGAATCGACCTCGAACGGGGGAAGGAGAAGATTTTGGACTAAATTGCAAAATTTCCATATTTTGCACCGAGGTAAGTTTGTAGGTAAATAATACCTTAAATTCATTTACATTTTTATATTTTAGTCTATTATATATATATATTAGCTGATTTTGAAGCATAAATCAACTATTGGAAGAATGAAAATAAGTAATAGAGAGAGAAATCCCGGTTGAACATTTGGAAATATTTAATAATATAGATGGAACGTAGCTAGGTCACATGTATGGTGCTAAGTGCACATCATGTGTACAAGAGAACTACGAGATACTATGTAGTAGCTAGGTCACATGTGTGATACGGGATGTATCCCATGTAGACAAGAGAGCTACGGGAGAGGTAAATGTAGCTAGGTCGCATGGGTGATTCCAAGTGAAGGACACCATGTAGACAAGAGAGCTACGAGATAAATTGGCTAGGTCACACGGGTGGTACTAAATGTTCACCATGTGTACAAGAGAGGTGAATTATATGAATGATGATGGGTGGAGCTATGTGCTGAAACCACCAAATATCGAGAATTGATTCGAAGTGTTCAACGGGATGATTTTATAGTCACATTTTCATCATGGAACTATACTTGTGATGTATGAAATGTGGTGAAAATGAATTGTGACATGTATGTTAAAATGAGGTTAATACAAAGAAAGTGTAAAAGAGTGAATTTGCAATAATACTGTTTGTGGACAATCATGATGGATTTGAAATTTGAAAAATCACCAAACATAGTAGGAATTTAATTAGAGGCTGAATGAGATATTAAATTAAATCTTAGTGAGTCTATTCTCATATAAGAGAAATAGAACAAGTAAAGGAACTCTATATTTTGTGATATTTATATTTGTTTGTAACTTGTTCAGAATGACTATGTGATCCCCTGTTCTGACTTTGAAAAATCATTAAAAATTGTACAAAACTAATTAAGAAATATAATTTACATGTTTCTCGTTGAGTCTAGCTTTAAATCAAACAAATTTCGTGGCTATTTGACTTTTGTACTGGGAGAAAATCAATTCAGTAGTGAAAAGAGGTCGATCAATCGAGTCATATAACAGGAAACTTTAACTAATAAACTGTACTAATTGGCTGGACCAAAAATTCTAGAAAAAAATTAGTAAAAAGTAATATGAGTCTAGTTTCAGGAAAAATTTATGGATTTTAATTTTGAGTTTTGTAACTCGATTTATGATTTATTTAGTGAACGTGATGCAGGAGAGACAGCTTAATTAAAGTGGTGTGAATAGAAAAATTTAAGTAGATATGCTTGAGTTATTGTATATATATTAGATTCTTTAATTATTATTTATATACTTACTTACTAAGCTATGAGCTTACTTTCTTTTCTCTCTTTTGTCTTATAGTGTTGTCCAGCTTGCTCAGGAGTTGAAGATCGTGAAGATCCGCCTCACACTATCAATACTTTAGGTATTTGAACTAAACATTTTGAATTATGGCATGTATAATAGGCTTAGTTATTTTGTTACGTGTCATAATTGCCTTGGTTTAAAATATTGGTTACAATATTTGATCAATCATTTTGTATAAAGCCATTAAAGGTGGCTAATATTGTTCAAGACATATGTTATAACGATGCATTATCTAATTGAATGACATATTTCTATCTCAGTTTCGTTTAATGGTATGTGTTATGTTCCGGTAATACCTCGTACCCTGTTTCGGTGTTGAACACAGGTAAGGGGCGTTACATTAAGTGGTATCAGAGCTATGGTTTAGTCGGTTCTCGTGTGTGTAAAAGTCTAGTTATACATGCCATAAATATACAGTGATAGTGTGGTGACTCCTGATTATTCTAAACTGTGTTTTGTTTTAATATAGTAATGGATCCTGATGGAACTGCGGTTGATGATGCTGCTAGTAATGCGCTGACTCCTGCGCAAGGGACCGCGCCTGTAGAAAGTAGACCTGAGACATCGAGACAAGGAGATAAGACTCGGGATGCCTTTCTCCAAATGATGAACAATTGGTATACTGAGTTTATTCGAGCAAACCCAAATGCTCAACCTCCTCCACCCCCTCTCATACCTCAGACGGTTCCTGTAGCTGCTCAAGACATAGATTTGGTAAGAATGAACAAGCCTCCGGTCGACAAGATTCAAAAATAATGAGCCGAAGAGTTTAGATCAAAGATCGATGATGATTCCGAGAAAGCGAAGTTCTGGCTTGAAAATTCTACCCGTGTATTTGATGAGCTATTATGTACACCCGAGGAGTGCTTAAAGTGTGCCGTATCACTTTTGAGAGATTCGGCTTACCATTGGTGGAAGAATTTGGTAGCAATGGTGCCAAAAGAAAGGGTTACTTGGGATTTCTTCCAGGAAGAATTCAGAAAGAAATACATAAGTCAGCGATTTATTGATCAAAAACGGAAGGAGTTCCTTGAATTGAAGCAGGGCAAGATGTCTGTGGCAGAGTATGAACGCGAATTTTTAAGACTCAGTAAGTATGCCCAGGAATATGTGTCCACCGAGGCTATTATGTGTAAAAGGTTTGAGGATGGACTTAATGAGGACATTAAAGTGCTTGTGGGAATTCTGGAGCTGAAAGAATTTGTAGTATTGGTTGATCGAGCTCTTAAAGTTGAAGAATTAAACAAAGAAAGAAGAAAAGTTGTTATTGAGGCCCGAGATGCCAGAAAGAGGCCGATAAGTAAGTCATTTCAATCTCAATCAAAGAGGTCCAAAGAGACAAACCCTCGAGTGACAATTTCAGCTGGGGATTCACACAGAGATCATGGTAGGGCATATTCGAGGTCTAAAGCTCAAGCTACTTCAGTGGCAAGTGTGGGTAATGTGCGGTCTAGAAAGCCCGAATATCAGCAATGTGGCAGGCAACATTTTGGTGAGTGTTGGGGAAACGAGCAAGCTTGTTTCAGGTGTGGTTCTCGCGAGCATTTTATCAGAGACTGTCCGAAGAAAGTTAAAGAAGAAAAATTTTAGATTGCTAGACAAAGTACGACCGCTAACAGAGGTAGACCACCGAGAAATACTGAAAGTGGAGTTAGTAGTAAAACTGTAATGAAAGATTCAGTGGCGAGATTAGAAGTTAGAGCTCCTGCTAGAGCTTATGCCATACGTGCCAGAGAGGATGCATCATCTCCCGATGTGATCACTGGTACATTTTCTATCTATGATACTATTGTTATTGCATTGATTGATCCCGGGTCTACTCATTCCTATATTTGTATGAATTTAGTATCTAATAAGAAGTTGCCTGTTGAGTTTACTGAGTTTACGATTAAAGTGTCGAACCCCTTAGGCCAATATGTGCTAGTTGATTTGCAAGAATTGCCCATTAATGATTCAAGGTCACTGTTTTCCGGCTAATCTGATGCTGTTACCATTTGATGAGTTTGACATTATTTTGGGAATGGACCGGTTGACATTGTATGATGCCGTGGTAGATTGTAAATGTAAAAACACTAGAGTTGAAATGTGAAAATGGTGAAATTCTGTGGGTTGAAACAGATGAATCAAATAAATTGCTTATGGCGATTTCAAGACATGTCCATGCAAATACATAATACATGAGGAAAGGGTGTGAAGCTTATCTAGCCTATGTAATGAATACCGAAATGTGCGAATTGAAGCTTGAATCGATGCGATAGTCTGTGAATTTCCCGATGTATTTCCAGAGGAATTGCTTGGATTGCCTCCGAACAGAGAGATAGAGTTTGCCATTGATTTGTTGCCGGGGACTGCACCGATCTCGGTTGCTCCATATAGAATGGCTCCAACTGAATTAAAAGAATTGAAGGCTCAGTTGCAAGAGTTAACAGACAAGGGATTTGTGAGACTGAGTTTCTCTCCCTGGGGTGCTCCTGTATTGTTCGTAAAGAAGAAGTATGGCTCAATGAGGCTTTGCATTGATTACCGTCAGCTCAATAAAGTGACTATAAAGAACAAGTACCCGATACCGAGGATTGATGATTTATTTGATCAGTTAAAGGGGGCAACAATGTTTTCAAAGATTGATTTGAGGTCCAATTACTACCAGTTGAGAGTTAAGGACTCAGATGTGCCAAAAATCGCCTTTCAGACAAGGTATGGACATTATGAGTTCCTTGTGATGCCTTTTGGCTTAACAAATGCTCCGGCTATATTTATGGACTTGATGAACCGAATCTTTCGGCCATATTTAGATAAGTTTGTAGTGGTGTTCATAGATGACATTTTAATTTATTCTTGGGATGAGTCTGAGCACGCCGAACACATGAGAACCATATTGCAGATCTTGAGAGAAAAGAAACTGTTTGCTAAGTTTAGTAAAAGTGAGTTCTGGCTTTGTGAAGTCAGATTTTTGGGACATATAGTCTCAGGTGATGGTATTCGGGTGGATCCGAGCAAGATTTTCGCAATCGTTGATTGGAAACCGCCAAAAAATGTATTCGAGGTTAGAAGCTTTTTAGGCTTGGCTGGGTATTATAGACGTTTTGTCGAGGGATTTTCGATGATTTCCTCTCCTATGACTAAGTTGCTGCAAAAGAATGTTAAGTTTGAATGGACTGATAAATGTCAGCAGAGTTTTGAAAAGTTTAAAACACGATTGACTGAAGCACCAATTTTAGTACAGCTTGAGCCAGGGAAAGAGTTCGTAATTTATAGTGATGTATCATTGACAGGCCTTGGATGTGTGCTAATGCAAGAGGGTAAAGTGGTGGCTTATGCCTCAAGACAGTTAAAACCACATGAGAAGAACTATCCTACACATGATTTGGAATTAGCCGCTATTGTCTTTGACTTGAAGATTTGGCGACATTATTTGTATGGTGAAAAATGTCAAATTTTTACTGATCACAAAAGTCTAAAGTAATTAATGAATCAAAAGGATTTGAATCTGCGACAGCGAAGATGGTTTGAATTATTGAAGGATTATGAGCTAGTGATTGATTATCATCCGGGAAAAGCAAATGTAGTTGCTGATGCCTTGAGCAGGAAATCTCTTTTTACTTTGAAAGCCATGAATACGAGGTTAGCATTGTCTGATGATGGGTCAATCTTGGCAGAGATGAGGGTTAAACCGTTATTTCTCCAGCTAATTTATGATGCTCAAAAGAACGATAGTGAGTTGTGAACCAAGAGAACTCAGTGCGAATCGGGTTACGACTCAGATTTTCGAGTTGGACCAGATGACTGTTTGATGTTTTGAGATAGGATTTGTGTACCGAAAAATGATGAATTGATTCAGAAAATATTACATGAGCGCCATGATGGTGGTGTTTGTCGATTCACCTGGTAGCACAAAAATGTATAATGATTTAAAGAAGTTGTATTGGTGGCCAGGTATAAAAAAAGGGACATTTCTGAATTTGTAACCAAGTGTTTGATCTGTCAACAAGTAAAACCTAAGCATCAAGTGCCTTCAGGATTACTGCAACCACTAATGGTACCTGAGTGGAAATGGGATAGGATTACCATGGATTTTGTAACTGGTTTGCCTTTGACTCCTAAGAAGAAGGATGCTATCTGGGTAGTGGTTGATAGGTTAACAAAGTCGGCTCACTTTATACCGGTACGTATCGATTACTCACTTGATAAATTAGCTGAATTATATATTGCTGAAATTGTGAGGTTGCACGGGGTACCTATGTCTATAATATCAGATAGAGATTCGAGGTTTACCTCGAGATTCTGGAAAAAGTTACAAGAAGCTTTGGGTACAAAATTGAATTTTAGTACCGCGTTTCATCCACAAACAGATGGTCAGTCGGAAAGAGTAATCCAGATACTCGAAGATATGCTTAGATGCTGTGTTTTAGAATTTGAAGGCAGTTGGGAGAAATATCTATCTTTGGTTGAATTTGTCTACAATAACAGTTTTCAGTCAAGTATACAGATGGCACCGTATGAAGCCTTGTATGGTCGCAACTGTCGAACTCCTTTATATTGGACCAAACTTAGTGAGAAATAGATTCACGGAGTTGATTTAGTTAAAGAAACCGAAGAGAAAGTAAAAATAATTCGTGATTGTTTGAAAGCTGCTTCAGATCGACAAAAGTTATATGCAGATTTAAAAAGAAAAGAGATTGAATTTCAGGTGGGTGATAAAGTATTCTTGAAGGTGTCACCATGGAAAAAGATTCTGAGATTTAGCCAAAAAGGCAAGTTGAGTCCGCGTTTTATTAGGCCGTACGAGATTATTGAGAGGATTGGACCAGTGGCATATCGATTGGCCTTACCAGCAGAGTTAGAAAGAATTCATAACGTGTTTCATGTATCAATGTTGTGACATTATTATTCTGATCCCTCACATGTGATTTCTCCAACAGAAATTGAGATTCGATCAGACTTGACCTATGATGAGGAACCGATTAAGATTCTGGCTCGAGAAGTAAAACAGTTGAGAAAGGAAAGTATAGCTTTAGTGAAAGTGTTATGGCAAAGACATGGAGTAGAAGAAGCTACGTGGGAACTGGAGGAAGCCATGAGAAAACAGTACCCAAATCTCTTTACCGGTAAGATTTTCAGGGACGAAAATCCCTAAAGGAGGGAGAGTTGTAACAGCCCGATTTAGGGCCAAAATGGAATAGTGGTTTTGAAACCACGAATTTGAGGTTAAAAAAATAATATTTTGATTAAGTTTTAATGTTTATATTATGATTGCATAATTGTGTGAAAATTTCGTTGCGAAATTTTATCGATTGGGTGTTTAATTTGACGTTTAGGACTAAATTGAAATAGGTGAAAAATGTGTGTGTTCTAGTTCATAAGTACTTGATTGAAATGGGGGTTTTAAGTAGAGGTCCTTAAATGGAAATTAGACCATTATACCTTATATGGACAAAATTTGGACATGGATGGAATTTTTAGAAAGTTTAGTAGTAAGGGCATTTTGGTCATTTGTGTATTAAATGAAATAAAATGGGAAAAATAACACAAAAATGTGTTCATCTTCATTAAGCTTGGCCGAAACTTGCATGTTCTCCATAGATAAGGTTTTTCCCAAGCTTTCAAGCTCAATAGTAAGGGCATTCAAGCCCCGTTTTTAATGTTCTTTACATTTTTGAAATCCTCGTAGCTCGGTCTACCTATTTCTACCATTATTTCGAGTTAGGGTTTATGTTTAAAAATTTAACCATGAATGATATGCATATATTTTGATGTTTGATGGTAGAATATGAATGTTTGAAGTTAGGAGAACGATCTTTTCTAAGCAATTTTTAGCGAAAACTAGCAAAACGACATAATCGGTAAAAATACCTATTGTTCATAACTATGTGTTAGAGTGAGAATTTGATGTTTCCATAGAAGGGAAAAATGATCAGCATGTCATAAAACATAAGAATTAGGGCTGAAATTAAATTTCCAAGCCTAGGGGCAAAATCATAATTTTGTAAAAGTTAGGGAGCAAAAATGTAATTTTTCCATAATGTGATTTTTGGATTGAAATAAATAGTATGAGTGTTAAATGAGCTAAATGTGTTGTTATAGATCAAGAAATGCGTGGAATCGACCTCAAACGGGGGTAGGAAAAGATTTTGGACTAAGTTGCAAAATTTCCATATTTTGCACCGAGGTAAGTTTGTATGTAAATAATACCTTAACTTCATTTACATTTTTATATTTCAGTCTATTATATATATATATATATATATATATATATATATTAGCTGATTTTGAAGCATAAATCGACCATTGGAAGAATGAAAATAAGTAATAGAGAGAGAAATCTCGGTTGAAGATTCGGAAAGATTTAATAATATAGATGGAACGTAGCTAGGTCACATGTATGGTGCTAAGTGCACATCATGTGTACAAGAGAGCTACGAGATACTATGTAGTAGCTAGGTCACATGTGTGATACGGGATGTATCCCATGTAGACAAGAGAGCTACGGGAGAGGTAAATGTAGCTAGGTCGCATGGGTGATTCCAAGTGAAGGACACCATGTAGACAAGAGAGCTACGAGATAAATTGGCTAGGTCACACGGGTGGTACTAAATGTTCACCATGTGTACAAGAGAGCCGAATTATATGAATGATGATGGGTGGAGCTGTGTGCTGAAACCACCAAATATCGAGAATTTATCCGAAGTGTTCAACGGGATGATTTTATAGTGACATTTTAATCATGGACCTATACTTGTGATGTATGAAATGTGATGAAAATGAATTGTGACATGTACGTTAAAATGAGGTTAATACAAAGAAAGTGTAAAAGAGTGAATTTGTAATAATACTGTTTATGGACAGTCGCAGTGACGTGAAATTTGAAAAATCACCAAAAATAGCAGGAATTTAATTAGAGGCTGAATGAGATATTAAATTAAATCTTAGTGAGTCTATTCTCATGTAAGAGAAACAGAACAAGTAAAGGAACTTTATATTCTGAGATATTTATATTTGTGTGTGACTTGTTTAGAATGACTATGTGATCCCCTGTTCTGACTTTGAAAAATCATTAAAAATTGTACAAAAATAATTAAGAAATATAATTTACATGCATAGATTCCTGGTTGAGTCTAGTTTTAAATGAAACAAATTTCGTGGCTATTTGAATTTTTTACTAGGACAAAATCAATTCGTAGTGAAAAGAGGTCAGATCAGTCGAGCTGTGTAACAGGGGAAACTTTAACTAATAAACTGTACTAATTGGCTGGACCAAAAATTCCAGAAAAAATTAGTAAGAAGTAATATGAGTCTAGTTTCAGGAAAAATTTATGGATTTTAATTTTGAGTATTGCAACTCGAGTTATGATTTATTTAGTGAATGTGACGCAGGAGAAACAGCTTAATCAAAGTGGTGTGAATAGAAAAATTTAAGTAGATATACTTGAGTTATTGTATATATATTAGATTCTTTAATTATTATTTATATACTTACTTACTAAGCTATAAGCTTACTTTCTTTTCTCTCTTTTGTCTTATAGTGTCGTCCAAACTGCTCAGAGTTGAAGATCGTGAAGATCTGCCCGCACTATCAATACTTTTGGGTATTTGAACTAAACATTTTGAATTATGGCATGTATAATAGGCTTAGTTATTTTGTTACGTGTCATAATTGCCTAGGTTTATAATATTGGTTACAGTATTTGATCAATCATTTTGTACAAAGCCATTGAAGTTGGCTAATATTGTTCAAGACATATGTTATAACGATGCATTATCTAATTGAATGACATATTTCTATCTCAGTTTCGTTTAATGGTATGTGTTATGTTCCGGTAATACCTCGTACCCTGTTTCGGTGTTGAACACGGGTAAGGGGTGTTACAATGAATCATGCTAGTTTAGTATGTGTTTGAATGTACAAATGGTATCAAATTGAGTATGTGAATGCTTGATTATGAAATAGCATTGTTTGGCTGTCTATTAATGTATTGAAATGGCATAAAATGTGATGCTTTAGGTTTGCTTAAGAAGGGTGAGAAATGTGGCTTCAACCAAGCCTATTTTCACTCCACACGGTCGAGCACACACATTACCTTGGTACACGGTCATGTGTCCCCTGAGATACCTTTTGAATTAAGTCAGTATACCCTAAAGGCTTGACACGGCCTAGACACACGGGCATGTCTACTGGGTGTGTGTGGCAGACGGGCTGGCACATGGGCGTGTGGCCAGCTCTGTGACCGAAGTCAGTAACCCCTTAAGTTTTCCCACGCCTATGGCACACGAGCGTGTCCTCGGCCGTGTGGTGCAAGTCAGAATGTATGCCCTGTTTTCACACGGCTTGTGACACAGGCATGTCTGCCTCACACGGCCTGTTCACATGGGCATGTGGCCCTTAAATGCATGAAAAGTTTATATGTATTCCAAAGTTTGTAAATGTTATCGGTTTAGTCTCAAACCTCTTTTAAGCATGTTTTAAGGTCTTGTAGGACCTTATAAGAGACAATATGAATGATTGAATGGATTTTTTTTATGAATGCATATATGTATGTGAATGAGGTGATTTGTTCAGTAACGCCTCGTAACCCTATTCTGGCGTCGGATACGGATTAGGGGTGTTACAGGCACAATCTTCTAAGGTCACTGCAAACTCTTCAGAAAGTACTATGCTTCGGTCATTAAATTCTTCCTCAATTAGATCATCTAGCACATCGATAGTATAGCATTCTTCTTTGTCCTTGCACTGAATAGATTTAAAAACACTAAAGGTGACTTGCTCATCATTAAGTCACATGGTTAGTTCACCTTTGTAAACACCAATAAAAGTTCGTCCGATGGATAAAAATGGTCGTCCCAAGATTATGGGAACCTCCTTGTCTCCCTCGCAGTCAAGTATGATAAAATCAGCCGAAAAAATGAATTTATCCACACGAACTAAGACATCTTTGATTTTCCCTTTAGGTTGAGCCAATGATTGATCGGCTAGTTGTAATGTCATTGCAGTAGTTTTCATGTGGTCAATTCCCAACTTTCTAAAAGTAGATAGTGGCATTAGGTTAATGCTAGCTCCTAAGTGCCATAAACTTTTGCCCAAATAATGATTGCCAATTGAACATGGAATGGTAAAGCTCCCAGGATCTTTCAATTTAGGGGGCAATTTGTTTGTCAAAATAGCACTACAGTCTTCTGTGAGTGCAATAGTTTCAGTATCAGTGAGCTTCTTCTTCTTGGATAAGAGGTCTTCCATAAATTTTCCATAACTTAGAAGGTGAACCAGAGTGTCTACTAAAGGAGTGTTGATCTGCAGTTGCTTTAATATATCTAGGAATTGCTAATATTGCTTGTCATGCTCATTCTTCTTATAACACCCCTCACCCGTATTCAACGCCGGAATAGAGTTATAGAGCATTACCAGACTTACAAAACATTTAAACATTCAATTAGAATTAAACATTTCATCCCCAATACGAGCCTACGAGGCCGTAAACATACATTGGGAGTGGTTTGAGAATAAACCGATAACTTTGGAAACTTTTTGGACATTTAAGAAATTTTATCAAAAACAGAGGACACACGTCCGTGTGGCTTGACCGTGTGTCTCACACGGCCAATAAACACGCCAGTGTCACAGGCCGTGTGGACATTCAAAATCGAAGCACATGGCCATGTCCCAGCCCACGTTCGACCTCATTTAACTCTCTAGCTTGGGTCACACGGCCAATACACGCCCGTGTGGCTAGTTTGTGTGCCCTAAAAATGGCCATACACACCCGTGTGCCAGACAATGTGCTAGGCCATGCCAAACCAGTAGGGTATACAGACTTATGCCACACAGCCAAGTCACATACTCGTGTGTGAGGCCGTGTGGAGCATACTAACTTGATTTTAATTTCAACACCAGGAGACACACGATTGTGTAATATAATCGTGTGTCACACATGGCCGAGACACACGCCCGTGTCTTTGCCCTTTTGGACAAAAATAGGCTATTTACCAAGCTATTTTGCCACCCAAACTTGCATATACCTATGCCACATCAATTATCACCAACACATAGCATATCTAATCATCTAAACCAGTCAATTCAAACATAAATCATTACTCATTACTATTTATACAAACCAAAACATATACATTTACAAGCCAATTCAAATGGCCAAAATCATTACCGAGACATAACCAACATGACCAAAGTCCCTATACATGCCATATACTCAAAATACCAATGTTCAAAGGTACGTAGATAGTGTGAAGTGATCTTAGACGATCCCTGAACCTGAGCTAGCTTGTTAACACTATAAAACACAGGAAAAATAAACTAAGTAAGCTACAAAGCTTAGTAAGCTCGTATAAAATAAACTCAACTCAATCTCAAGATTACATTTCAACAATTTGGAATATATATATCAACATTTAGCATATATTAGCTAACAAACCTTTCATATACACAATTATGATATTAATCACATTCTTTACAAGTTTCTTTGAACCAACTTATACATGTCACGTACGTACCTGTACTATCTCATATCATTCTCATACTCAATCACATCTTTCATTTACCCGTTGAAACATTCGGAATAGAAGTCGGATACTCAAGAGTCTCACACAATAAGTACTGATATCATGGCCTGAAGCTAAATCAAGGTAGCTTATATCCAAAGTACTGATCTCATGGCCCAAAGCCAAATCAGCCAATATTTATGGACTGAATCCAAATTGGTATCACTCGAACCCGAAGTGCTAATATCATGGCCTAAAGCCAACTCAATGTACCCCCTAATGACATGTCACTAGTATCCTAAACTATTCCTATGGTTCAACCAGGATTCCAAATTTCGAATTGTCGTTGAATCACTATCGAATATATTCATAGTCTCGTATTCACAATTTATGCAATATCAAAGCATATGAAATACATTTGTATTAAAAATTATAATATACGAACTTACCTCAGATGTGAAAACAACGAAATAGGTCGATTAGTAGATAACTTTAGTTTTCCCCCTATCTAGATCTGAATTTCGCTTTTCTTGATCTAATTGATGGAAATAAGAGTGCCGAACCTTAGCCCTATTTTTCTCAAGAAAATCGGTTGGTTTTTTTCTTTTGAAGAAGATGAACACAATTAAAACATTTTTTTATTTAACTTTCATTTATTTACTAAATTACTAAACTAACCTTATTATTAATTCAAAGTTTCAATTATGCCAAGACATTATCATCCACTATCTAATTAATGGTCTATTTACCACATAAAGACCTTAACTTTAATGTTCTATAGCTATTAGATACCTTTAACTAATAGAACTCCACTTTTAGATTTACGCGAGTTAGTCCTTTTTATCAAATTGACTAATCAAACGATAAAATTTCTAAATGAAACTTTCACACAATCATTCAATCATGCTAAAATAATTAAAATAATTAAAATAAATATTTTGAATTTGGATTTGTGGTCCCAAAACCACTGTTTCGATTTGACTAAAAACGGGCTGCTACAGCTATCCCCCCTTAGGGATTTTCGTCCCCGAAAATCTTACCAGTGAATAGGTTTGGGTACTGTTTTCTCATAGCTTCCTTGGGCTCCCACGTAGCCTCTTCGACACCATGACTTTGCCACAAGACTTTCACTTAAGCTATGTGTTTATTTCTCAATTCTTTAATCTCTTGGGCTAGAATTCTAATCAGTTCTTTGTTGTATGTCATATCAAGTTGAATTTCAATCTTTGCCGGAGAAATTACATGTGATGAATCTGATCTATATTGATGCAACATCGATTCGTGAAACACATTATGTATTTTCTCTAACTCAAACGGTAAAGCTAGCCGGTATGCTACTAGACCTATTCTTTCCATGATCTCTTACAGCCCGATAAAACGTGGACTCAACTTGCCTTTGCTACCAAATCTAAGTATTTTCTTCTATGGAGATACTTTTAGAAACACTTTATCACCGATCTGAAATTTATTGTCTTTGAATTTCAAATCTGTGTATGATTTCTGTCGATCTGAAGCTACTTTTAGACTATCACGAATTACTTTCACTTTCTCTTCAGTTTTTCAGATCAAATCAACCCCGTGAATCTTTTTCTCACTAAGTTCAGTCCAGTACACTGGAGTTCTACATTTGCGACCATAAAAATCTTCATATGGTCTCATGTTTATGCTCGATTGATAGCTGTTGTTATATGCAAATTCAACTAACGATAAAAATTTCTCCCAATTTCCTTCGAATTCCAACACACAACAATGAAGCATATCTTCGAGAATCTGAATTACTCTCTAAGATTAACCATCGATTTGTGGATGAAATGCTATACTACAATTCAATCTCGTGCAAAGAGCTTCTTGTAGTTTCTTCAAAAATCGAGATGTAAACCTTGGATCTCTATCGAAAATAATTGAAACTGGCGCCCCGTGCAATCTAACGATCTCAGAAACGTACAACTTAGCCAATTTGTCAAGTGAATAGTCTTTACGTACTGGAATGAAATGTACAGATTTTGTCAGTCGATCAACAACAACCCAAATACCATCTTTCTTCTTCGGAGACAGGGGTAATCCCGATACGAAATCCATCGTAACTCCATCCCACTTCCATTCTGGTATCATCACAGGTTGTAGCAATCCCGAAGGCACTTGATGTTCAGCTTTGACTTGCTAACACACTAAACATCTCGATACACATTCTAAAATGTCTCGTTTCATACCTGACCACCAATACAATTTTTTCAAATCATTATACATTTTTGTACTCCCCGGGTGAACAGATAGACAATCACTATGTGCTTCGTACAAAATTTTCTAAATAAGCTCAGAATTCTTTGGTACGCAAATTCTATTTCGGAACATTAAACAATCATCGGATCTGATCTAATATTCTGAGTCATTAGTTGACTCACACTGTGTTCTTTTAGCTTGTACCTCAGCATCACACTTTTTAGCTTCACAATTTGTTGAAGAAAAACCGGTTTAGTTTTCAGCTCTGCCAGAATCTAACCATCATCAAACAAAGTTAGTCTTGTATTCATCACTCTCAAAGCAAACAGAGATTTTCTACTCAAAGCATCTGCAACTACATTAGCTTTCCTCAGATGATAATCGATTACTAACTCATAGTCTTTTAGTAACTCGAGCCATCTCCGTTGTCCCAAGTTCAGATCTTTCTGAGTCATAATATACTTTAAACTTTTATGATCGGTAAAGATGTGACATTTTTCACTGTTCAAATGATATCGCCAAATTTTTAATGCGATAAAAATAGCAGCCAACTCTAAATCATGCGTTGGGTAGTTTTTTTCATGTGGCTTTAATTGTTTAGAGGCATATGCTATAACTTTTCCATCTTGCATCAACACGCAATGCAAACTGTTCAATGACGCGTTGCTGTAAATCACAAATTCTTTACCCGACTCAGGTTGAACCAATACTGGTGCCTCAGTTCACAATGCTTTCAACTATTCATAACCCTATTGACACTTCTCGGACCATTCAAACTTTACATCTTTCTGTAGCAATCTGGTCATCGGTGTCACAATCATCGAGAACACTTTTACAAAACGTCGATAGTAGCCAGCTAACCCCAGAAAGCTTCTGACTTCGGATACATTCCTTGGTGGTTTCCATTCAACAACTGCTGATATTTTGCTCGGATCAACTCTAATACCTTCTGCTGAAACAATGTGCCCCAAAAATCTGACTTCTCTGAGCCAAAACTCACATTTACTGAATTTAGCATACAGTTGCTTATCTCTCAAGGTTTGCAACACAATCTTCTAATGCTCGGTGTGTTTAGATTCGTCTCATCAATATATCAGAATGTCATCAATAAACACAACGACGAATCTATATAAATATGGTCTAAAGATCCAATTCATCAAATCCATAAAGACTACAGGAACATTAATCAATCCGAAAGGCATAACAAGATATTCATAATGTTTGTACCTCGTTCTAAATGCAGTTTTCGGCACATATGAGTCTTTAACTTGCAACTGATAATAGCCAGATCTTAAGTCAATCTTCGAAAACACTATTGCCCCTTTCAACTGATCAAAAAAATCATGTATTCTCAGCAACGGATACTTGTACTTTATTATAGCTTTGTTGAGCTGTCGATAATCAATACACATTCTCATTGACCCGTCTTTCTTCTTTACAAATAATACTGGCACACCCTAGGGTGAAAAACTAGGTCATGCAAAACCTCTATCTGTTAACTCTTGCAACTGAGATTTCAACTCTTTCAATTCTATTGGAGCCATTCTGTATGGAGATATTGATATCGGTGAAGTTCCCGATACTAATTCAATAGCAAATTCAACCTCTCTGATCGGTGGTAATCCCGACAATTCTTCTGGAAACACATCCGGAAACTCACAAACTATCGGTAATGATTCAATCTTCGATTCAGACACTTTTGTATCCAGTATATAAGCAAGATAAGCTTTACCACCTTTTCTCACATATCTCTGAGCTAATATAGACGAAATCACAACAGGCAACCCACTTGACTCATCTGATTCGATTCGAAGAATTTCACTATTTTGACATTTCAATTCAATGATTTTTCATCTAGAATTCACAATGGCATCATGCAGAGTTAACCAATCCATTCCCAGAATCACATCGAACTCATCAAATGGAAAAAGCATCAAGTTGGCTGAAAAACAGTGACCTAGAGTCATCAAAGGACAGTTCTTGCAAACTTTATCCACTAGCATGTACTTGTCTAAGGGGTTCGATAATTTAATCAAAAACTCAGTAGACTCAACAGGAAAATTCTTACTAAACACTAAATTCATACAGATATACGAATGAGTTGATCCAGGATCTATCAAAGCAACTACATCAGTATCATAAAGAGAAAATGTACCAGTGATAACATCTGGTGATGACGCATTTTCGCGAGCGCGAATAGCATAAGCTCTGGCTGGTGCTCTAGCCTCGGATCTCACAGCTGAATATCTAGTCACACCTTTGTTATTAGACACATTCCCTGTATTTCTCAGTAGTTTACCTCTCGCAGTCGTATTGCTCAGTTTTGTATTCTAAAATTTATCTTTTTTAGATAACTCTGGGCAATCTCGAATAAAGTGATCTGACAAGGCACATTTGAAACAAGCTTTATTACTCTTATTCCAGCACTCTCCAAAATGTCTTCTCCCACACTGTTGACACTCAGGTTTTTTTTTTCACACTGCCAACACTCGATACTGATGTAGCTTGAGTTTTAGGACTTGAGTATTGTTTTCTATGACCTCTATTCTGATATGCCACTGAAGCATATGATCGACTATACGAATCTCGGGATTTCTTTGATGAGGAATGATAAGGTTTACTCATCAACCTCTTCCTCAAATCTTTAGTCTCTGAATTAGCTTTCTTCATCTCTTTACTAAGTTCTTCGGCTTTGCATGCTGTATCAACCAGAACTACAAACTCTTTCAAGTCTAAAATTTCGACCAGAAGTTTAATGTCTTCGTTCAACCCATGAACAAATCGTTTGCACATGATTTCTTTAGTAGAAACATACTCCTGAGCATACTTGCTCAACCGTACAAATTCTCTTTCGTACTTAGTCACAGACAAACGGCCGTGTTTCAGTTCTAGAAATTCTTTGTGCTTTTGATTAAGAAATCTCTGGCGTATATATTTCTTCCAAAATTCAGTTTGGAAAAATTCCTAGGTGACCCGTTCTATAGGTACTACAAATACTAGAGTATTCCACCACTGATATGTGGTGTCCCTCAAAAGTGATACGGCACATTTTAAACACTCAACCGGAGTGCAAGAAAGCTCATCAAGCACTCAAATCGTATTTTCAAGCCAAAACTCGGCTCTCTCAGGATCATCATCAATGTAGCTCTAAACTCTTCAGCCCTGTACTTTCTAATTCTATCAATAGGTGGCTTCTTCAATCGCAAAGGTTCTAAACCTTGTGGAGCTACGAGAATCGGTTGAGGATTATGTGGGGGTGAAGGTTGTTAAGCAGCTAGATTCGTCCGGACATATTGAGTGAACCACTCGTTCATCATTTGGAAAAAATGCTTCTTTAGCCTCTTCTCCGTGACTACTCATACAAGTCTAGAATCAGATGGCGCTACCCCTTGAGCAGGAGCTGGCGCATTACTCTCAACATCATCAGCTACAACTCAATCAGGATCCATTTCCTATACGAAAACACAGTTTATATTGTCAGGAGTCATCACACTATCACAGGTTATATATGGCATGTATAGCTAGACTCAGACACACGCTACATTAGTCCTAGAATCGAGTAAACCGTAGCTCTGACACCAATAAATGTAACACTCATCACTCGCATTCAACGCCAGAATAGGGTTACAGAGCATTACTGAACTTATAAAACATTTAAACATTCAATCAAAATTAAGCATTTCATCCCTTATACGAGCCTACGAGGCCTTAAACATACATTGGGTGTGGTTGAGGACTAAACCGATAACTTTGGAAACTTTTTGAACACTTTAAAAATTTTCTCAAAAATAAGGGACACACGCCCGTGTGTCTTACATGGCCAACAGACACGCCAGTGTCAAAGGCCGTGTGGACATTTGAAATAGGAGCACAAGGTCGTTCCTAGCTCGTGTTCGATCCCATGTAACTCTCTGACTTGGGTCACACGGCCAACACACACACTTGTGTGGCCAGCTCGTGTGCCCTAAAAATGGCCATACACGCCCGTGTGCCAGACCGTGTGCTAGGTCATGCCAAACTTGTAAGGTATACTGACTTATGCCACATAGCCAATGTAACACCCCTCACCCATATTCAACGCCGGAATAAGGTTACAAAATGCTAACAGACTTATAAAACAATTAAACATCCACTTAGCATACATTTTCACAATTCAAGCATTCATCATTAAATCTCAATCTTTTTGTCCCTAATACGAGCCTATGAGACCCTAAACATACTTTGGGAGTGTTCCGGGACTAAACCAATAACTTTGAAACTTTTTGAACACATCATAAATTTTCTCAAAAACAGGGGACACATGCCCGTATGGCCAGACCATGTATCTCACTCGGCTAATAGACACGCCCGTGTCACAAGCTGTATGGACAAAAATAGGCTTTTTACCAAGCCAATTTGCCACCCTAAAAACAAGTACCTACACCACAATTCAAATGCATCAACACAAGGCAGAATAGGCATTAAATCAATCTCATGTCAAGCATATTCCATACCATTTCATTACCCATCAATACGAATCACAATCTACCACAATATGCCATCTAATTTTATATCTAATTCACATATACAATTCAATTAACTATACATTCCCAAATATGCATCTTTTAGCCTAGTTTCACAAACAAAGCAATGTCCAAAAATTCATCCACAACCATCAACCAACTCATTACACAAGACATAAACATATATATATATATATATATGTTTCAACCATACCAAAATAACCCAAAATAAGCCATTACTCAAGGCTATATATACAAACCAATTCAATTGATCAAAATCATTACCAAAACATAACTAACATGACATAAAGACTCTATAAATGACATATACTTAAAATACCAAAGTTCATAGGTACCAAGAGATAGATAGATAGTGTGAAGCGAACTCCGACGATCCTCAAATCTGAGCTAGTTTTGTAATCACTATAAAACATAGAAAAATAAACAAAGTAAGCTTTATAGCTTAGTAAGCTCGTATGAAATAAACTCAATATAACCATAAACACATAATTCAACAATTGATTATAAATACATGTATTCATATCAATTTCCAAACCTTTCAATTACTCATTCACAAAACAACATATTTTCTTCACCATTTACTCGATTCAAAGCTAATATGATTTATACACATACTTGTACCATCTTGTACCAATTTCATTACGAAACTCATCATTCATTTACCCATTGAACCATTCGAAATAGAAATCAGATACTCAAGAGTCTCACACACTAAGTACCTATACCATAGCCCAAAGCCAAATTAAGGTAACTTATATCCGAAGTATTGATATCATGGCCCTAACCCAATCAACCGATATTCATGGCCCGAAGCCAAATCGTTATAACTCGCATCCGAAGTTCTAATATCATGGCCCGAAGCCAACTCAATGATATGGCCTTTATGGCATTCTGTTAACTTTGTGGCATACTCTGTATATTACCTTTTTGTTGTAATATGTATGTCGCCTTTATGGCGTATCCTGTCTAGCCTTAATGGTGTATTCTGGTAAGTCTATGATAAGGATATGATCTTATTGAAGCTCAAATGTGAAAGGTCTTGTGATAAAATCAATTAAGTCTTAAGGAAAGTTCTTGAAAAGAAGTATGATTTAAAATGTTAGAAGAGGGTATCCATCATGGTTATCTGTCAAATTAGAATACAGGCATATTCGATGAAAGAGTTCACCATCAACACCGGTAGTGAGTGTTTTCTTAGCTATTTGGCCCACTGTGTTCTTCACTGTGTCCTTCAAATTATCTTCTAAATGCCTCAAATCAATAGCTTGGCAAAGAGCCACCAAGAATGTTGTCAACATTAGCTTCAAGAGATCAATAGCTTCAGCAGTTTTTAATGCAGAGATTAATCCCAAGGAGTTCACATCTTGGTTGTGTTGCTCAGTACTTTGAACATGGGTGGTGACTGGATTGGCCAAGTATTGGAGCTCGAGAACAATAGGAAGCTATTGCAATTCAAAGCACCCTTAAAACCATAATCCGGACTTGGGTTCCAACCACTAGAGAGGTTTGTTGGGAGGCCATTGTTGTAGAAATCATTAACAAGTTCGTAGAATTGAGAAAACATAAGTTTCCGATAGCCGCAATAGCTAAACGAGCATTGTCCATTGAGACACCAATTGGGGTACCACGGAAGTTGGCACAATGTAATGCCTTGTTCCTTGACACATCTACCAAAGGGTTATCATTAACAGAGTTAATCTCTCTTTCAATCGATTTGGTTGCGAATCTGATCACTTCAATCTGTGGACCAAGCCATTGTAGAGTTGACCTTAGAGCATAGCGATCTTGTTTCGGTTTCGCAAAGGGTCAATTTCATGGATCCTCTTAGCCATGTAACAATAGTACTTCCCTCAAGTATGTGTTCCATTATAGCGTGCCCTCGATTTGTCCTGGATGATGCTTCAATTTATGAATCAAATGGTCGATGAACTCGGGTAATCTATAATTCATGGCTTCAAAGAAATATTGCGCCAAAATTTCTCGACAAAAACAGCCAATATGTTTGCTTAAAAAGAACCATGGCAGCCATGGCGAACCAATCTATGATGCCATTGACTAGCGCAAGGCCCTTTTTCTACTGCAACTCAAAGAACCCGAATCAATATCGGCTACACGAAAGGCTTCTTGGGCATCAAGGGGTTCCTCATTAGGTCCAATGGCTTTGGAATTAGACCTGCCAAAGGAGCAATCCAAAGAATATAGGAAAGAGGAATAATATCACGAGATCTGAATCGAGCCACGAAACGGCAAGCATGGGGTGACGTTGTGGTTGAGAAGCTTGGTGATTGCCTCTAGAATTTCGAACTGATCCCAGTACCCTAGAGCGGGTGTTCGTCCTAACAAGTATGGAGGCTCGAGTTGCTGAGGGAGAAAGTGTGTGGCATGACTCACTTCCATACCCAAAGTTCCCAGCATTCAAGAACCTAAACCAACAAAATACATTCAATGAATGAATAAAACTTTCTTCCACTTTATGATTATAGCAACTTCCTTCTTTTTCATTTTCAAATATTTTATTAAAAAATTAATTAACTAATAAACGATAATTTATTTTATATTTTTGAAATTTTTGTGTAAAGAGTAGAGATGGATATTGAATCCCTCGTGAGTTCCATCGGAACCTTGGCTACTAGTGAAAAATTGTACTTTCACTGGTGTTCACTTGAGGAAACTTAACTGAACATTATTCATCCAAATAGATACAATGGTGAGATTGTATCAAAATGTAGGGTTTAGTAAAAAACTCTGATTAAATCAAGAAACCAAAAAACCGATTCTATCCCTTTCAAAAAGTACCTAAAAACTCACAGCAATGGAGTATATAATCTGGTACATGCCTTAAGGTACATATTTCCCGTATCCAATGGGGCAGTTTATGGAAAATGCATACGTTGTTGGTGCATGGATATAAAAAGCTCACCTAATAAGCTCCTTTTGAAGAGTAGCTCCATCCTTAGTTCTTAAACGAGAATTAGCACCAAAACCAGTAGTAATGCCATAGGTGTCAACACCATTGCGGAGGCCTTGAAGGACCCAATCAGAATTGGCATTAACGCCAGCTCTTGCCCCCTTAGAAAGCTCAACCTTGATACCCAACTCACTTTTCACTACGGCTGCAACTTGAGAAATGGTCAAGGTCTCACCATCAAGCTTCACTAGTGGTCTCCTATACTCAAAAACCATATGTTTCACTTCATCCAAATGGCTTCCCTTGAGAGAGTTAGCTGTAACATCCCAACTCAAAGGGTCGATAGGAGAAAGAGATGATAATGGCTTCCCTTAAGGGATTCTCTCCATGTTAAAAATTGTAGAAAATGATGGAAATGATAATGACCCAAAAAAACTTGAACTTCTTAACCAAAATGTGTTGTTGAATGCTTTAACAGAAGAAAGAGAAGGGTGGTTTAAATATGGAAGAGAAGGAAATAGCGATCGACACAACTCCAAAAAGTATTGGCAATTTTTTTTTTTAGAATGAATTGACTTTTAAATATACCTTACAAGGTACAAAATACTTTAGGAAACAATTCTATAAGAGGTATAAAATTGTTACAAGTGGATAATCTAATTATTTATTATTATTAATATTAAAATAATGTGTGGGTCTTAATATTAATTACCAATATTTATAATATTTAATAATATTTTAGTTTGATTTATTTTTAGTAATATGATATTATAATGCTTTATTTAAAAAAGGAAATTTTTAGCTATGTTCATATTATAAATCTTTTACATTTAGCATTAAACAAATTTTACATATGTACATACCTTTTTTTTTTGGCTTATTTGTTTTATAAATTCTTTAAATCATATATATATTGTTAAACCCCACAAAATATTTAAGGAAATAATTCTAGGTGGAGGTATAAAACTTGGATACCCTGATTACTTGACACATTAATTATTACTATTAATATTAAAATAATGTGTGAGTCCTATTATTAATTACCAATATTTATGATATTTAACAATAATTTGGTTTGATTTATTTTTAATAAAATAATATATATTTTTGATATTACAATGTTTCATCTAAACAAGGAAATTTTTTGCCATTTCACATTATAAAATTTTTACATTTGGCATTAAATTAGGTTGTCATATTTTCATACTCCTTTTGTCTTATTTGCTTGATAAATTCTTTAAATTATAGACATATATATAAATTTACCTGAGTAATGATGGAAGTAAAAAATTTAAATTTTGTTATAAAATAAAGAAAGATGGAGAGAATAAAGAACAAAGAAAATATGAAAGCAACAGAGAATGAACTTTATTGATCAAAAGGGGTGGTTACAATACTTCATCAGAGTCTCCATTTATAGGCATAAGAAGTATAAAAGAAATAAAGATCTAATTCTAATAACTATTAGAATTTAAAGTACATTAAAACTTTATCTTGATCATGATGGAAATCTACTTAATAAGATATTATAACACTTCCCCTTAGATGTCCATTGGTAGATAATGTGCCTCGTTAAAACATTATTAAGAAAAACCCTGTGGGATAAAAACCTAATAAAGGAAAAAGAGTATACGATCTATAATACGCATAATATGCTGTCTTATTAAAAACCTTACCAGGAAAACCCAATGGGACAAAACCTCAGTTAAGGAAAAAAGAGTACAATGTGTATTTACTCCCCTCATGAAAACATAACGTACTTTCTCATATTCTATGTATTCAATCTTGAATACTAGTTTTTCAAATGACTATTTGAATGTATTGCTAAGCATTTATACCACCATTCTTTTGAAAATCATGAGTGAGTGAAAATTTTGGGGAATCATATTTTGATCTCTTCAAGAATTTCAACAATAATCATAGCAAACTTTAATCATGATCCTTCTACAAAAATACAAATAGGTATTTTGGATCATTTTATAATCCTCTTTCAACTACTATTGACTAAGTCAAATTTACCACATATGTTAAATTATTTCAATTCATATAAATGAAAAAAATCCTGAGAATTTCAATATGCTTCTAGCATTTTAAATCCTTCAAGGATTTAATATAAATTTTACTATATAGTGATTCATAAAAGGTTGTAACAATATCCATTAGACGCAAGTTAAATCTTTTATGAATTTTCAGTTGAATAATATATCTAAAGGTTATTGCATCCACTACAAAATAATATTATATCTTTTCATAATCAATGCCAGGACTTAGCAAAAAAATTCATATTTTTATTCCACTTTTGCAAAACTACTTTAATTGCACCTTCACTAGCTTTATGCCTTTAGATATTTGGACTACTGGTCCAAAAAATCCACAATTTTAATTGTACTTGAGTTGTGTCTTTCTATTTTGATCAATTTATTCTATATCTATATTTCTCAATAGATTTATTTAGGATCCTCCTTTTATTTCATTATTTCAATAATAATATTGCATGCAAAATCATTGTCGACCACTTTTATTATTTGGTTCCACATTTTCTCGAATTGACATAACTTATCGAGATCTTCTATTTTCATTATTTTAAAATTCAGTTTCAGGTACCTGAATCTCTTCTAAATTTTTACTTATTAGTTATGTCTTGGGTCTCTTTTGGAGCACCCGCCTCTACTATATGAACATCTAGAATAATTTTCATATTTGAAACCGATCAATCTATATAACACTTGGTTATTTTTATTAAGTTTGTAAATACATCTAATAGTTAACTTGTAATGAGTTATCCTTATCGAACTTTTGGTTCAAATTACTCTCCCCCTAACTCATTATAGGTTATTATTTCTCTCCTCCTAATGTTGGGAAAACTGACAACTCATGTCATAATTAAATCTCGAATTAATAGATCAAAAATATTATAAGGAGACTCATAAAAATATACATTCCCAATCTCTTATTATGAACCATCTTTGTGCATTGTGGTGGAGCAGTTGGAACATATACCGCACATCCAAAAATTTTAAGATGGGAAATATTTAGATCTTGACCAAAAATCAATTGTAATGGGGAGTATTTATAAATTATAGAGAGCCCTTGCCTCTTTACATCATACTTGTTGAGGAATCTAACCCCTTACATTATTACAAATATTTTTTCTCACCCTACACAATTGTTATTTTCCAAACTATTATTGCAATTATAGATAATACATAATGTGTATCTTCATCTTTTTTTTAAAAGAATTTTTGTAGAGAATTGTTACTGTTCATCTTCATCTTTTCTTTGCAAAGAATCATTACTGTCCATCTCAATCTTTTATCTTCCCGTGAATCTTTATTGTTTGACTTTCTTGTTTATGTTTGGAACAATTTCTTTCAGTATATAGGGAATCTTTGAAGGTTGCAGATTATTACAAAATATTATCTTCTTCTTCTTCTTTCCTTTTTTCTTTTCTTTATAGTTTTGGTGATTGTCACTATTATGGTGACATATGGAAGATCCACCATTTTGATTGAAGATGTCAAAAATTTCTCATCTTTTGAGTCAGAATCCATTGAGCTGAGCATTTCATCCATAAGCTTTCTGTATTCTTTTGTTTGTTTTTAACATGAGCCAACAATGCGGTGGCAGTTGATTTGGCTTGAAGAAATTTTGGAATAGTTTGGTATGGAGTAGTAGACTTGCATAATATTGGTTATTGAAATAATCAATCCAAATACTTGGAATCATATTTTTCGTCATTGAATTTGTGCCACCATTTTGTTATGAAATTTCAAACTAACAATGAGATTCTCATGTATTGGCCCTATTCATAAGTAAAATTCCAGGAAACAATCCAATAAATACACAATTATGAAAAGAAATGGATTTTTTTGTATATATGTTTTTGGTTTGGTTCTAGTTGGAATTCGAAAACTTAAATTGTGAAAGCTAAAAAATTTCAGAGAAACAAACTTTTGATCTCTGTATTGAGTGTTTGAAGTCATGCCTTTATTACAAAACTGAGACGCTTTTATAGAGGGCTCTTGCCTTTTTACAACATTTTTGTTTGGGGGATCTTATCCCTTACATCATTCCAAAACTACATAATTGCTACTTTTTAGAGAATATATTATCTAATTACAAACTTTTTTCTTTCTATAAAGAATATAACTTTTTTTTCCTTTTTTTTTTCTTTCAGAGAATCTTCACTGTTAATGTTAGAGAATTTTACTGTTCAAGCTAGAGAATTTTTACTGTTCATTACAGAAAATCTTCCCTGTTCATTCTTATTTTTCTTGCAAGGTATCTCCCCTGTTCACCTTTTATCTTTACTTTGTAGGTTTGCAGGAAATCATTCATCTTTTGTTTTTGCAAGATTATCATCAATTTTTTATTTTTTCTTGTTTTGGTGATAGTTACTGAAGTGGTACCGTCTACAAGATCCACTGTTTTGATTGAAGACGTTGAGGATTTCTCTTCTTATGATCTAGAATCCATTAAGCTGAGCATTTCAACCATGAGTTTTTGTATTCCTTCTTGGTGTTGGCTTGAGCCAACAATGCACTAGCAGACGATTTTGCTTGAAAGAATTTTACTGTAGTTTGATTCAGGGCTGCGGACTTACATTATCTCCGATTCTTGTTGAAAAAATTATCCAAATACTTGGAATCATATTTTTCACCATTTTTTTCTAAAATTTCAAATTACTAATGGAATCCCAACACATGGATCTTGTTCATAAGAGTAATTCTAGGAAATAATCCAAGAAATTCACAATTTTAGAGAAAAATGGATGGTTCTATAGATTTTTTTGGTCTAGTTCAGGATATAATTTGTCAAAGAACTTGGGCCACAAATTTTGAATTTTTTTGGTAGGATATTAAAAGATGATGGTCTATACCAGTTCCACCATTCTCAAAAGCAATTTGGAGATTTGAATTGGGTACCATATTTGAAATATGAACCAAGAATACCTCGTATGTAGATTGTTCATTAGGAAGGCATTGTACCAGGTCGTTTGGTAATCCTAATATGTGAAATATGGGTGGTGGTCTATTTTGGTGGTAAATTTGGCTGGAAATTTCTACGAGAATTTGGGTTTTCACCCTAATCTCTTGGTCGAAGAATTTTAACTATTTGAGTTGTTGAATGGGTGATAAAATTTGGATCTTTTGGGTCTATGTAGTGTTTGAACAATATTGATCCAGTTTGAACTAGTATGTTTTCATAATACTGTTGAGATTTTTGAGAATCTAATGGCTTAAAATGTCATCCATTGAAAAGTTCTTTTACATGTGTAGACACTCAATTTTGCCTGGGCCCAGAAATAAGTCCAAAAAAAAATAATAAACCCCCAAAAAAAACGAAGTCCAAGTTTAGTCCAGAATTACAAATATAATTTGGCCCGATCAGAATGGCCCATTACTTGAACAGATTTAAGGTCCATCTACAAGCTTGACTCATATGGAAATATAATCTTCAATGATATACAATCTTAGATATGATTGCAATCTTAGATATGATATGCAATCTTAGATATGATACAATCTTAGATATGGTTGCAATCTTAGATATGATACAATCTTAGATATGATTGCAATCTTAGATATGATATGCAATCTTGAAGATATGATCTTGTAATCTTGGAGATTTAATTTGTAGATATCCTTTAATCTTAACCGTTGATGTAATTTATCATCTGCATTGGATTTGGGAAGGCTCAACTATAAATAGAGGCCTCTCCCTTCATTGTAAAATCACTTGAGTTTTGGGGAAGCAATAAGAATTCTTGAGAGCATTCACTCAAATTTCTCTCCCTCTTGCGTTCTTACTTTCTGTGGTTTGTTCTTATTTTATTCTTCGTCTATCTTAGTTTTTCAACCTTTTTTTTTATTTTAATTTCTTCATTTTTCAAATATGTATATTTATTCCTATCTTTTATACATTTGATTATGTATTTTATATATTATAATATTTAACCTTTTTATATAGTTTATTTCAAATATATATTTTCTATGCATGTATATATTTTATATTATCATTTCATGTATTTTGAACTATTGCATTATATTTTTATAATTTGTAAATGTTCTATTTATTCATTTTTTTTAGTGTATGTCATTTATCTTATTTGTGCATAGTTTCATTTTTTTTATATGCTATGTTTAATTATTTCTTTTATGTGCTATTTTATGATATATATTGTTGTATAATTTTTGCATGTATTATTTTTTTCCTTTAGTTTACTCATGTTTTTATTTGTTTATTATCTTATATTTACCCTAGTATGATTTTTTTTCATTAAACGTATGTTCATGTTATTTAGTTTTGTCTTAATGATATTATTTATGCTTGTATGGAAATGTTAGAATATTTTGTACATCTATGCTTCATGATGCATTAATATGTCATCCTAAAACGTCATTTAAAATGATATTCCAAGGTTTTTTAAAAAAAAAATAAAAGGCAATGCTTAATGTTTGGAAACTCCGAGAAAGGTAGTGCCCTAACTTACTGGGTTGAGACTTTTCTCATTGAATTCGAATAGTCAAGCACCCTTTTAAGTGATTTTGAGTTTTCAAAACTTAAACAATTATTTCGAGATTTCAAAACATAGTGTCCTAACTTACTGGATATGGCGTTTTGTTGTTTCGAGATAGAAATTTTTAAAAGACGAGCTTAGTTTCGAAGGTTTTAAAACGTTGCGTCCTAACTTACTGGATGTGATGTTTTGACTCGTTTGAAATAAGTTAGCCTTAATTCTCAAAATTGAGACATTCTAATTAAAAGAGGTTTGCATCTTAAAACTTTCAAATTCTCGACATTAAAGACACTTGATAATCAATTAGGTACCAATTTTTGGGCGTTACGAGTGTGCTAACCCTTCCTCGTACGTAACCGACTCTTGAATCCGTTTTCTCAACTTTCGTAGACCAAAATTAATGTTTTAAAATAAAACATTTTATAAGGTGATCCAATCACACCTAAAAAGGTTGGTGGCAACTCCCATTTTTGTTTTTCTTAAAGTCGATCCCCATTTTCCAAAACCCAATTTGAAAATGGTTTCGATAGCTTGGCGACTCCGTTAGGGACTAATAAGAGAGTCAAGCCGTATAATTGTTTACCTTTTGTCTTATTGTCGAAAATTTGAAAACTTTTAAAATTCAATCCTATTTGCATTACATGAGTTTGTATTATTGCATATGTTATATATTCTGATACGCATTGCATTTGCATGACCGTTGTGGTCACACCCTTAAGTGGGAGTGAGAAACTACACCTTCGTGAGGTTTTCGCCTCCGTGCAGGATAGTGGATCACTTTCGAGGTACATCCGTACCTATGGTTTCGTGAGATTTTCATCTCCGTACAGCCATAGGGAAATGTATTCCCCTGAACTGAACTCGATTCAAATGAGCCTATAATGGGTGAGAATCGAGGAATCTGCTGGTTCAGGTACCTAAACTTTAGAACTAAAACCTCATATTGAAAAACCATAAGAGCTCAACTTAGTTAAAATTATACTTTAGATATTACCCTCACATATTATTCTTAAGTTCATTAATATTATGTGATACTGACTGTTTTTTTTCATTGCATGGCATTTCGCATTTAAAAGGTATCGATTCACGGTCAGTTTCTAAGTTAGAAAGTTTTATTATGGAGAACAGACTTCTTGATAGAGTGGAGGGCAACGCTAACGTCCATAGATGGTCTGAGCAAACTCAACTAGGAAAAGGGGATAGCATAATTGTGGGATATGTGTCGGAGCTGCTAGACTATACTCGTATCAGTGTCACACAGAATAATCTGCAGGAGCTTAAGACGATTTGGGATCAATGGAGAAATGAGACCAAGCAATCATTCTACGGTAATTACGGAGATTTCCCCTATTTGTTTGATATTCAGGTTAATGAGCACTTGTTTCGAGCTCTTGCTCAGTTTTGGAGCCTAGCATACAGTTGTTTTACCTTTGGGGAGGTAGATTTAGTGCCTACTGTGGAGGAGTACACAACCTTACTTCGGTGTCCTAGATTTCAGTGTGATAGGATTTATTCTCGAGCTGCTTGTGTCCCAACCTTTGGTAAGAAGTTGATGACCATTACAGGGATGAGCGAGCAGTGGATCATGGCTAGAATTAAGGAAAAGGGTGAGAGTAAGTGCATTTCGTGGGGAGCTTTGAAAGATCTGATCCAGGCACATTCAGACGAGGCGAAGAGGGTAGACATTTTTTCCTTAAGCTTATACTGATTGATGGTTTTCCCCAAGGCCTTGGGATATGTGGACGAGGCGACCACGGATCTCTTCCATCGACTTAGAAAGCGGGTCACTTTTGTTCCTGCGATTTTGGCGGAGACGTTCAGGTCCTTAAATGCGTATAGAAGGGCCAGTGCAGGCAGGTTTGTTGGTTGTGCTCAGTTACTTTTAGCTTGGTTCTACAGTCACTTTCGATTAATAGATAGGGTGGTTTGTCGGGTCTTCTTTGAGGATTACTCTCCGTTGAAGGACATAGCAGCTTCAACTAGGAGAGTTGATATTCCCGAAAAAAATTGGATAGCGCTACTTCAAAACCTGCAGTTAAAGGATGTGGAGTGGAGGGCTCCATGGATGATTCCTGGTAAGATTCTGTACCGATGCGACAGTTTTGATTGGGTCCCTTTATTTGGAATTTGGGGTGGCATTGGTTATGCCCCTTTGCTTGTGTTGAGGCAACATGGATTGAGACAGTTCATACCGACAACTTACGGGTTGGTTCAGAGTGAGTTTGCGTATAGAGGAGCCGACTACAAGAGGAAGGTCAGTGAGATCTCTAGTGCTTGGAACAAAACTTGTCGATTAAAGGGAGTAGCTATTAGCCCTGCTACGACTCCAGAGTACGTCGAGTGGATAGGTAGAAGGATTAATGATAACATCCCTAAGCCAAGCATGGAAGAAGCTCGACCGATGGAGAAATATTTGCAAGTGACGCCCTTGGAGTTAAAAATTATGAAGCAAGAGTTCGAGAGAAAGAACTTGGAGCTCAAGAAGAGGATAGAAAAGCTCGAGGAAGAAAAGATATACTTGCGCCTAGACGTCGATGTGCAAAAAATGGAGGTCGAGAAGGTAAAGAAGGAAAAGAGAAAGATAGATGAAGGTCGAGATGATTTAAAAGAGCACTACAAAAGGGCACAAGTATCCTTGAAGAGAGCAGAAATAGGAGGGTCTTCAGATCAGTTGCAGAAAGAGGTCCGAGGGGAAAAGTCCAAAGCCGAATATTGGGAGAGGAAGTTCCAAGAGGTGCAATTACGGAATTTGACCTTAGAGAAAGAAAATCAAGGGTTAAAAATTAGGGTGACTGAGCTTGGGCGATCCCTTCATCTGCAACGAAGTCGTGATTTCACGGTAGAGCTAAAGAAGCTAAAAGGCAAAGTTGAGGTGTTGGAATTAGCATTGCAAGATAGTAAGCTTTTTATCGAGCAGCTTGAGGTATGAAAGGATCATTTAAAGGGAGAACTGCGCTAGTCTAAAGAACAAGTCAGAGATAGAGATTCCCTTATTGGAGAAGCCATAATTCAGATCAGAGAGGTAGCTGAACATGTTCGAGACTTGGCAGTACGAGCTGACGTATTGAGTATGATGCATGAGTTATTGTCGGATGTAGGTCGAGAGTTAGCCCTTTTATTAGATAGAGTTAAAACTTTGGGCATTAGGGCGAAAGCATATTTGTAATCCTCTTATATGTAAAGATATTCTTTTTCTAAATAAAGTTTTCTAAATGAGATTGAATCGAGATCGATACCTTTTGCATTCATTTGCATATTATAACATTTCATTGCATCATTTGCATTCAAAATTATAAAAAGACCCTAATTAGTTAAAGTTATTAAAAAGAGAAAGAAAAAGAGAGAGAGAGAAGAGGGTCACGGCTAAGTGAAAAAGAAGTTGAATGGGAATTAACGACGTTCCCTTATATATCCCCGACTTTTGTGTCAGGAGGGATAGCTTACCCGGAGAAGGGGGTGTTTGGAAATGAAAATCATCCCATCAATGTCATACATGAGGAAGGGACTGAACAAAGAAACCTTGAGGGCATTCGCCCTTACGAACCGGGAAGTTCTTCAAACAATTGGACTGCAGAAGAACTTCCTGTAATCTTTAGGAATTTTACGGAGTAATATTCAGAACACTCTTGTTGCTCTAAAGCCTAGGAGTAATGAGATTTCTTTTGAGAAGTGGGCTCATGTTCAGACATTTTTATTTTCAATAAAACATACTTTATCCGAGTAAATATTCTTTCATTCTGATTCTTTTGACCTTTGACATTCTTTATAAATTTTCATTTCATGTAAATAGTCATTCTTGAATTCATTTATTCATTGTATATTCTTTTGCGTGCCTATCATAGATCCCTAGATATCAATGACACGGGCAACGATACTATATATTCAGAGTTCCTTTTGAGTGCGATATGTGCTTAGAGGAATCTCAGTATTTTGAAGGTGACAGAAATTGTGACTTGTTTCTGAATTTGCTGAAAATGGTTTTTACCCCATGAAGTGGTGGTAGGAAATATAGCCTTAGAGGAAGGAAAGATTGCGAAATTGGAATTAGCTGAGGAGCCAAAAAAAGACCTTGTTGAGACTATTATGGGAATTCAAAAATGTGGTCCAAAGACTCATGCAGGAGGATTTGCAATTGCCAGGATAAACATGAGGTTTTAGGGCACTGTTGGTCCACCATGGAAAGGGATCCCATCAGTTGTACAATGAATGCCAAATTTAAAAGAGTCAAGACTTATGGGGCATGTATGTTATGGGCCCGAGCTTGTCAAAAGTTTCAAGCTGACAATGACTCATCTTTGTGGATGTCAACTACTCCATTAAGAGGGGGAGATAGCTTCATATGCCAATATTACAAAGTCAAAAGTCATCCATTTCAAAAAAAAAAAAAGAGAGATTATATATAACTGCACAATGCCAAAAGTTTGCAGTCTTTTCAAAGATAATGCGCCATACCACAGTACAACAAAGGTTGCCAAAAGAAAAGAAAAAGAAAAAAAACTAATTACAGAAGATGACCGAGACTGGTAAAAATTGGCATAAGAAACTACCGCCTACTCTCTATGCTTACGCTGGGGCAAACACCTTCAATTCTAGTTGTTTCAAAGGTTCCAACCATTATCCTTGGAATGGGTGCATTGTTTGGCTTTCTGAAGCGATCGATATCTTGTCAATATAGTGCAATGGTTAGCTCCAAGCGGTGGCCATTGATTTCCAGCTATGGGGCATCAGGCCGTACACAGTCTCTGAAGCTTAAATGATATATTCCTTCTTCAAAACCAGTTTCTGACAAAGTGGATGACAGTATCATGAAGGAAGCTTTCTTAGACTTCTATACAAGTTCGGGGAAGAGGAAACTGATCAAATCATTATTTTCGGGGATGGGGTTAGCGAGTCTCAATTCAATCAAGTTTTGATCAAGTTATTGAGGCTTGCAAGTTCCTTGACGAGAAGTGGAACCCTAAAGATTGTGGTTATTGTTGTACGAAAAACCATCATACTAAGTTTTTTTCAGCAGGGATCTCCTGACAATGTGCTACATGGTACTGTCATTGACAATAAAGTATGCCATCCAAAGAACAATGATTTTTACCTTGGTACCCATGCTGAAATGATTGGAATCACAAGGCAGACCCACTATCATGTTCTCTTAGACCAGGCTGGGTTTTTGGCTGATAATCTGTAAGAGTTTGTTCATTCTCTATCCTATATGTATCAAAGGAGCACCACGGCCATATTTGTTGTGGCTCCTATTTGCTACGCTCATTTGGCAGCTTCACAGTTGGGGGCAATTTATATTAGGGATGCTTCAGAAACATCATCGAGTCATGGTGGGATGTATGCTCCGGGAGTAATCTCTGTACCTCAGCTTTCCAGGTTGAAGGATAAAGTCAGCAACTTCATTTTTTTCTGCTGAGAATAATTGAACCATCTTTCTGTAGGGTTTGACAAACAACAGCCAGGACTGCTGCTGGGGCAATCCCTTTCTCATGGGTTTATGAATCAAGATTTTTCCTCCAAGCTTTGATGGAGTCAAGAATTGAATACCTCTAGTAAACTTAACTTGAAAGTATTCATCCTAAGTAAATGTACCAAGAATGGATGACACAGACTTATGACAAAGAAGGTTCATCCAAAAGAATTTCATAAAGGAATCCTTATGCTGAAAGAGATCCTTCCCATACAAAAGGATGCCGAATTGGGAAGGGCCATATGTTGCGAAGAAGACTTTATCTAGAGGTGCACTGATTTTGACAAGAAATGGATAGGAAGAATTTATCTGATCCAGTGAATTCAGACTCGGTCGAGGACTACTTTGTCTGAAGGAGAAGGGAAGCCAAGGTGAAAACCCGCAAAGGGCACTTTGGGACTTCTATTTCAAAAAAAAAAAGGAAAAAAGAAAAGAAAAAGAGAAAAAAATAAAAAGAAAAAAGAGAAAAAAAGAAAAAATAAAAATGGAGAGGCCAAGGTGAAAACCCACAAAGGGCGCCGTGAGACCAAAGGGGTTTTGAGTTGAAAACCCGAAAGGGCAGCTCAAATTTGGAAAGTCATGCAGTGACCTTGCTATACCGGATTCAATGAGAAGTGAAGTATGTTACATATCGAGGCATCAACAAACTACTTTGGATCTTTTAAACACATGTTGAACTCAAGAAAGTCTTCATGGAGCTGGCGTATAAACGCTCAAGCGGCGATATCTAGGGCATCTAACTTTTGTCCTGTTTGCTATCTTTAGATTCTCTTTCTTCTCAAAGATCGGCTCTCAAATTAATTTCCTTTGTATTTTTTTGACAAATTCGTTCCAATCTAATTATTCTCAAGATTAAATTCATCTTCTATTATTCTTAAAGTATGTTGCATTAAAATAATGATGGATGAACTAAATAATTTTCACAAATGAAGTTTTGCTCATTACTCTGGAAATTCCTAGATAATACAAGAAACTAAAATAGAACAATTGTTCGAAGAATTCACGTAAGTGAGGTTCGAAAGAACTCGAGGAAATTCTTTCTTTAGTCCAAAATGATGATTGGACAAATCAAACGATTCGATCTTAAGAAAGGATCATCTTACAGACATTTTTGGTGGGTCATAGCTTTTGAAGAATGGTACAAACCCACAGGCTGAGTAAGAATGATATTTCGAGAGAAATAAGGATAAACTTCGACGAATGAATGAATGGTGACGTCTGGAATAGGGGTCATGTTCATAAACATTTTGCATTATAACAGGTTTAATTAGGAGCATTTGATTCACTTCGATCATAGCATCCTAATCATTAGGCATGAACTCATACACATTATACAGGTTATGTCCTTTAAGGGACAATGAAGATTGATGCGCCTTAACCCCCTAAGCAGTAGGGTAACAGGCTAAGACATAGCTGATTTAGTTTTCACGTGCTTACGATGAAGCAAATCTAAGATGATTTGGCATCTTTGTATTGTCAGAGAACAAATCGAAGTTTGGTGTCTCCATATTCGACGGAGAGCAGACACATAGCAGATCTGGCCTTCAGATGTTTATACTGAAGCAAGATCTAAGATGGTTTGGCATCCTTGTGCTTATAAGGAACAAATCGAAGACATAGCTGATTTGGCTTTCACGTGCTTACGATGAAGCAAATCTAAGATGATTTGGCATCTCTGTATTGTCAGAGAACAAATCGAAGTCTGGCATCTCCATTTTGACGGAGAGCAGATACATAGCAGATCTGACCTTCAGGGGTTCACGCTGAAGCAGATCCAAGATGATTTGGCATCTCTGTATTGTCAGAGAACAAATCGAAGAAATAGATTTGGCATCTCCATATTCGACGGAGAGCAGATCGAAGACATAGCAGATCTAACCTTTGGATGTTTTCACATTGAAGCAGATCCAAGATGATTTGGCATTCTTGTGTTTACAAGGAGCAAATCGAAGACATAGCAGATCTGACCTTCAGGTGTTCACGCTAAAGCAGATCTAAGATGATTTGGCATCTCTGTATTGTCAGAGAACAAATCAAAGAAACAGATTTGGCATCTCCATATTCGACGGAGAGCAGATTAAAGACATAGCAGATCTGACCTTTGGATGCTTTCATATTGAAGCAGATCCAAGATGATTTGGCATTCTTGTGTTTATAAGGAGCAAATCGAATACATAGCAGATCTGACCATCGGATGTTTTCACATCGAAGCAGATCCAAGATGATTTGGCATTCTTGTGTTTACAAGGAGCAAATCGAAGACATAGCAGATCTGACCTTCAGGTGTTTACACTGAAGCAGATCCAAGATGATTTGGCATCTCTGTATTGTCAGAGAACAAATTGAAGAAATAGATTTGGCATCTCCATATTCAACAGAGAGCAGATCGAAGACATAACAGATCTAACCTTTAGATGATTTCGCATCGAAGTAGATCTAAGATGATTTGGCATCCCTGTGTTTACAGGGAACAGATCGAAGACATAGCAGATCTGACATTCCTATGCTTACAGCGAAGCGGATCAAAGATTTTAACATGGCATCCCTGTGTTTATAGGGAACAAGTTGAAGATAGCAGATATTGCCTTCCTGAGTTGCAGTGAAGCAGAATGAAGTCGTCAAGAGGCCATTTAAAGAAGATCAAGGATCAATAACTCAAGACTCGGCGAGCCCGGGCAAAATTGGTCCTTTTATAGTCTTTGCTCTATCCCTGTTACACAACAACGAGCAAAGAGGGGCAGCTGTAGACACTCAATTTTGCCCAGGCCCAGAAATAAGTCCAAAAACAAAAATAATAAACCCCCCAAAAAAAAACGAAGTCCTAGTTCAGTCCAGAATTACAAATATAATTTGGCCCGATCGGAATGGCCCATTACTTGAAAAGATTTAAGGTCCATCTACAAGCTTAACTCATATAGAAATATAATCTTCAATGATATACAATCTTAGATATGATTGCAATCTTAGATATGATATGCAATCTTAGATATGATACAATCTTAGATATGATTGCAATCTTAGATATGATATGCAATCTTAGATATGATTGCAATCTTAGATATGATTGCAATCTTAGATATGATATGCAATCTTGAAGATATGATCTTGTAATCTTAGAGATTTAATTTGTAGATATCCTTTAATCTTAACCGTTGATGTAATTGATCTGTACCGTTGGATTTGGAAAGGCTCAACTATAAATAGAGGCCTCTCCCTTCATTGTAAAATCACTTGAGTTTTGGGGAAGCAATAAGAATTCTTCAGAGCATTCACTCAAATTTCTCTCCCTCATACGTTCTTACTTTCTGTGGTTTGTTCTTATTTTATTCTTCGTCTATCTTAGTTTTTCAACCTTTTTTTAATTTTAATTTCTTCATTTTTCAAATATGTATATTTATTCCTATCTTTTATACATTTGATTATGTATTTTATATATTATAATATTTAACCTTTTTATATAGTTTATTTTCAAATATATATTTTCTATGCATGTATATATATTATATTATCATTTCATGTATTTTGAACTATTGCATTATATTTTTATAATTTGTAAATGTTCTATTTATTCATTTTTTTTAGTGTATGTCATTTATCTTATTTGTGCATAGTTTCATTTTTTTATATGCTATGTTTAATTATTTCTTTTATGTGCTATTTTATGATATATATTGTTGTATAATTTTTGCATGTATTATGTTTTTCTTTTAGTTTACTCATGTTTTTATTTGTTTATTATCTTATATTTACCTAGTATGATTTTTTTCATAAAACGTATGTTCATGTTATTTAGTTTTGTCTTAATGATATTATTTATGCTTGTATGGAAATGTTAGAATATTTTGTACATCTATGCTTCATGATGCATTAATATGTCATCCTAAAACGTCATTTAAAATGATATTCCAAGGTTTTTTTAAAAAAAAATAAAAGGCAATGCTTGATGTTTGGAAACTTCGAAAGGTAGTGCCTAACTTCTTGGTTGCGACTTTTCTCGTTGAATTCAAATAGTCAAGCACCCTTCTAAGTGATTTTGAGTTTTCAAAACTTAAACAATTATTTCGAGATTTCAAAACATAGTGTCCTAACTTACTGGATATGGCGTTTTATTGTTTCGAGATAGAAATTTTCAAAAGACGAGCTTAGTTTCGAAGGTTTTAAAATGTTGCGTCCTAACTTACTGGATGTGATGTTTTGACTCGTTTGAAATAAATGAGCCTTAATTCTCAAAATTGAGACATTCTAATTAAAAGAGGTTTGCATATTAAAACTTTCAAATTTCCGACATTAAAGATACTTAATAATCAATTAGGTACCAATTTTTGGGCGTTACGAGGGTGCTAACCCTTCCTCGTACGTAACCGACTCCCAAATCCGTTTTCTCGACTTTCGTAGACCAAAATTAATGTTTTAAAACAAAACATTTTATAAGGTGATCCAATCACACCTAAAAAGATTGGTGGCGACTCCCGTTTTCGTTTTTCTTAAAGTCGATCTCCATTTTCCAAAACCCGATTTAAAAATGGTTTCGACAACATGAATATATGGAGATTTTTCTGAAAATTCTTCGTCCGTAATAAAATATTTTTCAAAACATTTATTTGGAAAATATTGTGAGGATTTTTGGATAACAACATGTGAAGACACTATTGCTTTTGGGATAACATCCTGGAGAGATATTTTTTTAAAATATTTTTGAGAGATTTGTTTAAAACAATATCTTTATTTTTTGAAATCTTTGTTGTTTCAACAACAATCCTTTTTGTAAAACTTTTTTTTGCTAATTTCCTTTTTTTAATGTAGAAAAAGCTAATGCCACTTCTGGGGATTGAGAAAGGAACTCAATCCTTTTTTGTATTTGTGAACCAATTTCATTTGGATCCTATACATCCTAAAAGGGTGTATTTTTGGAGGAGTTTGATGCTGATGGGGATCTCTCTTTTTCTTCTTAAAGGCAAATTTTATACCATGACTTAATTGGTTTTGAATGACATTTGTTAATAAGACAAAGAATTAGTTTCTCCTTTGATGTATTCAATATCAAGATCAAATATGCTCAAAATTGCTTATCATCTTGGAAAAATCTATTTTGAGGCAATATTTTGGACATCTTTTTGTAAAACTTCTTTTGCTAATTTGCAATCAATTCATAAAAGGAATTCTTATTTAATAAATCAATCTAAAATTTTGTAATACATAAAAAAATTGATAAAATTTCCTTTTTGATAGTACTATAATTTTGTTGAGTTGGATTCCAGTGTCTTGAGGTAAACTGGACTATTTGTTCTTTTCCTCCCTCAGCTTGTTTTAGGATCCTACCATACCATATTTCAGAAGCATCTATTTCTACTATCTTGGGGGCATTTGGATCAACTAAATGTAAACAAGGAAGTTTAGTGTGGCGCCCTGAACACGACCGGGAAGGTCTGACCCAGATTTCGAACTTCATATTAGGCACTGAAGTGACTCTCCGTCAAAACACCACAAAACACACCATTCAACCAATCACACCTAACACAGTTATTCATTTATGTAACACCCTAAACTCAGCCTAGAGTCCAAACCAAGCCTAGAGAGTTACATTATTGATATTAGGAAAATCACATTTATAACTCAGTCATAATGAAACCATTCAACATATTATATCCATCATAGCAATTAACTAACTACATAATCTTTCCAACACCATAATAGCATAGAATACTGAATTTACTAATAGTAGAATTTAAAGGAAAGACAATAGGGTTTAACCGAGCTCCAGCAGCGCCGACCTGTTCAAGTCTGAGAGCCACCTGAAATCCAATCAACAATGAAATGAGTTGTGAACTCAGTGCGTAAAAGACGTTCATTCAATTAAAACACATATATAAGATAGTTTATGAATCCCAAGATTCAGTTAGATAATAGAAGTAATTTCATTTCAGATACAAAATAGATTAGTTACATACGCAGAAGCAATTTTAGTTTCATATACATAATAGATCAGATTCATATGCAGTTATTCCTACTCCTATCCGCTACACACCATCTTCAACCATTCCAACACATCGTTAAGGGCGTTCAATGCCCAATCAACCCTGCACACTATAGAGTATCTATCTGACACGTTTATAGAGATGCAGCCTAGCTGTTAGACCGAAATACGACAAAGCACCAGATTTGTATTTATACGCATCGTGGCTTAGCCACTAATTGGGAGTAGATTACTTCCTTCTTCAAAATATCCCAACCTATGCAAATGCAGATTACAAATATCCATAACATGTGTTCAGTCATTCAAATTCATTTCACAAATAGATAATATAGATCAGTATAAAAAATAGCCATCATAGTACACATACATTGATATCATCCATATATCAGTCTTAGAGCATCAGAGAGTCCTCATATAATCAAATTTAGATCATAAATACATTGTGGAGGTCAGTGCTCTTGTTGGGCAATACTCACAGCCTCAAAAATAAGATTCGGATCATATTTATATGCCACACTGTTTGGACACACGCCCATGTCATTGCCCATGTAGCTCACATGGCCTGGACACACACCTATGTCCTCTGCTTGCGTGGCTCTAAATCGCAAACAGTGAGTTACACGGCCTAGGTACACACCTATGTCCTTGGCTATGTGGTCCTAAATCATAAACAGTGAGTTACATGGCCTAGACACACGTCCGTGTCTATTGCTTGTGTAAACCCTGCACTAACATGACTACACATGGCCTGGACACACGCCTATGTCCCTTGTCCGTGTGGCTAAAATTTGATGAACAGTGAGTTACACGGTCAATCACACAGCCTAGCACATGGCTGTATGGCTCACATGTCTTTGGCACATGCCCATGTCCCTAGCCGTGTGGCGTCGACAGCCTCGTTTTTCGGCATCCAAAATTTACAAACATAAGGGTTTTCGGTACACACCTAAAGATATTTCGAAGCAATAACAACATAAAGATCTCTGTTACTCAATTAAGCCATGTAATCGACAATAATTCCCAATTGTGTGCCTAATGCTTATGTCGAAAGTTTCGACACGAAACCTTCAACGAACCCTATACTTACCGAAAATTCAACAACGATCACTGGATTGTCAACTTGTTGTTCTCTACTTCCACTATTCCCACGTAATAGGGAAACAAATGATCGTTTATCAGAGATTCTCACAACACATCACATACTCAACTCAAAGAAAATTACGAAAAACAAAAAGGAAAATCGCGAAAATGCACGAATTGACAGTGACTTACTAGATAGACTTCTGACCAACGACTAATAGAAAATTTTCAATTAATCAGGTATTCTTTACGACCACGATCAGTAAAAATTAAAGGAAAAGAAAAAGAAAAAAGAAAAGGAAAAAGAAGAGTAACAAAGAAGAGAAGAAGAAACTAATGAAAAATTAAAGTGGAGAAATAACGTTAATTAAAAATTAACTTCTAGACAAATTTCTAACGTTTGCCAAAAATGTTCCTTATTATCCTCTCTGGGACTCAAACACGTTACCTAACAAAATACAGAGACTTAACCAGTAAACCAGCAAGCTCATTCTTGACACAAGTTTACAATGAATTGAACTTAACTATGTAATGCATGGATAAGGGTTGTTTTTAAAATAATAAAACTTTTAACGATGTGACTCGAACTCCAGACCTTAAACACAAAGCCAGAGCATAGAACCACAAACATAGAAATTAAATTACTGCATAATCTCACAATTAAATTCTCAAAATTTTGGGGCGTTACATCTCTTTCCCCTTAAAAGAAATTTCAGCCTCGAAATTTACCTTAAACAAATATGGGTATTGTTGCCAAATCTTAGCTTTAGGTTCCCAAGTGGCTTCCTCCGTGCCGTGATTTCACCACAAAACCTTAACTTAGGAAACAGTTTTCTTCCTCAACACCTTAACGTCACAATCTATAATCTAAATAGGTTCCTCCTCAAATGTTAAATACGGTCGAAACTCCATCTCGTCGACAGGAACAATGTGTGATGAATCAAACCGATATCGTCTTAGCATAGAGACGTGGAACATATCATGAATCCGCTCTAACTCCAATGGTAATTCTAGTTGATACGCAATAGGTCCAACACGTTTCAAAATGAGATACGGTGTAATGAACCTCGGACTCAACCAGCCTTTGCATCCAAATCGGGGAACCCTTTTCCATGGTGACACTTTCAGGAACACCTGATCACCTACAAAAAACTCAAAATCCTTTCTCTTTAAATCGGCATAAGATTTCTTTCGATCAGGAACGGCTTTAAGACGATCACGAATCAACTTGACAATATTCTTAGTTTCAGACAATAGTTCGAGACCCAAAACTTAACCTTCACTTAACTCGGTCCAACAAAAAAGAGTACGACACCTACGACTATACAAAGACACGTAGGGAGCCATCTAAATACTAGACTAGAAGCTGTTATTGTATGCAAACTCAGCCAACAGTAGGTATTCTTACTAGCTACCCCGAGAATCTATTACACAACCCCGGAGCATATCCTTTAGATTCTTAATGACTCACTGAAACTTTCTATCAATCTAAGAATGGTACGGAATACTGAAATTAACTCAGGTGCCTAAAGTCTCACAAAGTTTCTTCCAGAATCGAGATGTGAATTGAAGATCTTTATCATATATAATTGAGACTAGAATCTCGTGCGTCTCACAATTTCAGCAATATATAGCTTATCTAGCTTTTGTAGTGAATAATCTATTCTGATATGAATGGAATGAGCAGATTTGGTTAACCAATCAACGATGACCCAAACTGAATCATTCTTAGTGGGGGTTAAATGTAACCCTTAACAAAATCCATCATTACATGCTCCCACTTCCACTGAGGAATCTTAACTGGCTGAAGCAAACCTGAGGGCAACTAATGTTCAGCCTTAACCTTTTGGCACATCAGACAGTGAGGCACAAAAACAACCACTTTCCATTTCAGTCTAGGCCACTAAACTCAGAGGAGCTAACATCTCTCTTAGATTAGTCATCGCTCTATGGCTAAGAGCATCAGCTACCACATTAGCCTTACTTGGATGATACTCTATTGTGCAGCCATAATCCTTAAGCAATCCAACCCACCTACGCTATCAAAGATTTAACTCCTTTTGAGTTAACAGGTACTTGAGATTCTTGTGATCTGTGTAAATGTTACACCTTTCACTGTACAGATAATGCCTCTAGATTTTTAGAGCAAACACGACTACAACCAACTCAAGATCATGTGTAGGGTAGTTACCCTCGTGTTTCTTAAGCTATTGCGACTTGTAAGCAATCACATTACCAAACTGTAGCAAACACGTCTTAGCCCGACATGCAATGCATCATTGTATACCACAAACACCCAACCCAACTCTGGTTTAACTAAAACAAGAGCTTGTGTCAGAACAAACTTGAGCTTATCGAAGCTAAACTGTTGTGCCTCAGACCACACAAACGAAGCATTCTTACATAGTAGCTTTGTTGAAGGTTATGCAATAAAAAAAATCTCATGACGAACCTTCGGTAGTAATCGACCAAGCCCAGGAAATTACGAAGCTCAGGTGCATTTTTTGGTAGCTTCCACTCAACTATAGCTTCTATTTTCTTGGGATCAACTTGAATCCCTTCCACAGTTACCACATGGCTCAGAAAAAAAACTTCCTGTAATCAAAACTTACACTTACAAATTGGTCCCAGTACGGTTGGAACACTCAGTTCATTAAATCCATGAATGTCGTCAGGGTATTCATCAAGCTAAAAGGCATTACCAAGAATTAGTAGTGTCCATAACGAGTCTTGAAGGAAATTTTGTACACATTGGTCTCTTTGACCTTAAGTTGATGGTAACTAGAGCACAGATCAACCTTGGAGAAAATAGACGCCCCTCAAAATTGGTTGAACAAGTCATCAATCCTTGATAACGGGTACTTATTCTTGATTGTGAACTTGTTCAACTGGCAGTAATCAATGCACATTCTCATCGATCTATCTTTCTTCTTAGCAAACAACATCGGTGCCCCCTATAGAGACACACTCAGTCAGATGAACCGCCTATCAAGAAGTTCCTAAAGCTATGCTTTTAGCTCGGCTAGCTCCTTTGGTACCATGCGGTAGGGTGCAATGGACATCGGAGCATCATTTGGTAACAGATCAATCCCGAATTCCACCTCTCTATCCAGAAAAACCTGATACTCTACGAGCTAATCCATTCCCAGAATGAAATAAAATTTATTAAAGGGTAACTCCATTAGATTAGTCGAAAATACCATACCCTAAATCTCTAAGGGTACCCGTCTGTATACTCTACCAACCCAAACTAACTCACCAAGAGGACTAACCACAGAAAACTCTCTAGCAATATTTTTGGCAGTTATACCCAGATTTACAGAAAAAACACTAGCTATATACGAATGAGTATATCTAATATTAATGAGAGCATAGTATGAAATAGAAAGAATAAAGAATGTATCTGTAATGACATCAGCATCATTGCTATCCTCGTGGCGTCTCGCCGTATAAACCAGTGCCGATTGTCGAGCCTCAATCTGACTTGCACATCTACTCGGTACTCTCTGTCCTCTCCCTGAACCATTACCTTCTCTACCAGTACCAGGACCCTTAGGTGGTTGTTGGACCACTCTCAGAGGTTGAACAAAACCTGGAGCCAGAGTTTGTACCACAGCTGGCATATAATCTGGTCGATGCAGACAATCCTTAACCCACAACGAGGCACACTGCTAACTTCTTCTAGTACTCGTCTGGATGGCATTTACGACACTCACTGTAGAGATGAATCTTGGTCACTACAGCTGGTGTCTTGAGCCTCAAGGGCCTATCAAATCTCACCATTTTCTTAGGGTGCTGTCCAAAACTAAAAGGACCCTAATCCCTCTTAATCTTACACTAATCCCTCTCACGATCACACTGTTCATGCTCATTGCACTTTGCTTCTTCCGCTATCTTTGCTTTATCTACTAGAATTGTAAAAACCCGCTCTCTCTGAGGAGATATTAGAACCCACAGATCATATCCCAATCCTTCCTCAAGTCTCACACACTTATCATAATCAAACGCTATCAGTGCCCATGCATACCAACTCAGCCGCAGAAACTCGGCATCATATTCAGCTATAGATCGGTTGCCCTAAAGTAGACTCATAAATTCATGTCGGTAAGCCTCCACATAACTCGCCCCCACATACTTGGTCTAGAAGGTGTTTTTGAAATAATCCTAGTTAATCTATTCAGACTAAGCACCTTGCTCAACTATCAGCCATCACTAGTAAGCCTTATCCCGAAGTAGGGACCCAACACCCCTTAATTTTGAGTGGGAGTGCAATCAATGCCGGTCATGATACACTCACCAACCTCGAGCCAATACTCAGTAACAATAGGGGTGGTTTCAATGATGCCCCTAAACAATTTAGCTCCATTCAATCGGAGTCATTCAGTAACCAACCCTCAGCCTATCAATCCAAAATGGGTCTTAATGACCCTCTCCAATGCCCAATTCATGGCCTGGGATAGTGCATTGTCCCTAGTTGTTGGAGTTTGAGACTCTATCTCAGCAGTAGGAGTATGAATTGTCTTGTTTGTCTCCAAGTTTGGCATACTACCCATAGAGGACCACTCGAGCTCTTCCTCGACGTCCTCGACACCCACGAGTTCCACGTCCACAACTACCACACGAACTCATATTAGCAATTTATCTACAATGTCAGAGTGCACAAATCAGTTCAAGTTTTGAAAAAAATAGTCTTACTAGTTTACATCAGTGCATTTAACCATATAATAGTTTATGTAATACAGTGTTTCTGTTAACCATTATAACAGAAAAAATACTTATAGGTTGGTGTCGGTGACTCGGCCATTTACTTATGTTTTAGTTTTCAGATTAACTTAGATATCATATTTTCACTTAACTACTCTTTATCACACAATATAAGCCTAGACACATTCTGAGTGTTGACTAACATATCTCTGATACCCCTAAATGTAACACCCTAAACCCAGCCTAGACGTCTAGACCAAGCCTAGAGAGTTACATTATCGATATTAGGAAAACCACATTTATAACACAATCATAATGAAACCATTCAACATATTATATCCATCACAACAATTAACTAACTACATAATCTTTCCAACACCATAATAGCATAGAATACTAAATTTTCTAATAGTAGAATTTAAAGGAAAGATAAAAGGGTTTGACTGAGCTCCAATAGTGCCGACCCATTCAAGTTTGAGAGCCACCTAAAATCCAATCAACAACGAAATTGTGAACTCAGTACGTAAAAGACGTTCGTTCAATTAAAACACATATATAAGATAGTTCCCAAATCCTAAGGTTCGGTTAGATAATAGAAGCCATTTCATCTCAGATATAGAACAGATCAATTATATACATAGAAGCAATTTTAGTTTCATATTGATCTACTATTTAATCTAAGTGTGTAAGTGTCACTCCTCTATTTAATCTAAGACTTAAACATGCACATTAACCCCACCTTCTTATGATAGCAACATGACACTATTAAGAACAAGTGGACTAAATTCCTCTAATCCTTACTCAACTTCTGTTGTAATGCTTGTTGGCTCGAACTATTACTGCACTTTCTAGTGTCAGTGGCTGCTATAACACTTCTGTGTTAAGAAACATTCAAACCCCAAGATTAAACAATAAAAGCAAGATTGAATAAAATAACATTTAATCAAGAATTCAAGTTTACTTTTGTACAAATAGAAAACCAAGAGTTATCACCAGCATTTAGAAAAAAATAAGAAAGAATCTAGTGGAGAATACTATACCTAGACAACTCAACTGAATTTCTCAATTCCCTTTTATCTCGTGCTTAGGTCTAATCGTCAGAAGCTAGTCTGCATCTGGTTTTCATGTTGGCTCACCCGTGAGAGGCTTAATCTGCCATAGAAGCAAGCTTCAAGGTAGAATGATGATGATGATAATCAAGAGAAAAAAAAGCTCCTCTTTTCTTCTCGCGTCAACCTTTTATGTCCTCCTCCAATAGTACAGGTGTCCTTTCCTCAAAATTATTTTGTCCTTGTACGTGTAGGTTGGTTATACCAGACTGGATAGATCATACAATTTTAATTCTTTTCTGGACAGTTGTCAAGTGCAGTGACAATTTTAGACGCAATTTGGAATTAACTCATGCAGTGACATTAATGCAAAAAGATAGCAAAATTAAGGATAAAATAGGCTAGGATTCAATGAGTTATAAAATGCAATTTACTAAATAGAAAATGATAAAATACATGCTAAGGATAACTAAATGGGAACAATTTAAGCAATAAGTAAGGAGGATAACCTATGCTCTTTCTAGTGCTATCACACCCCCAAACTTGAGTTTTTACTTGTCCTCAAGTAAAATAGAAACTAACAAGGCTACAAAAAATTTACTAATGCAAATGATCATTCTAGCAACTTGAACCTTCTAAATTTCGAATGAATGAATCACATTCAGATGAAAAAATATTGCATCGACAATTCATAAGCATGAATGAATAAGGTTGCAACTTCATCAATGCTAGCATCATGCTTCAAACCCTAAGTTCTATCTACCAATACAACATTCATTGTGCAATACTAAGTATTTATGTATTATATATATACTTTTTTTTTTTGGATTAAGGGATATCGTTGCATTACTGTACCCTTGTTCCTAAAAAGTAATAATGGAGTGCAACAAACCCCAAGGAGTACGTAATTGCACCGACACACACTCATGCATTGATAGCCTTTGGCCAGATTGATTTTTCTAACTCTAGTATTGGAGTGTTCTCTCTTTAACATTCCATACTACACCCACTTTGGAGTGTCTCTACTTTATAAATATATATATATATAAGCAGCTGTAAAAAGCAGATTTATTCAAGATTTAATGAATGATAGTAGTCATCCATTACTAATGTAACCTAATCCATTCATCAGAAAATTGAAGCTACAACCTTCTATCAAATTTATCCAACTCTTTCATTGATAATTCACATGATTCAAGAATTAAGCTTCGAATGTAACAAAAAAGTTTCAAAAAAATTTCCTTAACTATAATTAAACCTTGCATACTTCATTACCAAAAAAAAATTGAAATCTGGGTGCATTTCTAAGCCTTATGTGCATTCCCCCAAACATAAAGTTTGCATTGTCCCCAATACACTAACATGAAAATGTAATGACAATAAAAATGCAATGATAATGTATATTTATCAAAATAAAACTTAAAACTACATGCAATGCATGAATACTACAACTAAAACTTAAAAAAAACTAACTCAGTTATCCTCAGCTATCGATGTGGCTGCACGAAGTTCCTTCCTCCTTATTTTTTTCTCCTTCTTCTTTCATTTTTTATCCTTGGATAACTTCCTCTTCTTTTCTTTGGGCTTTGCACAGTCCTCGGATTGCTCAAATAAAGGAGATTATCTTCTAGGATGGGTGCCAAAAGTTTCCCACTTTAACTTTGAGATGGTTCGGTAGACTTGCTTACCGAAGTCTTATTGTGGCAAAAAAGAAATGCCCTGTTCAGGATGGAAGTTTCGCTTCAACATGTTGTTGTGAAATCGTTCCGTTACCACTTTATTCAAAAATATTATTGGCTTCTTTGTCTGCACTGGCCAGGGGGATTCCGGTTCACGAATTGCGATAGTAGAGAATACATGTTCTCTAGTAGATTTGGTGGCTTTCTTGATTAATCTTCTTGTGTTTTCCATCTTTTATTGCGGGAAAATAGTTTAAAGTTAAAAAGATATGATCTTAAGAAGAGAAAAATAATAAAAATGGCTGCTTGAATATGTTACAGTCGGTACAGTAAGGGAGGATTTATAGTGAGTGAAAGAGGAAGATGAAGAGGCATGTTGTTTTGTGGAGAGATATAAGGCTGGCAGGAATAGTTGTGTCCAATAGGAGTTGTGCTCGCTCAAAAGGATCAAATAGCTGAGTGATTTTTTATCCAAAGGTGCAATCTAAATTTCCTAAATTTTGATGATTTATAAATAGTAGTATAGACGTATGGAATGCGTTGACAAGCATCGACAAAGGTACCTAATTATTCTAAAAAAAGGAAGGAAAAAAAACTTTAACAAAACATAAATAAAATAAACTAAAATCACAGAGTAATAATTAAGAATTAAAACTTTTCGACCAATTTAATGGTCTCTGCCTATTTTTTATCACTGTTGCCAAAATAGGGTTTCAACCTCTGTCCATTTACTTTGAACTGGTGTCCATCACGTAAATCTCGAATTGTGATTGCACTATGAGAAAATACGTCGACAACTTCAAAAGGTCTAAACCAACGAGAACGCAATTTACCCGGGTGCAATTTGAGTCGAGAATTGAATAATAAAACCTGTTGACCAATAAATTGTCACTGTAAAATAATCTTGTCATGCCATCGTTTGGTCTTTTCCTTGTAAATTACAGTGTTTTCATAAGCATTTCTCCTAACCTCCTCTAGTTAGTGATATCCAACAGTCTTTTCTTTCTAGTCACTTCATAGTCCATGTTCACTTGCTTAATTGCCCACATTTCTTTGTGTCCCAGTTCAACTGGCAAGTGACATGCTTTCCCAAAAACCAATTTATATGGTGTCATCCCTAATAGAGTTTTTAATGTTGACTGCAATGCCCATAAAGCATCATCTAATCAGAAAGACCAATCTTTCCTTGAAGGTTTACAACCTTCTTAAGAATGTTCTTAATTTTTCGATTCGATACTTTGGCTTGTCCATTGGTTTGTGGATGATAAGTAGTAGCCATTCTATGCTTAAATCCATATCTCTTCAGTGCAGTTGCCACTTGGTTGCAATGAAAGTGTGTGCCCTGATCACTAATCAATGCCTTTTGTGTGTCAAAGTGGGTGAGTATATGCCTGTGAAAAAAATTTAGTACTGTCCTTGCATCATTCTTTGGAACTGCAACAGCGTCAACCCACTTTGAAATGTAGTCAACAGTTACTAATATATAAAGATTTCCATATGAACTTGGAAACGGTCCTATAAAATCCATAACCCAAACATCAAACAATTCAACCTTCATAATTGGTTGCTACAACATTTCATTGCATTGGGATATAGAATTGGTGCACTAACACCTATCGTATTGATTCACAAAATTGTGGGCGCCTTTGAATAATGTTGGCAAGTAGAATCCTGATTGGAGAACTTTAGCAGCAGTTCTCATTTCACCAAAATGACCTCCATAAGGAGCATCATGACAATGCTTCAGGATTGAAAGCATATCCTCTTCCAGAACACAACGTCAAATGATGTTGTCATTGCTATCTTGAATAAATATGGCTCGTTCTAATGATACTTCACTATGTCATAAAAATTCTTTCTTTTTTATGGCTTGTGACACCCAATGAGAGTTTTTCACACACTAGACAATTAACAAAATCCATATACCAAGGAGTTGCATTTACAGCAAATAACTTCTCATCAGGGAATAAGTCGATAATTTGAATTATGTTTTCGTCTTCATTGGCAACTTCCAATCGAGACAGATGGTCTACAACTTGATTCTTTGAATCCTTACAGTCTTTAATTTCGAAGTCAAATTCTGGCAATAGTAATATCCAGCTTGTCAACCTTGGTTTGGCATCCTTTTTTGCAGAGAGATATCTCAACACTAAGTGATCAGTTAATACAACAACCTTTGCGCCGACAAGATATGAACGAAACTTGTTAAAAGCAAAGACTACCGCCAGTAATTCTTTCACTGGAGTGGTACAATGGAGTTAAGCCTCTATAATAGTTTTGCTAGCATAATAGATGGCGTGAAATATTTTTCCCTTTTGTTGTCTTAGAACCTTACCCACAGTAAAGTCGCTTGCATCGTACATAACTTCAAAAGGTTGAGACCAATCTGGTTCAACGATAATGGGTGCATTCATTAGATACTTTTTTTACTAAATAAAGGCATCTAGACTTGCATTGTCAAAGAAGAATTTTTGATTCTGTTCTAGGAATGAGCATAAGGGCTTTACAATTTTGGAAAAATTTCTAATAAGCCTTCGGTAAAACCCTGCATATCTAAGAAAACTGCGAATAACTTTCACGTTTTTTGGTGGAGGTAATTTCTCAATGATTTCTATATTAGCTTTGTCTATTTGAATGCCTTGACTAGAGATAAGGTGTCCTAAAACAATGCCTTTAGTTGCTATGAAATGCCATTTTTCCCAGTTCAGGACAAGAAGTGTCTCCTCACATCGCTTCAATACTTTATCCAAATTGTCAGCGCAATGCTCAAAATCATTCTCATAGACTGAAGAATCATCCATAAAAACCTCTAAAGATTCTTCGATCATATTTGAGAATATTGCCGTCATGAACCTTTAAAAAGTGGCTGGTGCATTGCAAATACCGAAAGGCATACTGCTAAAAGTGAAAGTACCAAAGGGACAGGTGAAAGTTGCTTTCTCTTAATCCTCTTGTGCAATAGCAATTTGATTGTACCCAGAATAATTGTCTAAAAAGAAATAATAGGCCTTTCCAGCAAGCCAATCCAGCATTTGGTCGATGAAAGGAAACGGGAAGTGATCTTTTTTTGTGGCCGCATTCAATTTGCGATAATCCATACAAACTCGCCATCACGTAGGAATGCGTGTATGAATTAATTCATACTTATTGTTGCGAACCACAATGATGCCTCTCTTTTTAGGTACGTAATACATTAGACTTACCTAATTGCTATTAGAAATCGGGTAAATAATTCCAACATCAAGCCATTTTATGATTTCCTTCTCGACAACTTCTTTTATCTTCTTATTTAATATTCTTTGTTGTTCGATCAATTACTTGCCTTCATCTTCCAACTTGATCTTGTGTAAGCAAAAAGAAGCACTAATACCTTGAATATCGGCAATACTCCAAGCAATAACTCATTTATGTTGCTTGAGAATATGGACTAGTTTCTCTTCTTGAGTTACATCTACTGTTATGGAGACAATAACTGGGAGAGTATTGTGATCATCTAGAAAGACATATGTAAGATGAGGAGGTAGTGGTTTCAATTCCAGAGCAGAAGCTTCTTCAATAGATGGTTTAAAAATTAAGGTTGTTCTATTGGCTGGGTCTAAGGATTCAATCAGCCATCCATGCTTGAGTTCAAGATTATTAGCTTCAACCATGCTGCCACAATCGTCTAAGGTCACTGCAAACTATTCAGAAGGTACTGTGCTTTGGTCATTAAATTCTTCCTCAATCAGATCATCTAGCACATCGACAGTATATCATTCTTCTTTGTCTTTGCATTGAATAGATTCAAAAACACTAAAGGTGACTTGCTTATCATAAAGTCGCATGGTTAGTTCACCTTTGTAAACACCAATAAAAGTTCGTCCAATTGATAAAATAGACGTCCCAAGATTATGGGAACCTCCTTGTCTCCCTCACAGTCAAGTATGATAAAATCAGCCAAAAAAATGAATTTATCCACAAGAACTAAGACATCTTTAATTTTCCCTTTAGGTTGAGCCAATGATTGATCGACTAGTTGTAATGCCACTGCAGTAGATTTCATATGGCCAATTCCCAACTTTCTGAAAGTAGATAGTGGCATTAGGTTAATGCTAGCTCCCAAGTCGCATAAACCTTTGCCCAAATAATGATTGCCAATTGAACATGAGATGGTAAAGCTCCCAGGATCTTTCAATTTAGGGGTAAGTTGTTTGTCAAAAAAAAAGCACTATAGCCTTCTATGAGTGCAATAGTTTCAATATCAGTAAGTTTCTTCTTCTTGGATAAGAGGTCTTTTACAAATTTCCCATAACTCAAAATTTGAACCAGAGTGTCTAATAAAGGAATGTTGATCTGCAGTTGCTTCAATATGTCCAAGAACTACTGATACTGCTTGTCATGCTCATTCTTCCTGAATCTTTGTGGGAAAGGTAAAGATACAGATATATTTGCTTGCGCCAACACATTTGTTTGTGTTGACAATTTTGAAGGTTGGACATTAGGCATATGACTGACAATTTGTGGAACTTCTTTGTCTGATTCACTGAAAAATTCTTTGGATTCAACCTTCTCACCAGTTATCACTCCATCCGTATCTTGAAGTGCTATAGCAGAGTCGATAAACGGTTCGCCAGTTTTTTTATCACTCCTAAGAGTGATAGCCTTACAATTTTCTTTCCCCTTCGGATTAGGAATTTTTGTGTCACTAGGTAATGAGCCTCGTGGTCGAGTATTCAGATTTGAAGGAATTTGTCCTAATTGTGCCTCCAATGCTTGAATGGAAGATGAATTCCCTTGTACGATAACTTCCGTGCGAGTAATTTGCTCCCGTATTAATGCCTCAAGAGTTGCTAACGGGTCAGAAGTAGAAGCTTGAGTGTACAGTTGCAGTCAACGTCCTTGAACATGCTGATTCAGTATTAAAGAGTGTTGTGGCTGCATTGATTTGTGGTGTGGATGTGTCTGTAACATCCCAAAATAGGGCCTAGTTGGAACAATGGTTTCGGGACCACAAATCTAACATAAGAAAGTTTATTTTTCTTATATTTTTATGGTCTAAAAATTTCACAGAATGATTTTGTGAAAATCTCGTTCGAAAATTTTGACGTTTGGGCACTCAATTTAGTCAAAAGGAATAAATTGTAAAAATTGCAAAAGTTGAGTTCTACATGTTAGAGGTGTCAAATTGTTATGAAATTTTAAATTGGAGGTCCTTAAATGGTAATTAGACCATTGGTTAATGGTTGGACAAAAATAGACATGAAATGGGTGTAATAAAATATTTTTAAGTTAGGGGCATTTTGGTAATCTAATAATTAAAAGAATTAAAAAGGGAAAATCAACCTTTGGCTGAAATTTAGCATGGAAGCCATGGCTAGGGTTTGGTTCAAGCTTCCAAGGTCATTTGTAAGTGATGTTGAGCCCTGTTTTTAATGTTCTTTACATTTTTGAAGTCTCAGTAACTCGATCTATCTATTTCTACCATTATTTTGAGCTAGAGTTCATGTTTAAAAATTTAGCCATGAATTATATGCATGTGTTTTGATGTCTAATGGTAGAAAATGAATGTTGAGTGTTAAATAAATGACTTTTACTAAGCGATTTTCGATGAAAACGTCCGAAAGGACCGTTTTGCAAAAGTTATAAAAATGGTATAAAAGGGTGTTATGATGAGAATTATAGTTTTCTATAGTTATGAAAATGGTTTGGCTAGGCCTATAGAATGGGACAATTGAATAAAAATCATTTTACAAGCCTTGGGGAAAAAGTGCAAATATGTGAAAGTTTAGGGGTCAAAATGCAAATTTGTAAAAATATGATTTTTGGACCTATATGAATAATGTGACTAATTAGTAAGCTAAATGTGATATTATATATCAAGGAAACTGAGATTCGGGCATAGATTGGAAATGAATGAGACTATGGACTAAATCGAAATAAATAGCCGTGCTCGCATTCGAGGTAAGTTCGTATGTTAATAATAATACAATTATATCATTGTTTATGCTTGAACTTAAATTGATGTGTTAACATTATGTGATGACAATTTATATAGTTGATACGATGATTGAATTATGTGACAAATGTCTAAATGTTATTATGAGCAATGCCATGTTTATTTCATGAATATGAGAATGGTGAATTAGTAAGCATGAATGATATTATGGTCGTTGTTCATGACATGACAAGCAAGTGCGATAAGGATGCTATGTGCAATTCTGGAAAATCTTGTTTGAACCTTAGGAATAGTTAGGATACAAATGACATGTCACTAGGAACTAAGAAGTCCGAACTCGTTGAGTGGTCCAGGTTCGTGAGATATGTGGCATCCGAGCTCGTTGAGAGGTCTGAGTTCATTATGGATGCGAGCATTCGAGCTCGTTCAGTGATTTGAGTTCATAATAGATTCGTTTTGCGTAACATCCGAACTCGTTGAGAGGTCCGACTTCATTATGGATGTGTTACATGTTATGTGGTAGTTTCGGCTACGTTTGTATATGTGACACTTATGTGCAAGGTTTCCGCGTATCCAATAGCATTCTAAGTGTTCAACGGGTAATGTAATGAATGTGACGAAAGTCCCGAGGAGGGCATGTTAAAGAGGTATGGTTATATGATATACTACGATGAGTACAGGTACGTATGCTAAACTTATGAAAAATGCCTTGGTAAAGATCGATTTATGATGAGCAAGTATATATTTGTATATGATAAGTAAGCCAAAAAGGTTTGAATGATGAATAATCTTTATGGTTATATTATTATGTCTTTGTAAAATTGAACATGAAATCCATGAAATGGTAAGTTTTTGATTAGTTGAAAACGAACTCATGATAGTTACCATTATATTGCACTAAGATAGTGTTGGACATTAGCAGTTGTGTGACTTTTAAAATCCACCAAAAATTGTCAAAATTTAATTAGAGAATTAATAAGATATTAGGTTAAAGCTTATTGAATCTAGATTCACATAGAAGAAACGCTGTAAAAAAAAGAGTTACATATTATGAGATATTTGAACTTTTGTGAGACAGAGTCAGAGTGCTTTTGGGATCCCCTGTCTCAACTTTGGAAAATCACTAAAAATTGTACCAAGATGATTTTGGCTTAGAATTTATATGACTAAATTCTTAATGAGTATTTTTCAAGGGAAATAGACAGGAGTGTCATCCGAGTCCAGTACTATGAGATAAATAAATTTTAGTGAAGAAAGGTCAAAGCTGTCAAGCAGCAGAACAGTGGTAAATTTAAAGAATAAACTGTACTTATTGGCTAATCCAAAAATTCTAAAAATTTTATGGTAAAAAGATATGTGAGTCCAGTTTCAAGGAAAAATTAGCAGATCTAAATTTGTATTTCTGTAACTCTAGATATAAATAATTTAGTGACTATGACTCGATAAAATAACATGACCAGTATATAAGTAAGTATAATTATGGTTATATTACCATGGAATCATGTTGATAATTTGCTAATTATTTTCATATAGACTTATTAAGTTTTAAGCTTACTCCCTCCTCTCCATTTCTTTAGTGTTGTCAGGTCAGCTCGGGGTTGGAAATCGTCGGAGGAAGCACCACACTATCAAGCTACCTCTTTTGGAGAATTGATGAATCTTAATGTCTTCAAGTGAGTGGCATGTATAGGGACTTAATTATTGATATGTGTTCTTACATTTTGGCCAAGATGTTGGCTTATATTAGTACATTGTATATAGCCATGAGATGTGGCTTATGATGGTTATGGCTTGTAAGCCTATTTATGCAAGTTATTTATTGATGCCTGGTGATGTGGTCATGTTATAATATTTGTTTGATATGAATGGTTAGTATTACAGTATGTGTGCTTGATGAATGTCTTATGACCAAACGAAGTGGTCATAATCAGAAAATAAAAGTGTGATATGGCAATAAGTCAATATTGCTTGAACATGAAATTGGTGTCGAAGGACTTAGGCAAGCATGGTATAAATGTATAAGTAATAATCAAAATGATATGTTTAATTGATTGTGAATTGGTGTGTTTAGACTTGGTGTAAAATGAGTAAGCAAAACACATGTATGGTGATATATGAATAATACAATTGAGTCTTAATGGAGGATGTTTAAACATTTACTTGATGCTACATTGTGTGTGTCTATAATGTATTTAAGTATGTGAGGTATTAATGGTAACAAAAAGGCTTGGAAAGTAGCCTAAGTGCTAGCCACATGGGCAGAGACACGATCATGTGTCTCAGCTGTGTGGAGGACACAGCCTAGCACACGGGTGTGTGGCCTGGCCTTGTGGTTCAAATTGTTTTGCTGACGTCACAAACAGAGAGTTACATGGGCTGAGGACACGGGCGTGTCTCAAGCCACATGGGCGTGTGTGACCACACGGTCCAACCCACACAGACGTGTGACGTTCCAAAGCAAGAAAATTTGTTAAGTTGTCCAAGGTTTTTCGAAAGTTCTCAGTTTAGTCCCAAACTGTCCCAATGTATGTTTTAGGGTTCGAAGGCCTGTATAAGAGATGATATGCATGTGTTTGAAAAGTTTTAATTTTGGGCAAAATTTTTGGCTCGATTTTCATATTTTTGTGAATGTTTAAGTCTGGTAATGCCTCAAACCCTGTCCCGGCGTCAGATACAGGTAAGGGGTGTTACAGTGTCTGGCCTTGTTGTGGATGCATCTGAGTGTGATGATTGTAGTTCTGCTGTTGTTGATTGTAATTCCCTTGTCTGGGATTATAATTTCCCTAAGTAGATGTATTCCCATATTTGAATGTCGTAGCATTTTGTCCAACATTCTGAGTTCCCCAAAACTGTTGTTTGCGTGCAGAGTTGTTGTAAGAGTTACCATAAGAATTGTTGTAGATGTTACTAATACAACATGCACTCTCTGCATGTTGTAGACATTCTTTATAGCTACGGTTGTCACTACAATTCTCACAACAAAAAGTAGGAACATCAATTTGCTGAGCAACTTGTATAGGTGCAACCCCACTAGTTCCTTGCATATTTTTAGTCATGTTTGCTAGAGAAGAAACTTGAGCACTTAGTGCGATTATTGCATCTAATTCAATAACTTTTGGAGCAGTTTTTGCTTGCCCAGCTCTAAAGATAGGATATTGAGAATCATTCTGAGCAATTCTCTCAAGAATTCTCACTGTATCATTATAAGTACAATCCAGTAGAGGGCCAATGGCTGATGTGTCGACAAGATTCATTGTACGTGAATTCAGCCCATTATAAAAAAAATCTCAATTTGTGTTTCTGGTTGAATGTCGTACATAGGACAACATCGAAGTAAAGATTTATAACATTCCCATGTGGTGTGAAGATTTTCATCATCCATGTAACACCCCTTACCCATATTTGACGCCGGAATAGGGTATGAGGCGTTACCGTACATGTCCTCGGACATTTTCAGAAAATATGGACTATGAAATTTTGTTTCAAATCAAAACCAATCAAACCACATCTCAGTGTCCTTATTATAGGCCTACGAGGCCCTAAACATACATTGAGAATGGTCCGGGACAAAACCGAGGTCCTAAGGAAAATTTAAGAAAATTTCTAGGTTAATATCTCACACGCCTGTGTAGAGACAATGCACATGCCCGTGTGCATTGGGACACACCCGTGTCCCCTAACCATGTGGAATTATTTGAATTTCGTTTCTACTTCGAACCTACAGGGGTTTTCACATAGCCGAGCACACACCTGTGTCCTTGGCCGTGTCCATCACATGGCCTTGACTCGTCTGTGTCCAAAAACTCGAGTATTTTGTTTATGATGTCAGCATGCATTTAGAGGCACAAGGCCAAGACACACGCCCGTGTGCTAGGCCGTGCCCACCACACGGTTTAGACACACGGCCGTGTCTCTGGCCGTGTGTTTACTACCATGCATTCTAACTTAAAAATTTTAGGTGCAGGGGACACACGGCCATACCACACGCCCATAGGGCAATCCGTGTGTCACACACGGCCTAGACACATGCCTGTGTGTCTACCCGAATGGACCTTATTAGGCTATTTTTCAAGGCTTTGGTCACCCTATAACATTCATACACACTTATAGGTTTTAATAATATTTAAAATGGCCTAATTATACTTTTAAACGACCTTGATAAACCTCATTGTATGTAAACCTCATCTCATCGGTTTTACACGTGCTAGGTTATCCCCTTGTATTAAGGATTTATGTGTCTTATAACACTATTATGATTGGCTCATTATTACAACTCATTTCCAATTATGGCCTAGCCACCCCATGTGTTTTGGTCACATTACATACCTCTAAATGTGATATACCATATTCCATCCTCACTTGAACAATTGGACATAAACATGCACAATTTTGTAGGTCATAACCTACATCAAAATGAGTCAATTCCCATGGCCATTTACAAGTGCATATGTATACCTTTACAAGCCTTCATATTGGCAATTCGAATGACACATATAACAAAATAACAAAAACCTTATACATGTCATTGAACAAAATAAAAGTATCTATATACCAAAGCTGGATAAGATGATAGTGTGTTGACTCTCCAATCGTCTTCCAATTTCTACGAGTCCTCGAGCTTTATAAGACAGGGAAAAGAGAGGGGTAAGCATTTACATGCTTAGTAAGACCGAATAACTGGAAAGTAAACTTACTGATTAATTAGCACACAACCATATTAGGCAATATAACCAACAAGCATGAAATGGTTTCCCTATCACATGCACTCAATCAAGAGGTTAGTCTCATGACAATATATTATGAAATTTGTCTTAGATGAGCTCATCATCCAACATTTTCAATTTTATATCTCATGTTAATCCCGTTGAGCTTTTCAGAAATCTCGATGGATTATCCAATTACCGTCAAGTCATAAGAGCGATCATCTCGTGTACGCACTCCCATGAACCTCACATCTTACGGCGGGATTACTAGTCCAGGCTAAATCCCCCGTAATATAAACTCATGGGGTGATGTCGGGAATACCAGTCCAGGCTAAATCCCTTGTAGCGACAAACACCCATAATGAGCTCGGATCTGAATTACCAGTCCAGGCTAAATTTAGACCCTAGTCGGATTACCCGTTCAGGCTAAATCCATACTGCACACATATTCTGCGGGAGGCTTGATCACTCAAGGAACACCCGTTTGGGCTAGATCCTTTCTATATTAGGATCAACGGATTACCCGTTCGGGCTAAATCCTTTTCTGCAACACATGTAGGTCCCAGGTCATGTAATCCATGGTTTATCCATCGAATTTCCCTTTTTGACTTCAACTGGGACATTTATTATCATGTCATTATCATTAACACATTTCATGGATTTTCATGCCATCGTTATAAATAATTATCATACATTCATAATACATGCAATTAAGCATATTAAGAGTTTACTTTAAATTATTCAAACTTACTTGGTACTCGTTTCGGTTTCGCGTTTCGGTTATTTCGAAACCTTTCGTTTTCCTTGATCGACCTCCGAAATTTGTTCCTCAGGGTGTATAACAATAAAAATGAATTATCAATACCTCACATTATTCCTTTCGAGTATAAATTTCACCCCCGAACATAATGACCATTTTGCCCCTAAACTTTTACATTATTTACGATTTAGTCCCTAGGCTCGTATGATGAAATGCATGAAATTTCTACATTACCCAAGCCTAGCTGAATGTTTTTCCCTCTTATGGATGCCCACATTTTCCATTATTTCTCATCTTTCTACCCATTTTTACAACTTTTACAAAATGGTCCCTAAAGCCATTTCCATGAAAAATCACTTAGTAAAAGTTTTTACCATCCTTTAAACTTTCATATTCCTCCATAAACCATTAAAATACAAGTGACTCATGCATGGGTAAATTTCTAAACATGAACCCTAGCATGGAATATGGGTAGAAATAGAGAGAGTAAGTTACTGGATTCCAAAAACACGAAGAACATTAGAAACGGGGCTTGGGAGCACTTACTTAATTCAACTCAATTTTACTAAACCCTACCTTTCTCGAAAACCATCATTCATCCTCATTCTCAAAAGAAAACCATTTAACTCGTTTAATTACTTAAAGATTTTATTAAATAGAATTTGTAAACCACTTAGTCTCGTCAAAATATACTAAAAATTATTTCACAAAAACCTCTTAGCTCTTTATTTCTTCATTCACCATTTTTTTATGCAAAAGATAACTATAAAACCATAGATCTTTAATTTCTTGCTTAGATCTATGAAAATTCAATTTAAAAATACCTAATAAAAATCTAATACATAAGAAAACAATAGATTTACCTTTAATTCAAAAACATCCACAAATTTGTACTGATTGAGCAAAAACAAGCTAAGTTTAGGTGAGAATTTGGAGAAGAAAGAGTGATTTTCTTACAAAGTTGAAGGAATAGGGAGTGTTTGGATGCCAATAAAATATAAAAGATGCAAAAGTTTTTGAGAGAAATTTTTTCAATCTGGATCTAACAAATTTTAAAAATGAAAAAAAGATGGAAAGAGCTTGGGTGGCAAGTGACTTTTATAGCCAACCAATTTTCTTAAAATTGGGCTATTTGCCCTCTAAGCCCTCTCATCTTTTTACCTTCTTTAAATAGCTCCTTTTTAAACTACTAGCCTTAATTTACACATTTAACCTCTACTTTAACCACTACTCCAATTAGTCTCTATTATTTTTTATTATTTTTATTTTTACTAATGCCTCAATTATTAATACCATAATTATTTATTTTAATTATTATTTTTACTATTATTAATTAATTATTTATTGTATCCTATTTTAATTTCTATGACACAAAATTTGATTTTTCTCTCAAACCTATAATCTAATGTCCAATTCTACTAACTTGGTTTTCGAGATGTGACAAGATTAACAAGATCTCTTTCTTCCATGTACTATTAAAAGTATGGATCATCTCAAATCCACCTATGAAGGAAGCGATGAAGTCTGCAACAAGGTAGAACAATCCGACCTTGTTTTTATTATACTACACTAAGGTGGTATTGTTAATATGAGATTTTTTTAGAACCACAATTATCATCTAAACAAGATTTTGAAACACTGAATGTATTATATTAAATAGTTCAAAAATCGTAATTAGTGTTGTGAAGGGCAAGTCTCAGTAACTAGATCTAATTATAAACAAACTAAATTGATTGCAAAAATGGTATATGGAAAATACTTTCATTTATGTTACCTTCAGATTTTGTAAGCCATTATGAAGTGTATATTTTGAAATTTCGGGACACTTTTCAAGTTTCACTAAATGAAAGTATACATATGTGTGAGAAACGTCCGAGTGAAGGTTTTCATTTTCCTTCAAAGTACTTATTCAATTCTTTCTTTTCCGTAAGTACTAAATGTTATTGTTGGTTACTCTTCATATGTATGCTAGAAGTTAAGGATTCTTGGAAAATACAGAGGTGTTCTATATCCTAGTAAGTATGATAACTTTGCATGTTAAGACTAAAAATGCTATAAAGTCTATGGGTAGTAAGTTACAAATAAGAAGCCCTGCATGGAGATTCTTTGTAATTGAAATGTAAGCAACCTGTCTGTAACTGGGTTTAATGGTGAACCTATGTTCTTTAAGCAATTGTTGTTGCTAGTTCGAACTAGACGTCTGAACTTGGAGCTGGTAGTTTTTATTGGTGAGTTTTAGACGAGTCTCTAATATTCACTCTTATAAAGTTTTTATAAGTATTGTGATTGAAGTTCTAGAATTGGTGAATGAATTCATGATTGACTACTAAAGATTTATGTATTTTGGGAATAGATCTTTTTTAGTTTAGAATGTAATGGAATGTGTGTAAGTGCATTGATTCTATTATGTAACTAAGTGTATGTGCTTGGAATGTACAATGTGAGGTGTGACTGCATTGATGTGTGTGAAGCATGATTTGAAGTGTACTTTGGTTAAGGAAATGAGTTAGCCTACCTGGCTATGTATTTATATTGGATATGTGATGTATGAATGGAGATTTTTGGGAAATGAGGGTGTATTTGAGTGTGGAGAGGTTAAGTTGTGAGTTGGTCACCACAGTGGTATACGATAAAGTCCATCGAAACAGTAAAAATGAATTTTAATATGCAAATTCTAAAAAAATTCCATGGACATGGCACATTCTTGAAAGGGCAAATAAGCCACATTTATTCTAGGGTTCTCTGCGTGTCCCAAGGAGATGATGGGCAAACCTCACGCGATGTGAGTTTAGGTAATTCCATATCACAAACACGTTAGTTGTGAGATGCATGGGTGGCATTCTACTAGCCTTTTATGGCGTACTCTAATTTGGCATTTATGGCGCATTTTGTTAGCCTTTGTGACATTTTGTTAGACTTTATGGCATTTTGATACGGCCTTTGTGGCATTCTGCTAACCTTTGCGACATTTTGATATGGCCCTTATGGCATTCTATATTTTACCTTTTTGTCATAATATGTATGTCGCCTTTGTGGCGTACTCTGTCTAGCCTTAATGGTGTATTCTGGTAAGTCTATGATAAGGATATGATCTTACTGAAGCTCTAATGTGAAAGGTCCTGTGATAAAATCAATTAACTCTTAAGGAAAGTTCTTGAAAAGAAGTATGATTTATAATTTTGGAAGAGGTTTTCAGTCATGGTTATTTGTCAGATTAGAATACAGGCATATTCGATGAAAGAGTTCGACATTTTGAGTAATTGTGCTAATAAAGTGGAATTCTGAGTTATTTGATATTCATTGTATTGGTATAGTATTATAACTTGTTCTGAGCTCTGATGGGATCTGCAGCTTGGTACACTAACTTGTTCAATGTTCAAAGCCAGTATGAGTGGCACATGCACACGATTTGGACAACAATTAGCATGGGATGACAAGCTAAGGCATTTGGACTCAACAAAATTATTTTCACCTAGCTTGGAAATGGGTTGCTGAAAAGAACATGTCTGCCTTCTACATTGGAGCTCAAACCATCCATTAAGGTTTCAAGAAGCCCAATTTCGGCAATGACTTGATAGAGCAACCCAATCAACTTTGAAATAATTATTTAAGGGTCTTTACATGTGTAAAAAAACTCACAAATCAGCCCCATTCAAACTCTATGGTTTCCTTCCAATCCATGCCACAAATCAAGCAATAATTAAGCTTGAATCATGAAAAATTCAACCTTTCTCCATGGATGTAATAATTTGAAGATGCATGCTAAATTTATATACGAACAAGAATAAATTAAAGGTTCATAATAAATCCAAAAGAACATTATTGCCTTGGATAACATTAGATTTATGTAATTAAATTGTTTCAAACCTAACCCATCCCTGTTACTTTGCATAAATTCTAAGGAATCCTTAGTTAAATGGTGACATGAAAATATGCACGTTTTTCCTAAGTGACAAACCTAAGATCTCGAAAGAGCTTATGATTTAGATTCCAAGTTCATAAATACCACCCCCATTCACCTCTTAACTCATCCCTCATCCTATAATCAATCATTCACTCTCTTCTCTCCGACATCTAGCCTTCCATTTCCCTTCATTTTTCTCATCTCTCTTTGAGAGTTCCCTTAGTAAGTAGTTCTTGAAAGAAAATCTCTCTTGGTCGATCGCCTTGAGGAGTAATTTGCATTGGAGCAATGACGAAAATTGGAGGAAGCCACCACAGATAGTTCTGTGGAAATCATCAAATTCATCTCAAAGTTTATTCTTCCTTTCTCTTTTAATTGTTCTTAGTTTATAAACATGATTGCAAATTATTTTATTTCTTTTTCATTAACGATAATGACTTAAATTTGTTTCAACTAGGATGATTACAATGCCTTGGTTCGATTCGTTCAATTTATGTTTATATTGTTCCATGCCTCAATTGTTTATACCACCAATTAAAATCATTCATGTTCACGCATTAAGATATGTTTGACTACATTAGAATTAATAGCTTAATACGAACCAGATGGTGGTTAATGAAGGTAATAACTGGAAGATGCATGCAGAATTTATATACGAACAAGAATAAATTAAAGGTTCATAATAATTCCAAAAGAACACTATTGCCTTGGATAACATTAGATTTCTGTAATTAAATTGTTTTAAACCTAACTCGTCCCTGTTAATTTGCATAAATTCTAAGGAATCCTTAGTTAAATGGTGACATGCAAATATGCACATTTTTCCTAAGCGACAAACCTAAGATCTCGAAACAGCTTATGATTTAGATTCCAAGTTCATAAATGATCAAGTTGCCATGAAATTTTTTCGGTACATTGTTAAACATGATAAAGAATGAATTGAATTAAGAGTTTTAATTGTTTTAGCTTACTCATGTTATTGCTATTAAAACTTGTGAATTGCTGCTAAAACATTTCATTGCATTTATTTTATTTCATTTCATTTGCTTATTAGTTGTTAATTTAATTAGGACATCCATCACCTCAATTTCTTGTGTTTTCTTAACCAACTTGTAAAACATTAATTTTACAATTGCTGATGAATAGATACAGTCCTTGCGGAGACAATACTCATTTTACTTACTTATTACTTGATAACGGCTGTGTATACTTACAAATCCCATTGCGAACTCAATATGCAAATTAAGTTAAAAATAATATAAAATTTATAATATATAATCTTTATAAAAAATGTTTTTATAAAGTGTCTAATTATTTTTATAACACTTCTTATAAATAATATAATTTTTTGCCATAATTTTAGAAGTTCTTATTGTTTTTTACAAGTTATGATTAAAATCGGATAGCATTTTCCAATGAATAAGCATATTATGCTTATAATATATCACATGGAAACATAAATAAGTTATGTCCACACTTCTTCACCATAACATTTTATAAATAAAATATTATTACTTTTATAACATGTAAATCATTTTTATAATAAACCCTTTAATCATAACTTTTAAAAAAAATTTAAATAATATAATTTTTTGTTATAACTTTATAAAATACACAAATTATTCTTATAATATAATTTTTTTGGTTCATAATATAATAAATCTTTGCCCATAACCATTCAAGCACTTATATACCTTAATGCTTATAATATAAAAATTCATAACTAAACTTGTAAAAAGAGATTTTAAAAAAAATTAAATTTGGTTGTACTTATATAATTACTTTAATTTTCACCCTTTCTTTAAAAATTGAAAATTGTAACACTTAATTAGTGATTATGATGATTAACATGCCTTCCTCCTATAATCAGAAGCGATTAGACTGAAATGGATCTATTTGTTGGCTTTCTAAACAATACAGAAAAAGAAAAAAAACTATGGGATTCGAAGAAATTGCATAAGGGAAAAAAATAAAAAAAGATAAAAAGGTTCAATAAAATTTTCTACTTCCAAGCATTTCTTAACGTTTCCACGACAGCAAATATCATAAACACTTTTATTAGAAAGATATCATTTCATACATATTCAAACTTCAAAGTTTGAAAGAAAAGATCGGATAGCAAACTTCAAAGATTGAAAGGAAAAGAAACTAGCAGATTGGAAGAGGGGCACCATTCCACTCCTTTAGACATTTCAACATTTCAACATTTCAAAGTTACAGATTGAGTAGCTCGAGACAAGAGAAGAACAATGGAGAGGAGAAATTTATCATCTTCAGAGTCAAGTGGAAGATAGAGATCATGTCATGGGAGAGGCCTTAGTTTAGATTCAAGAGGTCGCTGAATACTTACAGGAGTTGGCAACACAAGCTAAAATGCTGAGTATGATGTATGAGTCATCGTCAGACAAAGGACGAGAGTTGGCATTGTTATTAGATAGGGTTAAGACTCTAGGCCTACGGGCAAAAGTGTTTTTGTAATCCGTTTTATGAAAAGATTTTTTTCCTTAAATAATGTTTTCTAAATTGAAACTGAGTCAGAATCGACATCTTTTTGTATACATGCATTTGCATTTCATTACATCATATGCATTCAAGTTTATAGAAAGGCCCTATTTAAGTTAAAATTATAGAGAAAGAAAGAGAGTAAGGAAAAGATATCTGGAAGCAACACATCCCTACGGTACGCGCGCTAAATCGAAGAATATGGACCAAAAATTTGAGCAGCTACAGAAGGACATGCAGGACCAATTGCAAGAACAATTGGCCAAGATGCAGACTGACATGAGAGAGCATATGCTAGAGGCTCATAGGAATATGATGGCCGAAATGGCTCAACTACTGAGGGCCACTGATAAGGGAAAGGCTTCCATGGCAATTGCTGGAGAAGAGAATGAGGGTCCTCCTCCTGGTTTCACTCCATCTCACATACAAACTCAACCTGAGGCATATCCTCGTGGGCTGTCTGTCACAATAAGGCCTCAACAAGGTCAAGTTGATGCTGGGATCCCTATAAATCTCCCAACTAGCTCGGGATTCAATTTAGGCGATAGCCCTACCAATCCTCTCATTCCTGATTTAGATATAGCTGAAGAGGAAGATTTAATAGCCGAGGCTGCAAAACAGTCGGAAGAACGTTGCCGATGGCTGGAGGAGAAATTTAAAGCCTTAGAGAATGCTGATGGGCATCATAGAGTCGATGCCAAAGACTTAAGTTTGGTCCCAGACTTGGTGCTTCCTCACAAATTCAAAATACCGGAGTTTGAAAAATACAACGGGACTACTTGCCCAGTGGCCCACATTACGATGTTCTGTAGAAGAATGACCGGGTACGTAAACAATGATCAACTGTTGATCAATTGTTTTCAAGATAGTTTAGTAGGAGCGGCAGCCAGGTGGTACAATCAGTTGAGCCGGGCTAGAATAAGTTCATGGAGAGACCTTGCACAAGCCTTCATGCAGCAGTACAATCATGTGGCTGACATGACCCCTGATAGGATCACTCTGCAGAACATGGCAAAAAAGCCTAATGAAAATTTTAGGCAATACGCGCAGAGATGGAGAGAGGTGGCAATGTAGGTTCAACCACCATTGTTGGAAAAAGAGACCACCATGTTGTTCATCAACACTTTGAAAGCTCCATTCATTACTCATATGATTGGAAGTACCACTAAAAGCTTTGCTGACATAGTCATGGCAGGTGAAATGATCGAAAATGCCATAAGAGGTGGCAAAATTGAAGGGGAAGCTACCAAGAGGCTCGTTCTCAAGAAAAAAGAGAATGAAGTGAATAATACGAGTACATATAACAAAGGGTACTCAAAAGCCATTACTGTCTGCCAACCTAGAGTAACCACTGTGGGGCAACAGGGTTCGACAAGGCAGGAATCGGGCACAAGGAAAAATTCTGAAAAGTTCCAATTTACACCAATCCCAATGTCATATAAGGAACTATATCAAAGTTTATTTAACACGCACGTTGTCTCCCCATTTTATATAGAACCATTGCAGCCCCCATACCCCAAATGGTATGATTCAAACGCTCAATGTGATTACCATGCGGGAGTACCGGGGCATTCAATAGAAAATTGCACTGCTTTCAAGAAGACAGTTGAAAAACTTATCAGGATGGGGATTGTGAAGTTTGATGATACCCCTGGTACAGAGAGCCCATTACCAAACCTTGGTGACAAAGGGGTAAGTGCAATTGATTGAAGGATTGCGAGAAGGATCAATGGGGGATATTGCAGAAATAAGAACCCCATTGAAGATGAAATGAAAAGGATTGATGATCGAGTAAAGAAATCTGTTGGGCATTAGCTTTTACATATTAGGGAGTGTTTTGAATAATGAAACTGTGGAAGTAATCCTTGTATTTTTAGGACTAATCTGAGTAATACTCAAAACATGCTTGTTGCCTTAAGCCTAGAGGCAATAAGAATCCTTTTGTGAAATAGGCTTGTGTCCGAAATTTTTATTTCAATAAAATGCATCTTTTGAATATGATATTCTTTTATTCTTACCATGTATAAATTCTTTTGTCCTCTAGACTTTCTTTTAAACATTTTTTATGTTCATACCTATAACAATCATTCTTTGAATCATTTATTCTTTGGAATATTCTTTTGAAACCACAATGGGCCCCCAGATATCAACGATATGAGCAATGCTGCTGTTGATTCAGAATTTCCTTTTTGAGTGAGATGTGTGTTTTGGGGGATCTCAGAACTTTGGAGATAACAGAGATTATAACCTATCTTCTGATTTGTTAAGAATGGTTGAATAAAGATGAAAATGGATCTTACTTTACAAAAGGTCAGTGGATATTATTGAAGTCTAGCTCATCACAAAAATAAAATAAGACATTTTCGAGAATTCAAGGGTTATTTTTGCACGATCATATTAAGGACATGTTTGGGCTATGGAGACGCGAGTATGTCAAAACCTTAAAAGAGAGCCATAGGACCTATGTAGGAGTTTACAATGGTAAGGCTAAATATGAGGTTTGAGCATTGCTGGTTCACCATGAAAGAGGATCGCGTCAGCTATGCTATAAAGGACGAATTACAGGAGACAAGGGTTACGTAACTCCTTCATTTCCTTCATATATGGGGCATGCATGTTATGAGGCCAGTTGACATCAAGTCATCAAGAGGGTGAATGTTGCTTCTTATGCCAATTGCAAAGTCAACAGTTACCAAATTTCAAAAAAAAAAAGGAAAAAAAGAAAAAGAAAAAGAAACAAATTTTTCAAAGAATGCCGAAAATGGTCATGTTCAATAAATTCACAACTATAAAATAATAAAATTTACAGTCTGTTCAAATATCAAATGGCATATTACAGTACAGCAAATGATGCTAAAAAGAAAAAGCACAAAAATAAAGAAAAATAACAAAAATTATGGAAGGTGACCTAGACTTGCAAGGATTGGCATGAGAAGCTATCACTTACTCTCTATGCTTACAATGACTAGGACTTTCGCTGAGGCAACACTTTTCCATAGAATAGAGGTGGTTCTGCCCATTGAGATTCCTTTTCTCCCAACTTTGATTTAGTCAGGAGTTAGATGAAGTTGAAAGAGAGGGTTTGAAAGTATGCACAGTTAGAAACGAATGAGGCTGATTCATGATGGACTTGATATTGAGGAAGATCCTTTCTATTCAAAAGGATTTCAAACGAAGGAGAATGCCAAAATGAGGAAGGACCTTATGTAGGGTTTTCCCTGGAGGAGCATTGAGTTTGACTGAGACAAATTCTTGCAAACTCGGATTCAGATATCCAAAAGAGGAGAGGCCAAGGTGAAAACCCGCAAAGGGCGCTTTGTGACCTTCAAAGAAAAAATGAAAAAATAAAAAAGAAAGAGAAAAAGAAAAAGAAAAAGGAAAAAGAAAAAGGAAAAAGAAAATAGAGAGGCCAAGGCGAAAACCCGCAAAGGGCGCTTTGATACCAAAGGGGTTTTGAGTTGAAAACCCGAAAAGGGCGGCTCAAATTTTGATCAAAGTGGGGCAAATGGTAGTCTCGCTATACCTAAATTGACAAAGAAGAAGTATGTTACGACTTGGGGCATCGACAAAGTACTCCGGATCCCCTAAACACATATTGAACTCAAAATGGTCCTCAAGAGGTTGGTATAGCAAAGCTCAGGCTGCGATATCTGGGACACCTAATTTTCATCTTACCCATTTTTGAAGTTGCTAACTTTAATTACCTTATTCTTTCCAAGATACGCCCTAATTAGTTTCTTGGCTATCTTTGATTAATTATTTCGAGCTATACTCCTAATTAATTTCTTTCTCGTCCATTATTGTGACTTTTTTCAAGCATTTTATATTGAAGTATCAATTAATGGACTGATAATATTTTCACAAAAGAAGTTTTATATATTACTCTGGAAGTTTCTAGATAATACAATAAACTAAAACGGGACATTTGTTTAAAGAATTCCTGTATGTAGAAGTCAGAGGTACTTAAAGAAATTAAGATTACTTCTGTTGTCTCAAACGGTGGGACAAATTAAGCAAAGTATTGACCCTAAGAGAGGGTCATTTCACAAATATCTCCAGTGGGTCGTAATATTCGGTGAATGGTACAATGGACCAAATTGATGGGAGAAATACAAGACACAAGTAGAGTATGATTGATACGTCAAGAACAACGAAGTGGAAATCCTGATAGATGAATGAGTGATAACATATGAAATAGGAATCATTCTTATGACATTTATTGCATCATAGTGTGTTTAATTGGGAAAGCATTTGACTCATTTCAATCATGCATCCTGATCATTAAAGCATAAGCATTCTACAGGGGACAATGTAGATCGAAAATTTCAGCATGGCGTCCCTGAGTTTGCAGGGAGCAGGTTGAAGATTTCAGCATGGCATCCTTGAGTTTGCAAGGAGCAGGTTGAAAAAAGTAGATCTTGACTTCCTGAGTTTACAGTGAAGCAGGTCGAAGATTTCAGCATGGCATCCTTGAGTTTGCAAGGAGCAGGTTGAAGAAAGCAGATCTTGACTTCCTGAGTTTGCAATGAAGCAGGTCGAGAATTTCAGCATGGCGTCCCTGAGTTTACAGGGAGCAGGCTGAAAATTTCAGCATGGCGTCCCTGAGTTTGCAGGGAACAGGTTGAAGATTTCAGCATGGCGTCCCTGAGTTTGCAGGGAATAGGTTGAAGATTTCAGCATGGCGTCCTTGAGTTTGCAAAGGGCAGGTTGAAGAAAGTAGATTTTGACTTCCTGAGTTTGCAGCGAAGCAGATCGAAAATTTTAGCATGGCATCCCTGTGCTTACAGGGAACACGTTGAAGATAACAGAATTGGCATCCCTATGCTTACAGGAAACTGATCGAAGACATAGCAGATCTGGCCTTCAGATGTTATACTGAAGCAAGATCCAAGATGGTTTGGCATCCTTGTGCTTACAAGGAACAAATCGAAGACATAACTGATTTGGCTTTCACGTGCTTACGATGAAGCAAATCTAAGATGATTTGACATCTTTGTAATGTCAGAGAACAAATCAAAGTTTGGCGTCTCCATATTCGACGGAGAGCAGACACATAGCAGATCTAACATTCAGATGATTAAGAATGAAGCAGATCCAAGATGGTTTGGCATCTTTGTGCTTACAAGGAGAAAATCGAAGACATAGTGGATTTGGCTTTCACGTACTTACGATGAAGCAAATCTAAGATGATTTGGCATCTCTGTATTAACAAAGAGCAGATCGAAGATAGCAGATTTGGTGTCTCTGTATTGTCAGAGAGCAGATCAAATATAGCAGACTTGGCGTCTCTGTATGGACAGAGAACGGGTCGAGGATATCAACATGGTGTTCCTGAGTCTACTGGGAACAGGTTAAAGATAGTAGATATTGCTTTCCTGTAGTTACAAGTGAAGAAAATTGAAGCTATCATATTTATGGTCCAATACTTCCGAAGTTACAGATAGGTTGAAGACCATTTGAAGGAAGGATCTCAAAGACTGGACTAGACCGGGCAAAACGGGTCCTTTTATAATCTTTGCTCTATTATCATTACACGACAATGAGCAAAGAGGGGCAGCTGTAATAACCCGTTTTTGCCCGGGCTTTAAAACCCAAAAATAAAAAATAAATAAATAAATATTTATTTATTACAGTCCATATACATAGCCCAAATACCAATAAGCTCGTAGGCCCAAAATCCAATACCTGTGTGATTCAAATACACCCGAAGCCCAACACATACACCAAACTCAATAAACCTATCAGTCCTTAAAACCCCTGACCCAATTACAAAATTTAAGTGGCCCAATTGACCCAAATTATTACACCAAGGCAGGAAACCCTAGGGTTTCTGCCTTCTTTCACCTCGAGCCGCCACTGTTTCAGGAACGTTCGAGAAGCGTCTGTCCAGCTCCCGAATCGAGGCCACCATTCAATGCACTATCTCAGGGTCTTTCAATGCCCCATCAGTGCCTCACCGTTTCAACGACTCCTCAGCCACCTATCGTGCCCCATCAACATCTCTCCAGCGGCCTTTCAGCGTATCATCCTAGTCGCGTCATTTCAGTTGTCCACTATCGACGCTGTGATTCTAGGCCTCAAATCAGGCCGTAGTTAAAGCCAAATCAGCGCTGGTTCTGTCGAAAGAGCCCATCCATCAAGATCTCCTCGCGAATACCTGCAAGACAGAACAACAGAAATCCACAAACATGTAGCAGAAAAGGAAACTAAACAGTAGCAGATAAACTAAAACCAATAAGGAAAGAAATCAAAGATTTCTTTCCTAAACATGTATAATCTAAAGGCTATAAAGCCTTTCTTCTGATTTGTAAAAAGGAGGTTTTTTTTTATACATAATATATAAAAAAAAGAGCTCAAAAGCTTACTGAAAAACGGAGGTGATACATTTAATTTTCTTTTTATTATTTTTTTTATCTAGCATATAGTAGAACTACATTATAAAGAAAGTAAAAGAGGTTAACCTTTCGATTCGCTGCGAAAAAAATAGATTTTTGAAAACCCTAACCACCGGGCACGGTGGCTCAGGCGGTGGCCCGTGGGCATGTGGGTGCATGTACCTGATGACCGGAGCTTGGGCTGACGGAGGCCAGAGCCCGGAGGGCCTTTACTCTCCCCTATCTCAGAGAATTTCTTAGTTTTTTAAAAAACTGGTTTCAAATTTTTTTTTAGGCCAAAGTTTGGCTTATATAGCTTAAAAGAAACGGTGCCGTTTTGGCTTAAGTCAATAAGCTTAAAAACGACCACGTTTTAAGACTTGAGGATCCGCATGTGGACCCGATTACTCGGGGAGGATCCACGTGTTTTTGTAAAATGGGTTAATTGCCCAATTGGTCCTCTAGCAATTTTAATATTTATAATTCCATTTTATTTATTTTTAATTTAGCTATAATGTTTTAATTATGTTTCAATTTAGTCTTCTTAGTAATTTTAAAACGGTATTCAATAAAACGAAGTCGTTTTGGGATTAGGGTTTAATTACCCAATGAGTCCCTGGATTTTTGGCCCGTGTTTTAATTAGGTCTAAAATTTATATTATATTACAAATTAACCCCAGATTTTTTTAATTAAATTCAATTTAATCCTTTTATTATAAATACCTATATACTACTGTTTTTAAATATTAATTATAAAATAGTATATTTTATTTTTATCATCCAATATATTGAAAACTCATTTATATATATATATTATTTATTTTGTATCTTATCATGTTTTATATATTTATTTACTATATTTTATATTATTGTTATACATTCTAAATATTATATTGTATGTATTATTCATATTATGTGTTTTATTATATATATTATTTTTCATATACTACTAATTATATTATGTTATTATATGTTTTACTTATAAATACTATGTATTTTCCTATATATATTAACCATTTTACTATGTTTAAATATGAAAACATCTATTAAATTATTATTATATTTTTTACATTATATCAAATATTTTATTAAGTATGTTATTTTTGCTATATGATATATTTTTATATATTTTTATTTGTAAATTATGTTATACAATATTTTATCATATTTCCTTATATTACCTTACAAAATATAGATTATCATTTATTAATACATTTTTATCTTTTCAAAAATATATAGTAATATATAGTACATTATTTTTCTTGTATACTAAGTTATTATGTTTTAAAATATAATCTATATATATGCATTCTTCATTTTTTTTTAAAAAGGGGTTCTCTTTTATTAGTTTTACATTACTTTCAAATAGTTTTTTTTTTATATATTTTATACAATCGATAGCTTATGTTTAAATTCTCTTTTATTTGATATTGTTTGATATATTAAATTTTATATATCATTTTGTTTTTTTAATTCATATAAAATTAGTTAATTATGATAAATTACATAGGTTTGCATGAAATGTTATTATGTATGTGTTATACAATTTATGCTATTGAATTCACTATATTCCATGTTGTACTCTGTTTGTAATGATGTTATTTATGACCATGCATAAAATAATAGTATATTAGATAATTTAGATCCTTGTTCGTTACCTTTACTATATTTTCATGAAGTGATAAAACATTTATATATTGAAATTAGGTTATTTTAAAACATATCATTTTCTTATTTAATTAAAAAGAAACTTTTTTTTAAAAAAAAGAGTAAGGCAATGTTTTGAATACTTAGAAATTCGAGAAATAGTGCCCTAACATGTTGGGTTGCAATTTCTCGTTTGATTAAATATTTAGAATATCCTTTTAAACAAGTTTTATAAATCATGAGATGATTTTAGTTACGAAAGATTAAAGATATCATGTCCAATCATGCTGGATGTGATGTTTGTACTCTTTTAAAACGAAGAAATCTTGATTCTTCTTTCAAAACATCACGGTTTAAAGGAAATATTTTTTTTTTTTTAAATTCTTTCAAATTTCTGACATTAAGACAAGAATTACTCAATTTGGTACCAATTATGGGCGTTACGAGGGTGCTAATCCTTCCTCATACGTAACTGACTCCCGAATCTATTTTTTCATAATTTCGTAGGCCAAAACGTTTTATATAGTGATCCAATCGCACTTTAAAAGATTGGTGGCGACTCCCGTTTTCGTTTTTCAAAAGTCGATCCCTATTTTTTGAACACTCCTTTAAAGAATGGTTTCGACAATACCGATATATGTGGACCAATCACCCCGGAATCTTTTAGCAGTAAAAGGTATTTCATTTCCTTTATCGATGATTTCTCACGAAAAACTTGGGTCTATTTTCTAAAAGAAAAATCTGAGGCGTTTGAGGTGTTCAAAAAGTTCAAAGTGATGGTGGAAAAGGTAACCAGTAGACACATCAAATCTGTACGATCCGATAGAGGTGGCGAGTATACTTCGACGGCTTTCATGGAGTATTGTGAGGAGCAAGGCATAAGACGATTCCTAACCGCACAGTAATCTCCCCAACAAAATAGTGTGGCAGAGAGGAAGAACTGGATTGTTCTCGACATGGTTCAGTCAATGCTCAAGAGCAAGAAGATGCCGAAGGAATTTTGGGCGGAAGCCGTGCAATGTGCAATCTATGTGCAAAATCGTTGTCCACATGCGAAGTTGAATGATCAAACACCACAAGAGGCTTGGAGCAGACAAAAACTGACAATTTCTCATCTCAAAGTATTTGATAGTGAGGCCTATGCACATGTGCCGGATTAGCGAAGAACGAAGCTCGAAGACAAAAGTAAAAGGTTTATTTTTATTGGGTATGATGAGAAAACAAAAGGATACAAGCTACTCGACCCGATAAGTAAGAAGGTTGTGGTGAGTCGTGATGTACGAGTTAATGAAGCAAGCGAGTGGGATTGGAATAACTCAACGGAGGTTATCATCAAAGATGGAGAATCATCAACTGCTACACCAACAATCATACCAACAAATCCTGAAACTATCGATGATGAAGATTAACCGCAACAACCCAAAATGCGAAGTTTGTAAGATTTGTATGATTCAACAAGTGAGGTACATATTGTGTGTCTTTTGGCAGATTCTGAGAATATAAGTTTTAAAAAGGCGGTGTGAGATAAGAAGTGGCAAACTGCCATGGACGAGGAGATTAAAGTAATTGACCGTAACAACACATGGGAGTTAACGGAGTTGCCGAAAGGAAGTCACCCCATTGGTGTGAAGTGGGTGTTCAAGAGAATGATGAATGCTCAAGGTGAGATAGAACGGTACAAGGCGCGAGTTGTTGCAAAGGGATACAAACAAAAGGAGGGAATCGATTATGACGAGGTGTTTGCTCCCGTTGCAAGAATAGAGACAATCCGATTGCTCTTTTCACAAATGGCTTAATTCAAATGGTCAATATTTCAAATAGATGCCAAGTCGGCATTCTTGAATGGTGTGCTTGAAGAAGAAGTCTACATCGAACAACCACCCGGGTACATGAAAAGTAGAGACGAGAAGAAGGTGCTGAATTGAAGAAGGCACTTTACGGGTTGAAGCAAGCACCGGGAGCATGGAATACTCATATTGATACATACTTCAAGGAGAACGGGTTCAAACAATGTCCCTATGAACATGCCCTTTATGTGAAGAATAATGAAGGTAATATGTTATTTGTTGTTCTTTATGTTGATTACCTCATTTTTATGGGGAACAATGGTAGATGATACAAGATTTTAAGAGCATAATGACACAGGAATTCAAAATGACAGATTTAGGTTTGGAGAAGTTTTTCCTTGGTTTAGAGGTAAGACAAGAAGAGATAGGTATTTTTATGTCACATGAGGCATATGCAAAGGAAATTTTGAAGAAGTACAAGATGGCATATTGCAAACCGGTATCAACACCAATGGAACCAGGTGTAAAACTCTCGAAATTCAATAGAGGAGAACGAGTTGACATGAGCAAATACTGAAGTTTGGTGGGAAGTCTTCGCTATCTCACTTGCACAAGGACTGATCTTTCGCTAAGTGTTGGCATTGTAAGTCGGTTCATGGAGGAGCTGGTTTATTCACATTGGAAGGCGTTGAAGCAAATCCTGCGGTATATCCAAGGATCGGTATCACTCAGATGTGGAAGATTACAAGTTGATTGGATACTCTGACAGTGATTGGTGCAGAGACTTAGACGATCAGAAAAGTACATCGAGAAATGTGTTCTTTATAGGTATCATGGCGTTTATTTGGCTTTCAAAGAAGCAACCAATCGTGACACTCTTGACATGTGAAGCTGAACATGTGGCAGTGTCTTAGTGTGTGTGTCATGCTATATGGCTCAGAAATTTGTTGGACGAGTTGGAGCAACAACAACTCAGTGCGACTGAGATACGAATTGACAATAAATCAACAATTGAGTTAGCAAAGAACCCAGTGAATCATGAGAAAAGTTACATATCAACTTACCGTTTATTGGAGCTCTTTTGTAGATGCCCAATTCAGCAAAGTTTTTAAAGGATTGGATGATTCGTCGCATGTGAACCTAAAAGCAATTTGCTCAGCTATCTTGCAGAATAAACTACCCAACAAATTGAAAGATCCAAGGAGTTTTACTATTCCTTGTTTAATTGGTAGTTTAAGTGTAATAATGCTTTAGCTGATTTAGGGGTAAGAATTAAAGCATGCCTTATAAAATGTTTAAAAAATTAGGTCTTGGGAAACCCAAACAAACTAGGATAAGTATTCAATTGGTAGATAGAACCATTAGATTTCCTAGGGGTATTGTGGAAGACGTTCTTGTTAAAATTGACAAATTTATATTCCCAGTTGACTTTGTTTTTCTAGACATGGAGGAAGACAGTCAATTACCCTTAATTTTATGAAGGCCCTTTTTAGCTACTGCTAGAGCTATCATTGATGTTGGTACAGGAGAGTTAATACTTCATGTAGGCGATGAAACGATTAAACTCCAAGCTTGTGATTCTGCTAAGTTATATAGTAACCAAGATGATTGTATGAGTTCTATTAATGTGAGTGACCTTGTGGATCAACCTTCTTCGTAGGAAACACCTTGAAAAAAATGTGATAGAGCCACGGTCCAGCTTATATGACAAAAACAAAACAACTCATGAATAAAGAATGCTTCAGATAGATGAACTAGATGAATGGCGATCACATGTCGAGGAGAAATCGAGAATACACAATGCAAAATTGAAGAGACTCTATGACGAGCTCAAGGATGGAATAAACCAATTTAATGTTGGAGACTAGGTACTGCGAGATGAAACGGAACCTCAAATCACCATTTCAGAGCTTAACGCAAATGGAGCGACTCCTTTTACGGTACTCAAAGTCTTCCCATACAGTACAATCGAGGTAACTCATTCTTATTTCGGTACTTTTAAGGTAAATATTACTCGACTTAAACCTTATTTGAATAAAATAATTGACAGCGAGAAAGAGGAGTTTTAGCTCCACGAACCTTTGTAATAGTTTGCACACTTCTCGAAAGGCAACCCGAGTGTTAACAATGCTAATTTACTTACTTTCACTTTGTAGTTTTTCTTTAAAATTAACTAAATAGTAAAAATACAGGTTTTTGACCCATACAGCCTGGACACACGGGCGTGTCTTTGGCCGTGTGCCCTAACAGGGGTGCGATAGTGAGTACACGATCTGGCGACATGGCCATGTAACCCACACGGCCTGGACACATGGACGTGTCCTTGGCTGTGTGGATCTTGAGACTTAGTTTTTAAATTTTAAGGAAATCGACAGAGAGTTACACGGCCAGGTGACACGGCCATGTAACCCACACGGCCAAGACACACAAGCTTGTTCTTGGTTGTGTTGATCCTGGAGCTTAATTATCCAAAAATCGACAGAGACACGGCCTAAAATAGTCCACACGAGCATGTGACAAGGTCGTGTGAACCACACGGCATGGGCACACGGGCGTGTCCTAGGCCGTGTTAAACCTGGAGCTTAATTTTTTGAATTTAAAATAAGTCAGAAAGTTACATGGGTAAGGCATACGGCTGTGTGTGAGACATGACCGAGCAACACAGGTGTGTTGGATGTTACACCGGCATGTTGGATGTCACACGGGCGTGTGAGAAGCGAATGACATTGCACACAGCCTTGCGACACGGCCATGTGCATCACACGGCCTGAACACATGTGGCTGTCCGGGGCCGTGTTCCAATACGGGCCTCACACGACCGTGTCCCCCTTAAAAACCCTAATCCCTATTTCTTTTTCTTCTTACTTTGTCTTTTTCCTCCCATCTTTACCCTAGCCATCGCAAGCCCCCTTTTCACCCTATTCCGATCACCGTTGTTACTTCCATCGCCTACACCTAACATCTCACCTTTCTCTTTCATCGAACCCCAAACTCCTCAACCACCTCGCACACACCAGCCACCCCTTTTTTTCCCTTCTTTTTCTTCTCCCCATTCCACCGTCACCCCTCCCCTCTCTTCTCCCTCGTCGCACACGCACCCCATTCATATATCCACACGCCACCAACCTTCACCCATCACACCAACACACCCCTCACCCCTTCCCATTTTTTCTGTCACCCACAACAACCTATCCCCGTGCCTAACCTTACAATCCCCACACCTTTTCCTCTTTTCCTCCCTTTTGCGCGACCTCTAGCAACCACCCACGCTGCAACCTTCCACGTCAGCCCAAACCACCACTGTGCAACCCTCCGACCACCGCCACACATCTATCGGTTTCCCATTTTGCCCATCTATTTTCTTTAGTTATTATTTATTATTTTATTATTATTATTATTTGTTATTGGTCATTATTATTATTACTCTTATTATTTTTTTTGTCATTGTTTTTCTTTTTCTTTTTCTTTTTCTTTTCTTTAATGATTCTTCTCATTACTTTTTGTTTTATCTTTTTTTCTTATTTTTAGTATTGATTCATAATTTTGCCCTGTCATTCTTTGCATCTATTTTTTTTAGTCTAGTCATTATATGTTCATTATCTGATATATTGTTTTCTTAATATTTTGAATCATTATTTAGTGCTATTGTTCTGCTTATACTTCTTATTCTTATTCCATATAGTTTTCTGTTATTCTAGTCCTTGTCATATTAAGTGTTAGTATATATCCTTTTAGGACTATATTTCTATTTTGATTACTTAGATTCTACCTTTTTAGACATGTGTTTGAATATTTGGTGCTGCTTTGTTGATGAATTCTTTTATTTTTCAAGCACACTATGACGAACACTCATGGCAAGACTGAGATCGCCATCCCTACTTCAAAAAAGTAGAAGGTCCTCGGTGGGACCTCTTCCTTGAGTGCTTTCGTCGAGGCCCATCATCCCTATCTTCGATTCTCAGGAGGCCCCCAAGAGGATTTATAGCAACTCCTTCGAGCACGACCACTTGGCTTAGGCCGCTGCATTGATTGGACTGCATTGGAGCAGGTCTGACTCACTGATGACGTACACGCCATTATCGTCACAACTCAGTGGGATAGATTATTTGCCATTATCGAGCCCACCTACACAGATCTAACATTGGAGTTTTGCTTGACGTTTCTGGTACAGCAGGTCATGATGGTTCATGACGAGCTCGGCACCATCACTTTTCGACTTGGTGGTTTGGTGTGCCACATGAGCGTCCCTGAGTTCAATGCTGCCATGGGACTTAACATAGACAACTTTATGAGAGTCGAGGACTTCCTTCGAGTTCATCGGCATATCCATCATTCACCATCACGTTGCTAAGCCGATCTTACTGCTAGTCATATACTATATAATGCGAGTCGATTGAAGGTGACTTCTCTCTCTCCGGCCTTACGGTACATTCACACCCTTTTAGCTCACACTTTGATAGATCAGGGAGAGAGCACTGGAGTCGTTAGCACTCGCGACGCTTACTTTTTGTGGAGCATGACGCACAGTCATTTATTTGATTTGGCATACTTCATTGTTCTAGCCTTCTGCCATCAGACTGACCGTTACAAGAAGAGCCCTATCTACTTAGGCCCTTACATGACTCGCCTCGCTCGACAATTTGGTCTCCTAGACACACCGGAGTAGTCCCACTCACACTTGTTGGCCAGATGTCCCTACAGGGCATCTCAAGCATGATATACATGAGGATGATCGAGCGGCGTCGTGGAGTGGATCCTCCTCAATGTCGATTGTTTCATTCTGACACTCAGAATGAACCCGAAGACTTCACTGATGATGTTCCTCCCTATCACGAAGACCCACCACAACCTCCACCTTTGAGTCACCAACCTGTTCCTTCTGCTGGTAGCTTCCGAGGAGTATCCACTGAGGAGTTCACTAGCTTCCATCAGTACTGCGTTCAAAGGTTCGACAGTATTGATGCATTATTACAGCAAATTTGTCAGCATTTACATATTACTCCTCCAGCGCTGATGACTCACGATGCTGATGCATTTGATGATGAGGACCGTTGAGTCTATTTTTTTATATTTTTTCTTATTCTTTTTTTGTTATTATTTTTATTTTTCTGTTTATTTGTATTTTCCTAGACTTTTTCACTTTTATATTTTGAACTATATTTTATTTATTATGGTTGTTTCTAATTGAGTAACCCTTTAATCTTTTTCAGCATTGTGTTTATTTTCTTATCAGTTGCTCAGAATCATGCTCTACATCTACATTTATCTACAACTTCGCTTTTCACTATTTTGCAAATTTCATCCAATATTTAGGACAGTTTCAATTCTCTCCCTCTCTTATGATATTTTTGTTTCTACTGTGATTATCTATTTTTGTACATTGAGGACAATGTACATCTTAAGTGTGGGGAGGTTATTTATATGATTATTTAAAAATCCTTGAATTATATCTTGTGTTCAAGTAATTTTCTCATATTACTATTAGAATGAATTTTTATCGAATTTTCTCATATTTGATTATTTGAAAATATCTGACTAGGTACTTTGTTCAAGAGCATACACTTTTCTTGCTCATTTTATTATCGGTTATGAGTGTGTCAATATTGATTTTTTATTCTAGAACTTGCTTTGATTATGCATGTCGAGATCATATTTTTGATTTGATAGAGTGAGATGATAAAGGCACTTAGGTTTTAACCCACTTATCCAATAAAAAGTCTACCTACATAATTAACCCTTAGTGAATCCTTTTTTGTCGAGATTTGATTTGATTAGTTGCCTAACTACGCTCTTTTGTTCAGTTGCTAAGTTATTTCTTATTATCTCTTGTTATTTAAAAAAAATAAGAAGCTTGTGTTATTCTTAAATAATTTCAATTGATGTAATTATTCAGCATTAGTTTATTTTCTAGTTAGATAATTTATCAATTCAATCTCGATTGTAACTCTCCTTTTAAGACTTTATCCACACCTTAAACCCAAGCCCCATTACAACCCTTTAAAGACCTTTTGATTTGTGTATCATCTTATTTTATAGTGATGGAGATTTGATTTTCATGCAAGCCTATGATAATGACTTTCATGTTTGACTATTGAGTGCTTATTTTTGAACCTTAAATACTTTGAGTGATTTGAGTGAATCTTTAGTGAGGATGTCAATTCTTGTCGGTTTTGAATTAAAGGTAATTATTTAGATAAAGAGAAATACATTTGTTTTCATACTTTAAAAATGTGTGACTTGGATTGTTTGAATCTTTAGTGCTTTTTTAGTTGAATTATCAACATATGATTATTTGTAAATTATGAATACACATTATTGATGAGAATTATGAATTGAGAAAGTTTAATTTTTAATTGTGAGTTAAGGATTTTGCTTGAGGACAAGCAAACGCTTAAATGTGGGGATATTTGATAAGCCATAAAAATAACATATTTTAATCTCATTCTTGATGCATTTTTGGATGATTTATTATTTAATTTAGTTAATTTAATGGTCCTAATCCTTTAATTTCATGTTTCTATACTTAAGAGAGCATAGGAGTAGAAAACGGGCCAAAATCAGACAAAACTAGCTACTTTCAGGATCCACACGGCCTAGCCATTCCCACACTTTCAAGATCCAGTCAACTTCTCTAGAAGTTTTTGGGTTTCTTTATGTTTTTTTTTCCTAATTTTGAGATGTTTTCCTCCCAAAGTATGAACTAAATTCCCTAGATACCTAGGAAAGATGAAATCTATGATGGATCTTGTTATTTAGTTTTCTGAATTACATGATAAATACTTGATTTCTTGATGTCAATTATGTGTACTTATTCCATGTTTTAATGTTTTCAAGATATTAATTCATGATTGATGTACTTAATTCAGTGGAGCAAAAGTTCCTGTTTAAGAGTAGATCTGGCATAATTGAGTGGAGTTGCATGCAATCCTAGAAATAGGACGATATAAATCTATCAGATTAGAGTCAAATCTAATAGGGGAATCTGTAGATCGAGTTAATGCGACAATAGAGGTTTTAATTAGAAAGTGATTTCAATTAATCAACCTAGAGTCAGTTATTTTTACTCTCGAAAGAGATATTAATATAATTTAGGGATTTCTAAGGATCAAGACAAGTGAATAAATCGTTTAATTCAGATTCAGAATAATAACTGAAGTCTAGGTGGATTCTTTCCTGGGTATTGTCTCTCTCATTGGTTTTATTCGATTTTTTTCTTACTTTATTCTCTGTTGAGTTCTTAATAATTAGTTTATATAATTTTAGATTTAAAACAAGCTTCTTTAATTTACCAGCTAGATAATAGAAAGATTGTAAGTACTAGTACTTTCAGTCCTTGTGGATACGATATTCTCGACTCACCATAGCTATACTATTATTCGATAGGTGAGCTTGCCTTTGTCGTGATTTTAGTTAAGTGAATCATCATCAATCTTATCCCTTACATCATTCCAAAAACTACATAATTGCTACTTTTTAGAGAATATACTATCTAACTTTCTTTCCTTTTTTTTTCTTTCAGAGAATCTTCACTGTTAATGCTAGAGAATTTTACTATTCAAGCTAGAGAATTTTATTGTTCATCATAGAGAATCTTCACTGTTCATTCTTATTTTTCTTTCAAGGAATCTCCCCTGTTCACCTTTTATCTTTGCTGTCGAAACCATTTTTAAAGGAGTGTTCAAAAAACATGGATCGACTTTTGAAAAACGAAAACGAGAGTCACCAGCAACCTTTTTTAGGTGTGATTGGATCACCATATAAAACGTTTTGGTCTACGAAAATTAAGAAAATAGGTTCGAGTCGGGTTCCGCATTTATGAAGGATTAACACCCTCAACGCCCAAAATTGGTACCAAATTGAATAGTTTTCTGTCTTAATGTCAAAAATTTGAAAGGATTTAAAAATAGGATCCCCTTTTTAAAACCGAAATTATTTAAGTTGAAAAATCGAGATTCCTTAGCTCTGAAAGAATACAAACATCACACCCAGCATGATAGGACACGATATTCTTAAACTCTCATGACTGAAATCATCTCGTGATTTACAAAATTTATTTAGAAGGATACTTTAGACATTTAGACAAACGAGAAATCGCAACCCAGTATGTTAGGGCACTATTTCCCGAATTCCTAAATACGAAAAACATTGCCTCATTTTAGAAAATTTTTTGGATAAAATATGACAATTAAATGAAATATATTTTTTAAAATAATGATTTGAGTAAAATTTAAAAAATAATTTACTAAGAGTAATAAAAAAATTATTAAAAAATGAAATAGTTTGATATGATACTAAAATTATTAAAAAATTAAAATATATAAAAAAAATCAAGGAAACATGGATTAAATCAAAATAAAAAGGGTTGAAAAACGAAGATGAACAAAGAATAAAATAAGAACAAACCATAGAAAATAAGAATGTAAGAGGGAGAGAAATTTGAGTGACAGCTCTCGAAAATTTTATTGTTTCTCAAAACTCCAGTGTGTTTACAATGAAGGGAGAGGCCTCTATTTATAGTTGAACCTCCTCAAATCCAACGGAACAGATCAATTACATCAACGGTTAAGATTAAAAGGTATCTACAACTTAAATCTCTAAGATTACAAAATCATATCTTCTAATATTGCATATCATATCTAAGATTGCAATCATATCTAAGATTGTATCATATCTAAGATTGCATATCATATCTAAGATTGTATCATATCTAAGATTGCATATCATATCTAAGATTGCATATCATTGAAGATTATATTTCCATATGAGTCAAGCTTGTAGATGGACATTAAATCTTTTCAAGTAATGGGTCATTCCGATCGGGCCAAATTATATTTGTAATTCTGGACTGAACTTGGACTTCGTTTTTTTTTTGGGTTTATTATTTTTGTTTTTGGGCTTATTTATGGGCCCGGGCAAAATTGAGTGTCTACAGCTGCCCCTCTTTGCTCATTGCTGTGTAACAGGGATAGAGCAAAGACTATAAAAGGATCAATTTTTCCCGGGCTCACCGAGTCTTGAGTTCTTAATCCTTGATCTTCTTTAAATGGCCTCTTGACGACTTCATTCTACTTCACTGCAACTCAGGAAGGCGATATCTACTATCTTCAACTTGTTCGCTATAAACATAGGAATGCCATGTTAAAATCTTCGATCTGCTTCGCTGTAAGCACAGGAATGTCATATCTACTATGTCTTCGATCTGTTCCCTATAAACATAGGGATGCCAAATCATCTTGGATCTGCTTCGATGCGAAAACATCTGAAGGTTAGATCTGCTATGTCTTCGATCTGCTCTCCGTCGAATATGGAGATGCCAAATCTGTTTCTTCAATTTGTTCTCTGACAATATAGAGATGCCAAATCATCTTGGATCTGCTTCAGTGTAAACACCTGAAGGTCAGATCTGCTATGTCTTCAATTTTCTCCTTGTAAACACAAGAATGCCAAATCATCTTGGATCTGCTTCGATGTGAAAACATCCAAAGGTCAGATCTGCTATGTCTTCTGCTCTCCGTTGAATATGGAGATGCCAAATCTGTTTCTTCAATTTGTTCTCTGACAATACAGAGATGCCAAATCAACTTAGATCTGCTTCAGCATGAACACCTGAAGGTCAGATCTGCTATGTCTTCAATTTGCTCCTTGTAAACACAAGAATGCCAAATCATCTTGGATCTACTTCGATGTGAAAACATCCAAAGGTCAAATCTATTATGTCTTCGATCTGCTCTCCGTCGAATATGAAGATGCTAAATCTGTTTCTTCGATTTGTTCTCTGACAATACAGAGATGCCAAATCATCTTGGATCTACTTCAGCGTGAACACCTGAAGGTCAGATCTGCTATGTCTTCGATTTGCTCCTTGTAAACACAAGAATGCCAAATCATCTTGGATCTGCTTCGATGTGAAAACATCCAAAGGTCAGATCCGCTATGTTTTCGATCTACTCTCCGTCGAATATGGAGATGCCAAATCTGTTTCTTCAATTTGTTCTCTGACAATACAGAGATGCCAAATCATCTTGGATCTGCTTCAGCATGAACACCTGAAGGTCAGATCTGCTATGTATCTGCTCTCCGTCGAAATGGAGATGCCAGACTTCGATTTGTTCTCTGACAATACAGAGATGCCAAATCATCTTAGATTTGCTTCATCGTAAGCACGTGAAAGCCAAATCAACTATGTCTTCGATTTGTTCCTTGTAAGCACAAGGATGCCAAACCATCTTGGATCTTGCTTCAGTATAAACATCTGAAGGCCACATATGCTATGTGTCTGCTCTCCGTCGAATATGGAGACGCCAAACTTCGATTTGTTCTTTGACAATACAGAGATGTCAAACCATCTTAGATTTGCTTCATCGTAAGCACGTGAAAGCCAAATCGGCTATGTCTTCGATTTGTTCCTTGTAAGCACAAGGATGCCAAACCATCTTGGATCTTGCTTCAGTATAAACATCTGAAGGCCACATCTACTATGTGTCTGCTCTCCGTCGAATATGGAGACGCCAAACTTCAATTTGTTCTCTGACAATACAGAGATGCCAAATCATCTTAGATTTGCTTCATCGTAAGCACGTGAAAACCAAATCAGCTATGTCTTAGCCTGTTACCCTACTACTTAGGGGGTTAAGGCGCATCAATCTTCATTGTCCCTTGAAGGACATAACCTGTATAATGTGTATAAGCTCATGCCTAATGATTAGGATGCTATGATCGAAGTGAATCAAATGCTCCTAATTAAACATGTTATAATGCAAAATGTTTATGAACATGACCCCTATTCCAGACGTCACCATTCATTCTTTCGTCGAAGTTTATCCTTATTTCTCTCAAAATATCATTCTTACTCAACTTGTGGGTTTGTACCATTCTTCAAATGCTATGACTCACCAAAAATGTCTATAAAATGATCCTCTCTTAGGATCGAATCGTTTGATTTGTCCAATCATTATTTTGGACTAAAGAAAGAATTTCCTCAAGTTCTTTCAAACCTCACTTACGTGAATTCTTCGAACAATTGTTCTGTTTTAGTTTCTTGTATTATCTAAAAATTTCCAAAGTAATGAGCAAAACTTCATTTGTGAAAATTATTTAGTTCATCCATCATTATTTTAATGCAACATACTTTAAGAATAATGGAAGATGAATTTAATCTTGAGAATAATTAGATTGGAACGAATTTGTAAAAAAAAATACAAAGGAAATTAATCTGAAAGCCTATCTTTGAGAAGAAAGAGAATTTAAAGATAACAAACAGAACAAAAGTTAGATGCCCTAGATATCGCCGCTTAAACGTTTATACGCTAGCTCCATGAAGACTTTCTTGAGTTCAACATGTGTTTAAAAGATCCAAAGTAGTTTGTTGATGCCTTGATATGTAACATACCTCACTTCTCGTTGAATCCGGTATAGCAAGGTCACTGCATGACTTTCCAAATTTGAGCTACCTTTTCGGGTTTTCAACTCAAAACCCCTTTGGTCTCAAGGCGCCCTTTGCGGGTTTTCACCTTGGCCTCTCCATTTGTTTTTTTAAATAGAAGTCCCAAAGTGCCCTTTGCAGGTTTTCACATTGGCTTCCCTTCTCCTTCAGACGAAGAACTCTTTGACCGAGTCCAAATTCACTGGATCAGATAAATTCTTCCTATCCATTTCTTGTCAAAATCAGTGCACCTCTAGAGAAAGCCTTCTTCGCAACATATGGCCCTTCCCAATTCGGTATCCTTTTTGCATGGGAAGGATCTCTTTCAGCATAAGGTTTCCTTTATGAAATTCTTTTGGACGAACCCTCTTTGTCATAAGTCTGTGTCATCCATTCTTGGTACATTTACTTAGGATGAATACTTTCAAGTTAAGTTTACTAGAGGTATTCAATTCTTGACTCCATCAAAGCTTGGAGGAAAAATCTTAATTCATAAACCCATAAGAAAGGGATTGCCCCAGCAGCAGTCTTGGCTGTTGTTTGTCAAACCCTACAAAAAGATGGTTCAATTATTCTCAACAGATGAGAATGAAGTTGCTGACTTTATCCTTCAACTTGGAAAGCTGAGGTACAGAGATTACTCCCGGAGTATACATCCCACCATGACTCGATGATATTTCTGAAGCATCGCTAATCTTCATAAATTACCCCTAACTGTGAAGCTTCCAAATGAGCGTAGCAAATAGGAGCCATAACAAATATGGTTGTGGTGCTCCTTTGATACATATAGGATAGAGAATGAACAAACTCTTATAGATCATCATCCGAAAACCCAGCTTGGTCTAAGAGAACATGATAGTGGGTCTGCCTCGTGATTCCAATCATTCCAGCATGGGTACCAAGGTAAAAATCATTGTTCTTTTTGATGGCATACTTTATTGTCAATGATAGTACCATGTAGCACATTGTCAGGAGATCCTTGCTGAAAAAACACTTGGTATGATGGTTTTTCGTACAACAATAACCACAATCTTTAGGGTTCCACTTCTCGTCAAGGAACTTGCAACCCTCAATAACTTGATCAAAACTTGATTGAATTGAGACTCGCTAACCCCATCCCTAAAAATAAAGATTTGATCAGGTTTCCTCTTCCCTGAACTTGTATAGAAGTCTAAGAAAGCTTCCTTCATGATACCGTCATCCACTTTGTCAGAAACTGGTTTTGAAGAAAGAATCTATCATTTAAGCTTCAGAGACTATGTACGGCCTGATGCCCCATAGCTGGAAATCAATGGCCACCGCCTAGAGCTAACCATCGCAGCTATTGATGGCACATCAGACTGCTCAGGAAAGCCAAACAATGCACCCATTCCAAGGATGATGGTTGGAACCTTTGAAATAACTAGAATTGAAGGTGTTTGCCCCAGCGTAAGCATAGAGAGTAGGCGGTAGTTTCTTATGCCAATTTTTACCAGTCTCAGTCATCTTCTGTAATTTTTTTTCTTCTTTTTCTTTTCTTTTGGCAACCTTTGTTGTACTGTGGTATGGCTCCTTATCTTTGAAAAGACTGCAAACTTTTGGCATTGTGCAATTAGATGTGATGTTTTTTTTGTTTTTTTTTAAAATTCAATGACTATTGACTTTGTAATATTGACATATGAAGCTATCTCTACCCTCCTAACGGAGCAGTCGACAACTACAAAGATGAACCATTGTCAACTTGAAACTTTTGACAGGCCCATAACATACATGCCCTATAAGTCTTGGCTCATTAAATTCGGCATTTATGATATAACTGATGTGATCCCCTTCCATGGTGAACCAACAGTGCCCAAGGCTCTTGTTTATCCTGGTCATTATGAATCCTCTTGCATGTGTTCTTCTGACGTTCCTATGGACATCTATGAATTCCCATAATAGTCCCAACAAGGTTTTGTTTTGTCTCTCTGGTTATGCACGTTCCAATTTCTCAACCTTTCCTTCCTCTAAGGCTAAATTCTCTACCACCTCTTTATGGGGTAAAATTTGCTGCTCTTCTTGCTTTACTATTTCCAACAAATCAAAAGATAGATTACAATCTCTGTCATCTTCAAAGTACTAAGATTCCTCTAAACACATGTCACGCTCAAAAAGGAACTCTGAATCTGTAGTATAGTTGCCCATGTCATTGATATTTAGGGACCCATGATAGACATAAAAGAATATACAAGGAATAAATGAATTCAAGCATGACTATTTACATGTTATGAATGAAATTTAGAAAGAATTTTAAAGGTCAAAAGAATATTTATCGGTGAAAGAATGAAAGAATATTTGCTCGCATTGATCATGAAAGATATGTTTTATTGAAACAATGATGTCCGAACATGAGCCTACTTCTCAAAAGAAATCTCACTACTCCTAGGCTTTAGAGCAACAAGAGTGTTCTGAATATTACTCCGTAAAATTCCTAAAGATTACAGGAAGTTCTTCTGCAGTCCAATTGTTTAAAGAACTTCCCGGTTCGTAAGGGCGAATGCCCTCAAGGTTTCTTTGTTCAGTCCCTTCCTCATGTATGACATTGATGGGATAATTTTCATTTCCAAACATCCCCATCTCCAGGTAAGCTATCCCTCCTGATACAAAAGTCTAAGATATGTAAGGGAGCGTCTTCTTTTCACTCAACCGTGACCCTCTTCTCTCTTTCTTTCTCTTTTTAACCTTAACTAATTAGGATCTTTTTATGGATTTAAATGCATGTGATGTGATGCAATGCAAATGCAAAAGAAAATGAGATGTTGATCTTGAATTCAATTCCATTAGAATAATTTTTCTAGAAAACAGATTTCTTTACATGAAAATAAATTACATATGCGGTCTTGCCCTTCATAGTCCAAGTAAACGCTGATCTTTTCTTCATGGTCGAATCCTGTAAATTCTCCAAAAGATGCCTTTGCTAGCTCCTTGCTGCTTAATCTGAGCCTCAATCTCTTACTCGCTTATCTCCATGATACTCATCAAAAAGTGTCGGCTCTTAGATAATCTTCGTTGGTAGTTAAATCAAGTAACGTATTCCTTCGTGGACTTCCGGCTTTCTCTCGTCATGCCTTTGTTGGCTTGAATCTCTGGCAATTACATCATGTATTCCTCCGTGAACTACCAGCTTTCTCTCGTCGTGTTTACTTGGACTATATTCAGACGACCGCACTATAATCCACTTTATTAAGATATTCGTTTCCTTATGACAAACTATTCTATTTAGGAATCGAATTTCGAATCAACACCTTCTTTTCTTTGATGTAATGTAATGCAAATGCATGGATACAAAAAGGTATCGATCTCGATTCAGTTTCATTTTAGAAAATGTTATTTAAGGAACAAAAGTCTTTTTATAAAGCGGATTACAAATACGCTTTCACTCGTAGGCCCAGAGTCTTAACCCTATCTAATAACAAAGCTAACTTTCGACCACGATCTGACTGTAGCTCATATTGATGCTCAACGTGCTCGCCCTTTCTACCAAAGATCTCAGTAAATGATCAGCTTTCTCTTGAATTTGAATTACGGCTTCACCTATGAAGTAAGCTCTACAGCCAAAGACACCTCCTCCAATGCCTGTGAAGTTGCTCTGATTACCTTGAAAGAAAGATTGGTGAACAAGTAGGCATTCCAACTTCGCAGCATACTGCCTTAAAATGATATCAAACATCCTCAGTGCTTCTTGAGAGTCTTCAAATTTCTGCCCCCACAGAACATTTTGAATTGCTTGCATGGGTATCTTCGCAGCATAGCTAATCTCCACTTTAAAGGTCTTTAAACGATACGATCTTCTTTAATCTCTTTCTTTCATGCTCACTTGGGCTGTCCCGACCATTAGGGCTTGCATTTCCATTATTTCTGATAGGTACAACATCCTAAAGTACTACAGTAAATTCCAGCTTGTTGTTTGGTAGCGGTCCTATAGTAAGTGAGCCTTTCTACCATCATAAGCAAAATTCTTTCCATCCAATTCAATTTTGCAGGTCTTATACCCTTACCATCCACGAGGTGACTATCTTCATCTATAATGGTAGAAGTGTTCATCAGTACTCCCACGCTCACCTTGAATTGTTCATCTATCTTTATATCAAGCAAATACTGCAATTCCCCATAACTGTTGTAGAACAACTGCTTGGCTTCGTTACATCATTAATTCCATATTTCCTTTAACTCTTGGAGATTATTTCTGTAATGCCCCCACGCCCGAAACCGTCATCTGAGTCAAGCTTGAGGTGTTACTAATCTTATTTTACCTTTTTAAACAATTCTAACTACTTATATTAATTTTCGGAATAAACTGTTTTTCTGCGTCATGGTTGCTTAAAAATTCATATATCAAGTTACGAAACTTTAAATTAAATTCTGTAAATTTTCACTGAAAATATACTCATATATCTATTTACTAATTTTTTTATAGAATTTTTGGCTGGGCCAATTAGTACAGTTTATTAGTTAAAGTCTCCCCTGTTTCAGGGTTCGACTACTCTGACCTCTGTGTATTACGAATCAGATATATCTCTGTACAGAATTTCAATGACTATAAGATTTGTTTCTCTTAAAACTAGACTCAATAAGGATTCTAACCATATAAATTACACCACCTAATTATTTTTATAAAATTTATGGTGAATTTATAAAGTTGAAACAGGGGATCCAGAAATCGCTCTGACCCTATTTCACTAAAACTCAGATATCTTATAAAATACAAAACCTTTACCTACTTTGGTTGTTTCATATGAAAATAGACACCATTAGCTTTAATTTCATATATTATTCACTATCAAACCATCTCTCTACAAATTTTTGTGATTTTTCAAAATTACGTTATTTCTGATACTTGAATCCGTTTTTAAGTTACTTCCACATTTTTCATAATTTTCATGTGATAGTTACTACTTAATCATACATACTATTAAACAAGTATATCATCAGTCATTCTATTAGCTAATCACTAGAAAATATTTACACATCATTCATTTATCATATCATATCAAAAGAAACCAAGTTCCTATACATGCCATACACAAAACGAAACGTCTAACTATACCAATGTAATTTCTTCGATAGTGTGATCGGGTCTCCGACGTTTCCTTCGATCCCTGAGTGGCTTGATAAAAACTATAAGAAAAAGAAAATAAGAGAGTAAGCACTAGGCTTAGTAAGCTTACAAGAAAATAAATTACAACATTCAACATAATGAATAAATATACATCAAGTCACCTAGCCTTATAAACTTTCTTTACTTCTCATTTTCTACCTTCTTCTTTACTCACTTACCTTCTTTCTTACCTGACCTTTCACTATTCATAAATATAATCTACCTTCCCTTTTTGCTTATAATTCACTATGATTTAACATATACAATGATCCGATGAATCACTCGGAATACTAAGGATATTAGGGTCGTTCCTGTCTATCAATGTCCTGCCAATGCCATGTCTTCGACATGGACTTACATGATTTATATATACAATATGGGCTTACATGGCTTATTCCTGTCTCCAAAGCCATATATCTGATATGGACTTACATGGCTCCTGTCCTATCAACCCCAATATCCTAATATTCCTAAGGTTCAAACGGGGCTTCCAAATGCTTTTTCTCTACTACTTCGCCTTTAATTCGACTTTAAATATTCTAAAAAAATAAATATATAAATGCTGGAAATTAACAATAATAATGTAAAATATAAGAATATTGCATTTATTTACTGTAAACTTACCTCGATATAAAATGTGACTAAACTTTACAATTTAGTCCTTTACTTTTTCTTTTCCCCGATCTACTCCTGAATTTCGTTCTTCTTGATCTATAATAGCAAATTTAAATTATTTAATATTCACATTTATCAAAACAATACTTTACTCAAACTTTATAAAAATTATATTTTTACCCCTAAACTTTTGCATATTTACACTTTTACCCCAAATCTTGTAAATTAAACTTCAACCTATTTTCTTATGTTTTATGACATGCTGATCATTTTTCCCTTCTATGGCAGCATCAAATTCATACTCTAACATGCACTTATGACTATTAGGTATTTTACCGATTAAGCTATTTTACTCGTTTTTACCTAAAACCGAGTAGCACAAGTTGTCTAACATAATCTAAGACCTCATATTCTATCATAAAACATCAAAATAAACACTTTTAACCTATGGGTATTTTTCCAAATATGAACCCTAACTTAAATTATTGCTAGCATAAGCTTTATCGAGCTACCGGGATCTCAAAAACGTAAAAATCATTAAAAACGGGGGTTGGAGTCACTTACTATGGAGCTTGAAAATTGAAGAAACCCTAGCTATGGAGAGAGCAAAATTCGGCAGCAACATATGAGGAAGATGACCATTTTGTGTTATTTTTCCCATTTTATTTCATTTAATATACAAATGACCAAAATGCCCCTCCTTACTAAACTTTCAAAAATTCCTTCCATGTTGTCCATGAACTTAAAATTGGTCAAATTGGTATTTAAGACCTCCTAATTAATATTCCAAAACAATTTCATACTAAAAACTTCTAGAATGTAAATTTTGCAACTTATTCGATTTAGTCCCTAACTTCAAATTAAGCATTTTATGCATAGAATTTCATCACGAAATTTTCGCACAATCATGTAATCATATCATAAACCTCAAAATAATAATAAAATAATTTTTTCTACCTCAGATTTGTGGTTTCGTAACCACTGTTACGTTTAGACCTTATTTCGGGATGTTACATTTCTCCCCCCTTTAGGGATTTTCGTCCCCGAAAATCTTACCTGTGAAGAGATTTGGGTACTGTTTTCGTATAGCCTCTTCAGGTTCCCATGTAGCCTCGTCTACCCCATGTCTATTCCATAGTACTTTCACAAGTGCAATACTTTTGTTCCTTAATTGCTTTACCTCTCGAGCTAGAATCTTTACTGGTTCTTCATCGTAAGTCATGTCTGGCTGAATCTCAACCTCTGTCTGAGAAATCACATGTGACAGATCTGAACGATAACGACGTAGCATAGACACATGAATTACATTATGAATCTTCTCTAACTCAATCGGCAAAGCTAACCGATATGCTAATGGTCCGACTCTCTCAATCACTTCAAACGGTCCAATAAAACGTGGACTTAGTTTGCCTTTCTTGCCAAATCTAAGAACTTTCTTCCACGAGGATACTTTCAAAAAAAATTTGTCACCAACTTGATATTCAATCTCTTTTCTCTTCAAATCTGCAAATGACTTTTGTCCATGCTCAAGTCGCTTTCAAGCAATCTCTCGATGATTTTTACTCTCTCTTACGCTTTCCTTAACTAGATCAACCCCAGTAAATCTGATCTTCCTTAAGCTCTGTCCAATACAAAGGTGTCCGACATTTACGTCCATACAAAGCTTCATAAGGTGCCATCTTCAAACTCGATCGATAACTATTATTATAGGCAAACTCTACTAATGGTAAATATTTTTCCCAATCGCTTTGAAATTCCAAAGATACACAAGATCTAAGCATATCTTCAAGTACTGAATAACTCTCTTTGACTGACCGTCGGTTTGAGGATGAAAAGCTGTACTAAAACACAACTTTGTGCCCAAAGCCTTCTGTAATTTCTTCCCAAACTGTGAAGTAAATCTTGGATCTCTGTCTGAAATGATCGATAATAGTACCCGTGTGTAGTCGACTATCTCTCAAATATACAACTCGCCAACTTGTCAAGTGAATAATCCATACTAACTGGGATAAAATGAGCCAACTTTGTTAATTTATCAATCACAACCCATACTGCATCTTTCTTTCTCGGTGTAAATGGCAATCCTGTCACAAAATCCATAGTAATTCGATCCCATTTCCACTCAGGGACTAGCACGGGCTGCAACAAACCTGAAAGGTACCGATGTTCGGCCTTTACTGGCGGCATGATCAAGCATCTAGAAACAAACTCTGAAATGTCCCTTTTCATTCCTACCCACCAGTACATTTTCTTCAAATCATTATACATCTTTGTACTACCTGGATGAATGTGCTTCCTGTAAGATCTTTCGAATAAGCTCATCATTCTTCGGTACGTATACCCTGTCTCTGAACATCAAACAACCGTTAGAACTGATCTGAAAATCTGACTCTATATCCGATTCACACTGATCTCTTTTGGCTAACAACTCACTGTCATTTTTCTGAGCTTCACAAATTTCTTCAAGAAACATCGGTTTGGCTCTCAACTCAGCTAAGATAAAACCATCATCTGATAAGGCTAGACTAGTGTTCAAAGCTCGTAATGCAAACAAAGATTTCCTACTCAAAGCATCAGCAACAACATTTGCCTTACTTGGGTGATAATCGATCACTAGCTCATAATCTTTAATCAACTCTAACCATCTTCTTTGTCTCAAATTCAAATATTTTTGAGTCATCAAATATTTCAAACTTTTGTGATCAGTAAATATGTGGCACTTCTCACCGTACAAATTATGTCTCCAAATTTTCAGCGCAAAAACAATGGCAGCTAGCTCTAAATCATGTGTCAGATAGTTCTTCTCATGTAGCTTTAGCTGTCTAGAGGCATAAGCGATTACCTTCCCTTCCTGCATAAGTAACACAACCAAGTCCATCCATGGACGCATCATTGTAAATGACAAACTCCTTACCCGTTCGTTTGTACTAAAAGCAGAGCTTTAGTCAACAATGCTTTTAACTTATCAAAACTCTGTTGACACTTCTCAGTCCATTCAAACTTGACATCCTTTCGCAGCAATCTTGTCAGCGGGGTAGCTATCATAGAAAATCTCTTTACAAATCGTCTATAATATCCGGCAAGACCAAGAAAACTTCTAACTTATGATACATTTTTAGGAGGCTTCCAATCAACAATGGCTGAAATCTTGCTCGAATCAACCTTAATACCTTTACCTGAGACAATATGTCCAAGAAAACCAACTTCTCGTAACCAGAACTCACTTTTGCTGAACTTGGCATACAACTGATTATCTCTCGAATCAGTAAAAACTGTTTCAAATGCTCTGCATGCTCGGGGCATCATGAGAATAAATCAAAATATCATCTATGAACACAACTACAAACTTATCCAGGTACGGTCTGAAAATTCGGTTCATTAAGTCCATGAAAATGGCAGGAGCATTAGTCAAGCCAAATGGCATCACAAGGAACTCATAATGACCATACCTAGCCCGGAAAGCAGTCTTCAGGACATCTGACACTTTAACTCACAACTGATAATATCCGGATCTCAAATTTATCTTGGAGAACACAGTAGCTCCCTTCAATTGATCAAACAGATCATCAATTCTAGGCAATGGATACTTGTTCTTTACTGTTACCTTGTTAAGTTGCCAATAATCTATGTACAATCTCATCGATCCGTCTTTCTTTTTCACAAATAGCACTGGTGCATCCCATGGTGAACTACTGGGTCTTACAAAGCCTTTATCTGTTAATTCCTGCAACTGAGCTTTCAATTCTTTCAATTTCAACAAAGCCATTCTATAAGGAGCAATAGAAATGGGCGTGGTACCTGGAATCAACTCAATACCAAACTCAACCTCTCTAACAGGAGGCAAACCTGGTAGTTCTTCCGGAAACACATCGGGAAACTCACATACCACTAGCACTGATTTAATTTTTAATTCTGGATCTTTAGTGTTCAACACAAAAGCAAGATAAGCTTCATACCCTTTTCTCAAACATTTCTGAGCAGACATAACAGAAATTATGAAAAATGAACTATCTGACTCTTCTGAATTAACCCGAATAATTTCACCATTTTCACACTTCAACTCAATGAATTTCTTCCCATAATTCACTATCACATCATGTGTAGTCAACCAATCCATACCAAGAATCACATCAAACTCATCAAATGGCAATAGCATGAGATCGGCCGAAAAATAGTAACCTCTAATCATCAAAGGACAATTTCTACATACTTTATCTACTAATACATGCTTGCCTAATGGATTCGATACTTTAATCACAAATTCTGTAGATCCTATAGGCATACTTATACTAGGCATCAATTTCTTGCAAACATATGAATGAGTTGAACCCGGATCAATTAAAGCAATGACATTAATATTATGTAGAGAAAATGTACCCGTAATCACATCGGGGAAGGATGCCTCTTCGCGTGTACGAATAGCATAAGTCCTTGCAGGGGCTCTAGCATCTAGCCTCACAGCTGAATCTCTTGAGGTACCTCTGTTACTTGCTCCTACTCCCGGTTGCCTCAGTAATCTACCTCTAGTAAGAGCATTTCCAGATCTAGCACTCTGTGTTATCTCTCGATTAGCTACCTCTGGACATTCTCGTACAAAATGATCTGGAGCACCGCATTTATAACAAACATTTTCGCCTGCCCGACAAGGACCATAATGAAGTCTACCACACCATGGACACCTGATCTACCTACCATCCAACATTACCTACACTCGCATGATCGAGGTGGTCCGAGCCTTCGAATCCTTAAATCTGCTGCCTCTATTCTGACTAGAATACCTGGCTGAGAAACTAGATCTGGTAGAAAACTCCTTTGGCCTTTTGGATGTAGCTTGGAATGACCTGCTCATCTGTCTCTTCTTTGTATCTTGTGTCTCTGTCTCAACTTTGCCTTTTCTTTTTAATAGCTCCTCTGCCTTACAGGCTCTCTCAACTAAAATAACGAACTCTTTTATTTCTAGAACACCCACTGACAGTCGGATATCATCATTTAACCCATCCTCAAACCTTTTCCACATGATAGCCTCTGTGGATACACATTCTCTAGCATATTTACTAAGCCTGACAAATTCGCGCTCATAATCGGTCACCGTCATATTACCTTGTTTCAATTCCAAGAATTCCTTTCTCTTCTGATCAATAAACCTCTGACTGATGTACTTTTTACGAAATTCCTCCTGAAAGAAATCCCAAGTGACCCTCTCCTTTGGTATAATTGATACAAGTGTTTGCCACCAGTGGTAGGCTGAGTCTCTAAGAAGTGATACTACACATTTCATACATTCCTCGAGTGTACAAGATAATTCGTCAAAGACTCTGATAGTATTTTCTAACCAAAATTCTGCTCTTTCTCGCATCATCATCCTTTGTTGCTCTAAACTCTTACGCCTTTGTTTCTGATTCTATCAATCGGTGGCTTTTCTCTTATCACTGCACTGTGGTGAGGAAGCTTGAGCTGCATGGGTAGCTTTGAGAATCATGAGGGGGTGGAGGTCTAATCGCGATTCGTGCGAACGAACTCGGCAAAAAAATCATTCGAGCTTGGAAGAGAGCTTCTCGAGTCACTCCTCCTCGATTAATCATTCATCGCCTATTCTCAGATGGCGCTGCCCCTTCCACGGGAGCAGGTGCATTACTTTCTACATCATCATCACTAGCTCGCTCGGGATCCATTACTATAAAACAAAATATTTAAAAATCGTCAGGAGTCGTCACACTATCAAAATACAGGTATGGCATGTATAGCTAGACTTTTACTCACACTAACTGTTCTGAGAACCGACTAAACCTGCTCTGATACCAATAAATGTAATGCCCCCACGCCCAAAACCGTCATCGGAGTTAAGCTTGAGGTGTTACTAATCTTATTTTACCCTTTTTAAACAATTCTAACTACTTATATTAATTTTCGGAATAAACTATTTTTCTGCTTCATGGTTGCTTAAAAATTCATATCTCGAGTTACGAAACTCAAAATCCAATTCCGTAAATTTTCCCTAAAAATAAACTCATATATCTATTTACTAATTGTTTTCTAGAATTTTTGATTAAGCCAATTAGTACAGTTTATTAGTTAAAGTTACTCCTATTTCAGAATTCGACTGCACTGACCTCTACTTACTACGAACCACTTTTCTCCCTGTAAAAAGTTCATATAACAATAAAGTTTGTTTCTATTAAAACTATATTTAATAAGGATTCTAACCATATAAAGTACACCACCTAATTATTTTTATAAAATTTATGATGAATTTCTAAAGTTGAAACAGGGGATCCAGAAATCGCTCTTGCCCTATTTCACTAAAACTCAGATATCTTATAAAATACAAAACCTTTACCTTCTTTGCTTATTCCATATGAAAATAGATACAATGATCTTTAATTTCATATATTATTCACTATCAAAACATGTCTCTAGAAATTTTTGTGATTTTTCAAAATCACGTTATTTCTGATATTTGAATCTGTTTTTAAGTTATTTTCACATTTTTCGTAATTTTCATGTGATAGTTACTACTTAATCATACATACTATTAAACATGTATATCATCAGCCATTCTATTAGCTAATAACTAGCAAATATTTACACATCATTCATTGATCATATCATATCAAAAGAAACCAAGTTCCTATACATGCCATACACAAAACGATACGTCTAACTATACCAATGTAATTTCTTCGATAGTGTGATCGGGTCTCTGACGTTTCCTTCGATCCCCGACTGGCTTGATAAAAACAATAAGAAAAAGAAAATAAGAGAGTAAACACTAGGCTTAGTAAGCTTACAAGCAAATAAATTACAACATTCAACATAATGAATAAATATACATCAAGTCACCTAGCCTCATAAACTTTCTTTACTTCTCATTTTCTACCTCCTTCTTTACTCACTTACCTTCTTTCTTACCTGACCTTTCACTATTCATAAATATAATCTACCTTCCCTTTTTGCTGATAATTCACTATGATTTAACATATACAATGATCCGATGAACCACTCAGAATACTAAGGATATTAGGGTCGTTCCTGTCTACCAATGTCCTGCCAATGCCATGTCTTCGACATGGACTTACATGAATTATTCCTGTCCCCAATGCCATATTTATATATACAATATGGGCTTACATGGCTCATTCCTGTCTCCAAAGCCATATATCTGATATGGACTTACATGGCTCATTTCTATCCTGTCCTGTCAACTCCAATATCCTAATATTCCTAAGGTTCAAACGGGGCTTTCTAATGCTTTTTCTCTACTACTTCGCCTTTAATTCGACTTTAAATATTCTAAAAAATAAATATATAAATGCTGGAAATTAACAATAATAATGTAAAATATAAGAATATTGCATTTATTTACTGTAAATTTACCTCGATATAAAATGTGACTAAACTTTACAATTTAGTCCTTTACTTTTTCTTTTCCCCGATCTACTCTTGAATTTCGTTCTTCTTGATCTATAATAGAAAATTTAACTTATTTAATATTCACATTTATCAAAGCAGTCCTTTACTCAAACTTTGGAAAAATTACATTTTTACCCCTAAACTTTTGCATATTTACACTTTTACCCCAAATCTCGTATATTAAACTTCAACCTATTTTCTTATGTTTTATGACATGCTGATCATTTTTCCCTTCTATGGTAGCATCAAATTCATACTCTAACATGCACTTATGACTATTAGGTATTTTACCGATTAAGCCCTTTTACTCGTTTTTACCTAAAACCGAGTAGCACAAGTTGTCTAACATAATCTAAGACCTCATATTCTATCATAAAAAATCAAAATAAACACTTTTCACCTATGGGTATTTTTCCAAATATGAACCCTAACTTAAATTATTGCTAGCATAAGCTTTATCGAGCTACCGGGATCTTAAAAACATAAAAATCTTTAAAAACGGGACTTGGACTCACTTACTATGGAGCTTGAAAATTGAAGAAACCCTAGCTATGGAGAGAGAAAAATTCGGCAGCAACATATGAGGTAGATGACCATTTTGTGTTATTTTTCTCATTTTATTTCATTTAATATGCAAATGACCAAAATGCCCCTCCTTACTAAACTTTTAAAAATTCCTTCCATGTCCTAATATTTGTCCATGAACTTAAAATTGGTCAAATTGGTATTTAAGACCTTCTAATTAATATTCCAAAACAATTTCATACTAAAAACTTCTAGAATGTAAATTTTGCAACTTATTCGATTTAGTCCCTAACTTCAAATTAAGCATTTTATGCATAGAATTTCATCACGAAATTTTCGCACAATCATGTAATCATATCATGAACCTCAAAATAATAATAAAATAAATTTTTCTACCTCGGATTTGTGGTTTCGTAACCACTGTTCCGTTTGGGCCCTATTTCGGAATGTTACAATTTCGCATCACACTAATGAGAGTGTAGTCCCATAATTCTGATGTGTATCCTTCGGTGACACTATTTTCTTTTTCTATCTGGGTTTTCTCTGACCAAGCACAAACGAAAGAGTTGTCCTCCACTTTATTAAGATATTCGTTCCCCATTACAAAACTTTCTAACTCAGAAATCGAACCTTGAATCAACACCTTTTAATGATAAATGACATGCAATGAGAGCAAAATAAGAGAAACAAGTCAGTGTCACATATATAAAAAATAAAATAATAAATAAGAACTTCTAAAGGTAGGCACTAAAGGTCATCATCATACTACCTGGGGCAAGCACTTAAAGTTCACTATATGTAGTTCGGTTCTAAAGCAAGGGTACCTGAACCAGCAGATTCCTCGATCCTCACCAATTATAGGCTCATATGGACCAAGTTCGGTTCAGGGGGACACATTTCCCTATGACCATGCGGAGATGAAAATCTCACGAAGACATAGGTACGGATGTATCCCTAAGCAATCCACTAGCCCATGCGGTGAAAACCTCACGAAAGCATAGCTTCTCACTCCCACTTAAGGGTGTGACCACAACGGTCATGCAAATGCAATGTGTGCGTAAACAATAACAAACATATGCAACAAACACATGTAAAAATGACATATTTTAAAATTTTTCCAAATTTCTGACATTAAGACAGAAAATAATCAATTTTCGGCTTGACTCTCTTATACATCCCCAGTAGAGTCGCCAAGCTGTCGAAACCATTTTTTAAAGAAGTGTTCAAAAAACGGGGATCGACTTTTGAAAAACGAAAATGGGAGTCGCCACCAACCTTTTTTAGGTGTGATTGGATCACCTTATAAAACGTTTTGGTCCACGAAAATTAAGAAAATAGGATTGGGAGTCGGTTACGAACGAGGAAGGATTAGCACCCTCGCAACGCCCAAAATTAGTACCAAATTGAATAGTTTTCTGTCTTAATGTCAAAAATTTGAAAGGATTTAAAAATAGGATCCCCTTTTTAAAACCAGAATTATTTAAGTTAAAAAATCGAGATTCCTTAGCTCCAAAAGAATAAAAACATCACATCCAGCATGATAGGACACGATATTCTTAAACTCTCATGACTGAAATCATCTCGTGATTTACAAAATTTATTTAGAAGGATACTTTAGACATTTAGACAAACGGGAAATCGCAACCTAGCATGTTAGGGCACTATTTCCCGAATTCCTAAATACAAAAAACATTGCCTCATTTTAGAAAAACTTTTGGATAAAATATGACAACTAAATGAAATATATATTTTTTAAAATAATGATTTGAGTAAAATTTAAAAAATAATTTACTAAGAGTAATAAAAAAATTATTAAAAAATGAAATAGTTTGATATGATACTAAAATTATTAAAAAATTAAAATATATAAAAAAAATCAAGGAAACATGGATTAAATCAAAATAAAAAGGGTTGAAAAATGAAGATGAACAAAGAATAAAATAAGAACAAACCGTAGAAAATAAGAACGTAAGAGGGAGAGAAATTTGAGTGAAAGCTCTCGAAAATTTTATTGTTTCCCAAAACTCCAGTGTGTTTACAATGAAGGGAGAGGCCTCTATTTATAGTTGAACCTCCTCAAATCCAACGGTACAGATCAATTACATCAACGGTTAAGATTAAAAGGTATCTACAAATTAAATCTCTAAGATTACAAAATCATATCTTCTAAGATTGCATATCATATCTAAGATTGCAATCATATCTAAGATTGTATCATATCTAAGATTGCATATCATATCTAAGATTGTATCATATCTAAGATTGCATATCATATCTAAGATTGCAATCATATCTAAGATTGTATCATATCTAAGATTGCATATCATTGAAGATTATATTTCCATATGAGTCAAGCTTGTAGATGGACCTTAAATCTTTTCAAGTAATGGGTCATTCCGATTGGGCCAAATTATATTTGTAATTCTGGACTGAACTTGGACTTCGTTTTTTTTTGGGTTTATTATTTTTGTTTTTGGACTTATTTATGGGTCTCGGGCAAAATTGAGTGTCTACATTTGCTTTGTAGCTTTGCAGGAAATCATTCGTTTTTTTTTTTGCAAGATTATCATCAATTTCTTTATTTTTTCTAGTTCTGGTGATAGTTACTGAAGTGGTGCTGTCTACAAGATCCACTATTTTGATTGAAGACATTGAAGATTTCTCGTCTTGTGATCCAGAATCCATTGAGCTGAGCATTTCAGCCATAAGTTTTTTGTATTCTTTCTTGGTGTTGGCTTGAGCCAACATTGCACTAACAGTCAATTTTGCTTGAAGGAATTTTACTGTAGTTTGATCCGGGGTCGCGGACTTACATCATCTCCAATTCTTGTTGAAAAATTATCCAAATACTTGGAATCATATTTTTCATCATTAAACTTGTCCCACCATTTTTTTCTAAAATTTCAAACTAATAATGGAATCCAAACACACGGATCTTGTTCATAAGAGTAATTCTAGGAGACAATCCAAGAAATTCACAATTTTAGAGAAAAATGGATGGTTCTATAGATGTGTTTTTGGTCTGGTTCAGGCTAGATTTTGTCAAAGAACTTGGGCCACAAATTTTGAATTTTTTTGGTAGGATATTGAAAGATGATGGTCCATACCAGTTCCACCATTCTTGAAACTAATTTGGAGATTTGAATTGGGTACCATATTTGAAATATATGAGCCAAGAATGCCTCATATGTTGATTGTTCATTAGGAAGGCATTGTACCAGGCTGTTTGGTAATCCTAATATGTGAAATATGGATGGTGGTCTATTTAGGTGGTAAATTTGCCTGGAAATTTCTAGGAGAATTTGGGTTTTCACCCCAATCTCTTGGTCGAAGAATTTGAACTCTTTGTGCTGTTGAATGGGTGATAAAATTTGGATCTTTTGGGTCTATGTAGTATTTAAACAATATTAATCTAGTTTAAACTAGTATGTTTTCATAATACTGTTGAGATTTTTAAGAATCTAATGGCTTAAAATGTCATCCATTGAAAAGTTCTTTTACATGAATATGTGGAGGTTTTTCTGAAAATTCTTCGTCCATAATAAAATTTCTTTCAAAACTTTTATTTGGAAAATATTGTGAGGATTTTTGGATAACAGCATGTGAAGACACTATTGCTTTTGGGATAACATCCTGGAGAATTGTTTCTTTTAAAATATTTTTGAGAGATTTTTATTTGTGTAAAACAATATCTTTATTTTTTGAAATCTTTGTTGTTTCAACAACAATCCTTTTTGTAAAACTTCTTTTTGCTAATTTCCTCTTTTAATGTAGAAAAAGCTAATGCCACTTTTGGGAATTGAGAAAGGAACTCAATCCTTTTTATTTATTTATTTGTGAACCAATTTCATTTGGATCCTATACATCCTAAAAGGATGTATTTTTGGAGGATTTTGATGATGATGATGAAGATTTTGATGATGATGATGATCTCTCATTTTCTTCTTCAAGGCAAATTTTATACCATGACTTAATTGGTTTTGAATGACATTTTTTAATAAGACAAAGAATTAGTTTCTCCTTTGATGTATTCAATATCAAAATCAAATATGCTCAGAATTGATTGTCATCTTGCAGAAATCTATTTTGAGGCAATATTTTGGACACCTTTTTGTAAAACTTCTTTTGCTAATTTGCAATCAATTTACAAAAGTAGTTTTTTATTTAATAAATCAATTTGAATTTTTGTAATACATAAAAAAATGATAAAATTTCTTTTTTGATTGTACTATAATTTTGTTGAGTTAGATTCCAGTGTCTGGAGATAAACTGGACTATTTGTGCTTTTCCTCCCTTAACTTGTTTTAGGATCCTACCATACCTTATTTCAGAAGCATCTATTTCTACTATCTTTGGGGCATTTGCATCAACTAAATGTAAATAAGAAAATTTAGTGTGGCGCCCTGAACACGACTGGGAAGGTTTGACCTAGATTTCAAACGTCACCTTAGTCATTGAAGTGACTCTCTGTCAAAATACCAAAAAAACACACCATTCAACCAATCACACCTCACACAGTTATTCATTTATATAACACCCTAAACTTAGCCTAGACGTTCAGACCAAGTCCAGAGAGTTACATTACTGATATTAGGAAAACCACATTTATAACTCAGTCATTATGAAACCGTTCAACATATTATATCCATCACAACAATTAACTAACTACATAATCTTTCCAACACCATAATAGTATAGAATACTGAATTTACTAATAGTAGAATTTAAAGGAAAGACAAAAAGGTTTGACCGAGCTCTAGCAGCGCCGACCTGTTCAAGTCTAGGAGCCACTTGATACCCAATCAACAACGAAATCAGTTGTGAACTCAGTGCGTAAAAGACGTTCATTCAATTAAAACACATATATAAGATAGTTCTTGAATCCCAGGATTCGGTTAGACAACAGAAGTAATTTCATCTCAGATACAAAATAGATCAGTTACATACGCAGAAGCAATTTTAGTTTCATATACAGAACAGGTCAGATTCATATACAGTTATTCCTACTCACATCCGTTACACACCATCTTCGACCATCCCAACACACCGTTAATGGCGTTCAATATCCAACCAACCCCGCACATCATAGAGTGTCTATCTAACATGTTTACAGAGATGCAGCCTAGTTGCTAGACCAAAATGCAACAAAGCACTAGATTTTTATTTATACGCATCGTGGCTTAGCCACTAATTGGGAGCAGACTACTTCCTTCTTCACAATATCCCAACCCATGCAAATGCATATTACAAATATCCTAACATGTGTTCAGTCATTCTAATTCATTTCTCAAATAGATAATATAAATCAGTATAAAAAATAGCCATCACAGTATACATACATGGATATCATCCATGTATTAGTCTTAGAGCATCAGAGAGTCCTCATACAATCAAATTCAGATCATAAATACATTGTAGAGGTCAATGCTCATGTTAGGCAACACTCACGGCCTCAAAAATAAGATTCGGATCCTATTTATATGCCACACTACCTGGACACACGCCCATGTCATTGCCCATGTGGCTCACATGGCCTGGACACACACCTATGTCCTCTGCCTGTGTGGTTCTAAATCGCAAACAGTGAGTTACACAACTTGAACACTCATCCATATCCTTGCCCATGTGGTTCACGCTGCTTGGGTACACGCCTATGTCCTTGGCCGTGTGGTCCTAAATCATACACTGTGAGTTACATGGCCTAGACACACGCTCGTGTTTATTGCCTATATAAACCCTGCACTAACATGACCACACATGGCCTGGACACATGCCCGTGTCCCTTACCTATGTGGTTGAAATTTGATGAACAGTGAGTTACACAGCCAACCACATAGCCTGGCACACGACCGTGTGGCTCAAATGGCCTTGGCACACGCCCATGTCCCTGGCCGTGTAGCGTCGACAACCTCATTTTTCAGCATCCAAAATTCACAAAATTAAGGGTTTTCAGTATGCACCTGAAGATATTTTGAAGCAATAACAACGTAAAGGATCTTCGTTACTCAATTAAGCCATGTAATCGACAATAATTCCCAATTATGGGCCTAATGCCTATTTCGAAAGTTTTGACACAAAACCTTCAACGAACCCTATGCTTACCGAAAATTCAACAACGATCACTGGAATTATCGAGTTGTTGTTCTCTACTTCCACTATTCTCGCCTAATAGGGAAAAAATGATCGTCTATTAGAGATTCTCACAACACACCACATACTCAACTTAAAGCAAATTACGAAAAACAAAAGGGAAAACTGCAAAAACGCATGAATTGACAGTGACTTACTAAATAGACTTCTGACCAACGACAAATAGAAAAATTTCAATTAATCCCGTATTCTTTACGACCATGATCAACAAAAATTAAAAGAAAAGAAAAGGAACGAAGAAGAGGAAAAAGAAGAGTAACGAAGAAGAGAAAAAGAAACTAACAAAAAATTAAAGTGGAGCACTAACGCTAATTAAAAATTAATTTCTAGACAAATTTCTAGCGTTTGCCAAAAATGTTCCTTATTGTCCTCTCCGGGACTCAAACACGAGACCTAACAAAATACAAAGATTTAAACAATAAACCAGCAAGCTCATTCTTGACACAATTTTACAATGAATTGAACTTAACTATGTAATGCATGGATAAGGGTTGTTTTTAAAATAATAAAACTTTTAACGATGCGACTCAAACTCCAGACCTTAAACACAAAACCAGAGCATAGAAACACAGACACAGAAATTTAATTACTGTAGAATTTCATAATTAAAATTTCAAAATTTTGGGGCGTTACATCTGTCTCCCCCTTAAAGAAATTTTAGCCTTGAAATTTACCTAACTCAAATAGATATGGGTATTTTTTCCAAATCGAAGCATTAGGCTCCCAAGTGGCTTCCTCTGTGCCGTGCCACAAAACCTTAACCAGAGAAATAGTTTTCTTCCTCAATACCTTAATGTCATGATCTACAATCTAAATAGGTTCCTCCTCAAATGTTAAATACGATCGCAACTCTATCTAGTCGACAAGAACAATGTGCGACCGATCAGACCAATACCATCTCAGCATCGAGACGTGGAACACATCATGAATCCGTTCTAAACTCCAACAGTAATTCTAGTTGATACATAATAGGTCTGACACGTTTCAGAATGCGATAAGGTTCAATGAACCTCGGATTCAACCTGTTTTTGCGTCCAAATCGGAGAACCTTTTTCCATGGTGACACTTTCAAGAACACCTAATCACCTACAGAAAACTCAATGTCCTTTCTCTTTAAATTGGCATAAGATTTCTATCTATCAGAAGCGGCTTTAAGACTGTCACAAATGAACTTGACAATATTCTCAGTTGCAGACAATAGTTCAGGACCCAAAACTCGATATTCACTTAACTTAGTCTAACACAAAGGAGTACGACACCTACGACCACATAAAGATTCGTAGGGTGCCATCTAAATACTAAACTAGAAGCTGTTATTGTATGCAAACTCAACCAACGGTAGGTAATCTTCCCAACTACCCCGGAAATATGTTACACAACCCCGGAGCATATCCTTTAGAATTTTAATGACTTACTGAAACTGTTTGTTAATCTAAGAATGATACGCAGTACTGAAATTAAGTCAGGTGCCTAAAGTCTCATGAAGTTTCTTCCAGAATCGAGATGTGAATCGTAGATCTCTATCAGATATAACTGAGACTAGAATCTCGTGTAGTCTCACAATTTCAGCAATATACAGCTTATCTAACTTTTGCAGTGAATAATCTGTTCTGATAGGAATGGAATGAGCAGATTTTGTCAACCGATCAATGATGACCCAAACTGAATCTTTCTTAGTAGGGGTTAAAGGCAACCCATTAACAAATCCATCGTTACGCGCTCCCACTTCCACTAAGGAATCTTAACTAGTTGAAGCAAACCTGAGGGTAACTGATGTTCAGCCTTAACCTTTTGGCACATCAGACAATGAGACACAAAAACAACCACTTCCTTTTTCAGTCTGTGCCACTAATAAAGTTCTCGGAGGTCCCGATACATTTTATTTCTACCAGGATACATAGCAAAAGGGCAACTATGAGCCTCCTACCGGATCGATTGTCTCAACTCCTTATCACTAGGAACACAAATCTGACCTCTGAAGCACAGAACTTTGTCGCTGTTCAAGCTAAAATCTGAAGTTTCACTCAAACCAATCTATTGTAGTCGCTGCACCAAAGACTCATCACTCAATTGTTTAACACGAATCTGTTCAACCCAAGTTAGTTTAACCTATAATTCAGCTAACAGTCCACCTTTCTTAACTAAACTTAGAGAAGCTAACATCTCTCTCAGATCAGTCATCACTCTACGGCTAAGAGCATCAGCTACCACATTAACCTTACCTGGATGATACACTATTATGCAGCCATAATACTTAAGCAATCCAACCCACCTACGCTGTTGAAGATTTAACTCCTTTTGAGTTAACAGGTACTTGAGATTCTTGTGATCTGTGTAAATGTTACACCTTTCACTGTACAGATAGTGCCTTCAGATCTTTAGAGCAAACACGACTATATCCAGCTCAAGATCGTGTATAGGGTAGTTACCCTCGTGTGTCTTAAGTCGCTGCGACTTGTAAGCAATCATATTACCATCTTGCAGCAAAACACATCCTAGCCGGACGTGTAACGCATCACTGTATACCATAACTCCTGGACCCTACTCTGGTTGAACTAAAACAAGAGCTTGTGTCAGAATAAAATTGAGCTTATTGAAGCTAAACTGCTGTGCCTCAACCACACAAACGGAGTATTCTTACATAGTAGCTTTGTTAAAGGTTATACAATCAAAGAAAATCTCTCAACGAACCTTCGATAGTAACAGGCCAAGCCTAGGAAACTACGAGGCTCATGAACATTTTTTAGTAGCTTCCACTCAACTATAGCTTTTATTTTCTTGGGATTAACTTGAATCCCTTCCACAATTACCACATGGCCAAGAAAAGAAACTTCTTGTAACCAAAACTCACACTTACTGAACGTAGCATACAACTATTTTTCTCAGAGTATTTGGAGTACAATACGAAAATGAGTATCATGCTCAGACTCAGTCTTCAAATAAATCAAGATATCATCGATAAAAACCACTACAAATTGGTCTAAGTACGGTTGGAACACTCAGTTCATTAAATCCATGAACGCCGCCCGAGCATTCGTCAAGCCAAAAGGCATTACCAAGAACTAGTAGTGTCCATAACGAGTCTTGAAGGCAGTTTTGTACACATTGCTCTCTTTGACCTTAAGCTGATGGTAACTAGAGCACAGAGAAATCTTGAAGAAAATAGATGCCCCTCGAAATTGATCAAACAAGTCATCAATCCTCGATAATGGGTACTTATTCTTGATTGTGAACTTGTTCAACTGTTGATAATCAATGCACATTCTCATCGATTCGTCTTTCTTCTTAACAAATAACATCGATGCCCCCTACAGAGACACACTGAGTTAGATGAACCCCCAAATCAAGAAGTTCCTAAAGCTATGCTTTTAGCTCGGCTAGCTCTATCTGTGCCATGCGGTAGGGTGCAATGGACACCGGAGCAGCATCTGGTAACAGATCAATGTTGAACTCCACCTCTCTATCCGAAAAAACTTGATACTCTATGAGCTAATCTATTCCCAGAATCAAATCAAATTCATTAAAGGGTAACTCCATTAGATTATTCGAAAATTCTATAACCTAAATCTCTAAGGGTACTTATCTGTATACTCCATCAACCAGAACTAACTCACCAAAAAGACTAACCATAGAAAAATCTCTAATAGTATTTTCGGCAGTTATACCTAGATTTACAGAAGCAACACTAGCTATATAAAAATGAGTAGATCCAATATTAATGAGAGCATAGTCCGAAACAGAATGAATAAAAAATGTACCTGCAATGACATCAGCATCATCGTTATCTTCACGGTGTCTTACTGTATAAACCAGTGTCGGTTGTCAATCCTTTGTCTGACTTACACATCTACCCAGTGCTTTCTATCCTCTCCCCGAACCATTACCCTCTCTACCTGTACCACAACCCCTTGGTGGTTGTTGAACCACCTTCGGAGGCTGAACAGCACACGGAGCTGGAGTTTGTACCGCAACTGCCATCTGATCTGGTCGACGCAGACAATCCCTAACCCGATGCTTCATCAACCCACAACTGGTCGATCACGATTCCACCATGGCTTTACCACAATCACTGCAGAGTTGAATCTCGATCACTACAGCTGGTGTCTCGGGCCTGAGGGGTCTATCAAATCTCGTCTGTTTCTTAGGGCACTATTCAAAACTAAAAGGACCTGAATCCCTCTCAATCTTACTCTTATCCCTCTTGCGATCACACCTCTCATGCTCATTGCACTTTACTTCTTCCACTATCTTTGCTTTATCAACTAAAACCGCAAAAACCCACTCCCTCTGAGGAGATATCAGAACCCACATATCATATCGTAATCTTTCTTCAAGTCTCATGCACTTATATAGTTAGACGCTACCTGTGCCAATGCATACCAACTTAGTCGCAGAAACTAAGCTTCATATTCAGCCATAGATCGGTTGCCCTAAACTAGACTCCTAAACTCACATCGGTAAGCCTCCACATAACTCGCCCCCACATACTTGCTCTGAAAGGTGTTCTTGAAATATTCCCAGTTAATTTGTTCGGACTGAGCACCTTGCTCAACCATCAGCCACCACTAGTAAGCCTCATCCCGAAGTGCGGACACAACACCCCTCAATTTTGAGTGGAAGTGCAATCAATGTCGGTCATGATATGCTCGGTAGCCTCTAGCCAATACTCAGCAACAGTAGGGGCGGTTCCAATGATGCCCCTAAACAATTCAGCCCATTTGATCGGAGTCGTTCAATAACTGACCCTTGACCTATCAATCCAAAATGGGTCCCAACGACCCTCTCCAATGCCCGATTCATGGCCTGGGACAGTACGTTGTCTCCAGTCGTCAAAGTCTGAAACTCCGTCTTAGCAGTAGGAGTACGAACTGTCTTGTTGGTCTCCAAGTTGGCCATACTACCCATAGAGGATGACTCCACTCGAGCTCCTCCTAGCATCCTCAATGCCCACGAGTTCCACGTCCATAACTACTATGCGAACTCATATTAGCAATTTATCTACAATGTTAGAGTGCACAGATCAGTTCAGGTTTCAAACAGAATAGTCTTACTAGTTCACGTCAATGCATTTAACCAGATAATAGTTTATGTAATACAATGTTTCAGTTAACCATCATAACAGAAAAAAATACTTACAAGTTCGACGTCGGTGCTCGGCCATTTACTAATGTTTTAATTTTTATATTAACTTAGATATCATATTTTCACTTAACTACTCTTTATCACACAATATGAGCCTAGACACATTCTGAGTGTTGACTAACCTATCTCTGATACCACTAAATGTAACAAGCTAAACCTAGCCTAGACGTCCAAACTAAGTCTAGAGAGTTACATTATAGATATTAGGAAAACCACATTTAGAATGCAATCATAATGAAACCATTCAACATATTATATCCATCACAGCAATTAACTAACTACATAATCTTTCCAACACCATAATAGCATAGAATATTGAATTTACTAATAATAGAATTAAAAGGAAAGATAAAAAGGGTTTGACCGAGCTCCATCTGCGCCGACCCGTTCAAGTCTGAGAGCCACTTGAAATCCAATCAACAATGAAATGAGTTGTGAACTCAGTGCATGAAAGACGTTCGTTCAATTAAAACACATATATAAGATAGTTCCCGAATCCCAAGATTCGATTGGATAATAGAAGCAATTTCATCTCAGATATAGAATAGATCAATTATATACGCAGAAGCAATTTTAGTTACATATTGATCCACTGTTTAATGTCACAGCAACAATGTGTAAGCGTCACTCCTCTATTTAATCTGAGACTTAAACATGCACATTAACCCCACCTTCTGATGATGGCAACATAACACTATTAAGAACAACTGGACTAAATTCCTTTAATCCTTACTCAACTTCCGTTGTAATGCTTGTTGGCTCGAACCGTCACTACACTTTCTAGTGTCAGTGGCTGCTATAACACTTTCATGTTAAGAAACATTCAAACCCCAAGATTAAACAATAAAAGAAAGATTGAATAAGATAACATTTAACCAAGAATTCATGTGTACTTCCGTACAAACATAAAACAATGAGTAATCACCAGCATTTATAAAGAAATAAGAAAGAATCGAGTGGAGAATACTATTCCTAGATAACTCGACTGAATTTCTCTATTCCCTCTTATCTCACACTTAGCTCTTATTATTAGAAGCTAGTTTGTATCTGGTTTTCACCTTGGCTCACCCGTGAGAGGTTTAGCTACCATGGAAGCAAGCTTTAAGGTAGAACGATGATAATGATGATCAAGAGAAAAAAACTCCTCTTTTCTTCTCATGTCAACTTTTTATGTCCTCCTCCAACAGTACAGGTGTCATTTCCTTAGAATTATTCTGTCATTGTCCATCCAGGTTGGTTATACCAGATTGGATAGATCATACAATTTTAGTTCTTTTCTGGATAGCTGTCAAGTATGTCAAAAATTCCGGACGCAATTTGGAATTAGCTCATGCAGTGACATTAATGCAAAAAGTTAGAAAAATTAAGGATAAAATAGGCTAGAATTCATTGAGTTATAAAATGCAATTTACTAAACTGAAAATGCTAAAATATATGCTTAGGATAACTAAATGGAAACAATTTAACCAATAAGTAAGGAGGAAACCTATGTTCTTTCTAGTGCTATCACACCCCCAAACTTGAGTTTTTACTTGTCCTCAAGTAAAACAGAAACTATTTCCAACTTGAACCCTCAAAATTTCCAATGAATGAATCACATTTAGATGAAAAAATATTGCATCGACAATTCATAAGCATGAATGAATAAGGTTGCAACTTCATCAATGCTAGCATCATGCCTCAAACCCTAACTTCTATCTACCAATACAACATTTATTGTACAATACTAAGTATTTATGTATTCTATATATATTTTTGGAATAAGGGATATTGTTGCATTACTGTACCTTTGTTCCTGAAAAGTAACGATAGAGTGCAACAGACCCCTAGGGAGTACGTAATTGCACCGACACACACTCATGCAGTGATAACCTTTGGCCAGATTGATTTTTCTAATGCTAGTATTGGAGTGTTCCCTCTTTAACATGCCATACTACACCCACTTTGGAGTTTCTCTACTTTATAACTATATATATAAGCAGCTGTAAAAAGCAGATTTATTCAAGATTTAAGGAATGATAGCAGTCATCCATTACTAATGCAACCTAATCCATTCATAAAAAAATTAAAGCTAAAACCTTCTATCAAATTTATCCAACTCCTTCATTGATAAGTCACATGATTTAAGAATTAAGTATCGAATGTAACAAAAAGTTTCAAACAATTTTCCTTAATTATAATTAAACCTTGCATGCTTCATTACCAAAAAAAAAAATTGATATTTGGGTGCATTTCCAAACCCCATGTGCATTCCCCCAAACTTAAAGTTTACATTGTCCCCAGTACACTAACTTGAAAATGTAATGTCAATGTATATTTATCAAAATAAAACTTAAAACTACATGCAATGCATGAATACTACAACTAAAACTTAAAAAAAACTAACTCAGTTATCCTCAGGTATCGAAGTGGCTACACGAAGTTTCTTCATCCTCCTTCTTTCATTTTTTATTCTTGGAGCATTTTCTGTTCTTTTCTTTGGGCTTTGCATGGTTCTTAGATTGCTCCTCATTTTTCAGTTCTACCCCGGCATCATCGGCTGCTTCCTGTGTAGGAAAGGCCACCTAGAGTGGTCCAATGTAGACCACTACTACTAATGATTTGTATTGCTCTTCACTGGTTACCTCAGCAACCTTCACCAATTTCGCTCCATGTCGCTCCAAATTATCAATATTTGCACCCACAGACTCAAGTATGGTAACAATGTTCACAATAAAATCTTTTTCTTCTCTTTCATTCTCATTTTCAACAACTTCTTCTTCTTCAACAACAACTTCCTCTTCTGCAACAACAGCTTCCTTTTCAATAATAGTATCCTTTTAATAAGCAAAAATACCATCTTCGAACAAGCTATCAATCTTTCGTAGGCATTCTTCAATGTCCCTGGATTCCTGTTCTTTCTCATTATCAGAGACCTGCACAATGGGTGGGGATGCCACCAATCTGTCTCAGTGTTTTGAGTCATCATTCGCGGAAAAGGGGTCATAAGTCTGAATGATTGGTGGAACACTAGGAATTCCAGTAGTGGGGATGGGCACAATTGGCTTAATTTGGCTACAATAAAATTGTTCCAAGCTTTGGTATAAGCATAAAACAAATTATGGGATTTCTCCATAACCTCTACTATAGCGATAAGCCTGATCTGCCTATTGTTGATAGAGTTGACCATTTTATTGATATCTTTTAGAGCGACGGTGTATCGTATAATTTTGTTGATGGGAAACTATCCACACTACTTGTAATATCCCGAATTAGGGCCTAATCGGAATAGTGGTTTCGTGACCATAAAATCTGAGATAGAAATAATTATTTTATAATTATTTTGATGTTTATGATATGATTTCATGATTGTGTGAAATTTTCGTGATGAAATCCTATGCCTAAAGTGCTTAAATTGAAATTAGGGACTAAATCGAATAATTTGCAAAACTTGCATTCTAGAAGTTTCTAGTATGAAATTGTTTTAAAATATTAATTAGGAGGTCTTAAATAGCAATTTTACCAATTTCTAAGTTTATGGACAAAAATTGGACATGGATGGAATTTTGGAAAGTTTAGTAGTAAGGGCATTTTGGTCATTTAGGGGTAAATGAATTAAAATACAAAATTAAAAGCCAATTTTGCTCATCTTCAACCCCATGGCCGAATATAGCAAGGAGAAACCATGGCTAGGGTTTTCAAGCTTCCAAGCTCGATTGTAAGTCCATTCTAGCCCCGCTTTTCAAGTTCTTTACGTTTTTGGAGTCCCTTAGCTTCGATTAAGCTTATGCTAGCAATAATTCAACCTAGGGTTCATATTTGGAAAAATACCCATAGGTGAAATTTGTGTATTTTGGTGTTTTATGATAGAATATGAGGTTTTAAATTATGTTAGACAACTTGTGCTACTCGGTTTTAAGTGAAAACGAGCAAAAGGGCTTAATCGGTAAAAATACCTAATAGTCATAAGTACATGTTAGAGTGAGAATTTGATGTTCCCATAGAAGGGAAAAATGATCAGCATGTCATAAAACATAAGAAAATAGGCTGAAGTTTAATTTACGAGCTTTGAGACAAAAGTGTAAATATGTAAAAGTTTAGGGGCAAAATTGTAATTTTTCCAAATTATGATTTTGGGTCAATTTGAATAATGTGAGTCCTAATTAGACTATATTTTAAATGATAGAGCAAGGAAAACTGAAATTCGGGCTAAAATGGGGAAAATACCAAGTTGTGGACGAAATGGTAAAAGTAGTCATTTTCGCATACGAGGTAAGTTCATATGTAAATGTTGGTAACATAGTTATTATTTTAAATGTTTTTATATTATTTAAATGATATGATAATTATTATGAAATATTATACTCGTGATAATTGTTTGATAATATGTCAAATTATGTGATATACTTGGAAAATGTGAAATACTACCGAGTATCGGTATCGGCATTCCGTAGAAGATGGTTGAGACACATGATTGGGAAAAAGGTCCCGTTGAACCTTAGGAATGGATTAGAATACAAGTGAAATGTCACTGGGATATTTGGGCATCCGAACTCGTTGAGTTGAGTCTGAGTTCACTTATGGATGCGAATGTCCGAACTCGTTGAGTTGAGTCCAAGTTCGTGAGATGTAACTAGGCATCCGAGCTCGTTGAGTTGAGTCCGAGTTCACTTATGGATGCGAACGCCCGAGCCCGGTGAGTTGAGTCCGAGTTTGCTTATGGGCGGGTTACATAGTAGCTTGGCTACATATGTGGCACTTATGTGCAAACTTTCCATGTATCCGAATTATATTCCGATGTGTTCAACGGGTAAAGTTCTACTCAAATGGAGGAATACTCAAGATGAAAGGGACGTATTGGTAAGTGTTGTGAAATGGATACTTTGAACAGGTATGTACTTAACCCTCGGGTTGAAAAATCGATATAACAACAATATGGTAAGATGATAAATGAAAATATGATATGAATGTCTTGGTGATGATTATGCAAATGATGTTTTATGTTCGCTTATATGGTTATGTTACTTGCTATTTGCATGTGAACTTACTAAGCATTTATGCTTACTCCCTCCTTTTCATTCCTTGTAGTGTTGACAAGCCAGCTCGGAAATCGGGAATGGTCGGAGGCATGCTCACACTATCCGTATACCATCTTGGCATAATGGCTTGTATATTTTGAGTATGGCATGTATAGCATTATAATCATTTTGTATATATGGTCTTATGATATGGTTATTGAGTAGTATAAAAATGCTTGGTAATGATTAGCCATTGGAATGGCTAATTATGATCATATTTGGTGTTACGTATGTCAAATTGCTAGTTAATCCATGGAAACCATGAAATAGGTAAAATTTACCATAAAATAGATTCAGACAGCAGTAGTGACATGAATTTGAAAAATCATTAAAAATAGTAGAGATATAATTAGATGATGAATAAAATATGGAATTGAAGAATTATGAGTCTATTTTCATATGGAAGAAACGAAACAGGTATATGAGTTATATTTTATGAGATGTTTAAATTTTTGTGAAACAGGGCCAGAGCGATTTCTGGATCCCCTATTCTGATTTTTGAAATTCACCATAAATTGTATAAAAATAATTAGAAGTCATAATTTATATGTACAGATTTCTTATTGAGTCTAGTTTTAAGAGAAACAAACTTCATAGTCATTGAAATTCTGTACAGAGAGATATCTGATTCGTAATACATAGAGGTCAGAGCAGTCGAACCCTGAAACAGGGGAGACTTTAACTAATAAACTGTACTAATTGGCCTATCCAAAAATTCTAGAAAAAAATTATTAAATAGATATATGAGTATAGTTTCAGGGAAAATTTACGGATCTTGATTTTGAGTTTTAGAACTCGAGATATGAATTTTTAAGCTACTGTGACGCAGTTAGCCAGCTTGTCTGAAATTTCTAAAATTAAATTGTTTGAGATGTTTAAGCAATGAATTAAGCCTGTTAACACCTCGTGTTCGACTCCGGCAACGGTCTCGGGTACGGTGCGTTACACTACTTTCTCGATACACAAGTTTTTCACCAACAGGTTTCATTTTTCATCTATGATGTCCTCGATGAACTCTGTGTGATCGTCAACACCGTCCTTGGTGTTGTACAGCTCATTGATTTTTTTAGCGTCCCATGGTATTAAACCTTATCAAACAAAAATGAACTCTAACTCATGATTATATATGTTAGCATAAAACTCACGTACCAATAAAGGAGAGTAGCTTCTAGGATGGGTGCAAAAAGTTTCTCACTTTAACTTCGAGATGGTTTGTTAGACTTGCTTACCCAAGTCTTATTGTGGTAAAAGGGAAATTCCCTGTTCGGGATGGAACATGTTGTAGTGAAATCGTTCCTTTACCGCTTTATGCAAAAAGATTACTGGCTTCTTTGTCTGCACTGGCTTGGGGGATTTCGGTTAACGGATTGCGATAGTAGATGGTGCATGTTCTCTAGTAGATTTCGTGGCTTTCTTGATTAAGCCTCTTGTGTTTTCCATCTTTTATTACGGGAAAATGGTTTAAAGTTAAAAAGATATGATCTTGAAAATAGAAAAATAATTAAAATGGTTGCTTGAATACTTTACAATCGGTACAATGGGGGAGGATTTATAGTGACTGAAAGATGAAGATGGAGAGGCATGTTGTTTTGTAGAGAGATATAAGGATGGCGGGAATAGTTGTGTCTAATAGGAATTGTGCTCGCTCAAAAGGATCAAACGGTTGTGTGATTTTTGATTTAACGGTGGAATCTGAATTTCCTGAATTTTGATAATTTATAAATGGTAGTATAGACGTATGGAATGCGTTGACAACAAAATTTCAATGCATCGACATAGGTACCTAATTATTCTTCAAAAAACGAAGGAAAAAAAACTTTAACAAAACATAAATAAAATAAACTAAAATCACAGAGTAATATTTAAAAATTAAAACTTTTTGACCAATTTAATGGTCTTCCCTTGTTTTTTTATCACTACTGCCAAAATAGGGTTTCAACCTCTGTCCATTTACTTTGAACTGGTGTCCATCACGTAAATCTCAAATTGTGATTGCACCATGAGAAAATATGTCGACAACTTCAAAAGGTCCAAACCAACATGAACGCAATTTACCCAGGTGCAATTTGAGTCGAGAATTGAATAATAAAACTTGTTGACTAGCAATAAACTGTTGTTGTAAAATAATCTTGTCATGCCATCGTTTGGTCTTTTCCTTGTAAATTACAGTGTTTACATAAGTAGTTCTCCTAACCTCCTCTGGTTTAGTGATATCCAACAGTCTTTTCTTTCCAGTCGCTTTATAGTCCATGTTCACTTGCTTAATTGCCCACATTGCTTTGTTGAAATTTATGATGTTATTAAAGAGTCTTCAATCATATTTGAGAATATTACCATCATGTACCTTTAAAATATGGCTGGTGTGTTGCAAATACTGAAAGGCATACTGTAAAAAGCGAAAGTACCAAAAGGACAGGTGAAAGTTGCTTTCACCTGATCCTCCTATGCAATAGCAATTTGATTGTACCCAGAATAGCCGTCTAAAAAGCAATGATAGGCCTTTCTAGCAAGCCGAACCAGTATTTGGTCGATGAAAGGAAGTGGGAAGTGATCTTTCTTTGTGGTGGCATTCAATTTGCGATAATCCATACAAACTCGCCATCTCGTAGGAATGTGTGTATGAATTAATTCATCCTTATTGTTTTGAACCACAGTGATGCCACTCTTTTTAGGTACGCATTACACTAGACTTACCCAATTGCTATTAGAAATCAGGTAAATAATTCCAGCATTAAGCCATTTTATGATTTCTTTCTTGACAACTTCTTTCATCTTCTCGTTTAATCTTCTTTGTTGTTCAATCAATTACTTGTCTTTATCTTCCAACTTGATCTTATGTATGCAAAAAGAAGCACTAATACCTTGAATATCAGCAATACTTCAAGCAATAACTCATTTATGTTGCTTGAGAGTATGGACAATTTCTCTTCTTGAGTTACATCCACTGTTGTGGAGACAATAACTGGGAGAGTATTGTGATCACCTAGAAAGACATATTTAAGATGAGGAGATAGTGGTTTCAATTCCAAAGTAAGAGCTTTTTCAATAGATGGTTTGAAAATTGGGGTTGTTCTGTTGGCTAGGTCTAAGGATTCAATCAGCCATCTATGCTTGAGTTCAAGATTATTAGCTTCAACCATGTTGCCACTGTAACAGCCCGTTTTTGGGTCAAATTAGACTAGTGGTTTTGGGACCACAATTCGGAGTCAAAATATTTATTTTATTATTTTGATAAGGTTTGTAGTATGATAGAATGTTCGTGTGAAAATTTCGTAAAGAAATTTTACCGTTTGAGTGGTTAATTCAATAAAAAGGACTAAATTGCGTAAAGCGTAAAAATTAAATTCTATAAGTAAAAGGTATTAGATGGCTATGATATTAAATATTGGGAATCCTTAAGTGGTAATTATCTCATCAATGTTGATAGTGGAATTCTATGGCTTGGCATTGTTGAAATTTCTGATGTTATTAAAAGGTTAATTTTGTAATTTAGTTGTTATGTTATAATTAAAATAAAACTAACACATTTTTCCTATCCATTCATCATCTTAGCTGAATTTGAGAAAGAAAAATCAGCCATTTTTAGGGCTAAACATTCAGTCATTTGGAAGCTTAATCAAGGTACGATTTTTACTCGGGTTTTAATGATTTCTACGTTTTTGAGCTTGTTGCAGCTTAATCTAGCTAGCTCGTATCTCTATTTTCGAAACTGTTAAAGATTTTGTGAGATTCCATTGATGAATATTCATGATTTTTGATGATTGATGATGAAATATGGAAGTTAGATAATAGTTTTACATATTTTACAAAGTGATTTTGAGTAAAAATGCAAATTATGGACTAATTTGTGAAATTATAAAATTATGTGGTTAAAAGTACGAATAAAGTGAAAATATGGGCTGATATATAATTGGGTAATATTTAGCTAAGCATGGAATTGTTTAAATTTCATGAATTTTATATTTTATGTGTTAAGGACTAAATTGCAAAAATGTAAAATAATAGGGGCAAAAGTGTAATTTTTCCAAAATGTGTAAATTGCGTTAAATTGAATGAATTAATGATTAACTAAGTAAATTTTTTTATTATATAGATTGAGAAAAATGAGATTTGGATCTAGAACTGGGGAAAACAAAGTATCGAATTAGTCGACCTAATTCGTCGTTACAACGATCGAGGTAAGTTCATATGCTAATAAACATATTTAAATTGTGTTATAAATGTTTATTTATTATTGAATTGAATTGAATGCTGAATGGTTATGATTACGAGCCGAAATCGACATAGTTACGACTCCGAAAGTCCTGTTCGAACCTTAGGAATAGTATAGGATACAAATGTCATAACATTAGGATTACCGAGATGAGATTACATGTAAGACCATGTTTGGGACATTGGCATTGATTGCAATTATGTGTAAGACCATGTCTAGGACATTGGCATCGTTATATGATTTTGTGTAAGACCCTGTCTGGGACAGTGGCATCGATATGTGATAACATGTAAGACCATATCCAGGATATGACATTGTATGAGCTTATGTGATATTCGAGTATCCTTAGAAATTTTGAAGGGTTCAACGGGCATAGTCAAGACAAGAATGAAAGTACAATCAAATTAAGTGATTCAAGTACGTACAGAACCTATATGAGAATCAAATAAATGTAATTTGCTAAGTTCTTAGTCTATCATGTATATGAAATGAGAAAGATTATGTAAAAGTATGTTTCATGCCAAAATGTGTTTATTTGGCTACAATGAGGTATGAATTGAATGATATGTGAAATATGAGTTATAGTTGTTTTAACTAAATATACATATGGCACATAGTGTGCGAGACATCGTTATTTGATGTTATTTCACATAATTCACTTGGCTAAAGAAAAGGTGATGAATATTGAATTGAATAAAGCTTATATATATATAATTGCTTATGCATATGAAAATGTGAATGAATTGATAAGAAGTATTCAAACCATACATGTTTTGAATGAATAAACTCATGAAAATCTTGATTAACTATGTGTATGACTTCGAGATAGAATGGTGGAATCATATGAATTTTTATCATGTTTTGAGTAATTGTTTAAACTGCAGTTATTTAATAATATGAGTTTATTATCATACGAGCTTACTAAGCTTTATAGCTTACTCTGTGTTTTTTTCCTATGTTTATAGTGTTTCAGAGGCTTGCCCGGGTTGGAAGTCGTCGGAGATCTCATCACACTATCCAACTATGGTTTGGTACTTATGAGCTTTGTGATATTGGTTATATGGCATGTATAGGCTGGAGTCTTTTTGATAAAGGTTTTGGTGATGTATTTGGTCATTTTATATGGATTATTAATGACTTATGTTTGATATGTAATTTGCCTTGTGTAATGGCATAATTTGGTATGGTTGGTGATGGTTCAAGATAATCAATTGGTCATTTAGTATATAATGAGTATTTATTTATGAAAAACATGATTTTGGACTTGATAAAGGAATGACTAATAGATGATTTATGAGTCAAGCTTTGTGTGTGATTGATGGTAGTAAAAATACATATTGAAATAGATTGTATTGATGAGTATGATATGTATTTTGTTAAATAATTGAATAGGTGAGTAATGAGGAATGAATCATGCTAGTTTAGTATGTGTTTGAATGTACAAATGGTATCAAATTGAGTATATGAATGCTTGATTATGAAATAGCATTGTTTGGCTGTCTATTAATGTATTGAAATGGCATAAAATGTGATGCTTTAGGTTTGCTTAAAGAGGTGAGAAATGTAGCTTCAACCAAGCCTATTTTCACTCCACACGGTCGAGCACACAGGCGTGTGACTCGACCGTGTGTGACACATGACCTTGGTACACGGTCGTGTGTCCATTGAGGTACCTTTCAAATTAAGTCAGTATACCCTACAGGTTTGACACGGCCTAGACACACAGGTATGTCTACTAGCTGTGTGTGGCACACGGGCTGGCACATGGGCGTGTGGCCAGCCGTGTGACCAAAGTCAGTAACCCCTCTAGTTTTCCCATGACTATGGCACACGAGCGTGTCCTTGGCCGTGTGGTGCAAGTCAGAATGTATGCCCTATTTTCACACGGCTTGTGACACGGGCATGTCTGGTGGCCGTGTGAGGCACACGGCTTGTTCACACGGGCATGTGGCCCTTAAATGCATGAAAATTTTCTATGTATTCCAAAGTTTGCAAATGTTATTGGTTTAGTCTCGAACCTCTTTTAAGCATGTTTTAAGGTCTCATAGTACCTTATAAGAGACAATATGAATGATTGAATGGATTTTTTTTATGAATGCATATATGTATGTGAATGAGGTGATTTGATCAGTAATGCCTCGTAACCCTATTCTGGCGTCGGATACGGGTTAGGGGTGTTACAGCCACAATCGTCTAAGGTCATTGCAAACTCTTCAGAAGGTACTGTGCTTTGGTCATTGAATTCTTCCTCAATTAGATCATCTAGCACATCGATAGTATAGCATTCTTCTTTGTCCTTGCACTGAATAGATTCAAAAACATTGAAGGTGACTTGCTCATCATTAAGTCACATGGTTAGTTCACCTTTGTAAACACCAATAAAAGTTCATCCGATGGATAAAAATGGTCGTCCCAAGATTATGGGAACCTCCTTGTCTCCCTTGCAGTCAAGTATGATAAAATCAGAAGAAAAAATGAATTTATCCACACGAACTAAGACATCTTTGATTTTCCCTTTAGGTTGAGCCAATGATTGATCAGCTAGTTATAATGTCATTGCAGTAGTTTTCATGTGGCCAATTCCCAACTTTCTAAAAGTAGACAGTGGCATTAGGTTAATGCTAGCTCCTAAGTCCCATAAACTTTTGCCCAAATAATAATTGCCAATTGAAGATGGGATATTAAAGCTCCCAGGATCTTTCAATTTACGGGGCAAGTTGTTTGTCAAAATAGCACTACAGCCTTCTGTGAGTGCAATAGTTTCAATATCAGTGAGCTTCTTCTTCTTGGATAAGAGGTCTTTCATAAATTTCCCATAACTTAAAATTTGAACCAGAGTGTCTACTAAAGGAATGTTGATCTACAGTTGCTTCAATATGTCCAGGAATTGCTAATACTGCTTGTCATGCTCATTCTTCTTGTAACACCCCTCACCCGTATTCAATGCTGAAATAGGGTTACAAAGCATTACCAGACTTACAAAACATTTAAACATTCAATTACAATTAAACATTTCATCCCTAATACGAGCCTACGAGGCCCTAAACATACATTGGGAGTGGTTCGAGAATAAACTGATAACTTTGGAAACTTTTTGAACATTTAAGAAATTTTTAAAAAAATAGAGGACACACGCCCGTGTGGCTCGACCGTGTGTCTCACACGGCCAATAGACACGCCAGTGTCACAGGCCGTGTGGACATTCAAAATCGAAGCACATGGCCATGTCCTAGCCCATGTCCGACCTCGTGTAACTTTCTAGCTTGGGTCACACGGCCAATACACACCCGTGTCGCTAGTCTGTGTGCCCTAAAAATTGCCATACACGGCCGTGTGCCAGACTGTGTGCTAGGCCATGCCAAACCAGTAGGGTATACAGACTTATGCCACACAGCCAAGTCACATGCTCGTGTGTGAGGCCATGTGGAGTATACTGACTTGATTTTAATTTCAACACCAAGGAACACACGACCGTGTAATATAACTGTGTGTCACACATGGCTGAGACACACGCCCGTGTCTCTGCCCTTATGGACAAAAATAGGCTATTTACCAAGCCATTTTGCCACCCAAACTTGCATATACCTATGGCACATCAATTATCACCAACACATAGCATATCTAATCATCTAAACCAGTCAATTCAAACATAAATCATGCACATTCCATACTTTCATTTTACATATACACAAATCACCAAAACATACCCTACCAATTATACCAAACTTTACTTCCTTAAATCATCAAAAATGGCTAAACTCAAATATACAATATCAAGCCTAATTTCATAAGGATACCATTATCTTTAACTCAAGCATTTGATACTCATAATACCTATAGCTATCAAGAATCACACAACCATCATATAACTCATATCACAAAGCATTAACACATATATCAATACAAGATTCAACCATACCAAAATAACTCCAAATAAGCCATTACTCATGACTATTTATACAAACCAAAACATATACATTTACAAGCCAATTCAAATGGCCAAAATCATTACCGAGACATAACCAACATGACCAAAGTCCCTATACATGCTATATACTCAAAATACCAATGTTCAATGGTACCAAGTGATAGGTAGATAGTGTGAATTGATCTCCGACGATCCCTGAATTTGAGCTAGCTTGATAACACTATAAAACACAGGAAAAATAAACTAAGTAAGCTATAAAGCTTAGTAAGCTCGTATAAAATAAACTCAACTCAATCTCAAGATTACATTTCAACAATTTGGAATATATATATCAACATTTAGCGTATACTAGCTAACAAACCTTTCATATACACAATTATGATATTAATCACATTCTTTACAAGTTACTTCGAACCAACTTATACATGTCACGTACGTACCTATACTATCTCATATCATTCTCATACTCAATCACATCTTTCATTTATCCGTTGAACCATTCGGAATAGAAGTCGGATACTCAAGAGTCTCGCACAATACATACTAATATGATGGCCTGAAGCTAAATCAAGGTAGCTTATATCCAGAGTACTGATATCATGGCCCAAAGCCAAATCAGCCAATATTTATGGCCTTAATCCAAATCGGTATCACTCGAACCCGAAGTGCTAATATCATGTCCTGAAGCCAACTCAATGTACCCCGTAATGACATGTCACTAGTATCCTAAACTATTCCTATGGTTCAACTAGAATTCCGAATGTCGAATTGTCGTTGAATCACTATCGAATATATTCATAGTCTCGTATTCACAATTTATGCAATATCAAATCATATGAAATACATTTGTATTAAAACTTATAATATACGAACTTACCTCGGATGTGAAAACGACGAAATAGGTCGATTAGTCGATAACTTTAGTTTTCCCCTATCTAGATCCGAATTTCGCTTTTCTTGATCTAATTGATGGAAATAAGAGTGCTGAACCTTAGCCCTATTTTTCTCAAGAAAATCGGTTGGTTTTTTTTTCTTTTGAAGAAGATGAACACAATTAAAACATTTTATTTTATTTAACTTTCATTTATTTACTAAATTACTAAACTAACCTTATTATTAATTCAAAATTTCAATGATGCCAAGACATTATCATCCACTATCTAATTAATGGTCTATTTACCACATAAGGACCTTAACTTTAATGTTCTATAGCTATTAGATACCTCTAACTAATAGAACTCTAGTTTTACATTTTACGCGATTTAGTCCTTTTTATCAAATTGACTAATCAAACGATAAAATTTCTAAACGAAACTTTCACACAATCATTCAATCATGCTAAAATAATTAAAATAATAAAATAAATATTTTGACTTTGGATTTGTGGTCCCAAAAACACTGTTTTGATTTGACTAAAAATGGGTTGTTACAACTATCCCCCCTTAAGGATTTTCGGCCCCGAAAATCTTACCAGTGAATAGGTTTGGGTACTGTTTTCTCATAGCTTCCTTGGGCTCCCACGTAGCCTCTTTGACACCGTGACTTTGCCACAAGACTTTCACTTAAGCTATGTGTTTATTTCTCAACTCTTTAATCTCTCAGGCTAGAATTCTGATCGGTTCTTCGTTGTATGTCATATCAGGTTGAATTTCAATTCTGCCGAAGAAATTACATGTGATGAATCTGATCTATATTGATGCAACATCGATACGTGAAACACATTATGTATTTTCTCTAACTCAAATGGTAAAGCTAGTCGATATGCTACTAGACCTATTCTTTCCATGATCTCATACGGCCCGATAAAACGTGGACTACACTTGCCTTTGCATCCAAATCTAAGTATTTTCTTCCATAGAGATACTTTTAGAAACACTTTATCACTGATCTAAAATTTAATGTCTTTTCGTTTCAAATCCGCGTATGATTTCTGTCGACCTGAAGCTACTTTTAGACTATCACGAATTACTTTCACTTTCTCTTCAGTTTTTCAGATCAAATCAACCCCATGAATCTTTTTCTCACTAAGTTCAGTCCAGTACAATGGAGTTCTGCATTTGCGACCATAAAAAGCTTCATATGGTCTCATGTTTATGCTCGATTGATAGCTGTTGTTATAAGCAAATTCAACCGGGATTTCGAATGTCGAATTGTCGTCGAATCAATATCGAATATATTCATAGTCTCGTATTCACAATATATGAAATATCAAAGCATATGAAATACATTTGTATTAAAACTTATAATATACGAACTTACCTCAGATGTGAAAATGACGAAATATGTCGATTAGTTGATAACTTTAGTTTTCTCTCGATCTAGATCCGAATTTCGCTTTTCTTGATCTAATAGATGGAAATAAGAATGCCAAACCTTAGCCCTATTTTTCTCAAGAAAACCGGTTGGTTTTTGTCTTTTGAAGAAGATGAACACAATTAAAACATTTTGTTTTATTTAACTTTCATTTATTTACTAAATTACTGAACTAACCTTATTATTAATTCAAAATTTCAATTATTCCAAGCCATTATCATCCACTATCTAATTAATGGTCTATTTACCACATAAGAACCATAACTTTAAGGTTCAATAGCTATTAGATACCTTTAACTAATAGAACTTCACTTTTACACTTTACGCAATTTAGTCATTTTTATCAAATTGACTAATCAAACAAGAAAATTTCTAAAAAAAACTTTCACACAATCATTAAATCATGCTAAAATCATTAAAATAATACTAAAATAAATATTTTAACTTTAGATTTGTGGTCCTGAAACCACTGTTCTGATTTGACTAAAAACGGGTTGTTATACTTACTAAATCTTTATGGGAGAGATAAAGGTAGAGATATATCTGCTTGCGCCAACACCTTTGATTGCGTCAATAGTTTTGAAGGTTGGACATTAGGCATATGAGTGACAATTTGTGAAACTTCTTTGTTTGATTCACCGACAGATTCTTCAGATTCAACCTTCTCAACAGCGATCACTCCATCCATATCTTGAAGTGCTACAATAGAGTTAATAAACAGTTCGCCAATTTGTTTACCACTCTTAAGAATGATAGCCTTACAATATTCTTTCCCCCTTCGACTAGGATTTTTTGTGTCATTAGATAATGAGCCTGGTGGTCAATTATTCAGATTTGAAGGAATTTGTCATAACTGTGCCTCTAATGCTTGAATGGAAGATGAATTCCCTTGTACGATAGCTTTCGTGCGAGTAATATACTCCCGCATTAACACCTCCAGAGTTGCTAACGAGTCAGAAGTAGAAGCTTGAGTGTACGATTGCGGTCGATGTCCTTGGACATGTTGATTCAGTATTGAAGAGTGTTGTGGCTGCATTGAATTGTGGTATGTATGTGTCTGTCCTTATTGTGGATGCATCTAAGTGTGATGATTGTAGTTTTGTTGTTGTTGATTGTAATTCCCTTGTCTGGGATTATAATTGCCCTAAGTAGATGTATTCCTATATCTGAATGTCGCAGCATTTTGTTCAACATTCTGAGTTCCCCAAAACTGTTGTTTGTTTGCATAGTTGTTGTAAGAGTTACCATAAGAATTGTTGCGGATGTTACTAATATAACATGCATTCTCTGCATATTGTAGACAATCTTCATAGCTACAGTTGTCACTACAAATCTCACAACAAAATGTAGGAACATCAACCTGCTGAGCGACTTGTATCGGTGCAATGCCACTAGTCCCTTGCATATTTTTAGTCATGTTTGTTAAAGAAGAAACTTGAGCACTTAGTGCAATTATTGCATCCAATTCAATAACTCTTGGAGCAATTTTTACTTGTCTAGCTCTGAAGATAGGGTATTGATAATCATTCTGAGCAATTCTCTCAAGAATTCTCACAGCATCATTATAAGTACAATCCAACAGAGGTCCATTGGCTAATGTTTCGACAAGATTCCTTGTATGTGAATTCAGCCCATTATAAAAAAATCTCAATTTGTGTTTTTGGTAAAATGTTATACATGTGACAACGTCGAAGTAAAGATTTATAACATTCCAATGTGGTGTGAAGAGTTTCACCATCCAGCTGATGATAAGTAATAATATCATTACGAAGACAAGCATTCATTGTCAGTGGGTTAAATTACAAAATAAATTGTGTTGCTAGTGCATCCCAAGAAGTAATTGATCCGGCAAGTAGCCCAAAAAACTAAGTACGAGCTCTTCCATGTAAGGAATAAGGAAATAATTTCATCTTCAAGGCATCATTAAGAACGCCTTATTGACTAAAGAAGGCACAAAATAATAAAAAGAATTTAAGATGTTCTCTCGTATGTTCATGTGGCAGTCCAACACATTGTCCATTAGAATTCAGCATTTGAAACATTACTAGCTTGAGTTCAAAATTCCCAGCTTGGATTGCTGGCCTAAGAACTCTCGAATGTAAATCATCCAAGACAGGCACTACAAAATCTGGTATAGTACTATTTTGTATGTGAACAGCTTGCAGCAACAATGGGTTATTAATAGTTTGCTATTGCATCAGGGGTATGGCTGGATTGTTCCTTAGTAGAGCCATATTTCTTTGTTCTCGAAGTATACTCCGAACAATCCTTTCAATTTCTGGATCAAAATCGGCAAGAAAATCTTATTTGATTCAAGTCATAAAACACCTAAAATGAAGTTGAAGAAATAGCAATAAAGAAAAACCAGTTAGTGAATACTAAATATTATATAAGGAAAATAAAGTGCAAAAATAGAAAAAAAAAATAAACATCAAACAAGCTCCATCCCTGGCAATAGCGCCAAAAACTTGATCGACTATTTAACGTCACAGTAACAATGTGCAAGCGTACACTGTCGGTGCAAGTATAATGGATAGATGTGAGTCTGTCGGATATTGATCCCACAAGGATGGGTTTCTTTTGTCTATTGATGTTGGTGTAATAATTAGATATAAACGAGATAAATTGTGAGGATAGTTGTTGATGTAATAACTTGAAAATAATAAAATAAAATATGATAATGATAAACTGGGATCCCCAACATGAATCTTCAGTAGAATACTAAGAGCTCACAATGTATAAAAGGATAGGTGATTGTCGAGGCAATAAAATTCAGTGTATATCTTACCAAGCGTTACTCCTCTATTTATTCTGAGACTTAAACATGCACATTAACCCCACCTTCCAATAATGGGAACATGGAACTATTAAGAACAAGTGGACTAAATTCCTCTAATCCTTACTCAACTTTCGTTGTAATGCTTGTTGGCTCGAATTGTCACCTCACTTTCCAGTGTCAGTGATTGCTATAACACTTCCATGTTAAGAAACATTCAAACCCCAAGATTAAATAATAAAAGCTAGATTGAATAAGATAACATTTAACTAAGAATTCATATGTACTTCTATACAAATAGAAAACAGAGAGTAATCACCAGCATTTAGAAAGAAATAAGAAAGAATCGAGTGGAGAATACTATTCCTAGACAACTCGACTAAATCTCTCATCCCTCTTGTCTCGTACTTAAATCTCCACGTCAGAAGCTAGTTTGCATCTAGTTTTCATGTTGGCTCATATATACTTATTCGGCTTATTTTGTTCAATTTATTTCGCTTAATTTCTTTTATTTTTTAATTTAATTAAATCATTAACTTCTACCTCCTAACCCCTTAACTGGTGCCTAATTATAGATCTAGGTCGATAATTCAACTCAATTTTACTAAACACTACTTTTCTCGAAAACCATTGTTCATCCTCATTCTCAAAAGACAACCATTTAATTCGTTCAATTACTTAAAGATTTTATTAAATAGAATTTGTAAACCACTTAATCTCATCAAAATATACTAAAAATCATTTCAAAAACACCTCTTAGCTATTTATTTCTTCATTCACCATTTTTTTCTGCAAAAGATAGCTTTAAAACCATGGATCTTTAATTTTCTTGCTTAGATCTATGAAAATTCAAATTAAAAATACCTAATAAAAATCTAATACATAAGAAAACAATAGATTTACCTTTAATTCAAAAACATCCATGAATTTGTACCGATTAAGCAAAAGCAAGCTAAGTTTAGGTGAGAAATTGGAGAAGAAAAAAGTGATTTTCTTACAAAGTTGAAGGAATAGGGAGTGTTTAGATGTCTAGAAATTATAAAAGATGCAAAAGTTTTTGAGAGAAAATTTTTCAATCTAGATCTAACAAATTTTAAAAATGAAAAAAAAGATGGAAAGAGCTTGGGCGGCAAGTGACTTTTATAACCAACCAATTTTTTTAAAATTGGGCTATTTGCCCTCTAATCCCTCTCATATTTCTACCTTCTTCAAATAGCTCCACTTTAAGCTACGAGTCTTAATTTACACATTTAACCTCTACTTTAACCACTACTCCAATTAGTCTCTATTATTTTTTATTATTTTTATTTCTACTAATGCCTCGATTATTAATACCATAATTATTTATTTTAATTACTATTTTCACTATTATTAACTAATTATTTATTGTATCCTAATGACACAAAATCTGATTTTTCTCTCAAAACTATAATCTAATGTCTAATTCTACTAACTTGGTTTTCAAGATGTGACAAGATTAAGAAGATCTCTTTCTTCCATGTACTATTAAAAGTATGGATCATCTCAAATCCACCTATGAAGGAAGCTATGAAGTCTGCAACAAGCTAGAACAATCCAACCTTATTTTTTTATTTTTAGAACCACAATTATCATCTAAACCATATTTTGAAACACTGAATGTATTAAATTAAATTGTTCAAAAGTCGTATTTAGTGCTGTGAAGAGAAAGTCTTAGTAACTAGATCAGATTATATACAAACTAAATTGATTGGAAAAATGGTATATGGAAAAGACTTTCATTTATGTTTCCTTCATATTTTGTAAGCCATTATGAAGTGTATATTCTAAAATTGTGGGACACATTTCAAGTTTCACTAAATGAAAGTATATATATGTGTGTGAGAAAAGTTTGAGTGAAAGTTTTCTTTTTCCTTCAAAGTAATTATTCAGTTCTTTCTTTTTCTTAAGTACTAAATGTTATTATTGGTTACTCTTCATATGTAAGCTGAAAGCTAAGGATTCTTGGAGAATACAGAGGTGTTCTATCTCCTAGTAAGTTTATTAACTTTGCATGTTAAGACTAAGAATGCTATGAAGTCTATGGGTAGTAAGCCATGAATAAGAAGCCCTGCATGGAGATTCTCTGTAACTGAAATGTAAGCAACCTATCTATAAATGGGTTTAATAGTGAACGCATGTTCTTTAAGCAATTGTTGTTGCTAGTTCGAACTGGACATTTGAATTTGGAGTTGGTAGTTTTTATTGGTGAGTTTTAGGTGAGTCCCTAATATTGGCTCCTATAAGGTTTTTCTAAGAAAATCTATTGTGATTGACGTTTTAAAATTGGTGAATAAATTCATGATGACTATAAAAGATGTATGTATTCTGGGAATAGATCTTTTTTAGTTTATAATGTAATGGAATGTGTGTGGGTGCATGCGATTCTGTTAAGTAACTAAGTGTCTGTGCTTGGAATGTATAATGTAAGGTGTGACAGCATTGATGTAAGTGAAGCATGATCTGAAGTGTACTTTGGCTAAGGAAATGAGTTAGCCTACCTGACTATGTTTTTATAATGGATATGTGATGTATGAATGGAGATGTTTAAGAAGTGGGGGTGTATTTGAATGTTGAGAGGTTGAGTTGTGAGTTGTTCACCACGGTGGTATACGATGAAGTCTATTGGAATAGTAAAAATGAATTCTAATATGCAAATTCTAAAAAAACTTCCATGGACATGGCACATTGTTGAAAGGGCAGATAAGCCATATTTATACTAGGGTTCTCTGCGTGTCCCAAGGAGATGATAGGCAAACTTCACACGATGTGAGTCTAGGTAATTTCATATCACAAACACGTCAGTTATGAGATGCATGTGTAGCATTCTACTAGCCTTTATGGCATACTTTAATTTGGCCTTTATGGCGTATTTTGTTAGCCTTTGTGGCATTTTGTTAGTCTTTGTGGCATTTTGATACTGCCTTTGTGGCATTCTATTAACCTTTGTGACGTTTTGATGTGGCCTTTATGGCATTCTTTTAACTTTGTGGCATATTCTGTATATTACCTTTTTGTTGTAATATGTATGTCGCCTTTATGGCGCACTCTGTCTAGCCTTAATGGTGTATTCTGGTAAGTCTATGAAAAAGATATGATCTTACTGAAGCTCAAATGTGAAAGGTCTTGTGATAAAATCAATTATGTCTTAAGAAAAGTTCTTGAAAAGAAGTATGATTTAAAATGTTAGAAGAGGGTATCCGTCATGGTTATCTGTCAAATTAGAATACAGGTATATTCGATGAATGAGTTTGCCATTTTGAGTAATTGTGCTAATAAAGTGGAATTATTAGTTATTTGATATTCATTGTATTAGTATAGTATTATAACTTGTTCTGAGCTTTGATGCGATTTGATCTGTTCACTATATGAGAATGTTTGAAGTTGAATTAAGGTATGGTCTAAATTATAATTTGGTTTAGTAAGATCAGTATAGGTATTCACTAAAAGTATGAATAGTAAGTGGTATCTGCCAAGGATGATTATTTGTTCGATATTTATTGTTGGAAGTTATTTGAAGAGAAAGAGAAGGTAGTTCCAACTGACAAGTCCTGAAGTCAGCCAAGTAGTAGAATGAATGAGAATATGGTACGAATGGTAAGTGGCATATAAGTATGATAGTATACAACTGACACTGTGAATGTATTCACCAAAGACAGAATAGGGAAGTCCAAATATTGAAAATGAAGAACTTATCAAGAAAAGTTAAAAAGGTAAGTTGTGTTCATAACTCACCAAGTTCCTCTGAACTTACTGGTGTTATATTTATATTTTAGGTATTGTCGCGTCAGTGTAAGTACTTGAGGAGACGATGCCATGAATATGCCAGAGTAGCAGCAAATGGGGATATTATGCATACAGTGGATGTATAGGAAGGGTTGATGTTTTGAAAGACTATACTCTTAGAGTTTTTCTTTTGTAACTTATGAGTTGTAATAAAATTTGAGTAAGACTAATACAATATGTTATTTGCAATTTCCTCCGTTTGTTCTTTAAATAAGAAGTTTTTAATCAAGACTGATATGGAGTAATAAGAAATTTCTTTAGCAAGGAGTTTTTGTCAATTGTTTTGAAAACTCTTTTAAGTTTTTTGTGAAGTAATACCTGAAACCTGGACTTGGTGAATCGAGTCGAGTCTAGGGTGTTACAAAACTTAACTCAGAGAAAGAAATATGCTAGATCATAACCATTTTTATAATATTGATAACTCTAAATTATATAGATTTTTAGAACACCTTTTTACTTAGAATTTATGCAAATCCTTAGTATTTTGATAACCAATTATGTGTTTTTAGTACATATCGAGAATGTTGACATAATTAAATCAAGATTATAATTTTTGAGTAATTCGGTGCTAAATTCACATAGTTCTACTCTATCTTACTGCATTTAGGAAGTTTCATAATTTGTCCTATAATTTCTGTAGCTTGGTACACTGACTTGTTCAATGTTCAAAGCCAGTATGAGTGGCACATGCACATGAGTTGGACAACAATCAGCATGGGATGACAAGCTAAGGCATTTGGACTCAACAAAACTATTTTCACCTAGCTTGGAAATGGGTTGCTGAAAAGAACATGTCTGCCTTCTAAATTAGAGCTCAAACCATCCATTAAGGCTTTAAGAAGCCCAATTTCAGTAATTACTTGATAAAGCGGCCCAATCAACTTTGAAATAATTATTTAAGGGTCCCTACATGTGTAAAAAAACTCACAAATCAGCCTCAGTCAAAGTCTATAGTTACCTTCCAATCCATGCCACAAATCAAGCAATAATTAAGCTTGAATCATGAAAAATTCAACCTCTCTCCATGGATGTAATAATTTGAAGATGCATGCTGAATTTATATATGAACAAGAATAAATTAAAGGTTCATAATAATTCCAAAAGAACATTATTGCCTTGGATAACATTAATTTATGTAATTAAATTGTTTTAAACCTAACATGTCCCTGTTACTTTGCATAAATTCTAAGGAATCCTTAGTTAAATGGTGACATGCAAATATGCACGTTTTTCCTAAGTGACAAACCTAAGATCTCGAAAGAGCTTATGATTTAGATTCCAAGTTCATAAATACCACCCCTATTCACCTCTTAACTCATCCCTCATCCCATAATCAACCATTCATTCTCTTCTCTCTGAAATCTAGCCTTCCATTTCCCTTCATTTTTCCCATCCTCTCTTTGAGAGTTCCCTTAGTGAGTAGTTCTTGAAAGAAAATCTCTCTTGGCTGACTGCCTTGAGGAGTAAATTGCATCGGTGCAATGACGAAAATTGGAGGAAGCCACCACAAATGATTGCAAATTATTTTATTTCTTTTTCATTAACGATAATTACTTAAATTTGTTTCAACTATGATGGTTACAATGCCTTGATTCGATTCGTTCAATTTATGTTTATATTGTTCCATGCCTCAATTGTTTATACTACCAATTAAAAGCATTCATGTTGTTCACGCATTAAGATATATTTGACTACATTAGAATTAATCGTTTAATCCGAACCAGATGGTGGTTAATGAATGTAATAATTGGAAGATGCATGCTGAATTTATATACGAACAAGAATAAATTAAAGTTCATAATAATTCCAAAAGAACACTATTGCCTTGTGTCGAAACCATTTTTAAATCGAGTTTTGGAAAATGGGAATCGACTTTAAGAAAAACAAAAAAGGGAGTCGCCACCAATCTTTTTAGGTGTGATTGGATCACCTTATAAAATGTTTTGTTTTAAAACATTAATTTTGGTCTATGAAAATCGAGAAAATGGATTCAAGAGTCGGTTACGTACGAGGAAGGGTTAGTACCCTCGTAACGCCCAAAAATTGGTACCTAATTGATTATCAAGTGTCTTTAATGTCGGAAATTTAAATTTTTTTTTTAAGATGCAATCCTCTTTAGAATATTTTAATTTTGAAAATTAGGGCTCACTTGTATCAAATGAATCAAAATATTACATCCAATAAGTTGGGAAGCAATATTTTTAAGACATTCGAAGCTAAGCTAGCCCTTTTTGAATATCCCTATCTCAAAACGACAAAATACCATATCCAGTAAGTTAGGACACAACGCTTTGAAATTCCGAGATAGTTGCTCGTATTTTGGAAACCTTAAAAACTTAGAAGGGTGCTTGAATATTCGAACTCAACGAGAAAAGTTGCAACCCAGTAAGTTTGGGCACTACCTTTCTTGAAGTTTCCAAACATCTAAACATTGCCTTACTTTTAAAAAAAAATTCTTTTGAATTAAGTGAAATATATCTTTTGGTTTAAAAAAAATAATGATGTGTTTTGTATATCACAAGGAATTAAATAAATCTAGTTACAATATACATGTTTTATCATTTCATGCAACTATAGTATAGAAAATAGTAATAATGGCATAAATTACACAATATACATTATCATTTTATGCATGGCCATATATGACACATATAAATATGCATTATTGTTACATGCAACATACGCAAAAATGGCAAGATAAATCAACACAAATTAAACATACATAATGATATTTCATGCAAATATAATAATATAAAATGTTCAATTAAAGATAAAACAAATGATATAAAATTTAATTTATTAAGCAATGAAAGAAAACCAAAAACTAAGCAAATTAAAATGTATAAAATATAAGTTGAATGAAAATAAGCTATTTAGAAATATACTAAATAATATAAGGATAATAAAAGAACTCCCTTTGTTTTTAAAATGATATATACATATATAGATTATACTATGAAATATAATAACTTAATATGTAAGAAAAATAATATACTAAATATTAATATTATACTTAAAATAATTTAAGAATATACATAATTAATAAATAATAAAATAGTGTATATTTTATAATAAAATAAAGATAATGAAAAGAAATATGATAAAATATATAGTGTATAATATAATTTATAACTAAAATATATAATAATATAAACCATATAATAAGTAATATAAAAATACATATAATAAATTGTAATATGTAAATATAATGAAGGATAATATATATACTATCATCTAAAAATTAAAATTTACACAATTAATAATAATACATATTTTTTTAAAAAAATATATGTGAAATATATAAATAAATATAATTTATAAGTAAAAATTATATATATTAAATAATATATAAAAATAATATATTCCTTTATAATTAATATTTATAGATATAAAGTATTTAATAGATTAAAAAAAATTAAAAGGACTATAACGAAATAAAATTAAAGTTTTAGGGCTAGTTTAAATAAAAAAAATTAGCCTTCTGGAATGTGTGTTAAAACCAAGGGACTCATTGGGCAAATTGCCCTAATCCCAAAACAACACCGTTTCCCCAGAATAAAGTTTAATAACCATTGGGACTAAATTAAAACAACTATATAATATTAGGGCCGAATTAAAAAATAAAATGAAATGAAATTATAAAATTTAATAAACCAAAAGGATCAATTGGGCAATTATCCCAATTTCCAAAAACACGCGGATCCTCCCCGGGTCACGGGTCAACACGCGGATCCTCGGCATTGATACGACGCCGTTTTGCGCTTATTGAATTAAACCAAAACGGCACCGTTTTGTTAGGGCTATATAAGCCAAATTTTTAGCTCAAAATTCATTTGAGACCCGAGTTTTAAAAAAAAACTTAAGAATTCTCTCTAAAATGAGAGGGGAGAGAAGGGTCCGGGCTCCAATCTCTGTCGAGCCGATCCTCGGTCATCGGCCTCACGTGCCCACGCGTCGTCGCCGACCCCACCCCGTACGGTGGTCAGAAAACCCAAAAGTTTTGATTTTCGATGCGATTTCAAAGGTAAGCTTGTCTTTTATTTATTTTAATGGTATTTGCATGTATTTAGGAAAAATGAAAAGGTAAAGGTATATCACCTTTTGAGAGACTGCTTGAACTTCTTTCTTATGAATATCTATGTATTTTTATTCGAGTAAAAATCCCCTCTCCTTTTTTTTTTTTTTTTGTACATTTTGTGAAGAGGCTTTTATAGCCTTTTATGAATCATGTTACATTTAGAAAGAAATCTTTGATTTCTTTTCTCCTATCTATTTTCCTTTTCTGCTGTGTTTTCTTTCTTCTTTCTTTTTTTTGCAGGTGACCGAGGAGAATCAAACACTAGCGTTGATTCAGTCGTAAATCACGGCGAGGCTAGGGTCACAACGTTGATTCGGGGCCAGAATCCTGGGGTGAGACGAACAGACACGAGTCGAAGGGGCGTGACTCTTGGACTGATTGTGGCGAAGCTTCTGGAACGGCTCTTACTGCGCTGAAGTTCCAAGGAAACCCTAGAGCTTCCTGCTGGTTCTTTAAGTTACTGAGCCTTTTGGGCCCGAGTGACTTGAGTCTTATTGGACCACTGTTTGTTGGGTCTGGGTAGACTTAAGATTGTTGTAAACGGGCATAGGGTTTAGGCATTTGGGCTGCTGGGTTATGTATTATTTTTTGTTTTGGGCTCTGTATATGGACTGTTTAAATAAATAAAAATTTATTTATTTATTTTATTTGGTTTAAGGCTCGGGCAAATTTGGGCTATTACAGCTGCCCCTCTTTGCTCATTGCTGTGTAATAGGAATTGAGCAAAGACTTATAGAGAGACCAATTTTGCTCGGCTTTGTCAAATCAGGATTCCTCAATCTGCTCCTTGCAAACTCATGACTGTCATGTTGATATCTTCGATCTGCTCTCCGTCGAACCCAGAGACGCCAAATCTTCTTCTTCGATTTGTTTTCTGACAATACAGATATGCCAAATCATCTTAGATCTGCTTTCAGCGTAAACACGTGAAAGCCAAATCTGCTATGTCTTCGATTTGTTCCTTGTAAACACAAGAATGCCAAATCATCTTGGATCTGCTTCAGTATAAACATCTGAAGGTTAGATCTGTTATGTATCTGCTCTCCGTCGAAATAGAGATGCCAGACTTCGATTTGTTCTCTGACAATACAGAGATGCCAAATTATCTTAGATTTGCTTCATCGTAAGCACATGAAAGCCAAATCAGCTATGTCTTCGATTTGTTTCTTGTAAGCACAAGGATGCCAAACCATCTTGGATCTTGCTTCAGTATAAACATCTGAAGGTTAGATCTGCTATGTGTCTGCTCTCCGTCGAATATGGAGATGCCAAACTTTTATTTTTTCTCTGACAATACAGAGATGTCAAATCATCTTAGATTTGCTTCAACGTAAGCACGTGAAAGCCAAATCAGCTATGTCTTCGATTTGTTCCTTGTAAGCACAAGGATGCCAAACTATCTTGGATCTTGCTTCAGTATAAACATTTGAAGGTTAGATCTACTATGTGTCTGCTCTCCGTCAAATATGGAGACGCCAAACTTCGATTTGTTCCCTGACAATACAGAGATGCCAAATCATCTTAGATTTGCTTCAACGTAAGCACGTGAAAGCCAAATCAGCTATGTCTTTAATTTGTTCCTTGTAAGCACTAGGATGCCAAACCATCTTGGATCTTGCTTCAGTATAAACATCTGAAGGTTAGATCTGCTATGTGTCTGCTCTCCGTCGAATATGGAGACGCCAAACTTCGATTTGTTCCCTGACAATACAGAGATGCCAAATCATCTTAGATTTGCTTCAACGTAAGCACGTGAAAGCCAAATCAGCTATGTCTTCGATTTGTTCCTTGTAAGCACAAGGATGCCAAACCATCTTGGATCTTGCTTCAGTATAAACATCTGAAGGTTAGATCTACTATGTGGTGGCCTATTACCCTACTACTTAGGGGATTAAGGCACGTCATCTTTGATAACCCTGTAGAATGATTATGCCTGATGATTAGGATGCTATGATCGAAGTGAGTCGAATGTTCCTAATTAAACATGTTATGATGCAAAAATGTTATGAACATGATCCCTATCCTAGACGTCACCACTCATTCCTTCATTTGTCTTTACTTTTCTCAAAGTATTATTCTTGCTCAGCCTGTGGGCCTGTACACCTCCACTGAGGATGTTTGTAATATAATCTTTCCTTAGAATTGAATCGTTGGTTTTGTCCATTTTCCTTTTGGACTGGAAGAAAGAAATTCCTTGAGTTCCTTCATCCCTTACTTATGTGAATTTCTCGAAAAATTGTCCTGTTTTAGTTTCTTGTATTATCTAGAAATTCCAGAGTAATGCACAAAACTTCATTTGTGAACATATTCTGTTCATCTATCATTATTTCAATGCAACATACTTAAAGAATAATGGAAGATGAATAAATCTTTAAGAATAATTGGATTTGAATGAATTATCAAAAGAGATACAAAGGAAATTAATCTGAAAGCCTATCTTTGAGAAGGAAAAAAAAGAATCTAAAGATAGCAAATAGGCCAAACATTAGATGCCCTAGATATCGCCGTTTGAGCGCTTATACATCAACTTCATGAAGGTATGTGTTTAGAAGATTCAAAGTACTTTGTCGATGCCCCAGTATGTAACGTTCTTCGTTCTTTGTTGAGCAAGATTATCGGATGCTTCAAAATTTGAGTCGTCCTTTCGGGTTTTCAACTCAAAACCCCTTTGGTCACAAGGCGCCCTTTGCGGGTTTTCACCTTGGCCTCTCCATTTTTCTCTTTTTTCTTCTTCTTTCTTTCTCTTTCCTTTTTTTTCTGAAACCTCAAAGCGCCCTTTGCGGGTTTTCACCTTGGATTCTCTTCTCCTTTAGACAAAGTATTTTTTAACTGAGTCTGAGTTTACTGGGTTAGGTAAACTTTTCCCATCCATTTCCGTCAAGATCAAAGCACCGCCAGAGAAAGCTTTTTTCACGACATACGGCCCCTCCCAATTCGGCATCCATTTCCCCCTAAAGTCTTTTTGAATAGGAAGGAACTTTTCAGTACAAGGTCTCCCTCGTGGAACTCTCTTGGTCGAACTTTCTTATCATAAGCTCGCATCATTCGCTTCTAATACATCTGACCATGTCGAATGGCTCTTAGCCTCTTTTCCTCAATCAAGTTCAACTGGTCATATCGGGATTGAATCCATTCAGCTTCATCTAACCTTATCTCTATCAAAATTCGAAGAGAAGGTATTTCTACTTCAATAGGTAACACTGCTTCCATCCCATAAACTAACGAGAATGGGGTCGCCCAGAGAGGTTCTCGGATGATGTCTGATAGGCCGAGAGTGCAAACGGTAACTTCTTATGCCAATCTCTATAAGTCTCAGTCATCTTCTCGACTATTTTCTTAATGTTCTTGTTGGCGGCCTCCACTGCCCCATTCATTTTTTGACGATAGGGAGAAGAATTGTGATACTTGATCTTGAATTGGTCGCAAACCTCTGCTATCATTTTGTTGTTCAAGTTCAATGCGTTGTCGGATATGATCTTCTCAGGCATTCCATACCGACAAATGATCTCCCTCTTCAAGAATTGACTCAAAGCTGACTTAGTAACATTCGCATAAGAAGCGGCCTCTACCTATTTTGTAAAGTAGTCAATTACCACGAAGATAAACCGATGTCCATTCGAAGCTTTCGGTGATATTGGTCCAATGACATCCATGCTCCACATGGAGAAGGGCTATGGAGAAAACTTTATTTAGAAAAAGAATATATTTACATATAAATGGATTACATATACGCCTTTGCCCTAATGCCCAAAGTTATAACTTTATCTAATAAAAGGGCTAACTCTCGACCTTTATCAGATGATGACTCATATATCATACTCAACGCATCAGCTCGTACTGATAAAGTCTCGAACATATTCAGCAATCTCTCGGATCTGGGCTACAGCCTCCCCAATAACGTAATCCCTATCTCTGACTTGACCTTTAACTTGATGGAGATCTCTTTTTAGACAATCTTCTTGCGCCTCGAGCTGCTCAATCTGAAGTTCACCATCATGCAATGCCACTTCCAAATCTTAAACCTTACTTTTTAGCTCCTTTAACTCGACTGTAGGATCATGGTCTCGATGCCAACGAAGGGATCTTCCAAGCTCAGTTACCTTAGTTTTCAACCCTTTATTCTCTTTCTTTAATGCCAAATTTTGTGACTGCATCTCTTGAAACTTCCTCTCCCAATACTCGGCTCTAGCTTTTTCCTCTTGAACTTCTTTCTATCACCCCACTCGCTTTAAAGATACTTGTGCCTTCTTATACTCCTCTTTTAAATCATCTCGGTCTTCCTCAACCTTCATCTTTTCCTTCCAAACCTTTTCAACTTCCTTCTTTTGTAGGTCAACATCTAGACTCAGGTACATCTTCTCCTCCTCAAGCTTTTCTATCTTCTTTTCGAGTTCCAGATTCTTTCTCTTAAATTCTTGCTTCATGATATCAAGCTCCGAGGGTATCACTTGTAAATATTCCTCCATTGGTCAAACTTCTTCCATTTTTGTCGTAGGAACATTATCGCTAATCCTTCTACTCCTCCACTCGACATATTCCGGTGTCGTAGCAGGATTAATGGCCACTCCCTTCAACTGACAAGTCTTGTTCCAAGGACTAGAAACCTCGCTAACCTTCCTCTTGCAATTGGCTCCTTTGTATACAAACTCACTTTGAGCCAACCCATGAGTCGCTGGTACGAACTGTCTCAATCCATGCTGCCTCAACACGAGCAAAGGGGCATAACCAATGGCACCCCAAATTCCCAACATGGGAACCCAATCAAAGCTACCGCATCGATAAAGTATCTCACCAGGAACCATCCATGGAGCTCTCCACTCAACATCCTTCGACTGAAGATTCCAAAGTAATGCTATCTAATTCTCTTCCGGCACATCAACTTTCCTAGATGAGGCTACTATATCTTTCAACGGGGAGTAGTTCTCAAAGAAAACCCGACAAACAATCCCATCAATCAATCGAAAGTGACTGTAGAACCAAGCCAAAAGTAACTGAGCACACCCTATAAACCTTCCTGCACCAGCCCTCCAACATGCACCTAAGGACCTGAATGTCTCCGCCAAAACCGCAGGGACGGAAGTGACCTTTTTCCTGAGTAGATGAAAAAGATCCGTGGTTGCCTCGTCCACATATCCCAAAGCCCTAGGGAAAACCATCAGTCCATACAAACTTAAGGCCAAAATGTCTACCTTCTTCATCTCATCGGGGTGTGTCAAAATCAGATCTTTCAAAGCATCCCATGAAATGCACTTGCACTCAGCCTTCTCTTTAATTCTGGCTGTGATCCACTGCTCGCTTATCCTCGTAATGGTCATTAATTTCTTCCAAAAGGTAGGGCCATAAGCAGCTCGAGAATAGATTCTATCACTCTGAAACCTAGAACAACGAAGTAAGGCAGTGTACTCCTCTACTGTAGGTACCAAGTCTACCTCCCCAAAAGTGAAACAACTGTACGCCAGGTTCCAAAACTGAGCAAGGGCTCGGAACAAGTGCTTATCTATCTAAATATCGAGCAAGTAAGGTAAATCCCCATAATTATCGTAGAATAACTGCTTGGTCTCATTGCCCCACTGATCCTAAATTTCCTTAAGATCTTGGAGATTATTCTGTGTGACACTAATACGAGTATAATCTGACAGCTCCGACACATATCCCATAGTTATACTGTCTTCCTTTTCTAGCTGAGTTTGCTCTGACCATCTATGAACATCGGCGTTGCCCTCCACTCTATCAAGAAGTCCGTTCTCCATAATAAAACTTCCTAACTTAGAAACTGATCGCGAATTGATACCTTTTGTAAATGCAAAATGACATGCAAACAAAAGAAAAGAAATAGTCAGTATCACATGATATCAATAAATCTCAACGATAATTTATAAGGGTAATATCTAAAGTATAGCTCTAACCAAGTTGGGCTCTTACGGTTTTTCTATATGAGGTTGGTTCTAAAGCTTGAGGTACCCGAACCAGCAGATTCCTCGACTCTCACCCATTATAGGCTCATTTGAAATGAGTTCAGTTCAGGGGAATACATTTTCCTATGGCTACACGGAGATGAAAATCTCACGAAACCATAGGTACGGATGTATCCCGAAAGTGATCCACTATCCTACACGAAGGTGAAAACCTCACGAAGGCGTAGTTTCTCACTCCCACTTAAGGGTGTGACCACAACGGTCATGCAAATGCAATGCGTATTAGAATATATAACATATGCAATAATACAAACACATGTAATGCAAAGAGGATTGAATTTTAAAATTTTTCAAATTTTCGACATTAAGACAAAAGGTAATCAATTATACGGCTTGACTCTCTTATTAGTCCCCAGCGGAGTCGCCAAGCTGTCGAAACCATTTTTAAATCGAGTTTTGGAAAATGGGAATCGACTTTAAGAAAAACGAAAACGGGAGTCGCCACCAATCTTTTTAGGTGTGATTGGATCACCTTATAAAATGTTTTGTTTTAAAACATTAATTTTGGTCTACAAAAATTGAGAAAATGGATTCGAGAGTCGGTTACGTACAAGGAAGGGTTAGCACCCTCGTAACGCCCAAAAATTGGTACCTAATTGATTATCAAGTGTCTTTAATGTCGGAAATTTAAATTTTTTTTTTTAAGATGCGATCCTCTTTACAATATTTTAATTTTGAAAATTAGGGCTCACTTGTATCAAATGAATCAAAATATTACATCCAATAAGTTGGGAAGCAATATTTTTAAGACATTCGAAGCTAAGCTAGCCCTTTTTGAAAATCCCTATCTCAAAACGACAAAACACCATATCCAGTAAGTTAGGACACAACGCTTTGAAATTCCGAGATAGTTGCTCGTATTTTGGAAACCTTAAAAACTTAGAAGGGTGCTTGACTATTCGAACTCAACGAGAAAAGTTGCAACCCAGTAAGTTTGGGCACTACCTTTCTTGAAGTTTCCAAACATCTAAACATTGCCTTACTTTTAAAAAAAAAAATTTGAGTTAAGTGAAATATATCTTTTGGTTTAAAAAAAATAATGATGTGTTTTGTATATCACAAGGAATTAAATAAATCTAGTTACAATATACATGTTTTATCATTTCATGCAACTATAGTATAGAAAATAGTAATAATGGCATAAATTACACAATATACATTATCATTTTATGCATGGCCATATATGACACAAAAATGGCAAGATAAATCAACACAAATTAAACATACATAATGATATTTCATGCAAATATAATAATATAAAATGTTCAATTAAAGATAAAACAAATGATATAAAATTTAATTTATTAAGCAACGAAAGAAAACTAAAAACTAAGCAAATTAAAATGTATAAAATATAAGTTGAATGAAAATAAGCTATTTAGAAATATACTAAATAATATAAGGATAATAAAAGAACTCCTTTTTTTTTTAAATGATATATACATATATAGATTATACTATGAAATGTAATAACTTAATATGTAAGAAAAATAATATACTAAATATTACTATTATACTTAAAATAATTTTAAAATATACATAATTAATAAATAATAAAATAGTGTATATTTTATAATAAAATAAAGATAATGAAAAGAAATATGATAAAATATATAGTGTATAATATAATTTATAACAAAAATATATAATAATATAAACCATATAATAAGTAATAAAAAAATACATATAATAAATTGTAATATGTAAATATAATGAAGGATAATATATATACTATCATCTAAAAATTAAAATTTACACAATTAATAATAATACATATTTTTTAAAAATAATATATGTGAAATATATAAATAAATATAATTTATAAGTAAAAATTATATATATTAAATAATATATAAAAATAATATTTTCCTTTATAATTAATATTTATAGATATAAAGTATTTAATAGATAAAAAAAATATTTAAAAGGACTATAACGAAATAAAATTAAAGTTTTAGGGCTAGTTTAAATAAAAAAAATTAGCCTTCTGGAATGCGTGTTAAAATCAAGGGACTCATTGGGCAAATTGCCCTAATCCCAAAACGACACCGTTTCCCCAGAATAAAGTTTAATAGCCATTGGGACTAAATTAAAACAACTATATAATATTAGGGCCGAATTAAAAAATAAAATGAAATGAAATTATAAAATTTAATAAACCAAAAGGATCAATTGGGCAATTATCCCAATTTCCAAAAATACGCGGATCCTCCCCGGGTCACGGGTCAACACGCTGATCCTCGGCATTGATACGACGCCGTTTTGCACTTATTGAATTAAACCAAAACGGCACCGTTTTGTTAGGGCTATATAAGCCAAATTTTTAGCTCAAAATTCATTTGAGACCTGAGTTTTAAAAAAAAACTTAAGAATTCTCTCTGAAATGAGAGGGGAGAGAAGGGTCCGGGCTCCAATCTCCGTCGAGCCGATCCTCGGTCATCGGCCTCACGTGCCCACGCGCCATCGCCGACCCCGCCCCGTACGGTGGTCAGAAAACCCAAAAGTTTTGATTTTCGATGCGATTTCAAAGGTAAGCTTGTCTTTTATTTATTTGAATGGTATTTGCATGTATTTAGGAAAAATGAAAAGGTAAAGGTATATCACCTTTTGAGAGACTACTTGAACTTCTTTCTTATGAATATCTATGTATTTTTATTCTGAGTAAAAATCCCCCTCTCCTTTTTTTTTTTTTTTTTACAGATTTGTGAAGAGGCTTTTATAGCCTTCTATGAACTGTTTACATTTAGAAAGAAATCTTTGATTTCTTTTCTCCTATCTATTTTCCTTTTCTGCTGTGTTTTCTTTCTTCTTCTTTTTTTTTTTTGTAGGTGACCGAGGAGAATCAAACAATGGCGTTGATTCAGCCGTAAATCACGGCGAGGCCAGGGTCACGGCGTTGATTCGAAGCCAGAATCCTGGGGTGAGACGAACAGACACGAGTCGAAGGGGCGTGACTCTTGAACTCATTGTGGCGAAGCTTCTGGAACGGCTCTTACGGCGCTGAAGTTCCAAGGAAACCCTAGAGTTTCCTGCTGGTTCTTTAAGTTACTGGGCCTTTTGGGCCCGAGTGACTTGAGTCTCATTGGGCCACTGTTTGTTGGGTCTAGGTAGACTTAAGATTGTTGTAAACGGGCATAGGGTTTAGGCATTTGGGCTGCTGGGTTATGTATTATTTTTTGTTTTAGGCTCTGTATATGGACTGTTTAAATAAATAAACATTTATTTATTTATTTTATTTGGTTTAAGGCCCAGGCAAATTTGGGCTATTACACCTTAGATAACATTAGATTTATGTAATTAAACTGTTTTAAACCTAACCCGTTCCTACCTTGGACAACATTAGATTTATGTAATTAAATTGTTTTAAACCTAACTCGTCCCTGTTACTTTGCATAAATTCTAAGGAATCCTTAGTTAAATGGTGACATGCAAATATGCACGTTTTTTCTAAGTGACAAACCTAAGATCTCAAAAAAGCTTATGATTTAGATTCCAAGTTCATAAATGATCGAGTTGCCATGAAATTTTTCCTGGACATTGTTAAACATAATAAAGAATGAATTGAATTAAGAGTTTTAATTGTTTTAGCTTATTCATGTTACTGCTATTAAAACTTGTGAATTGTTGCTAAAACATTTCATTGCATTTATTTTATTTCATTTCATTTGCATATTAGTTGTTAATTTAATTAGGACATCCATCACCTCAAATTCTTGTGTTTTATTAACCAACTTGTAAAACATTAATTTTACAATTGCTGATGAATAGATACAGTCCTTGTGGAGATAATACTCTTTTTACTTACTTATTACTTGATAACAGCTGTGTATACTTACAAATCTCGCTGCGAACCAAATATGTAAATTAAGTTAAAAATAATATAAAATTTATAATATATAACCTTTATAAAAAATGTTTTGTCTCTAATTATTTTTATAACACTTCTTATAAATAATATAATCCTTTGCCATAATTTTAAAAGTTCCTTTTTTTTTTACAAGTTTTGATTAAAATCGTATAACATTTTCTAATGAATAAGCATATTATACTTATAATATATAACATGGAAATATAAATAAGTTATGTCCACACTTCTTGACCATAACATTTTATAAATAAAATATTATCACTTTTATAACATGTAAATCATTTTTATAATAAACTCTTTAACCATAACTTTTAAAAAAATATTTAAATAATATAATTTTTTTGTTATAACTTTATAAAATACACAAATTATTCTTATAGTATAATTTTTTACCCATAACCATTCAAGCATTCAAGCACTTATATACCTTAATGATTATAATATAAAAATTCATAACTAAACTTGCAAAAAGAGATTTTTAAACAAATTAAATTTGGTTGTATTTATATAATCACTTTAATTTTCACCCTTTCTTTAAAAATTGAAAATTGTAACACTTAATTAGTGATTATGATGATTAACATGCCTTCCTCCTATAATCAGAAGCGGTTACACTGAAATGGATCTATTTGTTGGCTTTCTAAACAATACAGAAAAAAAAAACTATGGGATTCGTAGAAATTGAATAAGGAAAAAAAAAAAAAAAGATAAAAAGATTCAGTAAAATTTTCTACTTCCAAGCTTTTTTTAACGTTTCCACGACAGCAAATATCATGAACACTTTTATTAGAAAGATATCATTTCATACATATTCAAACTTCAAAGATTGAAAGGAAAGATCGGATAGCAAACTTCAAAGATTGAAAGGAAAAGAAACTAGCAGATTGGAAGAGGGGCACCGTTCCACTCCTTTAGACATTCCAGCATTGGATCAATGATCTTCCCTTGGCACATAGCAGTCAACACCTTGTCGAACTCCTCACCAGGTGAGGTAACTTTTTGCCCAGTTAGCAACCCAGTTCCAAGCTCCTCCCTCACGAATTTGTACAACGGATATGATCTGCAATCCTTGATCTTGTTTGGAATTGCTGCATTTCCATTCTCAACTCTAGCCCTTGCATTCTCAACCTCCTTGGGCAAAACAGCCTTCAATTCGTCTTCAAAAGCTGCAATATTTTGGAAGATTGAAGTGCTTGGATTCTTCTCCATCTCACCCTCTGTCATTGCATGCTCCACAAGAACTTGCCTCAACTTTTGCATCAATGGATAGGTAGCACTGGAAGGGTCATCGATATAGGTAAAAATGTATACGCGGTCCACAGCTTGGAGTAAATCCTTTTCACAGAATCTTAAAGGGTGGTGTTCACCATCAGCACCGGTAGTGAGTGTTTTCTTAGCTATCTGACCCACTGTGTTCTTCACTGTGTCCTTCAAATTATCTTCTAAATGCCTCAAATCAATAGCTTGGCAAAGAGCCACCAAGAAAGTTGTCAACATTAGCTTCAAGAGATCGATAGCTTCAGCAGTTTTTAATGCAGAGATTAATCCCAAGGAGTTCACATCTTGGTTGTGTTGCTCAGTACTTTGAACATGGGTGGTGACTGGATTGGCCAAGTATTGGAGCTCAGAACAATAGGAAGCTATTGCAACTTCAGCACCCTTAAAACCATAATCCAGACTTGGGTTCCAACCACTAGAGAGGTTTGTTGGGAGGCCATTGTTGTAGAAATCATTAACAAGTTCAGAGAATTGAGCAAACATAAGTTTCCCGATAGCCGCAATAGCTAAACGAGCATTGTCCATTGAGACACCAATTGGGGTACCCTGGAAGTTGGCACAATGTAATGCCTTGTTCCTTGACACATCTACCAAAGGGTTATCATTGACAGAGTTAATCTCTCTTTCAATCGATTTGGTTGCGAATCTGATCACTTCAATCTGTGGACCATGCCATTGTGGAGCTGACCTTAGAGCATAGCGATCTTGTTTCGGTTTCTGCAAAGGGTCAATTTCATGGATCCTCTTAGCCGCTGTAACGATAGTGCTTCCCTCAAGTATGTGTTCCATTATAGCAGCGGCCTCGATTTGTCCTGGATGATGCTTCAATTTATGAATCAAATGGTCAGTGAACTCAGGTAATCTACAATTCATCGCTTCAGCAAATATTGCGGCCAAAATTTCTGACAAAACAGCCAATATGTTTGCTTCAAAAAGAACCATGGCAGCCATGGCAGAACCAACTGCAGTGCCATTGACTAGCGCAAGGCCCTCTTTCGGCTGCAACTCAAAGAACCCGGAATCAATATCGGCTACACGAAAGGCTTCTTGGGGATCAAGGGGTTCCCCATTGGGTCCAATGGCTTTGGAATTAGGCCTGCCAGTGAGCAATCCAGCAATATAGGAAAGAGGAATAATATCACCAGATGCAGTAACTGAGCCACGAAGCGGCAAGCATGGGGTGACGTTGTGGTTTAGAAGCTTGGTGATTGCCTCCAGAATTTCGAACCTGATCCCAGAGTACCCCTGGAGCAGGGTGTTCGTCCTAACAAGCATGGAGGCTCGAGTTGCTGAGGGAGAAAGTGTGTGGCATGACTCACTTCCATACCCAAAGATCCCAGCATTCAAGAACCTAAACCAGCAAAACACATTCAATGAATGAATAAAACTTTCTTCCACTTTGTGATTATAGCAACTTCCTTCTTTTTCATTTTCAAATATTTTATTAAAAAATTAATTAACTAATAAACCATAATTTATTTTATATTTTTGAAATTTTTGTGTAAAGAGTAGAAATGGATATTGAATCCCTCGTGAGTTCCACCGGAACCTTGGCTACTAGTGAAAAAATGTACTTTTACTGGTGTTCACTTGAGGAAACTTAATTGACAATTATTCATCCAAATAGATACAATGGTGAGATTGTATCAAAATGTAGGGTTTAGTAAAAACTCCGATCAAATCAAGAAACCAAAAAACCGATTCTATCCCTTTCAAAAAGTACCTAAAAACTCACAGCAATGGAGTATATAATCTGATACATGCCTTAAGGTACATATTTCCCGTATCCAATGGGGCAGTTTATGGAAAATGCATACGTTGTTAGTGCATGGATATAAAAAGCTCACCTAATAAGCTCCTTTTGAAGAGTAGCTCCATCCTTGGTTCTTAAATGAGAATTAGCACCAAAACCAGTAGTAATGCCATAGGTGTCAACACCATTGCGGAGGACTTGAAGGACCCAACCAGAACTGGCATTAACGCTAGCTCTTGCACCCTCAGAAAGCGCAACCTTGATACCCAACTCACTTTTAGCTACGGCTGCAACTTGAGAAATGGTCAAGGTCTCACCACCAAGCTTCACCAGTGGTCTCCTATATTCAGAAACCATATGTTTCACTTCATCTAAATGGCTTCCCTTGAGAGAGTTAGCTGCAACATCCCAGCTCAAAGGGTCGACAGAAGAAAGAGATGATAATGGCTTCCCTTGAGGGATTCTCTCCATGTTAAAAATTGTAGAAAATGATGGAAATGATAATGACCCAAAAAAAAACTTGAACTTCTTAACCAAAATGTGTTGTTGAATGCTTTAACAGAAGAAAGAGAAGGGTGGTTTAAATATGGAAGAGAAGGAAATAGCGGTCGACACAACTCCAAAAAGTATTGGCAATTTTTTTTTTTAGAATGAATTGACTTTTAAATATACCTTACAAGGTACAAAATATTTTAGGAAACAATTCTATAAAAGGTATAAAATTGTTACAAGTGGATACTCTAATTATTTATTATTATTAATATTAAAATAATGTGTGGGTCTTAATATTAATTACAAATATTTATAATATTTAATAATAATTTAGTTTGATTTATTTTTAGTAATATGATATTATAATGTTTTATTTAAAAAAGGAAATTTTTAGCTATGTTCATATTATAAATCTTTTACATTTGGCATTAAACAAATTTTACATATGTACATACTTTTTTTTTTTGACTTATTTATTTTATAAATTCTTTAAATCATATATATATTGTTAAACCGCACAAAATATTTAAGAAAATAATTCTAAGTGGAGGTATAAAACTTGGATACACTAATTACTTGACACATTAATTATTACTATTAATATTAAAATAATGTGTGAGTCCTATTATTAATTATCAATATTTATAATATTTAACAATAATTTGGTTTGATTTATTTTTAATAAAATAATATATATTTTTTATATTACAATGTTTCATCTAAATAAGGAATTTTTTTGCCATTTCACATTATAAAATTTTTACATTTGGCATTAAATTAGGTTGTCATATTTTCATACTCTTTTTGTCTTATTTGCTTGATAAATTCTTTAAATTATATACATATATATTAATTTACCTGAGTAATGATGGAAGTAAAAAATTTAAATTTTGTTATAAAATAAAGAAAGATGGAGAGAATAAAGAACAAAGAAAATATGAAAGCAATAGAGAATGAACTTTATTGATCAAAAGGGGTGGTTACAATGCTTCATCAGAGTCTCCATTTATAGGCATAAGAAGTATAAAAGAAATAAAGATCTAATTCTAATAACTATTAGAATTTAAAGTACATTAAAATTTTATCTTGATCATGATGGACATCCACTTAATAAGATATTATAACACTCCCCCTTAGATGTCCATTGGTAGATAATGTGGCTCGTTAAAACATTATTAAGAAAAACCCTGTGGGATAAAAACCTAATAAAGGAAAAAGAGTATACGATCTATAATACGCATAATATGCTGCCTCATTAAAAACCTTACTAGAAAAACCCAATGGGACAAAACCTCGGTTAAGGGAAAAAGAGTACAATGCGTATTTACTCCCCTCATGAAAACATAACGTATTTTCTCATATTCTACGTATTCAATCTTGAATACTAGTTTTTCAAATGACTACTTGAATGTATTGCTAAGCATTTATACCACCATTCTTTTGAAAATCATGAGTGAGGGAAAATTTTGGGGAATCATATTTTGATCTCTTCAAGAATTTCAACAATAATCATAGCAAACTTTAATCATGATCCTTCTATAAAAATACAAATAGGTATTTTGGATCATTTTATAATCCTCTTTCAACTACTATTGATTAAGTCAAATTTACCACATATGTTCAATTATTTCAATTCATATAAATGAAAAAATCCCGAGAATTTCAATATATTCTAGCATTTTAAATCCTTCAAGGATTTTAATATAAATTTTACTATATAGTGATTCATAAAAGGTTGTAACAATATCCATTAGATGCAAGTTAAATCTTTTATGAATTCTCAATTTAATAATATATCTAAAGGTTATTGCATCCACCACAAAATAATATTATATCTTTTCATAATCAATGCCAGGACTTAGTGAAAAAATTCATATTTTTATTCCGCTTTTGCAAAACTACTTTAATTGCACCTTCACTAGCTTTATACCTTTAGATATTTGGACTACTGGTCCAAAAACTCCACAACTGTAATTGTACTTGAGTTGCGTCTTTCTATTTTGATCAATTTATTCTATATCTATATTTCTCAATAGATTTATTTAGGATCCTCCTTTTGTTCCATTATTTCAATAATAATATTGCATGCAAAATCATTGTCGACCACTTTTATTATTTGGTTCCACATTTTCTCGAATTGACATAACTTATCGAGATATTTTATTTTCATTATTTTAAAATTCAGTTTCAGGTACCTGAATCTCTTCTGAACTTTTACTTATTAGTTATGTCTTGGGTCTCTTTTGGAGCACCCGCCTCTACTATATGAACATCTAGAATAATTTTCATCTTTGAAACCGATCAATCTATATAACACTTGGTTATTTTTATTAAGTTTGTAAATACATCTAATAGTTAACTTGTAATGAGTTATCCTTATTGAACTTTTGGTTCAAATGACTCTCCCCCTAACTCATTATAAGTTATTATTTCTCTCCCCCTAATGTTGGGAAAACTGACAACTCATGTCATAATTAAATCTCGAATTAATAGATCAAAAATATTATAAGAAGACTCATATAAATATACATTCCCAATCTCTTATTATGAACCATCTTTGTGTGTTGTGGTAGAGCAGTTGGAACATATACTGCACATCCAAAAAATTTAAGATGGGAAATATTTGGCTCTTGACCAAAAATCAATTGTAATGGGGAGTATTTATAAATTATAGAGAGCCTTTGCCTCTTTACATCGTACTTGTTGAGGAATCTAACCCCTTACATTATTACAAATAATTTTTTCTTACCCTACACAATTGTTATTTTCCAGACTATTATTGCAATTATAGAGAATACATAATGTGTATCTTCATCTGTTTTTTGAGAGAATCTTTGTAGAGAATTGTTACTGTTTATCTTCATCTTTTCTTTGCAAAGAATCATTACTGTCCATCTTCGTCTTTTATCTTCCCATGAATCTTTACTGTTAGACTTTCTTGTTTATGTTTGGAACAATTTCTTTCAGTATATAGGGAATCTTTGAAGGTTGAAGATTATTACAAAACAATTATCTTCTTTTTCTTCTTTCCTTTTTTTTTTCTTTATGGTTTTGGTGATTGTCACTATTGTGGTGACATATGGAAGATCCACCATTTTGATTGAAGATGTCAAAAATTTCTCATCTTTTGAGTCAAAATCCATTGAGCTGAGCATTTCGTCCATAAGCTTTCTATACTCTTTTTTTGTTTCTAACATGAGCCAACAATGCGGTGGCAGTTGATTTGGCTTGAAGAAATTTTAGAATAGTTTGGTACGGAGTAGTGGACTTGCATAATATTGGTTATTGAAATAATCAATCGAAATACTTGGAATCATCTTTTTCGTCATTGCATTTGTGACACCATTTTGTTATGAAATTTCAAACTAACAATGAGATTCTCATGTGTTAGCCCTATTCATAAGTAAAATTCTAGGAAACAATCCAATAAATACACAATTATGAAAAGAAATGGATTTTTTTTGTATATATGTTTTTGGTTTGGTTCTGGTTGGAATTCGTCAAAAACTTAGGCCATAAAATTTGATTTTTTCTAGTAGGATATCAAAAGAAGATATTTCATATCAGTTCCACCATTCTTGAAATCAATTTGGGAATTTGTATTTGGTGTAATACTTGAAATATATAAGCCAATAATGTCTCATATAACAGGTTGTTGATAAGGAATGCATTGTACCAGGCTGTTTGATTGTCCTAGTATGTAAAAAATGAGCCATGATCTATTTTAGTGGTGAATTTGGTTGGGAATTTCTTTGGAGAGTTTGAGTTTTCACCCTAATCTCTTGGCCTGAGAATTTTAATTATTTGGATTATTGAATGGGTAATAAAGTTAGGGACTTTTGAATTTGAATAATGTTTGAACAATATTGTTCATGTTTGGACCAATATGTTTTCATAACATTGCTTCATTTTTTGTGAGTCTAATGACTTAAAATGTCATCCTTTGAGAAGTTATTTGATAACAATATGTGGAGGTTTTTAAGAAAATTCTTCCTCTATAATGATTTTTTTTTTCAAAATAATATTGTGAGGATTATTTTGTAGTAGTCTGTGAATATGCTACTTCTTTTGGAAAAAAAAGTCTTGAAGAGATGTTTCTATTGAAATATTTTTGAGAGATTTTTGTTTATGTAAAGCAATCTGAGATTCATATAGTCTTAAGGATTAGAAGGATGAGAAGCGTATAGAAATATTGGTTATAATAATTTGAAAATAATTTGAAAGCTTAAATTTGATTTGTTTTAAATTTAAATTTTTGAAAAAAAAATTGAAAACTTAAATTGAGAAAGCTAGAAAATTAAAGAGAAACAAACTTTTCATCTCTGTATTGAGTGTTTGAAGTCATGCCTTTATTACAAAACTGAGATGCTTTTATAGAGGGCTCTTGCCTCTTTACAACATTTTTGTTTGGGGGATCTTATCCCTTACATCATTCCCAAAACTAAATAATTGCTACTTTTTAGAGAATATATTATCTAATTACAAACTTTTTTCTTTCTATGGAGAATATAACTTTTTTTCCTTTTTTTTTTCTTTCAAAGAATCTTCACTATTAATGCTAGAGAATTTTACTGTTCAAGCTAGAGAATTTTTACTATTCATTGCAAAAAATCTTCACTGTTCATTCTTATTTTTCTTGCAAGGTATCTCCCCTGTTCACCTTTTATCTTTACTTTGTAAGTTTGCAGGAAATCATTCATCTTTTGTTTTTGAAAGATTATCATCAATTTTTTATTTTTTCTGGTTCTGGTGATTGTTAATAAAGTGGTACCGTCTGTAAGATCTACTGTTTTGATTGAAGACGTTGAGGATTTCTCGTCTTATGATCTAGAATCCATTAAGCTGAGCATTTCAACCATGAGTTTTTTGTATTCCTTCTTGGTGTTGGCTTGAGCCAACATTGCACTAGCAGACGATTTTGCTTGAAGGAATTTTACTGTAGTTTGATCTGGGGCCGTGGACTTACATCATCTCCGATTCTTGTTGAAAAAATTATCCAAATACTTGGAATCATATTTTTCACCATTTTTTTCTAAAAATTCAAACTAATAATGGAATCCCAACACATGGATCTTGTTCATAAGAGTAATTCTAGGAAATAATCCAAGAAATTCACAATTTTAGAGAAAAATGGATGGTTCTATAGATATTTTTTGGTCTAGTTCAGGATAGAATTTGTAAAAGAACTTGGGCCACAAATTTTGAATTTTTTTGGCAGGATATTAAAAGATGATTGTCCATACCAGTTCCACCATTCTCAAAAGCAATTTGGAGATTTGAATTAGGTACCATATTTGAAATATATGAGCCAAGAATGCCTAATATGTTGATTGTTAATTAGGAAGACATTGTACTAGGTCGTTTGGTAATCCTAATATGTGAAATATGGGTGGTGGTCTATTTTGGTGGTAAATTTGGCTGGAAATTTCTAGGAGAATTTGTGTTTTCACCCCAATCTCTTGGTCGAAGAATTTTAACTATTTGAGTTGTTGAATGGGTGATAAAATTTGGATCTTTTGGGTGTATGTAGTGTTTGAACAATATTGATCCAGTTGAACTAGCATGTTTTCATAATACTGTTGAGATTTTTGAGAATCTAATGGCTGAAAATGTCATCCATTGAAAAGTTCTTTTACATGAATATGTGGAGATTTTTTTGAAAATTCTTCGTCCATAATAAAATATTTTTCAAAAAATTTATTTGGAAAATATTGTGAGGATTTTTGGATAACAACATGTGAAGACACTATTGCTTTTGGGATAGCATCCTGGAGAGATATTTCTTTTAAAATATTTTTAAGAGATTCGTGTAAAACAATATCTTTATTTTTTGAAATCTTTGTTGTTTCAACAACAATCCTTTTTGTAAATTTTTTTTTGCTAATTTCCTTTTTTAATGTAGAAAAAGCTAATGTCACTTCTGGGGATTGATAAAGGAACTCAATCCTTTTTTTGTATTTGTGAACCAATTTCATTTGGATCCTATACATCCTAAAAGGATGTATTTTTGGAGGATTTTGATGATGATGGCGATCTCTCATTTTCTTCTTAAAGGCAAATTTTATACCATGACTTAATTGGTTTTGAATGACATTTTTTAATAAGATAAATAATTAGTTTCTCCTTTGATGTTTTCAATATCAAGATCAAATATGCTCAAAATTGCTTGTCATCTTGGAAAAATCTATTTTGAGGCAATATTTTGGACATCTTTTTGTAAAACTTCTTTTGCTAATTTGCAATCAATTCATAAAAGGAATTTTTTATTTAATAAATCAATCTGAAATTTTGTAATACATAAAAAAATTGATAAAAATTTCCTTTTTGATAGTACTATAATTTTGTTGAGGATTCCAGTGTTTGGAGGTAAACTGGACTATTTGTTCTTTTCCTCCCTTAGCTTGTTTTAGGATCCTACCATACCATATTTCAAAAGCATCTATTTCTACTATCTTGGGGGCATTTGGATCAACTAAATGTAAACAAAGAAGTTTAGTGTGGCGCCCCGAACACAACCGGGAAGGTCTGACCCAGATTTCGAACTTCACATTAGCCACTGAAGTGACTCTCCGTCAAAACACCACAAAACACACCATTCAACAAATCACACCTCACACAATTATTCATTTATGTAACACCCTATACTCAGCCTAGAGTCCAGACCAAACCTAGAGAGTTACATTATTGATATTAGGAAAACCGCATTTATAACTCAGTCATAATGAAACCATTCAACATATTATATCCATCATAGCAATTAACTAACTACATAATCTTTCCAACACCATAATAGCACAGAATACTGAATTTACTAATAGTAGAATTTAAAGGAAAGGCAACAGGGTTTGACCGAGCTCCAGCAGCACCGACCTGTTCAAGTTTGAGAGCCACCTGAAATTAATTCAATAATGAAATGAGTTGTGAACTCAGTGCATAAAAGACGTTCATTCAATTAAAACACATATATAAGATAGTTCCCGAATCCCAAGATTTGGTTAGATAATAGAAGCAATTTCATCTCAGATACAAAATAGATTAGTTACATACGCAGAAGCAATTTTAGTTTCATATACAGAATAGATCAAATTCATATGCAGTTATTCCTACTCCCGTCCGCTACACACCATCTTCAACCATTCCAACACATCGTTAAGGGCGTTCAATGCCGAACCAACCCTGTACACCATAGAGTGTCTATTTGACACATTTACAGAGATGCAGCCTAGCTGCTAGACTAAAATGAGACAAAGCACCAGATTTGTATTTATACGCATCGTGGCTTAGCCACTCATTAGGAGCAGATTACTTCCTTCTTCAAAATATCCCAACCCATGCAAATGCAGATTACAAATATCCATAACATGTGTTCAGTCATTCCAATTCATTTCACAAATAGATAATATAGATCAGTATAAAAAATAGCCATCACAGTACTCATACATTGATATCATCCATATATCAGTCTTAGAGCATCAGAGAGTCCTCATATAATCAAATTTAGATCATAAATACATTGTGGAGGTTAGTGCTCTTGTTGGGCAACACTCACAGCCTGAAAAATAAGATTCGGATCCTATTTATATGCCACACTACCTAGACACACGCCCATGTCATTGCCCATGTGGCTCACATGGCTTGGACACACACCTATGTCCTTTGCTTGTGTGACTCTAAATTGCAAACAGTGAGTTACACGGCCTGAGTACACACCAATGTCCTTGGCTATGTGGTCCTAAATCATAAACAGTAAGTTACAAGGCCTAGACACACGCCCGTGTCTATTGCCTATGTAAACCCTGCACTAACATGACTACACATGGCCTGGACACACGCCCGTGTCCCTTATCTGTGTGGCTAAAATTTGATGAACAGTGAGTTACACGGTCAACCACACAGCCTAGCACATGGCCGTATGGCTCACACGTCTTTGGCACATGCCCATGTCCCTGGTCGTGTGGCGTCAACAGCCTCATTTTTCGGCGTTTGAAATTTACAAACTTAAGGGTTTTCGATACGTACCTAAAGATATTTCGAAGCAATAACAACATAAAGATCTCTGTTACTCAATTAAGCCGTGTCATCGACAATAATTCCCAATTACGCGCCTAATGCTTATGTCTAAAGTTTCGACACGAAACCTTCAACGAACCTTATACTTACCGAAAATTCAACAACGATCATTGGATTGTCAAGTTGTTGTTCTCTACTTCCACTATTCCTACGTAATAGGGAAACAAATGATCGTCTATCAGATATTCTCACAACACATCACATACTCAACTCAAAGAAAATTACGAAAAACAAAAAGAAAAATCACGAAAATGCACGAATTGACAGTGACTTACTAGATAGACTTCCGACCAACGACTAATAGAAAAATTTCAATTAATCCCGTATTCTTTACGACCACGATCAGTAAAAATTAAAGGAAAAGAAAAAAAAAGAAGAAGAGGAAAAAGAAGAGTAACGAAGAAGAGAAGAAGAAACTAACAAAAAATTAAAGTGGAGAAATAACGTTAATTAAAAATTAACTTCTAGACAAATTTCTAGCATTTGCCAAAAATGTTCCTTATTGTCCTCTCCGGGACTCAAACACGGGACCTAACAAAATTTCTAGCATTTGCCAAAAATGTTCCTTATGTTCCTTATTGTTCCTTATTGCCAAAAATACCCAGCAAGCTCATTCTTGACACAAGTTTACAATGAATTGAACTTAACTATGTAATGCATGGATAAGGGTTGTTTTTAAAATAATAAAACTTTTAACGATGCGACTCGAACTCCAGACCTTAAACACAAAGCCAGAGCATAGAACCACAAACATAAAAATTTAATTACTACAGAATCTCACAATTAAATTCTCAAAATTTTGGGGCGTTACATTTCTCTCCCCTTAAAAGAAATTTCAGCCTCGAAATTTACCTGACTCAAACAAATACGGGTATTATTGCCAAATCGTAGCTTTAGGTTCCCAAGTGCCTTCCTCCGTGCCGTGATTTCACAACAAAACCTTAACCTGGGAAATAGTTTTCTTCATCAACACCTTAACGTCATGAGCTATAATCTAAATAGGTTCCTCCTCAAATGTTAAATACGGTTGAAACTCCATCTCATCGACAGGAACAATGTGTAACGGATCAGATCGATATCGTCTTAGCATAGAGCGTGGAACACATCATGAATCCGCTCTAACTCCAACGGTAATTCTAGTTGATACGTAATAGGTTCAACACGTTTCAAAATGAGATAAGGTTCAATGAACCTCGGACTCAACCAGCCTTTGTGTTCAAATCGGAGAACCCTTTTCCATGGTGACATTTTCAGGAACACCTGATCACCTACAAAAAACTCAATATCCTTTCTCTTTAAATCGGCATAAGATTTCTTTCGATCAGAAATGGCTTTAAGACGGTCACGAATCAACTTGACAATATTCTTAGTTTCAGACAATAGTTTGGGACCCAAAACTCAACATTCACTTAACTCGGTCCAACACAAAAGAGTACGACACCTATGACCATACAAAGACACGTAGGGAGCCATCTAAATACTAGACTAGAAGTTGTTATTATACACAAACTCAGCCAACGGTAGGTATTCTTCCTAACTACCCCAGAAATCTATTACATAACCCCGGAGCATATCCTCTAGATTCTTAATGACTTACTGAAATTGTCTATCAATCTAAGAATGATACGCAATACTGAAATTAAGTCAGGTGCCTAAAGTCTCATAAAGTTTCTTCCAGAACTGAGATGTGAATCGCAGATCTTTATCATATATAATTGAGACTAGAATCTCGTGCGTCTCACAATTTCAGCAATATACAGCTTATCTAGCTTTTGCAGTGAATAATCTGTTATGATATGAATGGAATGAGCAGATTTGGTTAACCAATCAACGATGACCTAAACTGAATCTTTCTTAGTGGGGGTTAAAGGTAACTCTTAACAAAATCCATCATTATATGCTCCCACTTCCACTGAGGAATCTTAACTGGCTGAAGCAAACCTGAGGGCAACTAATGTTCAGCCTTAACCTTTTGGCACATCAGACAGTGAGACACAAAAGTAACCACTTCCCATTTCAGTCTAGGCCACTAAACTCAGAGGAGATAACATCTCTCTTAGATCAGTCATCGCTCTATGGCTAAGAGCATCAGCTACCAAATTAGCCTTACTTGGATGATACTCTATTGTGCAGCCATAATCCTTAAGCAATCCAACCCACCTACGCTGTCGAAGATTTAACTCCTTTTGAGTTAACAAGTACTTGAGATTCTTGTGATCTGTGTAAATGTTACACCTTTCACTGTACAGATAATGCCTCTAGACTTTTAGAGCAAACACGACTACAGCCAACTCAAGATCATGTGTAGGGTAGTTACCCTCATGTTTCTGAAGCTGTTGTGACTTGTAAGCAATCACATTACCATCCTGCAGCAAACACATCCTAGCCCGACGAGCAATGCATCACTGTATACCACAAACTCCCAACCCGACTCTGGTTGAACTAAAATAAGAGCTTGTGTCAGAACAGACTTGAGCTTATCGAAGCTAAACTGCTGTGTCTCAGACCACACAAACGGAGCATTCTTACATAGTAGCTTTGTTGAAGGTTATGCAATCAAACAAAATCTCATGACAGACCTTCGGTAGTAATCGGCCAAGCCTAGGAAACTACGAAGCTCAGGTACATTTTTTGGTATCTTCCACTCAACTACAGCTTTTATTTTCTTGGGATCGACTCAAATCCCTTCCACAGTTACCACATGGCTAAGAAAAAAAACTTCCTGTAATCAAAACTCACACTTACTAAACTTAGCATACAACTATTTTTCTCAGAGTATTTGGAGTACAATACGAAAAAGACTATCATGCTCAAACTCAATCTTCGAATAAATCAAGATGTCATCGATAAAAAGCAATAAAAATTGGTCCCAGTACGGTTGGAACACTTAGTTCATTAAATCCATGAATGTCGTTAGGGCATTCATCAAGCTAAAAGGCATTACCAAGAATTAGTAGTGTCCATAACGAGTCTTGAAGCCGATTTTGTACACATTGGTCTCTTTGACCTTAAGCTGATGGTAACTAGAGCACAGATCAACCTTGGAGAAAATAGATGCCCCTTAAAATTGGTCGAACAAGTCATCAATCCTTGATAACGGGTACTTATTCTTAATTGTGAACTTGTTCAACTGTCAGTATCAATGTACATTCTCATCGATCCATCTTTCTTCTTAACAAATAACATCGGTGCCCCCCACAGAGACACACTCAGTCAGATGAACCCCCTATCAAGAAGTTCCTAAAGCTATGCTTTTAGTTCGGCTAGCTCCTTTGGTACCATGCAGTAGGATGCAATGGACATTGGAGCAGCATTTGGTAATCGATCAATGCCAAACTCCACCTCTCTATCGAGAAAAACCTGATACTCTACGAGCCAATCCATTCCCAGAATGAAATCAAATTCATTAAAGGGTAACTTCATTAGATTAGTCGAAAATACCATACCCTAAATCTCTAAGGGTACCCGTCTGTATACTCTACCAACCCAAACTAACTCACCAAGAGGACTAATCACAGAAAACTCTCTAGCAGTATTTTCGGCAGTTATACCCAGATTTATAGAAACAACACTAGCTATATATGAATGAGTATATCCAATATTAATGAGAGCGTAGTATGAAACAGAAAGAATAAAGAATGTATCTGTAATGACATTAGAATCATTGCTATCCTCGTGGCGTCTCGCCGCATAAACCAGTGCCGATTGTCAAGCCTCAATCTGACTTGCACATCTACCCAGTGCTCTCTGTCCTCTCCTTGAACCATTACCCTTTCTACTAGTACCATGACCCTTAGGTGGTTGCTGGACCACTCCTAGAGGTTGAACAAAACCTAGAGCCGGAGTTTGTGCCGCAGCTGGCATATGATCTGGTCGATACAGACAATCCCTAACCCGCAACAGAGGTACACTCCTAACTTCTTCTAGTACTCGTCTGGATGGCGTTTACAACAATCACTGTAGAGATGAATCTTGGTCACTACAGCTGGTGTCTCGAGCCTCAAAGGCCTATCAAATCTCACCCGTTTCTTAGGGTGCTGTCCAAAACTAAAAGGACCCTAATCCCTTTTAATCTTACTCTAATCCCTCTCGCGATCTCACCATTCATGTTCATTGCACTTTACTTCTTCCACTATCTTTGTTTTATCAACTAGAACTGTAAAAACCCGCTCCTTCTGAGGAGATATTAAAACCCACAGATCATATCCCAATCCTTCCTCAAGTCTCACACACTTATCGTAATCACACGCTATCAGTGCCCATGCATACCAACTCAGTCGTGGAAACTCGGTATCATATTCAGCCATAGATCGGTTGCCCTGAAGTAGACTCATAAATTCACGTCGGTAAGCCTCCACATAACTCGCCCCCACATACTTGCTCTGGAAGGTGTTCTTGAAATAATCCCAGTTAATCTATTCTGACTGAGCACCTTGCTCAACTATCAGCCACCACTAGTAAGCCTTATCCCGAAGTAGGGACCCAACACCCCTCAGTTTTGAGTGGGAGTGCAATCAATACCGGTCATGATACACTCGACAGCCTCGAGCCAATACTCAGCAACAATAACGGTGGTTCCAATGATACCCCTAAACAATTTAGCTCCATTCAATCAGAGTCTTTTAGTAACCGACCCTCAGCTTATCAATCCAAAATAGGTTTGAATGACCCTCTCCAATGCCCGATTCATGACCTGAAATAGTTCGTTGACCCTAGTTGTTAGAGTTTGAGACTCTATCTCAGCAGTAGAAGTATGAACTGTCTTGTTTGTCTCCAAGTTGGGCATACTACCCATAGAGGATGACTCCACTCAAGCTCCTCCTCTGCGTCCTCGACACCCACGAGTTCTACGTCCACAACTACAACGTGAACTCATATTAGCAATTTATCTACAATGTTAGAGTGCACAAATCAGTTCAAGTTTTGAACAAAACAGTCTTACTAGTTCACATCAATGCATTTAACCATATAACAGTTTATGTAATACAGTGTTTCTGTTAACCATTATAATAGAAAAATACTTACAGGTTCGGCGTCAGTGGCTCGGCCATTTACTAATGTTTCAGTTTTCGGATCAACTTAGATATCATATTTTCACTTAAGTACTCTTTATCACACAATATGAGCCTAGACACATTCTGAGTGTTGACTAACCTATCTCTGATACTGCTAAATGTAACACCCTAAACCCAGCCTAGATGTCTAGACCAAGTCTAGAGAGTTACATTATCGATATTAGGAAAACCACATTTATAACGCAATCATAATGAAACCATTCAACATATTATATCCATCACAGCAATTAACTAACTACATAATCTTTCCAACACCATAATAGCATAGAATACTAAATTTACTAATAGTAGAATTTAAAGGAAAGATAAAAGGGCTTGACTGAGCTCTAGTAGCGCTGACCCATTCAAGTTTGAGAGCCACCTAAAATAGCATAGAATATTAAATTTACTAATAGTAAAATTTAAAGGAAAGATAAAAGGGCTTGACTGAGCTCCAGTAGCGCCGACCCATTCAAGTTTGAGAGCCACCTAAAATCCAATCAACAATAAAATTGTGAACTCAGTTGGTAAAAGACGTTCGTTCAATTCAAACACATATATAAGATAGTTCCCAAATCCTAAGGTTTGGTTAGATAATAAAAGCCATTTCATCTCAGATATAGAATAGATCAATTATATACATAGAAGCAATTTTAGTTTCATATTTATCTACTGTTTAATTCCATAGCAATAATGTGTAAGCGTCACTCCTCTATTTAATATGAGACTTAAACATGCACATTAACCCCACCTTCTGATGATAGCAACATGACACTGTTAAGAACAAGTGGACTAAATTCCTCTAATTCTTACTCAACTTCTGTTGTAATGCTTGTTGGCTCGAACTGTTACTGCACTTTCCAGTGTCAGTGGCTGCTATAACACTTTTGTGTTAAGAAACATTCAAACCCCAAGATTAAACAATAAAAGCAAGATTGAATAAAATAACATTTAACCAAGAATTCATGTGTATTTTTGTTCAAACAGAAAACCAAGAGTTATCACCAACATTTAGAAAGAAATAAGAAAGAATCGAGTGAAGAATACTATTCCTAGACAACTCAACTGAATTTCTCAATTTTCTCTTATCTTGCGCTTAGGTCTAATCGTCAGAAGCTACTCTGCATTTGGTTTTCACATTGGCTCACCCGTGAGAGGCTTAAGCTGCCATGGAAGCAAGCTTCAAGGTAGAATGATGATGATGGTAATCAAGAGAGAAAAAAGCTCTTCTTTTCTTCTCGTGTCAACCTTTTATGTCCTCCTCCAACAGTACAAGTGTCCTTTCCTCAGAATTATTTTGTCTTTGTACGTATAGGTTGGTTATACCAGACTGGACAGATCATACAGTTTTAGTTCTTTTCTAGACAGCTGTCAAGTGCAGTGACAATTCTAGACGCAATTTGAAATTAACTCATACAGCGACATTAATGCAAAAAGATAGCAAAATTAAGGATAAAATAGGCTAGGATTCACTGAGTTATAAAATGCAATTTACGAAATAGAAAATGCTAAAGCACATGCTAAGGATAACTAAATGGGAACAATTTAAGTAATGAGGAAAACCTATGCTCTTTCTAGTGCTATCACACCTCCAAACTTGAGTTTTTACTTGTCCTCAAGTAAAACAGAAACTAACAAGGCTACAAAAATTTTACTAACGCAAATGATCATTCTAGCAACTTGAACCTTCTAAATTTCCAATGAATGAATCACATTCAGATGAAAAAAATATTGCATCGACAATTCATAAGCATGAATGAATAAGGTTGCAACTTCATCAATGCTAGCATCATGCTTCAAACCCTAAGTTCTATCTACCAATACAACATTTATTGTGCAATACTAAGTATTTATGTATTATATATATACTTTTTTTTGGATTAAAGGATATCGTTGCATTACTGTACCCTTGTTTCTAAAAAGTAATGGTGGAGTGCAACAAACCCCAAGGAGTACGTAATTGCACCGACACACACTCATGCATTGATAGCCTTTGGCCAGATTGATTTTTCTAACGCTAGTATTGGAGTGTTCCCTCTTTAACATTCCATACTACACCCATTTTGGAGTGTCTCTACTTTATAATATATATATATATATAAGCAGCTGTAAAAAGCAAATTTATTCAAGATTTAATGAATGATAGCAGTCATCCATTACTAATGCAACCTAATCCATTCATCAGAAAATTTAAGCTACAACCTTCTATCAAATTTATCCAACTCCTTCATTGATAATTCACATGATTCAAGAATTAATCATCGAATGTAACAAAAAGTTTCGAACAATTTTCCTTAACTATAATTAAACCTTGTATACTTCATTACCAAAAAAAATTGAAATGTGGGAGCATTTCTAAGCCTTATGTGCATTCCCCCAAACTTAAAGTTTGCATTGTCCCCAATACACTAACATGAAAATGTAATGACAATAAAAATGCAATGACAATGTATATTTATCAAAATAAAACTTAAAACTACATGCAATGCATGAATACTACAACTAAAACTTAAAAAAAAACTAACTCAGTTATCCTCAGCTATCGATGTGGCTGCACGAAGTTCCTTCCTCCTTCTTTTTTTCTCCTTCTTCTTTCATTTTTTTATCCTTGGATCACTTCCTCTTCTTTTCTTTGAGCTTTGCATAGTCCTCGAATTTCTCAAATAAAGGAGATTAGCTTCTAGGATGGGTGCAAAAAGTTTCCCACATTAACTTCGAGATGGTTCGGTAGACTTGCTTACCGAAGTCTTATTATGGAAAAAGGGAAATGCCCTGTTCGGGATGGAAGTTTCGCTTCAACATGTTGTTGTGAAATTGTTCCTTTACCACTTTATTCAAAAATATTATTGGCTTCTTTGACTGCACTGGCTAGGGGGATTCTGATTCACAAATTGCGATAGTAGAGAATACATGTTCTCTAGAAGATTTGGTGGCTTTATTGATTAAGTTTCTTGTATTTTCCATCTTTTATTGCGAGAAAATGGTTTAAAATTAAAAAGATATGATCTTGAGAAGAGAAAAATAATAAAAATGGCTGCTTGAATACGTTACAGTCAGTACAGTAAGGGAGGATTTATAGTTAGTGAAAGAGGAAGATGGTGAGGCATGTTGTTTTGTGGATAGATATAAGGCTAGCGGGAATAGTTATGGCCAATAAGAGTTGTGCTCACTTAAAAGGATCAAACAGATGAGTGATTTTTTATCCAACGATGGAATCTAAATTTCCTAAATTTTGATGATTTATAAATGGTAGTATAGACGTATGTAATGCGTTGACAACAAAATTTCAATGCATTGACAGAGGTACCTAATTATTCTACAAAAAAGGAAGGAAAAAAAACTTTAATAAAACATAAATAAAATAAACTAAAATCACAGAGTAATAATTAAGAATTAAAACTTTTCGACCAATTTAATGGTCTCTGCCTATTTTTTATCACTGTTGCCAAAATAGGGTTTCAACATTTGTCCATTTACTTTGAACTGGTGTCCATCACGTAAATCTCGAATTGTGACTACACTATGAGAAAATATGTCGACAACTTTAAAAGGTCTAAACCAACGTGAATGCAATTTACCCGGGTGCAATTTGAGTCGAGAATTGAATAATAAAACCTGTTGACCAATAAATTGTCGTTGTAAAATAATCTTGTCATGCCACCGTTTGGTCTTTTCCTTGTAAATTGTAGTGTTTTCATAAGCATTTCTCCTAACCTCCTCTAGTTTTGTGATATCCAACAGTCTTTTCTTTCCAGTCGCTTCATAATCCATGTTCACTTACTTAATTGCCCACATTGCTTTGTGTTCCAGTTCAACTGGCAAGTGACATGCTTTCCCAAAAACCAATTAATACGGTAACATCCATAATAGAGTTTTTAATGTTGACTGCAATGCCCATAAAGCATCATCTAATCAAAAAGACCAATATTTCCTTGAAGGTTTACAACCTTCTTAAAAATGTTCTTAATTTTTGATTCGATACTTCGACTTGTCCATTGGTTTGTGGATGATAAGTGTAGCCATTCTATGCTTAAATCCATATCTCTTCAGTGCAGTTGTTACTTGGTTGCAATGAAAGTGTGTACCCTGATCACTAATCAATGCCTTTTGTGTGTCAAAATGGGTGAGTATATGCTTGTGAAAAAATTTTAGTACTGTCCTTGCATCATCCTTTGGAACTGCAACAGCGTCAACCCACTTTGAAACGTAGTCAACAGTATCATCCTTTGGAACTGCAACAGCGTCAACCCACTTTGAAACATAGTCAACAGTTACTAATATATAAAGATTCCCATATGAACTTGGAAACGGTCCTATAAAATCCATACCCCAAACATCAAATAATTCAACCTCATAATTGGTTGCTACAACATTTCATTGCAATGGGATATAGAATCGGCACACTAACACCTATCGTATTGATTCACAAAATTGTAGGCGTCTTTGAATATTGTCGGCAGTAGAATCCTGATTGGAGAACTTTAGCAGCAGTTCTCATTCCACCAAAATGACCTCCATAAAGAGCATCATGACAATGCTGCAGGATTGAAAGCATATCCTCTTCCAGAACACAACGTCAAATGATGTTGTCATTGCTATCTTGAATAAATATAGCTCGTTCTAATGATACTTCACTATGTCATAAAAAAAATTTCTTTTTTATGGCCTGTGACACCCAATGAGAGTTTTTCACACACTAAATAATTAACAAAATTCGCATACTAAGGGGTTGCATCTAAAGTAAATAACTTCTCATCAGGGAATAAATCGATAATTTGAATTATGTTTTTGTCCTTGCTGCCAACTTCCAATCGAGACAGATGGTCTACAACTTGATTCTCTGAATCCTTACAGTCTTTAATTTTGAAGTCAAATTCTTGCAACAGTAATATCCAACTTATCAACCTTGGTTTGGCATCCTTTTTTGCAAAGAGATATCTCAACGCCAAGTGATCAGTGAATACAGCAACTTTTGCGCCGATAAGATATGAACGAAACTTGTCAAAAGTAAAGACTACAACCAACAATTCTTTCGCTGTAGTGGTATAATGGAGTTAAGCCTCTATAATAGTTTTGCTAGCATAATAGATGGCGTGAATATTTTTCCCTTTTGTTGTCCAAGAACCGTATTCACAGTAAAGTTACTTGTATCGTACATAACTTCAAAAGGTCGAGACCAATTTGGTTCAATGATAATGGGTGCATTCATTAGCTACTTTTTTTTTACTGAATAAAGGCATCTAGACATGCATTGTCAAAGAAGAACTTTCGATTCTGTTCTAGCAATAAGCATAAGGGCTTTGCAATTTTGGAAAAATTTCTAATAAGCCTTCGGTAAAACCCTGCATGTCCAAGAAAACTGCAAATACCTTTCACGTTTGTTGGTGGAGGTAATTTCTCAATGATTTTTATATTAGCTTTGTCTATTTGAATGCCTTGACTAGAGATACGATGTCCTAACACAATGCTTTCAGTTGCCATGAAATGCCATTTTTCCCAATTCAGGACAAGATGTGTTTCCTCATATCGCTTCAATACTTTGTCCAAATTGTCAGCGCAATGCTCAAAATCATTCCCATAGACTGAGAAATCATCCATAAAAACCTCGAAAGAGTCTTCGATCATATTTAAGAATATTTCCATCATGAACCTTTAAAATATGGTTGGTGCATTGCAAATACCGAAAGGCATACTGCGAAAAGTGAAAGTACCAAAGAGACAGGTGAAAGTTGCTTTCTCTTAATCCTGTTGTGCAATAGCAATTTAATTGTACCAAAAATAGTCGTTTAAAAAGAAATAAAAGGCCTTTCCAGCAAGCCAATCCAGCATTTGGTCGATGAAAGGAAGCGGGAAGTGATCCTTCTTTGTGGCTGCATTCTATTTGCGATAATCCATACAAACTTGCCATCTCATAGGAATGCGTGTATGAATTAATTCATCCTTATCGTTGCGAACCACAGTGATGCCTCTCTTTTTAGGTATGCATTACACTGGACTTACCTAATTGCTATTAGAAATCGTGTAAATAATTCCAACATGAAGCCATTTTATGATTTCCTTCTCGACAACTTCCTTTATCTTCTCATTTAATCTTCTTTGCTATTCGATCTATTGCTTGCCTTCATCTTCCAACTTGATCTTATGCAAGCAAAAAGAAGCACTAATACCTTGAATATCGGCAATACTCCAAGCAATAACTCATTTATGTTGCTTGAAAATATGGACCAGTTTCTCTTCTTGAGTTACATCTAGTGTTATAGAGACAATAACTGAGAGAGTATTGTGATCATCTAGAAAAACATATTTAAGATGAGGAGGTAGTGGTTTCAATTCCAGAGCAGGAGCTTCTCCAATAGATGGTTTAAAAATTGGGGTTGTTCTACTGGCTGGGTCTAAGGATTCAATCAACCATCCATGCTTGAGTTCAAGATTATTAGCTTCAACCATGCTACCATAATCGTCTAAGGTCACTGCAAACTCTTCAGAAGGTATTGTGCTTTGGTCATTGAATTCTTCCTCAATTAGATCATCCAGCACGTTGATAGTATAGCATTCTTCTTTGTCCTTGCATTGAATAGATTCAAAAAAACTGAAGGTGACTTGCTCATCATTAAGTCACATGGTTAGTTCATCTTTGTAAACACCAATAAAAGTTCGTCCGATAGATAAAAATGGTCGTCCCAAGATTATGGGAACCTCCTTGTCTCCCTCGCAGTCAAGGATTATAAAATCAACTAGAAAAATGAATTTATCCATACGAACTAAGACATCTTTGATTTTCCCTTTAGGTTGAGCCAATGATTGATTGGCTAGTTGTAATGCCACTGCAGTAGATTTCATGTGGCCAATTCCCAACTTTCTAAAAGTAGATAGTGGCATTAGGTTAATGCTAGCTCCCAAGTCGCATAAACCTTTGCCCAAATAATGATTTCCAATTGAACATGAGATGGTAAAGCTCTCAGGATCTTTCAATTTAGGGGCAAGTTGTTTGTCAAAATAGCACTATAGCCTTCTATGAGTGCAATAGTTTCAATATCAGTGAGTTTCTTCTTCTTGTATAGGAGGTCTTTTATAAATTTCCCATAACTCAAAATTTGAACCAGAGTGTCTACTAAAGGAATGTTGATCTGTAGTTGCTTCAATATGTCCAAGAACTACTGATATTGCTTGTCATGCTCAGTCTTCCTGAATCTTCGTGGGAAAGGTAAAGATACATATATATTTGCTTGCGCCAACACATTTGTTTGCGTCAACAATTTTGAAGGTTGGACATTAGGCATATGAGTGACAATCTGTGGAACTTATTTGTCTGATTCACTGAAAAATTCTTCAGATTCAACCTTCTCACCAGTGATCACTCCATCCGTATTTTGAAGTGCTATAGTAGAGTCAATAAACGGTTTGCCAGTTTGTTTATCACTCCTAAGAGTGATAGCTTTACAATGTTCTTTCCCCCTCAGACTAGGATTTTTTGTGTCACTAGGTAATGAGCCTGGTGGTCGAGTATTCAGATTTGAAGGATTTGTTCTAATTGTGCCTCCAATGCTTGAATGGAAGATGAATTCCCTTGTACGATAACTTCTGTGCGAGTAATATGCTCCCGCATTAATGCCTCAAGAGTTGCTAACGGGTCAGAAGTAGAAGATTGAGTGTACAGTTGCGGTCAACGTCCTTGAACATGCTGATTCGGTATTAAAGAGTGTTGTGGCTGCATTGATTTGTGGTGTGGATGTGTCTGTAACATCCCGAATTAGGGCCTAGTTGGAACAGTGGTTTCGGGACTAAAAATTTGACGTAAGAAAGTTTATTTTATTATATTTTAATGGTCTACAAATTTCACAGAATGATTTCGTGAAAATCTCGTTCGGAAATTTTGACGTTTGGGCACTCAATTTAGTCAAAAGGATTAAATTGTAAAAAGTGCAAAAGTTGAGTTCTACATGTTAGAGGTGTCAAATTGTTATGAAATTTTAAATTGGAGGTCCTTAAATGGTAATTAGACCATTGGTTAATGGTTGGACAAAAATAGACATGAAATGGGTGTAATAAAATATTTTTAAGTTAGGGGCATTTTAGTAATCTAATAATTAAAAGAATAAAAAAGGGAAAATAAGCCAATTTTTGTCCATCTTCAACCTTTGGTCAAAATTTTGCATGGAATCCATTGCTAGGGTTTGGTTCAAGCTTCCAAGGTCATTTGTAAGTGATCCTGAGCCCTGTTTTTTATGTTCTTTACATTTTTGAAGTTCCGGTAACTCGATCTATCTATTTCTACCATTATTTTGAGCTAGGGTTCATGTTTAAAAATTCACCCATGAATTAGATGTATGTGTTTTGACGTCTAATGGTAGAAAATGAATGTTGGGTGTTAAATAAATGACTTTTACTAAGCGATTTTCGACGAAAACGTCCGAAAGGACCGTTTTGCAAAAGTTATAAAAATGGTATAAAAGGGTGTTATGATGAGAATTATAGTTTTCTATAGTTATGAAAATGGTTCGGCTAGGCCTATAGAATGGGACAATTGAATAAAAATCATTTTACAAGCCTTGGGCAAAAGTGCAAATATATGAAAGTTTAGGGGTCAAAATACAAATTTGTAAAAATATGATTTTTGGACCTATATGAATAATGTAACTAATTATTAAGCTAAATGTGATATTATAGATCAAAGAAAATGAGATTCGGGCATAGATTGGAAATGAATGAGATTATGGACTAAATCGAAATAAATAGCCGTGCTCGCATTCGAGGTAAGTTCATATGTTAATAATAATACAATTATATCATTGTTTATGCTTGAACTTAAATTGATGTGTTAACATTATGTGATGACAATTTATATAGTTGATACGATGATTGTATTATGTGACAAATGTCTAAATGTTATTATGAGCAATGCCATGTTTATTTCATGAATATGAGAATGGTGAATTAGTAAGCATGAATGATATTATGGTCGTTGTTCATGACATGACAAGCAAGTGCGATAAGGATGCTATGGGCAAGTCTGAAAAATCTCGTTTGAACCTTAGGAATAGTTAGGATACAAGTGACATGTCACTAGGAACTAAGAAGTCCGAACTCGTTGAGTGGTCTAGGTTCGTTTGATATGTGGCATCCGAGCTCATTGAGAGGTCCGAGTCCATTATGGATGCGAGCATTCGAGCTCATTAAGTGATCTTAGTTCATAATGGATTCGTTTTATGTAACATCCGAACTCGTTGAGAGGTCCGAGTTCATTATGGATGTGTTACATGTTATGTGGTAGTTTCAGCTATGTTTGTATATGTGACACTTATGTGCAAGGTTTCCGCGTATCCAATAGCATTCTAAGTGTTCAACGGGTAATGTAATGAATTGGTAAACTTATGAAAAATGCCTTGGTAAAGATCGATTTATGATGAGCAAGTATAAGTGTATATGATAAGTAAGCCAAAAGGGTTTGAATGATGAATAATCTTTATGGTTATATTATTATGTCTTTGTGAAATTGAACATGAAATCCATGAAACGGTAAGTTTATGATTAGTTGAAAATGAACTCATGATAGTTACCATTATATTGCACTAAGGCAGTGTTGGACATTAGCAGTTGTGTGACTTTGAAAATCCACAAAAAATTTTCAAAATTTAATTAGAGAATTAATAAGATATTAGATTAAAGCTTATCAAATCTAGATTCACATAGAAGAAACAGTGTAAGAAAAAGAATTACATATTATGAGATATTTGAACTTTTGTGTGACAGAGTCAGAGTGCTTTTGGGCTCCCCTTTCTCAACTTTGGAAAATCACTAAAAATTGTACCAAAATGATTATGGGTTAGCATTTATATGAATAAATACTTAATGAGCATATTTTCAAGGGAAATAGATAGAAGTGTCATCTGAGTCTAATACTATGAGATAAATAAATTTCAGTGAAGAAAGGTCAAAGTTGTCAAGCAGCAGAACAATGGTAAATTTAAAGAATAAACTGTACTTATTGGTTAATCCAAAAATTCCGAAAATTTTATGGTAAGAAGATATGTGAGTCCAATTTCAGGGAAAATTAGCAGATCTAAATTTAGAGTTCTGTAACTCCAGATATAAATAATTTAGTGACTATGACTTGATAAAATAACATGACCAGTATATAAGTAAAAGTATAATTATGGTTATATTATCATGGAATCATGTTGATAATTTGCTTATTATTTTCATATGGACTTACTAAGTTTTAAGCTTACTCCCTCCTCTCCATTTCTTTAGTGTTGTCAGGTCAGCTCGGGGTTGGAAATCATCGGAGGCAGCACCACACTATCAAGCTACCTCCTTTGGAGAATTGATGAATCTTAATGTCTTCAAGTGAGTGGCATGTATAGGGACTTAATTATTGATACGTGTTCTTACGTTTTGGCCAAGATGTTGGCTTATATTAGTACATTGTATATAGCCATGAGATATGGTTTACGATGGTTATGGCTTGTAAGCCTATTTATCCAAGTTATTTATTGATGCCTGGTAATGTGATCATGTGATAATATTTGTTTGATATGAATGGTTAGTATTACAGTATGTATGCTTGATGAATGTCTAATGACCAAACGAAGTGGTCATAATCAGAAAATAAAAGTGTGATATGGCAATAAGTCAATATTGCTTGAACATGAAATTGGTGTCGAATTACTTAGGCAAGCATGGTATAAATGTATAAGTAATAATCAAAATGATATGTTCAATTGATTGTGAATCGGTGTGTTTAGACTTGGTGTAAAATGAGTAAGCAAAACACATGTATGGTGATATATGAATAATACAATTGAGTCTTAATGGAGGATGTTTAAACATTTACTTGATGCTCATTTGTGTGTGTCTATAATGTATTTAAGTATGTGATGTATTAATGGTAACAAAAAGGCTTGGAAAGTAGCCTAAGTGCTAGCCACACGGGCAGAGACATGGCCATGTGTCTCAGCTGTGTGGAGGACACAGCCTAGCACACGAGTGTGTGGCCTGGCCGTATGGTTCAAATTGTTTTGCTGACGTCACAAACAGAGAGTTACACGGGTTGAGGATACAGGCGTGTCCCAAGCCACACTGGCGTGTGTGACCACACAGTCCAACCCACACGGACGTGTGACTTTCCAAAGCAAGTAAATTTGTTAAGTTGTCCAAGGTTTATCGAAAGTTCTCAGTTTAGTCCCAAACTTCCCCGATGTATGTTTTAGGGTTCGAAGGCCTGTATAAGAGATGATATGCATGTGTTTGAAAAGTTTTAATTTTAGGCGAAATTTTGTGGCCCGATTTTCACATTTTTGTGAATGTTTAAGTCTGGTAACGCCTCGAACCCTGTCCCGGCGTCTAATATAGGTAAGGGGTGTTACAGTGTCTGGCCTTGTTGTGGATGCATCTGAGTGTGATGATTGTAGTTCTGCTGTTGTTGATTGTAATTCCCTTGTCTGGGATTATAATTTCCCTAAGTAGATGTATTCCCATATCTGAATGTCGCAGCATTTTTTCCAACATTCTGAGTTCCCCAAAACTGTTGTTTGTGTGCAGAGTTGTTGTAAGAGTTACCATAAGAATTGTTACAGATGTTACTAATATAACATGCATTCTCTGCATGTTACAGACATTCTTTATAGCTACGATTGTCACTACAAGTCTCACAACAAAAAGTAGGAACATCAACTTGCTGAGTAACTTGTATAGGTGCAACCCCACTAGTCCTTTGCATATTTTTAGTCATTTTTGTTAGAGAAGAAACTTGAGCACTTAGTGTGATTATTGCATCCAATTCAGTAAATTTTGGAGCAGGTTTTGCTTTCCCAACTCTGAAGATAGGATATTGAGAATCATTCTGAGCAATTCTCTTAAGAATTCTCACTGCATCATTATAAGTACAATCAAGTAAAGGTCCATTGGCTGATGTGTCGATAAGATTCCTTGTATGTGAATTCAGCCCATTATAAAAAAATCTCAATTTGTGTTTTTGGTTGAATGCCGTACATGGGACAACATCGAAGTAAAGATTTATAACATTCCCATGTGGTGTGAAGATTTTCATCATCCATGTAACACCCTTTACCCGTATTTGACGCCGGAACAGGGTACGAGGCGTTACCGTACATGTTATCAGACATTTTCGAAAAATATGGACTATGAAATTTCGTTTCAAATTAAAACCAATCAAACCACATCTCAGTGTCATTATGGGCCTACGAGGCCCTAAACATACATTGAGAATGGTCTGGGACAAAACCGAGGTCCTAAGGAAAATTTAAGAAAATTTCTAGGTTAATATCTCAAACGCCTGTGTGGAGACAATGCACACGCCCATGTCCCCTACCCATGTGGAATTAATTGAATTTATTTTCTACTTCAAACCTATAGGGGTTTTCACACGGTCGAGCACACACCCGTGTCCCTAGCCTTTGTCCATCACATGGCTTAGACTCTCCCGTGTCCAAAAACTCGAGCATTCTGTTTATGATGTCAGCATGCATTTAGGGGCACACGGCCAAGACACACGCCCGTGTGCTAGGCCGTGCCTACCACATGGTTGAGACACACGGTCGTGTCTCTGCCCGTGTCTTTACTACCATGCATTCTGACTTAAAAATTTTAGGTGCAGGGGACATACGGCCATACCACACGCCCATAGGGCAATCCCTGTGTCACACACGGCCTAGACACATGCCCGTGTGTCTACCCAAATGGACCTTATTAGGCTATTTTTCAAGCCTTTGGTCACCTTCTAACATTCATACACACTTATAGGTTTTAATAATATTTAAAATGGCCTAATTATACTTTTAAACGACCTTGATAAACCTCATTGTATGTAAACCTCATCTCATCGGTTTTACACGTGCTAGGTTATCCCCTTGTATTAAGGATTTCTGTGTCTTATAACGCTATTATGATTGGCTCATTATTACAACTCATTACCAATTATGGCCTAGCCATCTCATCTATTTTGGTCACATTACATGCATCTAAATGTGATATACCATATTCTATCCTCACTTGAACAATTGAACATAAACATGCACAAATTTGTAGGTCATAACCTACATCAAAATGAGTCAATTCCCATGGCCATTTACAAGTGCATATGTATACCTTTACAAGCCTTCATATTGGCAATTCGAATGACGCATATAACAAAATAACAAAAACCTTATACATGCCATTGAACAAAATAAAAGTATCTATATACCAAAGCTAGATAAGATGATAGTGTGTTGACTCTCCAATCGTCTTCCAATTTCTACGAGTCCTAGAGCTCTGTAAGACAGGGAAAAGAGAGGGGTAAGCATTTACATGCTTAGTAAGCCCGAATAACTGGAAAGTAAACTTATCGATTAATTAGCATACAACCATATTAGGCAATATAACCAACAAACATGAAATGGTTTCCCTATCACATGCACTCAATCAAGAGGTTAGTCTCATGACAATATATTATGAAATTTGTCTTAGATGAGCTCATCATCCAACATTTTCAATTTTATATCTCATGTTAATCCCGTTCAGCTTTTCAGAAATCTCGATGGATTATCCAATTACCGTCAAGTCATAAGAGCGATCATCTCGTGTACGCACTCCCGTGAACCTCACATCTTACGGCAGGATTACCAGTCCAGGCTAAATCCCCCGTAATATAAACTCATGGGGTGATGTCGGGGATACCAGTCCAGGCTAAATCCCTTGTAGCGACAAACACCCTTAATGAGCTCGGATCTGAATTACCAGTCCAGGCTAAATTTATACCCTAGTCGGATTACCCGTCCAGGCTAAATCCATACTACACACATATTCTGCGGGAGGCTTGATCACTCAAGGAACACCCGTCCGGGCTAGATCCTTTCTATATTAGGATCAACGGATTACCCGTTTAGGCTAAATCCTTTTCTGTAACACATGTAGGATCCCAAGTCATGTAAGCCATGGTTTATCCATCGAATTTCCCTTTTTGACTTCAACCGGGACATTTATTATCATGTCATTATCATTAACACATTTCGTGGATTTTCATGCCATCATTATAACTAATTATCATACATTCATAATACATGCATTTAAGCATATTAAGAGTTTACTTTAAATTATTCGAACTTACCTGGTACTCGTTTCGGTTTCGCGTTTCGGTTATTTCGAAATATTTTGTTTTCCTCGATCGACCTCTGAAATTTGTTCCTCGGGGTCTATAACAATAAAAATGAATTATAAATACCTCACATTATTCCTTTCGAGTCTAAATTTCACCCCGGACATAATGACCGTTTCGCCCCTAACCTTTTACATTATTTACGATTTAGTCCCTAGGCTCGTATGATGAAATGCATGAAATTTATACATTACCAAAGCCTAGCTGAATGTTTTTCCCTCTTATGGAAGCCCACATTTTCCATTATTTCTCATCTTTCTACCCATTTTTACAGCTTTTACAAAATGGTCCCTAAAGCCATTTCCATGAAAAATCACTTAGTAAAAGTTGTTTATCATCTTTTAAACTTTCATATTCCTCTATAAACCATCAAAATGCAAGTAAATCATGCATGGTTAAATTTCTAAACATGAACCCTAGCATGAAATATGGGTAGAAATAGAGAGAATAAGTTACCAGGATTTTAAAAATACGAAGAACATTAAAAACGGGGCTTGGGAGCACTTACTATTGAGCTTGAAAATGTTGAAAACCCTAGCTATGGAGACTCTTTAATTTTCAACAGCCATGGAGAAGAAATGGCTGAATTTTGCTTATTTTTCCCATTTTATTTCATTAATTAGCCAAATGACCAAAATGCCCTTAAGCCATTTCTTTCAAATTTTATCCATACATGCCCATTTTTGTCCAAAAACTTAGAAATTGGGAAAATTTCTCTTTAAGACCTTCTAATTAACAATCTAAAGCAATTTCATACAAATTGCTTCTTAGAATCCAAGTTTTGCAATTTATTCAATTTGGTCATTATTTTCTAATTGGACACCTTACTCATAGAATTTCTTCAAGAAACTTTAACACATGCATATTTTCATATTTTAAACCTCATATTAATCGTAAAATAAATATTTCATCGCCAAATTTGTGGTTTCGAAACCACTATTCTGACTAAGCCCTATTTTGGGATGTTACAATCCAACTAATGATAAGCAGTAATATCATTTCGAAGACAAGAATTCATTGTCAATGGGTTAAATTGCAAAACAAACTATGTTGCTAGTGCATCCCAAGAATTAATTGATCTGGAAAGTAGTGCAAAAAAACCAAGTACGGGCTCTTCCCTGTAAGGAATAAGGAAATAATTGCATCTTCAAGAATGCCTTGTTGACTAAAGGAGGCATAGATCAATAAAAAGGATTTAATATGTTCTCTCACATCTTCATGTGGCAGTTAAACATATTGTCCATTAGAATTCAACATTTGAAACATTACTGGCTTGAGTTCAAAACTTCCAGCTTGGATTGCTGGCCTAACAACTCCCGAATGTAAATCATCCAATACAAGCACTACAAAATCTTGTATAGTCCCATTTTGTATGTAAGCAGCTTGCGGCAACAATGGGTTATTAACATTTTGTTGTTGCATCGGGGGTATGGCTGCATTGTTCCTCGGTAAAGCCATATTTCTTTGTTCTCAAAGCCTATTCCAAACAATCCTTTCAATTTCTGGATCAAAATCGATATGAAAATCTTATTTGCTTCAAGTCATAAAACACCTAAAATGAAGTTGAAGAAATAGCAACAAAGAAAAACCAGTTAATGAATAATAAATATTATATAAGGAAAATAAAGTGCAAAAATAGACAAAAAAATAAACATCAAACAAATGTCATCCCCGACAATGGCGCCAACAACTTGATCGACTATTTAACGTCACAGCAACAATGTGCAAGCGTACACTGTTGGTACAAATATAGTAGACAGATGTGAGTCTATCGGATATCGATCCCACGGGGATGGTTTTCTTTTGTCTATTAATGTTGGTGTAATAATTAGATATAAACGAGATAAATTGTAAGGATAGTTGTCGATGCAATAACTCAAAAACAATAAAATAAAATATGATAATGATAAATTGGGATCCCCAACATGAATCTTCAGCAGAATACTAAGTGCTCACAAGGTATAAATGGATAGATGATTGTCGAGGCAATAAAATTCAATGTATATCTTACCAAACGTCACTCCTCTATTTAATCTAAGACTTAAACATATACATTAACCCCACCTTCCAATGATGGCAACATGGCACTATTAAAAACAAGTGGACTAAATTCCTTTAATCCTTACTCTACTTCCATTGTAATGCTTGTTGGCTCGAATTGTAACTACACTTTCCAGTGTCAGTGACTGCTATAACACTTCCATGTTAAGAAAAATTCAAACCCCAAGATTAAATAATAAAAGTTAGATTGAATAAGATAACATTTAACCAAGAATTCATGTGTACTTCCATACAAACAGAAAACAGAGAGTAATCACCAGCATTTAGAAAGAAATAAGAAAGAATCCAGTGGAGAATACTATTCCTAGACAACTCGACTGAATCTCTCTATTCCCTCTTGTCTCGCACTTAGGTCTCCACGTCAGAAGCTAGTCTGCATCTAGTTTTCACATTGGCTCAAATATACTTATTCGACTGATTTCGTACAATTTATTTCACTTAATTTCTTCTATTTTTTAATTTAATTAAATCATTAACTTCTACCTCCTAACCCCCTAACTTGTGCCTGATTATAGATCTAGGTCGATAATTCAACTCAATTTTACTAAACACTACCTTTCTCGAAAACCATCATTCATCCTCATTCTCAAAAGAAAACCATTTAACTCATTTAATTACTTAAAGATTTTATTAAATAGAATTTGTAAACCACTTAATCTCATCAAAATATACTAAAAATTATTTCAAAAACACCTCTTAGCTCTTTATTTCTTCATTCACCATTTTTTTATGCAAAAGATAACTATAAAACCATGGATCTTTAATTTCTTGCTTAAATCTATGAAAATTCAAATTAAAAATACCTAATAAAAATCTAATACATAAGAAAACAATAGATTTACCTTTAATTCAAAAACATCCACGAATTTGTACCGATTGAGCAAAAACAAGCTAAGTTTAGGTGAGAAATTGGAGAAGAAAGAGTGATTTTCTTACAAAGTTGAAGGAATAGGGAGTGTTTGGATGCCAATAAAATATAAAGATGCAAAAGTTTTTGGGAGAAATTTTTTCAATCTGCATCTAACAAATTTTAAAAATGAAAAAAAGATGGAAAGAGCTTGGGTGGCATGTGACTTTTATAGCGAACCAATTTTTTTAAAATTGGGCTATTTTCCCTCTAAGCCCTCTCATATTTTTACCTTCTTCAAATAGCTCCATTTTAAACTACTAGCCTTAATTTACACATTTAACCTCTACTTTAACCACTACTCCAATTAGTCTCTATTATTTTTTATTATTTTTATTTTTACTAATGCCTCGATTATTAATACCATAATTATTTATTTTAATTATTATTTTTACTATTATTAACTAATTATTTATTGTATCCTATTTTAATTTCTATGAAACAAAATCTGATTTTTCTCTCAAACCTATAATCTAATGTCCAATTCTACTAACTTAGTTTTCGAGATGTGACAAGATTAACAAGATCTCTTTCTTCCATGTACTATTAAAAGTATGGATCATCTCAAATCCACCTATGAAGGAAGCTATGAAGTCTGCAACAAGCTAGAACAATCCAACCTTGTTTTTATTATACTACACTAAAGTGGTGTTGTTAATATGAGATTTTTTTAGAACCACAATTATCATTAAACAAGATTTTGAAACACTGAATGTATTATATTAAATAGTTCAAAAGTCGTATTTAGTGCTGTGAAGGGCAAGTATCAGTAACTAGATCTGATTATAAACAAACTAAATTGATTGGAAAAAATGGTATATGGAAAAGACTTTCAATTATGTTTCCTTCAGATTTTGTAAGCCATTATGAAGTGTATATTTTGAAATTTCAGGACACTTTTCAAGTTTCACTAAATAAAAGTATATATATGTGTGAGAAAAGTCCGAGTGAAGGTTTTCTTTTTCCTTCAAAGTAATTATTCAATTCTTTCTTTTTCTTAAGTACTAAATGTTATTGTTGGTTACTCTTCATATGTAAGCTAGAAGCTAAGGATTCTTGGAAAATACAGAGGTGTTCTATCTTCTAGTAAGTCTGATAACTTTGCATGTTAAGACTAAGAATGCTATGAAGTCTATGGGTAGTAAGTTACGAATAAGAAGCCCTGCATGGAGATGCTTTTGCAACTAAAATGTAAGCAACCTATCTGTAAATGGGTTTAATGGTGAACTTATGTTCTTTAAGCAATTGTTGTTGCTAGTTCGAGCAGGACGTCTGAATTTGGAGCTGGTAGTTTTTGTTGGTGAGTTTTAGATGAGTCCCTAATATTCACTCTTATAAGGTTTTTCTAAGTATTGTGATTGACGTTCTAGAATTGGTGAATGAATTCATGATTGACTACTAAAGATTTATGTATTTTGGGAATAGATCTCTTTTAGTTTAGAATGTAATGGAATGTGTGTGAGTGCATGGATTCTATTATGTAACTAAGTGTATGTGCTTGGAATGCACAATGTGAGGTGTGACTGCATTGATGTGTGTGAAGCATGATTTGAAGTGTATTTTGGTTAAGGAAATGAGTTAGCTTACCTGACTATGTTTTTATATTGGATATGTGATGTATGAATGGAGATGTTTAGGAAATGGGGGTGTATTTGAGTGTGGAGAGGTTAAGTTGTGAGTTGGCCACCACAGTGGTATACGATGAAGTCCATCGAAATAGTAAAAATGAATTTTAATATGCAAATTCTAAAAAAATTCCATGGACATGGCACATTCTTGAAAGGGCAAATAAGCCATATTTATTCTAGGGTTCTCTTCGTGTCCCAAGGAGATGATGGGCAAACCTCACGCGATGTGAGTTTAGGTAATTCCATATCACAAACACATTAGTTGTGAGATGCATGGGTGGCATTCTACTAGCCTTTATGGCATACTCTAATTTGGCATTTATGGAGCATTTTGTTAGCCTTTGTGACATTTTGTTAGTCTTTGTGGCATTTTGATACGGCCATTCTGGCATTCTGCTAATCTTTTTGACATTTTGATACGGCATTTATGCCATTCTATTAACTTTGTGGCATACTCTGTATATTACCTTTTTGTCGTAATATGTATGTCGCCTTTGTGGCATACTCTATCTAGCCTTAATGGTGTATTCTGGTAAGTCTATGATAAGGATATGATCTTACTGAAGCTCTAATGTGAAAGGTTTTATGATAAAATCAATTAAGTCTTAAGGAAAGTTCTTTAAAAGAAGTATGCTTTAGAATTTTAGAAGAGGGTATCAGTCATGGTTATTTGTCAGATTAGAATACAGGCATATTCGATGAAAGAGTTCGACATTTTGAGTAATTGTGCTAATAAAGTGGAATTCTGAGTTATTTGATATTCATTGTATTGGTATAGTAAAAATGCAAATTATGGACTAATTTGTGAAATTATGAAATTATGTGGTTAAAAGTGTGAATAAAGTGAAAATTGGGCTGATATATAATTGGGTAATATTCAACTAAGCATGGAATTGTTTAAATTTCATGAATTTTTTTATTTTATGTGTTAAGGACTAAATTGCAAAAATGTGAAATAATAGGGGCAAAAGTATAATTTTTCCAAAATGTGTAAATTGCGTTAAATTGAATGAATTAATGATTAACTAAGTAAATTTTGTTATTATATAGATTGAGAAAAATGAGATTCGGATCTAGAACTGGGGAAAACAAAGTATCGGATTAGTCGACCTAATTCGTCGTTACAGCGGTCGAGGTAAGTTCATATGCTAATAAACGTATTTAATTTGTGTTATAAATGCTTATTTATTATTGAATTGAATTGAATGCTAAATGGTTATGATTACCAGCCGAAATCAATAGAGTTACGACTCCGAAAGTCCTGTTTGAACCTTAGAATAGTATAGAATACAAATGTCATGACATTAGGATTACTGAGATGAGATTACATGTAAGACCTTGTTTGAGACATTGGCATTGTATTGCGATTATATGTAAGACCATGTCTAGGACATTGGCATCGTTATATGATTTCACGTAAGACCCTATCTGGGACAGTGGCATCGATATGTGATAACATGTAAGACCATATCCGGGATTTGGCATTGTATGAGCTTATCTGATATGCAAGTATCCTTAGCAATTTTGAAGGGTTCAACAGGCATAGTCAAGACGAGAATGAAAGTACAACCGAATTAAGTGATACAAGTACGTATAGAACCTATATGAGAATCAAATAAAGGTAATTTGCTAAGTTCTTAGTCTATCATGTATATGAAATGAGGAAGATTATGTAAAATTATGTTTCATGCCAAAATGTGTTTATTTGGCTACAATGAGGTATGAATTGAATGATATGAAAAATATGAGTTATAGTTGTTTTAACTAAATACACATATGGCACATAGTGTGCGAGACATCGTTATTTGATGTTATTTCACATAATTCACTTGGCTAAAGAAAAGGTGATGAATATTGAATTGAATAAAGTTTATATATATATAATTGCTTATGCATATGAAAATGTGAATGAATTGATAAGAAGTATTCAAACCATACATGTTTTGAATGAATAAACTCATGAAAATCTTGATTAACTACATGTATGAATTCGAGATAGAATGGTGGAATCATATGAATTTTTATCATGTTTTGAGTAATTTTTTAAAATACAATTATTTAATAATATGAGTTTATTATCATATGAGCTTACTAAGCTTTATAGCTTACTTTGTGTTTTTCTTCCTATGTTTATAGTGTTTCAGAGGCTTGCTCAGGTTAGAAGTCATCAGAGATCTCATCACACTATCCAGCTATGGTTTGGTACTTATGAGCTTTGTGATATTGGTTATATGGCATGTATAGGCTGGAGTCTTTCTGATAAAGGTTTTGGTGATGTATTTGGTCATTTTATATGGATTATTAATGACTTATGTTTGATATGTAATTTTCCTTGTGTAATGGCATAATTTGGTATGGTTGGTGATGGTTCAAGATAATCAATTGGTCATTTGGTATATGATGAGAATTTATTTATGAAAAACATGATTTTGGACTTGATAAAGGAATCGCTAATAGATGATTTATGAGTCAAGCTTTGTGTGTGATTGATGGTAGGAAAAATACATATTGAAATAGATTGTATTGATGAGTATGATATGTATTTTGCTAAGTAATTGAATCGGCGAGTAATGAGGAATGAATCATGCTAGTTTAGTATGTGTTTGAATGTACAAATGGTATCAAATTGAGTATATGAATGCTTGATTATGAAATAGCATTGTTTGGCTGTCTATTAATGTATTGAAATGGCATAAAATGTGATGCTTTAGGTTTGCTTAAGGAGGGTGAGAAATGTGGCTTCAACCAAGCCTATTTTCACTCCACACGGTCAAGCACACGGGCGTGTGACTCGACCGTGTGAGACATATGACCTTGGTACACGGTCGTCTGTCCCCTGAGGTACCTTTCGAATTAAGTCAGTATACCCTACAGGTTTGACACAGCCTAGACACACGGGCATGTCTACTGGGTGTGTGTGGCACACGGGCTGGCACATGGGCGTGTGGCCAGCCGTGTGACCCAAGTCAGTAATCCCTTCAGTTTTCCCACAGCTATGGCACACGAGTGTGTCCTCGGCCGTGTGGTGCAAGTCAGAATGTATGCCCTATTTTCACACGGCTTGTGACACAGGCATGTCTGGTGGTCATGTAAGGCACTAGGCCTGTTCACACTGGCATGTGGCCCTTAAATGCATGAAAATTTTCTATGTATTCCAAAGTTTACAAATGTTATTGGTTTAGTCTCAAACCTCTTTTAAGCATGTTTTAAGGTCTCGTAGGACCTTATAAGAGACAATATGAATGATTGAATGGATTTTTTTTATGAATGCATATTTGTATGTGAATGAGGTGATTTGTTCAGTAACGCCTCGTAACCCTATTTTGGCGTCAGATACGGGTTAGGGGTGTTATAGCCACAATCGTCTAAGGTCACTGCAAACTCTTCAGAAAGTACTGTGCTTTGGTAATTGAATTCTTCCTCAATTAGATCATCTAGCACACCAGCAGTATGGCATTCTTCTTCGTCCTTGCACTAAATAGATTCAAAAACACTGAAGGTGACTTGCTCATCATTAAGTCACATGGTTAGTTCACATTTGTAAACACCAATAAAAGTTCGTCCGATAGATAAAAATGGTCGTCCCAAGATTATGGGAACCTCCTTGTCTCCCTCGCAGTCAAGTATGATAAAATCAGCCGGAAAAATGAATTTATCCACACGAACTAAGACATCTTTCATTTTCCCTTTAGGTTGAGCCAATGATTGATCGGCTAGTTGTAATGTCATTGTAGTAGTTTTCATGTGGCCAATTCCCAACTTTCTAAAAGTAGATAGTGGCATTAGGTTAATGCTAGCTCCTAAGTCCCATAAACTTTTGCCCAAATAATGATTGCCAATTGACCATGGGATGGTAAAGCTCCCAGGATCTTTCAATTTAGGGGGCAAGTTGTTTGTCAAAATAGCACTACAGCCTTCTGTGAGTGCAATAGTTTCAATATCAGTGAGCTTCTTCTTCTTGGATAAGAGGTCTTTCATAAATTTCCCATAACTTAGAATTTGAACCAGAGTGTCTACTAAAGGAATGTTGATCTGCAGTTGCTTCAATATGTCCAGGAATTGATAATATTGCTTGTCATGCTCATTCTTCTTGTAACACCCCTCACCCGTATTCAACGTTGGAATAGAGTTATAGAGCATTACAAGACTTACAAAACATTTAAACATTCAATTAGAATTAAACATTTCATCCCCAATACGAGCCTACGAGGCCCTAAACAGACATTGCGAGTGGTTCGAGAATAAACCGATAACTTTGGAAACTTTTTCAACATTTAAGAAATTTTATCAAAAACAGAGGACACACGCCCGTGTGGCTCGACCGTGTGTCTCACACGGCCAATAGACACGCCGGTGTCACAGGCCGTGTGGACATTCAAAATCGAAGCACATGGCCATGTCCCAGCCCGTGTTCGACCTTGTTTAACTCTCTAGCTTGGGTTACACAGCCAATACACGCTCGTGTGGCTAGTCTGTGTGCCCTAAAAATGGCCATACACACCCATGTGCCAGACCATGTGCTAGGCCATGCCAAACCAGTAAGGTATACAGACTTATGCCACACAGCCAAGTCACATACTCGTGTGTGAGGCTGTGTGGAGCATACTGACTTGATTTTAATTTCAACACCAGGAGACACACGATCGTGTAATATAACCGTGTGTCACACATGGCCGAGACACACGCCCGTGTCTTTGCCCTTGTGGACAAAAATAGGCTATTTACCAAGCCATTTTGCCACCCAGACTTGCATATACCTATGCCACATCAATTATCACCAACACATAGCATATCTAATCATCTAAACCAGTCAATTCAAACATAAATCATTACTCATGACTATTTATACAAACCAAAACATATACATTTACAAGCCAATTCAAATGGCCAAAATCATTACCGAGACATAACCAACATGACCAAAGTCCCTATACATGCCATATACTCAAAATACCAATGTTCAAAGGTACCAAGTGATTGGTAGATAGTGTGAAGTGATCTCCGACGATTCCTGAACCTGAGCTAGCTTGATAATACTATAAAACACAGGAAAAATAAACTAAGTAAGCTATAAAGCTTAGTAAGCTCATATAAAATAAACTCAACTCAATCTCAAGATTACATTTCAACAATTTGGAATATATATATCAACATTTAGCATATATTAGCTAACAAACCTTTCATATACACAATTATGATATTAATCACATTCTTTACAAGTTTCTTTGAAACAACTTATAAATGTCACGTACGTACCTGTACTATCTGATATCATTCTCATGCTCAATCACATCTTTCATTTACCCGTTGAACCATTCAGAATAGAAGTCGGATACTCATGAGTCTCGCACAATAAGTACTGATATCATGGCCTGAAGCTAAATCAAGGTAGCTTATATCCAAAGTACTGATATCATGGCCCAAAGCCAAATCAGCCAATATTTATGGCCTGAATCCAAATCGGTATCACCCGAACCTGAAGTGCTGATATCATGGCCTGAAGCCAACTCAATGTACCCCCTAATGACATGTCACTAGTATCCTAAACTATTCCTATGGTTCAACCAGGATTCCAAATTTCGAATTGTCGTTGAATCACTATCAAATATATTCGTAGTCTCGTATTCACAATTTATGCAATATCAAAGCATATGAAATACATTTGTATTAAAAATTATAATATACGAACTTACCTCGGATGTGAAAATGATGAAATAGGTAGATTAGTCGATAACTTTAGTTTTTCCCATATCTAGATCTGAATTTCTCTTTTCTTGATCTAATTGATGGAAGTAAGAGTGTCGAACCTTAGCCTTATTTTTCTCAAGAAAATCGGTTGGTTTTTTTCTTTTGAAGAAGATGAACACAATTAAAACAATTTTTTTCTTTAAATTTCATTTATTTACTAAATTACTAAACTAACCTTATTATTAATTAAAAATTTCAATTATGCCAAGACATTATCATCCACTATCTAATTAATGGTCTATTTATCACATAAGGACCTTAACTTTAATGTTCTATAGCTATTAGATACTTTAACTAATAGAACTCCACTTTTACATTTACGCGATTTAGTCCTTTTTATCAAATTGACTAATCAAACAATAAAATTTTTAAACGAAACTTTCACACAATCATTCAATCATGCTAAAATAATTAAAATAATTAAAATAAATATTTTGAATTTGGATTTTTGGTCCCAAAACTATCCCCCCTTTGGGATTTTCGTCCCCAAAAATCTTACCAGTGAATAGGATTGGGTACTGTTTTCTCATAGATTCCTTGGGCTCCCATGTAGCCTCTTCAACACCGTGACTTTGCCACAAGACTTTCACTTAAGCTATGTGTTTATTTCTCAACTCTTTAATCTCTCGAGCTAGAATTCTGATCGGTTCTTCGTTGTATGTCATATCAGGTTGAATTTCAATCTCTGCCAGAGAAATTACATGTGATGAATCTGATCTATATTGACGCAACATCGATTCGTGAAACACATTACGTTTTTCTTTAACTCAAACGGTAAAGCTAGTCGATATGCTACTAGACCTATTCTTTCCATGTTCTCATACAGCCCGATAAAACGTGGACTCAACTTGCCTTTGCGACCAAATCTAAGTATTTTCTTCCATGGAGATACTTTTAGAAACACTTTATCACCGATCTGAAATTTAATGTCTTTTCATTTCAAATCCGTGTATGATTTCTGTCGACCTGACGCTGCTTTTAGACTATCACGAATTACTTTCACTTTCTCTTCAGTTTTTCAGATCAAATCAACCCCGTGAATCTTTTTCTCACTAAATTAAGTCCAGTACACTGGTGTTCTACATTTGCGACCATAAAAAGCTTCATATGGTCTCATGTTTATGCTCGATTGATAGCTGTTGTTATATGCAAATTCAACCAACAATAAAAATTTCTCCCAATTTCCTTCGAATTCCAACACACAACAATGAAGCATATCTTCGAGAATCTGAATTACTCTCTAAGATTAACCATCGATTTGTGGATGAAATGCTATACTACAATTCAACCTCGTGCCAAGAGCTTCTTGTAGTTTCTTCAAAAACTGAGATGTAAACCTCGGATCTCTATCGAAAATAATTGAAACTGGCACCCCGTGCAATCTAACGATCTTAGAAACGTACAACTTAGCCAATTTGTCAAGTGAATAGTCTATACGTACCAGAATGAAATGTACAGATTTTGTCAGTCGATCAACGACAACCCAAATACCATCTTTCTTCTTCAGAGACAGGGGTAATCCCGATACGAAATCCATCGTAACTCCATCCCACTTCCATTCTGGTATCATCACAGGTTGTAGCAATCCTGAAGGCACTTGATGTTCAGCTTTGACTTGCTAACACACTAAACATCTCGATACACATTCTAAAATGTCTCGCTTCATACCTGACCACCAATACAATTATTTCAAATCATTATACATTTTGGTACTCCCCAGGTGAACAGATAGACAATCACTATGTGCTTCGTGCAAAATTTTCTAAATAAGCTCAGAATTCTTTGGTATGCAAATTCTATTTCAGAACATTAAACAATCATATTCTGAGTCATTAGTTGACTCACACTGTTTTCTTTTAGCTTGTAACTCAGCATCACACTTTTTAGCTTCACAATTTGTTGAAGAAAAGCCGGTTTAGTTTTCAGCTCTGCTAGAATCTAACCATCATCAAACAAAGTTAGTCTTGTATTCATCACTCTCAAAGCAAACAGAGATTTTCTACTCAAAGCATCTGCAACTACATTAGCTTTCCTCAGATGATAATCAATTACTAACTTATAGTCTTTTAGTAACTCGAGCCATCTCCGTTGTCCCAAGTTCAGATCTTTCTGAGTCATAATATACTTTAAACTTTTATGATCGGTAAAGATGTGGCATTTTTCACTGTTCAAATGATGTCGCCAAATTTTTAATGCGAAAAAAATAGCAGCCAACTCTAAATCATGCGTTGGATAGTTTTTTTCATGTGGCTTTAATTGTTTAGAGGCATATGCTATAACTTTTCCCTCTTGCATCAACATGCAAGCAAACCGTTCAATGAAGCGTTGCTGTAAATCACAAATTCTTTACTCGACTCAGGTTGAACCAATACTGGTGCCTCAGTTAACAATGCTTTCAACTGTTTAAAACCCTATTAACACTTCTCGGACCATTCAAACTTTACATCTTTCTGTAGCAATCTGGTCATCGGTGTAGCAATCATCGAGAACACTTTTACAAAACATCGATCGTAGCCAACTAACCCCAGAAAGCTTTTGACTTCGGATACATTCCTTGGTGGTTTCCATTCAACAACTGCTGATATTTTGCTCGGATCAACTCTAATACCTTCCACTGAAACAATGTACCCTAAAAATCTGACTTCTCTAAGCCAAAACTCACATTTACTGAATTTAGCATACAGTTGCTTATCTCTAGAGGTTTGCAACACAATCTTCAAATGCTCGGTGTGTTTAGATTCGTCTCATGAATATATCAGAATGTTATCAATAAACACAACAACGAATCTATATAAATATGGTCTAAAGATCCAATTCATCAAATCCATAAAGACTGCAGGAGCATTAGTCAATCCGAAAGGCATAACAAGAAATTCATAATGTTTGTACCTCGTTCTAAATGCAGTTTTCGGCACATATGAGTCTTTAACTTGCAACTGATAATAGCCAGATATTAAGTCAATCTTCGAAAACACTATTGCCCCTTTCAACTGATGAAAAAACTCATGTATTCTCAGCAACGGATACTTGTTCTTTATTGTGACTTTGTTGAGCTGTCGATAATCAATACACATTCTCATTGGCCCGTCTTTCTTCTTTACAAATAATACTGGCACACCCCAGGGTGAAAAACTAGGTCATGCAAAACCTCTATCTGTTAACTCTTACAACTAAGATTTCAACTTTTTCAATTCTATCGGAGCCATTCTGTATGGAGATATTGATATCGGTAAAGTTCCCGGTACTAATTCAAGAGCAAATTCAACCTCTTTGATCGGTGGTAATCCCGACAATTCTTCTGGAAACACATTCGGAAACTCACAAACTATCGGCATTGATTAAATCTTCGATTCAGAGACTTTTGTATCCAGTATATAAGCAAGATAAGCTTTACCACCTTTTCTCACATATCTCTGAGCTAATATAGACGAAATCACAACAGGCAACCCACTTGGCTCATCTGATTCGATTCGAAGAATTTCACTGTTTTGACATTTCAATTCAATGATTTTTCATCTAGAATTCACAATGGCATCATGCAGAGTTAACCAATCCATTCCCAGAATCACATCAAACTCATCAAATGGCAAAAGCATCAAGTCGGCCGAAAAACAGTGACCCAGAGTCATCAAAGGACAGTTCTTGCAAACTTTATCAACTAGCACGTACTTGTCTAAGGGGTTCAATAATTTAATCACAAACTCAGTAGACTTAACAGGAAAATTCTTACTAAACACTAAATTCATACAGATATACGAATGAGTTGATCTAGGATCTATTAAAGCAACTACATCAGTATCATAAAGAGAAAATGTACCAGTGATAACATCTGGTGATGACGCATTTTCGCGAGCGCGAATAGCATAAGCTCTGGCTGGTGCTCTAGCCTCGTATCTCACAGCTGAATCTCTAGTCACACCTTTGTTACTAGACACATTCCCTGTATTTCTCAGTAGTTTCCCTCTCGCAGTCATATTGTTCAGTTTTGTATTCTAAAATTTATCTTTTTCAGATAACTCTAGGCAATCTCAAATAAAGTGATCTGACAAGGCACATTTGAAACAAGCTTTATTACTCTTATTCCAGCACTCTCCAAAATGTCTTCTCCCATACTGTTGACACTCAGGTTTATTGTTTTTCACACTGCCAACGCTCGATACTGATGTAGCTTGAGTTTTAGGACTTGAGTATTGTTTTCTACGACCTCTATTCTGATATGCCACTGAAGCATATGATCGACTATATGAATCTCGGGATTTCTTTGATGAGGAATGATAAGGTTTACTCATTGACCTCTTCCTCAAATCTTTAGTCTCTGAATCAGCTTTCTTCATTTCTTTATTAAGTTCTTCGGCTTTGCATGCTGTATCAACCAGAACTACAAACTCTTTCAAGTCTAAAATTCTGACCAAAAGTTTAATGTCTTCGTTCAACCCATGAACAAACCATTTGCACATGATTTCTTCAGTAGAAACATACTCCTGAGCATACTTGCTCAACCGTACAAATTCTCTTTCGTACTTAGTCACAATCAAACGGCCCTATTTCAGTTCTAGAAATTCTTTGTGCTTTTGATTAAGAAATCTCTGGCGTATATATTTCTTCCAAAATTCTGTCTGGAAAAATTCCTAGGTGACCCATTCTATAGGCACTACAAATACTAGAGTATTCCACCACTGATATGTGGTGTCCCTCAAAAGTGATACAGCACATTTTAAACACTCAACCGGTGTGCAAGAAAGCTCATCAAGGACTCGAATCGTATTTTCAAGCCAAAACTCGGCTCTCTCAGGATCATCGTCAATAGTAGCTCTAAACTCTTATGTCCTATACTTTCTAATTCTATCAACAGGTGGCTTCTTCAATCGTAAAGGTTCCAAACCTTGTGGAGCTACGAGAATCGGTTGAGGATTAGGTGGGGGTGAAGGTTGTTGAGCAGCTAGATTCATCTGGACATATTGAGTGAACCACTCGTTCATCATTTGGAAAAAATGCTTCTTTAGCCTCTCCTTCGTGACTACTCGACACAAGTCTAGAATTAGATGGCGCTACCCCTTGAGCGGGAGCTGGCGCATTACTCTCAACAACATCAGCTAGAACTGAATCAGGATCCATTTTCTATACGAAAACACAGTTTATATTGTCAGGAGTCATCACGCTATCACAGGTTATATATGGCATGTATAGCTAGACTCACACACACGCTACATTAGTCCTAGAATCGACTAAACTGTAGCTCTGACACCAATAAATGTAACACCCATCACTCACATTCAACGCCAGAATAGGGTTACGGAGCATTACCGGACTTATAAAACATTTAAACATTCAATCACAATTAAACATTTCATCCCTTATACGAGCCTACGAGGCCTTAAACATACATTGGGTTTGGTTCGGGACTAAACTGATAACTTTGGAAACTTTTTGAACACTTTAAAAATTTTCTCAAAAATAGGGGACACACGTCCGTGTGTCTCACACGGCCAACAGACACGCCAGTGTCAAAGGCCGTGTGGACATTTGAAATAGGAGCACAAGGTCGTTCCCAGCTCGTGTTCAATCCCATGTAACTCTCTGACTTGGGTCACACGGCCAACACACACACCTGTGTGGCCAGCTCGTGTGCCCTAAAAATGGCCATACACGCCCGTGTGCCAGACCGTGTCCTAGGTCATGCCAAACTTGTAAGGTATACTGACTTATGCCACATGGCCAATGTAACACCCCTCACCCATATTCAACGTCGGAATAAGGTTATAAAATGCTAACGGACTTATAAAACAATTAAACATCCACTTAGCATACATTTTCACAATTCAAGCATTCATCATTAAATCTCAATCTTTTTGTCCCTAATACGAGCCTATGAGACCCTAAACATACTTTGGGAGTGTTCCGGGACTAAACCAATAACTTTGAAACTTTTTGAACACATCAGAAATTTTCTCAAAAATAGGGGACACATGCCCGTGTGGCCAGGCCATGTATCTCACTCGGCTAATAGACACGCCCGTGTCACAAGCTGTATGGACAAAAGTAGGCTTTTTACCAAGCCAATTTGCCACCCTAAAAACATGTACCTACACTAAAATTCAAATGCATCAACATAAGGCATAATAGGCATTAAATCAATCTCATGTCAAGCATATTCCATACCATTTCATTACCCATCAATACGAATCACAATCTACCACAATATGCCATCTAATTTTATATCTAATTCACATATACAATTCAATTATCTATACATTCCAAAATATGCATCTTTTAACCTAGTTTCACAAACAAAGCAATGTCCAAAAATTCATCCACAACCATCAACCAACTCATTACACAAGACATAAACATATATATACATGTTTCAACCATACCAAAATAACCCAAAATAAGCCATTACTCAAGGCTATATATACAAACCAATTCAATTGGTCAAAATCATTACCAAAACATAATTAACATGACATAAAGACTCTGTAAATGACATATACTTAAAATACCAAAGTTCATAGGTACCAAGAGATAGGTAGATAGTGTGAAGCGAACTCCGACGATCCTCAAATCTGAGCTAGTTTTGTAATCACTATAAAACATAGAAAAGTAAACAAAGTAAGCTTTATAGCTTAGTAAGCTCGTATGAAATAAACTCAATATAACCATAAACACATAATTCAACAATTGATTATAAATACATGTATTCATATCAATTTCCAAACCTTTCAATTACTCATTCACAAAACAACATATTTTCTTCACCATTTACTCGATTCAAAGCTAATATGATTTATACACTTACTTGTACCATCTTGTACCAATTTCATTACCAAACTCATCATTCATTTACCCATTGAACCATTCGAAATAGAAATCAGATACTCAGGAGTCTCGCACACTAAGTACCTATACCATAGCCCGAAGCCAAATTAAGGTAACTTATATCCGAAGTATTGATATCATGGCCCCAACCCAAATCAACAGATATTCATGGCCCGAAACCAAATCGATATAACTCGCATCCGAAGTTCTAATATCACGGCCCGAAGCCAACTCAATGTATCCCATAATGGCATGTCACTAGTATCCTAAACTATTCCTAAGGTTCAACCGGGATTTTGAATGCCGAATTACCATTAAGTCATCATTGAACTTATCCGAAGTCTCGTATTTACAACTTATTCAATGACAAAGCATTTAAAATACATTTATAATGAAATTTATCACATACAAACTTACCTCGGATGTGAAAACGATAAAATAAGTCAATTAGTCGATAACTTTAGTTTTCCCCCGATTTAGATCTGAATTCTGCTTTTCTTGATCTAAATTTATTCAAAATTAACTTATTTAATAACCTCTCTACTCAATTTAATCCAAAACGCACATTTAAGCACATTTACACATTTGCCCCTAGTGTTTCACCACTTTTACAATTTAGTTCTTATTTCATAAAATCACAAATTAATGAAATTGAAAATAAACTCATGCTAGCCAAATTACTATTATACCCCTAGCAGCCCATATTTTTCATTTATTCCATATTTTAAGCACAAAGTTTCAACATTTCTCAATTTAATCGCTATTTTGCATTTTCACTAAAAATCACTTAACAAAACTTGCATATTTCACAACAAACATTCATAATCCATCTTCAAACATCAAAACACTCATGTATTCATCAATGGAATCATTCAAAATCTTTAATAGTTTTGCAAAATAGTCCCTAGGCTAGCTAGACCTAGTTGCAACGATCTCAAAAACATAAAAATCATTAAAAACGAGACAAAAACAGAATTACAATTAGATTATGAAGTGGCTGAACCCTAGAAATCTACCATGGATATTTCTCTTTCTTATTTTCGATAGATGAAGATGAAATGGAGAAAAATTTTGGCTTATTTTTATTTAATTTTGTTTAATTAATGAATTACAAACTTAACCTTTATAATTAAACATGCAAATCACTTAATATATGCCCAAAAATGTCCACACACCATTATAATGGTCTAATTACAACATAAGGACCTTAACTTTAAGGTTCTATAGCTATTAAACACCTTTAACTATAAGAACATTACTTTTGTATTTTACACGATTTAGTCCTTTTTATCAAGTTAACTAATCAAATGATAAAATTTCTTAACAAAATTTTCACACAAACATATTATCATGCTGTAAAACTTAAAATAATAATAAATTAAATATTTTGGCTTCGAATTTTTGGTTCCAAAATCACTATTCTGATTTGACCAAAAACGGGCAGTTACAACTCTTCCCCCTTAGAGATTTTCATCCCGAAAATCTTACCAGCAAAAAGGTTAGGGTACTGTTTTCTCATAGCTTCCTTGGGTTCCCATGTAGCCTTTTCGACACAGTGTCGTTGCCAAAGTACTTTCATGAGAGTTATGCTTTTATTTCTCAACTGTTTAACCTCACGAGCTAGAATTCTGATCGGTTTTTCATTGTTCGTCATATCAGATTGAGTTTCAATCTCTGCTGGAGAAATTATATGTGATGGTTCCAATCGATATCAACGCAACATCGACATATGAAAAATATTGTGGATCTTTTCTAATTTTGACGGTAATGCTAGCCAATATGCCACTGGCCCTATTCTTTCAATGATCTCATACGGCCCGATGAATCGCGGACTCAATTTACCTTTGTAACCAAATCTAAGTATTTTATTCCATGGAGACACTTTTAGAAATACTTTATTACTGATTTGAAATTCAATATCTTTTCTTTTCAAATTCGCGTACGATTTCTATCGATCTGAAGCTACTTTTAAACAATCGCGAATTACTTTCAGTTTTTCTTCAGTTTTTCTGATCAAATCAACCCCGTGAACTTTATTGCTGATTTGAAATTCAATATCTTTTCGTTTCAAATCCGCGTACAATTTATGTCAATCTGAAGCTACTTTTAAACAATCTCGAATTACTTTCAGTTTTTCTTCAGTTTATCTGATCAAATCAACCCCGTGAATCTTTTTTTCACTCAACTCTGTCCAGTACAACAGATTTTGACATTTGCGACCATACAAAGCTTCATATGGTGCCACTTTTATGCTCGATTGAAAGCTATTGTTATACGCAAATTCAACCAACGGCAAATATCTCTCCTAGTTGGCTTCTAACTCTAAAACACAACATCGAAGCATATCTTCGAGAACCTGAATTACTCTCTCAAACTGTCCGTCAGTTTGCGGATGAAAAGATGTACTAAAATTTAATCTCGTACCCAGAGCTTCTTGCAATTTTTTCCAAAATTGCAATGAAACCTTGGATCTCTATCCGAAATAATCAAACTTGGCACCTCGTACAATCTAACAATTTTAGAAATATACAATTCAGCCAATCTATCAAGCGAATAATAAGTACATACCAGAATCAAATGCACCGATTTTGTTAATCAATCAACGATAACCCAAAAAACATCTTTCTTTTTCGGAGTCACGGGTAATCCCGATACGAAATCCATTGTAACTCTATCTCATTTCCACTTAGGTATCATTACTGGCTGTAGTAGACCCGAAGGCACTTGATGTTTGGCTTTCACTTGTTGACAGATTAAACATCTCAAAACAAACTCTGAAATATCTTGTTTCATGCTCGACCACCAATATAACTGTTTCAAATCATTATACATCTTAGTACTTCCAGGATGAACGGATAAACAACCACTATGTGCCTCATGTAAAATTTTCTGAATCAACTCTGGATTTTTCGGTATGCAGATTCTATCTCGGAACATCAAGCAATCATCGAATCTGATTTGATACTCTGAATCACTAGTCAAATCGCATTTCACTCTTTTAGCTAGCAATTCACTATCATATTTCTGAGCTTCGCAAATTTGCTGAAGAAATACTGCTTTAGCCTTTAACTCAGCTAAAATCGAACCATCATCAGATAATGTCAACTATGTATTCATTGCTCTCAAGGCAAACAACGATTTTCTACTCAAAGCATCTATGACCACATTTGCTTTTCCCGGATGATAATGGATTACTAATTCATAGTCATTGTCTCAAATTTAAATCTTTCTGAGTCATAATATATTTTAAGATTTTATAATCAAGGATGATGTGGCATTTTTCACCATACTTAAAATACCAAAGTTCATAGGGACCAAGAGGTAGCTAGAGAGTGTGAAGTGAACTCCGACGATCCCTGAATCTGAGCTAGTTTTGTAATCACTATAAAACATAAAAAAATAAACAAAGATTTATAGCTCAGTAATCTCATATGAAATAAACACAATATAACCATAAACACATAATTCAACAATTGATTATAAATACATGTATTCATATCAATTTCCAAACCTTTGAATTACTCATTCACAAAACAACATATTTTATTCACCATTTTCTCGATTCAAAGCTAATATGATTTATACACATACCTGTACCATCTCATACCAATTTCATTCCCAAACTCATTATTCATTTACCCGTTGAACCATTCGAAATAGAAATTGGATACTCAGGAGTCTCGCACACTAAGTACCTATACCATGGCTCGAAGCCAAATCAAGGTAACTTATATCCGAAGTACTAATGTCATGGCCCGAACCCAAATCAATCGATATTCATGGCCCGAAGCCAAATCGGTATAACTTGCACCCGAAATGCTAATATCATGGCCCAAAGCCAACTAAATGTATCCCCTAAGGACATGTCACTAGTATGCTAAACTATTCCTAAGGTTCAACCTGGATTTCGAATGCCAACTTACCATCAAGTCATTGTCGAACTTATCTGAAGTCTTGTATTTACAACTTACTCAATTAAAAAGCATTTAAAATACATTTATAATGAAATTTATCACATGCGAACTTACCTCGGATGTGAAAACGATGAAATAAATCGATTAGTCGATAACTTTAGTTTTCCCCCGATCTAGATCCGAATTCCATTTTTCTTGATCTAAATATATTCAAAATTAACTTATTTAATAACCTCTCTACTCAATTTAATCCAAAACACACATTTAAGCACATTTAGACATTTGCCCCTAATGTTTCACCACTTTTACAATTTAGTCCTTATTTTATAAAATCACAAATTATTGAAATTCAAAATAAACCCATGCTAGCCGAATTACTATTATGCCCTTAAAAGCCCATATTTTTCATTTATTTCACATTTTAACCACAAAGTTTCAATATTTCTTAATTTAATCCCTATTTTGCATTTTCACTAAAAATCATTTAACAAAACTTGCATATTTCACAACAAACATTCATAATCTATCATCAAACATCAAAAAGCTCATGTATTCATCAATGGCATTATTTAAAACCTTTAACAGTTTTGCAAAATAGTCCCTGGGCTAGCTAGACCTAATTGCAACAATCTCAAAAATATAGAAATCATTAAAAACATGACAAAAACAAACTTACAATTAGATCATGAAGTGGCCGAACCCTAGAAATCTTTCATGGAAATTTTTCTTTCTTATTTTCGGTAGATGAAGATGAAATGGAGAAAAAATTTGGCTTACTTTTTATTTAATTTGTGTTTAATTAATGAATTACAAACTTAACCTTTATAATTAAACATACAGATCACTTAATATATGCCCAAAAATTTCCACCCACCATTATAATGGTCTGATTACAACATAAGGACCTTAATTTTAAGGTTCTATAGCTATTAGAGACCTTTAACTATAAGAACATTACTTTTTCATTTTACACGATTTAATTCTTTTTATCAAATTAACTAATCAAATGATAAAATTTCTTAACAATAATTTCACACAAACATATTATCATGTTGTAAACCTTAAAATAATAATAAAATAAATATTTTGGCTTAAAACTTGTGTTTCCAAAACCACTGTTCCGATTTAATGAAAAACGGGTTATTACAACCAAGTCACACTCCCGTGTGTGAGGCCGTATGGAACATACTGACTTGATTTTAATTTCAACACCAGGGGACACATGGCCGTGTAATATAATCGTATGTCACACATGGGCGAGACACATGCTGGTGTCTCTACCTGTGTGGACAGAAATAGGCTATTTACCATGCTATTTTGCCACCCAAACTTGCATATACCTACGCCACATCAATTATCACCAACACATAGCGTATCTAATCATCTAAACCAGCCAATTCAAACATAAATCCTGCATATTCCATGCTTCCATTTTACATATACACAAATCACCAAAACATACCCTATCAATTGTACCAAACTTTACTTCCTTAAATCATCAAAAAAGGCTAAACTCAAATATGCAATATCAAGCCTAATTTCATAAGCATACCATTATCTTTAACTCAACCATTTGATACTCATAATACCTATAGCCATCAAGCATCACACAAGCATCATATAACTCATATCACAAAGCATAAACACATATATGAATACATGATTCAACCATACCAAAATAACAACAAATAAGCCATTACTCATGACTATTTATACAAACCAAAGCATATACATTTACAAGCCAAATCGAATGGCCAAAATTATTACCAAAACATAACCAACATGACCAAAGTCCCTATACATGCCATATACTCAAAATACTAATGTTCAAAGGAACAAAGTGATAGGTGGATAGTGTGAAGCGGTCTCCGACGATTCCCGACTCTGAGCTAGCTTGATAACACTATAAAACACAGGAAAAATAAACAAAGTAAACTATAAATCTTAGTAAGCTCGTATAAAATAAACTCAACTCAATCTTAAGATTACAATTCAACAATTTAGAATATATATACATCAACATTTAGCATATATTAGCTAACAAACCTTTCATATACACATTTATGATGTTAATCACATTCTTCACAAGTTTCTTCGAACCAACTTATACATGTCATGCACGTACCTGTACCATCTCATATTATTCTCATACTCAATCACATCTTTTGTTTACCCATTGAACCATTCGGAATAGAAGTCGGATACTCAAGAGTCTCGTACAATAAGTACCTATACCATGGCTCGAGGCCAAATCAAAGTAGCTTATATCTGAAGTACTGATATCATAGCCCGAAGCCAAATCAACCAATATTCATGGCCCGAATCAAAATTGGTATAACTCGTACCCGAAGTGATAATATCATAGCCTGAAGCCAACTCAATGTATCCCCTAATGACTTGTCACTAGTATCCTAAACTATTCCTAAGGTCCAACCGGGATTTCGAATGTCAAATTGTCATCGAATCACTATCGAATATATTCATAGTCTCGTATTCACAATTTATGAAATATCAAAGCATATGAAATACATTTGTACTAAAACTTATAATATACGAACTTACCTCAGATGTGAAAAAGACGAAATATGTCGATTAGTTGATAACTTTAGTTTTCCCTCGATCTAAATCCGAATTTCGCTTTTCTTGATCTAATAGATAGAAATAAGAGTGCCGAACCTTAGCCCTATTTTTCTTAAGAAAACTGGTTGGTTTTTGTCTTTTGAAGAAGATGAACACAATTAAAACATTTTGTTTTATTTAACTTTCATTTATTTACTAAATTACTAAACTAACCTTATTATTAATTCAAAATTTCAATTATGCCAAGCCATTATCATCCACTATCTAATTAATGGTCTATTTACCACATAAGGACCATAAAGTTAAGGTTCTATAGCTATTAGATACCTTTAACTAATAGAACTTCACTTTTACACTTTACGCAATTTAGTCATTTTTATCAAATTGATTAATCAAACGATAAAATTTCTAAAAAAAAACTTTCACACAATCATTAAATCATGCTAAAATTATTAAAATAATAATAAAATAAATATTTTGACTTCAGATTTGTGGTCCCGAAACCACTATTCCGATTTAAATAAAACGGGTTGTTATACTTCCTAAATCTTTTTGGGAAAGGTAAATGTAGAGATATATCTACTTGCGCCAACACCTTTGATTGCGTCAACAGTTTTGAAGGTTGGACATTAGGCATATGAGTGACAACTTGTGAAACTTCTTTGTTTGATTCACCAACAGATTCTTCAGATTCAACCTTCTCAACAGTGATCACTCCATCCATATCTTGAAGTGCTACAATAGAGTCAATAAACAGTTCGCCAGTTTGTTTACCACTCTTAAGAGTGATAACCTTACAATATTCTTTCCCCTTTGGACTAGGATTTTTTGTGTCACTAGGTAATGAGCCCGGTGGTTAAGTATTCAGATTTGAAGGAATTTGTCCTAACTGTGCCTCCAATGCTTGAATGAAAGATGAATTCCCTTGTACGATAGCTTTCGTGCGAGTAATATACTATCACATTAACACCTCAAGAGTTGCTAACGAGCCAGAAGTAGAAGCTTGAGTGTACAGTTGCGGTCGATGTCCTTGAACATGCTGATTCGGTATTGAAGAGTGTTGTGGCTGCATTGAATTGTGGTGTGTATGTGTCTGGCCTTATTTTGGATGCATCTAAGTGTGATGATTGTAGTTCTGCTATTGTTGATTGTAATTCCCTTGTCTGGGATTATAATTGCCCTAAGTAGATGTATTCCCATACCTAAATGTCGCAGCATTTTCTTGAACATTCTGAGTTCCCCAAAACTGTTGTTTGTTTGTAGAGTTATCGTAAGAGTTACCATAAGAATTGTTGCAGATGTTACTAATAGAACATGCATTCTCTACATATTGTAGACAATCTTCATAGCTACAGTTGTCACTACAAATCTCACAACAAAAAGTAGGAACATCAACCTGCTGAGCGACTTGTATCAGTGCAACGCCACTAGTCCCTTGCATATTTTTAGTCATGTTTGTTAGAAAAGAAACTTGAGCACTTACTGCAATTATTGCATTCAATTCAATAACTCTTGGAGCAGTTTTGTACTTGTCTAGCTTTGAAGATAGGGTATTGATAATCATTCTGAGCAATTCTCTCAAGAATTCTCACAGCATCATTATAAGTACAATCCAGCAGATGTCCATTGGCTAATGTGTCAACAAGATTCCTTGTATGTGAATTCAGACCATTATAAAAAAATCTCAATTTGTGTTTTTGGTTGAATGTCATACATGTGACAACATCGAAGTAAAGATTTATAACATTCCAATGTGGTGTGAAGATTTTCACCATCCAGCTGATGATAAACAATAATATCATTACGAAGATAAGCATTCATTGTCAACGGGTTAAATCACAAAATAAACTGTGTTGCTAGTGCATCCCAATAAGTAATTGATCCGGCAAGTAGCCCAAAAAACTAAGTACGAGCTCTTCCCTGTAAAGAATAAGGAAATAATTTCATCTTCAAGGCATCACCAAGAACGCCTTATTGACTAAAGGAGGCACAGATTAATAAAAAGGATTTAAGATGTTCTCTCGTATCTTCATGTGGCAGGCCAACACATTGTCCATTAGAATTCAGCATTTGAAACATTACTAGCTTGAGTTCAAAATTTTCAGCTTGGATTGCAGGCCTAACAACTCCCGGATGTAAATCATCCAAGACAGGCTCTACAAAATCTCGTATAGTCCTATTTTGTTTGTGAGCAGCTTTCGACAACAATGGTTTATTAACAGTTTGCTGTTGCATCAGGGGTATGGCTGTATTGTTCCTTAGTAGAGCCAAATTTCTTTGTTCTCAAAGTATACTCCGAACAATCCTTTCAATTTCTAGATCAAAATCGGCAAGAAAATCTGATTTGCTTCTAGTTATAAAACACCTAAAATGAAGTTGAAGAAATAACAGCAAAGAAAAACCAGTTAGTGAATACTAAATATTATATAAGGAAAATAAAGTGCAAAAATAGAAAAAAATAAACATCAAACAAGCGCCATCTCTGGCAATGGCTCCAAAAACTTGATCGACTATTTAACGTCATAGTAACAATGTGCAAGCGTACACTGTCGGTGCAAGTATAGTAGATAGATGTGAGTCTATCGGATATTGATCCCATAGGGATGGGTTTCTTTTGTCTATTGATGTTGGTGTAATAATTAGATATAAACGGGATAAATTGTGAGGATGGTTGTTGATGCAATAACTTGAAAATAATAGAATAAAATATGATAATGATAAATTGGGATCCCCAACATGAATCTTCAGTAGAATACTAAGTGCTCACAAGGTATAAAAGGATAGGTGATTGTCGAGGCAATAAAATTCAATGTATATCTTACCAACTGTTACTCCTCTATTTATTCTGAGACTTAAACATGCACATTAACCCCACCTTCCAATGATGGCAATATGGCACTACTAAGAACAAGTGGACTAAATTCCTCTAATCCTTACTCAACTTTCGTTGTAATGCTTGTTGGCTCGAATTGTCACTGCACTTTCCAGTGTCAGTGACTACTATAACACTTCCATGTTAAGAAACAGTCAAACCCCAAGACTAAATAATAAAAGATAGATTGAATAAGATAACATTTAACCAAGAATTCATATGTACTTCTATACAAACAGAAAACAGAGAGTAATCACCAGCATTTAGAAAGAAATAAGAAATAATTCAGTGGAGAATACTATTCCTAGACAACTCGACTGAATCTCTCTACTCCATCTTGTCTCGTACTTAAGTCTCCACGTCAGGAGCTAGTTTTCATGTTGGCTCACATATACTTATTCGGCTTATTTCGTTCAATTTATTTCGCTTAATTTATTCTTTTTTTAATTTAATTAAATCATTAACTTCTACCTCCTGACCCCTTAACTGGTGCCTAATTATAGATCTAGGTCAATAATTCAACTCAACTTTACTAAACACTACTTTTCTTGAAAACCATTGTTCATCCTCATTCTCAAAAGACAACCATTTAATTTGTTCAATTACTTAATGATTTTATTAAATAGAATTTGTAAACCACTTAATCTCATCAAAATATACTAAAAATTATTTCAAAAACACCTCTTATCTATTTATTTCTTCATTCACCATTTTTTTATGCAAAAGATAGCTTTAAAACCATGGATCTTTAATTTTCTTGCTTAGATCTATGAAAATTCAAATTAAAAATACCTAATAAAAATCTAATACATAAGAAAACAATAGATTTACCTTTAATTCAAAAACATCCATGAATGTACCGATTGAGCAAAAGCAAGCTAAGTTTAGGTGAGAAATTGGAGAAGAAAAAAGTGATTTTCTTACAAATTTGAAGGAATAGGGAGTGTTTAGATGCCAAGAAAATATAAAAGATGCAAAAGTTTTTGAGAGAAAATTTTTAAATCTGGATCAACAAATTTTAAAAATGAAAAAAAGATGGAAAGAGCTTGGGCAGCAAGTGACTTTTATAACCAACCAATTTTTTTAAAATTGGGCTATTTGCCCTCTAATCCCTCTCATATTTCTATCTTCTTCAAATAGCTCCACTTTAAGCTACGAGTCTTAATTTACACATTTAACCTCTACTTTAACCACTACTCCAATTAGTCTCTATTATTTTTTATTATTTTTATTTTTACTAATGCCTCGATTATTAATACCATAATTATTTATTTTAATAACTATTTTTACTATTATTAACTAATTATTTATTGTATCCTAATGACACAAAATCTGATTTTTCTCTCAAAACTATAATCTAATGTCAAGTTCTACTAACTTGGATTTCAAGATGAGACAAGATTAACAAGATCTCTTTCTTCTATGTACTATTAAAAGTATGGATCATCTCAAATTCACCTATGAAGGAAGCTATGAAGTCTGCAACAAGCTAGAACAATCCAACCTTGTTTTTTTATACTACACTAAAGTGGTGTTGTTAATATGAGATTTGTTTAGAACCACAATTATCATCTAAACCATATTTTGAAACACTGAATGTATTAAATTAAATAGTTCAAAAGTCATATTTAGTGCTGTGAAGAGCAAGTCTTAGTAACTAGATCTGATTATAAACAAACTAAATTGATTGGAAAAATGGTATATGGAAAAGACTTTCATTTATGTTTCCTTCATATTTTGTAACCCATTATGAAATGTATATTCTAAAATTTCGGGACACTTTTCAAGTTTCACTAAATGAAAGTATATATATGTGTGAGAAAAGTTTGAGTGAAAGTTTTTTTTTTCCTTCAAAGTAATTATTCAGTTCTTTCTTTTTCTTAAGTACTAAATGTTATTGTTGGTTACTCTTCATATGTAAGCTGGAAGCTAAGGATTCTTGGAAAATACAGAGGTGTTCTATCTCCTAGTAAGTCTATTAACTTTGCATGTTAAGACTAAGAATGCTATGAAGTCTATGGGTAGTAAGCCACGAATAAGAAGCCCTGCATGGAGATTCTCTGTAACTGAAATGTAAGCAACCTATCTATAAATGGGTTTAATGGTGAACACATGTTCTTTAAGAAATTTTTGTTGCTAGCTCGAACTGGGCATTTGAATTTGGAGTTGGTAGTTTTTATTGGTGAGTTTTAGGTGAGCCCCTAATATTGACTCCTATAAGGTTTTTCTAAGAAAATCTATTGTGATTGACGTTTTAAAATTGGTGAATAAATTCATGATTGACTACAAAAGTTGTATGTATTCTGGGAATAGATCTTTTTTAGTTTATAATGTAATGGAATGTGTGTGGGTGAATGCGATTCTATTAAGTAACTAAGTGTACTTGGAATGTACAATGTGAGGTGTGACTGCATTGATGTAAGTGAAGCATGATTTGAAGTGTACTTTGGCTAAGGAAATGAGTTAGCCTACCTGACTATGTGTTTATATTGGATATGTGATGTATGAATAGAGATGTTTCAGAAGTAGGGGTGTATTTGAATGTTGAGAGGTTGAGTTGTGAGTTGGTCACCACGGTGGTATACGATGAAGTCCATCGGAATAGTAAAAATGAATTCTAATATGCAAATTCTAAAAAAACTTCCATGGACATGGCACATTGTTAAAAGGGCAGATAAGCTACATTTATACTAGGGTTCTCTGCATGTCCCAAGGAGATGATAGGCAAACCTCACGTGATGTGAGTCTAGGTAATTTCATATCACAAACACGTCAGTTATGAAATGCATGGGTGGCATTCTACTAGCCTTTATGGCATACTTTAATTTGGCCTTTATGGCGTATTTTGTTAGCCTTTTTGGCATTTTGATACTGCCTTTATGGCATTTTGTTAACCTTTTTGACGTTTTGATATGGCCTTTATGGCATTCTGTTAACTTTGTGGCATACTGTGTATATTACTTTTTTGTTGTAATATGTATGTCGTCTTTATGGCGTACTCTATCTAGCCTTAATGGTGTATTCTGGTAAGTCTATGATAAGGATATGATCTTATTGAAGCTCAAATGTGAAAGGTCTTGTGATAAAATCAATTAAGTCTTAAGGAAAGTTCTTGAAAAGAAGTATGATTTAAAATGTTAGAAGAGGGTATCCGTCATGGTTATCTGTCAAATTAGAATATAGGCATATTCGATGAAAGAGTTCGCCATTTTGTGTAATTGTGCTAATAAAGTGGAATTATTAGTTATTTGATATTCATTGTATTAGTATAGTATTATAACTTGTTCTAAGCTCTGATGCGATTTGATCTGTTCACTATATGAGGATGTCTGAAGTTGAATTAAGGTATGGTCTAAATTATAATTTGATTTAGTAAGATCAGTATAGGTATTCGCTAAAAGTATGAATAGTAAGTGGTATCTGCTAAGTATGATTATCTGTTCGAGATTTATTGTTGGAAGTTATTTGAAGAGAAAGAGAAGGTAGTTCCAACTGACAAGACCTGAAGTCAGCCAAGTAGTAGAATGAATGAGAATATGGTATGAATGGTAAGTGGCATATAAGTATGATAGTATACAACTGACACTGTGAATGTATTCACCAAAGACAAAATAGGGAAGTCCAAATATTCAAAATGAAGAACTTATTAAGAAATTTTAAAAAGGTAAGTTGTGTTCATAACTCACCAAGTTCCTCTGAACTTGCTGGTGTTATATTTATATTTCAGGTATTGTCGCGTCAGTGTAATTACTTGAGGAGACGATGCCAGGAATATGCCAAAGTAGCAACAAATGGAGATACTATGCATACAGTGGATGTATAGGAAGGGTTGATGTTTTGAAAGGCTATACTCTTAGAGTTTGTCTTTTGTAACTTATGAGTTGTAATAAAATTTGAGCAAGACTAATACAATATGTTATTTGCAATTTCCTCCCTTTGTTCTTTAAATAAGAAGTTTTTAATCAAGACTGATATAGAGTAATAAGAAATTTCATTAGTAAGGAGTTTTTGTCAATTGTTTTGAAAATTCTATCAAGTTTTTTGTGAAGTAATACCTGAAACCTGGACTTGGTGAATCGAGTCGAGTCTAGGGTGTTACAAAACTTAACTCAGAGAAAGAATTAAGCTAGATCATAACCATTTTTATAATATTGATAACTCTAAATTATATAGATTTTTAGAACACCTTTTTACTTAGAATTTATGCAAATCCTTAGTATTTTGATAACCAATTATGTGTTTTTAGTACATATCGAGAATGTTGACACAATTAAATCAAGATTATAATTTTTGAGTAATTCGGTGCTAAATTCACATAGTTCTACTCTATGTTACTGCATTTCGAAAGTTTCATAATTTATCCTATAATTTCTGCAGCTTGGTACACTGACTTGTTCAATGTTCAAAGCCAGTATGAGTGGCACATGCACATGAGTTGGACAACAATCAGCATGGGATGACAAGCTAAGGCATTTGGACTCAACAAAATTATTTTCACCTAGCTTGGAAATGGGTTGCTGAAAAGAACATGTTTGCCTTCTAAATTAGAGCTCAAACCATCCATTAAGGTTTTAAGAACCCAATTTCAGTAATGACTTGATAGAGCGGCTCAATCAACTTTGAAATAATTATTTAAGGGTCCTTACATGTGTAAAAAAACTCACAAATCAGCCCCAGTCAAACTCTATAGTTACCTTCCAATCCATGCCACAAATCAAGCAATAATTAAGCTTGAATCATGAAAAATTCAACCTCTCTCCATGGATGTAATAATTTGAAGATGCATGCTGAATTTATATATGAACAAGAATAAATTAAAGGTTCATAATAATTCCAAAAGAACATTATTGCCTTGGATAACATTAGATTTATGTAATTAAATTGTTTCAAACCTAACCCGTCCCTGTTACTTTGCATAAATTCTAAGGAATCCTTAGTTAAATGGTGACATTCAAATATGCACGTTTTTCCTAAGTGACAAACCTAAGATCTCGAAAGAGCTTATGATTTAGATTCCAAGTTCATAAATAGCACCCCCGTTCACCTCTTAACTCATCCCTCATCCCATAATCAATCATTCATTCTCTTCTCTCTGAAATCTAGCCTTCCATTTCCCTTCATTTTTCCATCCTCTCTTTGAGAGTTCCCTTAGTAAGTAGTTCTTGAAAGAAAATCTATCTTGGCCGACTGCCTTGAGGAGTAATTTGCATTGGAGCAATGACGAAAATCGGAGGAAGCCACCACAGATGATTGCAAATTATTTTATTTCTTTTTCATTAACGATAATGACTTAAATTTGTTTCAACTAGGATGGTTACAATGCCTTGATTAAATTCGTTCAATTTATGTTTATATAGTTCCATGCCTCAATTGTTTATACTACCAATTAAAATCATTCATGTTGTTCACGCATTAAGATATGTTTGACTACATTAGAATTAATCGCTTAATCCGAACCAGATGGTGGTTAATGAATGTAATAATTGGAAGATGCATGCAGAATTTATATACGAACAAGAATAAATTAAAGGTTCATAATAATTCCAAAAGAACACTATTGCCTTAGATAACATTAGATTTATGTAATTAAACTGTTTTAAACCTAACCCGTCCCTACCTTGGATAACATTAGATTTATGTAGTTAAATTGTTTTAAACCTAACTCGTCCCTGTTACTTTGCATAAATTCTTAGGAATCCTTAGTTAAATGGTGACATGCAAATATGCACGTTTTTCTAAGTGACAAACCTAAGATCTCGAAAAAGCTTATGATTTAGATTCCAAGTTCATAAATGATCGAGTTGCCATGAAATTTTTCCTGTACATCGTTAAACATAATAAAGAATGAATTGAATTAAGAGTTTTAATTGTTTTAGCTTATTCATGTTACTGCAATTAAAACTTGAGAATTGTTGCTAAAACATTTCATTGCATTTATTTTATTTCATTTCATTTGCATATTAGTTGTTAATTTAATTTGGACATCCATCACCTCAAATTCTTGTGTTTTCTTAACCAACTTGTAAAACATTAATTTTACAATTGCTGATGAATAGATACAGTCCTTGTGGAGATAATACTCTTTTTACTTACTTATTACTTGATAATAGCTGTGTATACCTACAAATCCCGCTGCGAACCAAATATGTAAATTAAGTTAAAAATAATATAAAATCTATAATATATAACCTTTATAAAAAATGTTTTTATAAAGTGTCCAATTATTTTTATAACACTTCTTATAAATAATATAATTCTTTGCCATAATTTTAAAAGTTCCTTTTTTTTTTACAAGTTATGATTAAAATCGTATAACATTTTCCAATTAATAAGCATATTATACTTATAATATATAACATGGAAACATAAATAAGTTATGTCCACACTTCTTGACTATAACATTTTATAAATAAAATATTATCACTTTTATAACATGTAAATCATTTTTATAATAAACTCTTTAACCATAACTTTAAAAAAAAATTTAAATAATATAATTTTTTTGTTATAACTTTATAAAATACATAAATTATTCTTATAGTATAATTTTTTAGGTTCATAATATAATAAATCTTTGCCCATAACTATTCAAGCATTCAAGCACTTATATACCCTAATGATTATAATATAAAAATTCATAACTAAACTTGTAAAAAGAGATTTTTAAACAAATTAAATTTGGTTGTATTTATATAATCACTTTAATTTTCACCCTTTCTTTAAAAATTGAAAATTGTAACACTTAATTAGTGATTATGATGATTAACATGCCTTCCTCCTATAATCAGAAGCGGTTACACTGAAATGGATCTATTTGTTGGCTTTCTAAATAATACAGAAAAAAAAAAAAACTATGGGATTCGTAGAAATTGAATAAGGGAAAAAAAAAAAAAAAAAGATAAAAAGATTCAGTAAAATTTTCTACTTCCAAGCATTTTTTAACGTTTCCACGACAGCAAATATCATGAACACTTTTATTAGAAAGATATCATTTCATACATATTCAAACTTCAAAGATTGAAAGGAAAAGAAACTAGCAGATTGGAAGAGGGGCACCGTTCCACTCCTTTAGACATTCCAGCATTGGATCAATGATCTTCCCTTGGCACATAGCAGTGAAAACCTTGTCAAACTCCTCACCAGGTGAGGTAACTTTTTGCCCAGTTAGCAACCCAGTTCCAAGCTCCTCCCTCACGAATTTGTACAACGGATATGATCTGCAATCCTTGATCTTGTTTGGAATTGCTGCATTTCCATTCTCAACTCTAGCCCTTGCATTCTCAACCTCCTTGGGCAAAACAGCCTTCAATTCACCTTCAAAAGCTGCAATATTTTGGAAGATTGAAGTGCTTGGATTCTTCTTCGTCTCACCCTCTGTCATTGCATGCTCCACAAGAACTTGCCTCAACTTTTGCATGTATACGCGGTCCACAGCTTGGAGTAAATCCTTTTCACAGAATCTGAAAGGGTGGAGTTCACCATCAGCACCGGTAGTGAGTGTTTTCTTAGCTATCTGGCCCACTGTGTTCTTCACTGTGTCCTTCAAATTATCTTCTAAATGCCTCAAATCAATAGCTTGGCAAAGAGCCACCAAGAATGTTGTCAACATTAGCTTCAAGAGATCGATAGCTTCAGCAGTTTTTAATGCAGAGATTAATCCCAAGGAGTTCACATCTTGGTTGTGTTGCTCAGTACTTTGAACATGGGTGGTGACTGGATTGGCCAAGTATTGGAGCTCAGAACAATAGGAAGCTATTGCAACTTCAGCACCCTTAAAACCATAATCCAGACTTGGGTTCCAACCACTAGAGAGGTTTGTTGGGAGGCCATTGTTGTAGAAATCATTAACAAGTTCAGAGAATTGAGCAAACATAAGTTTCCCGATAGCCGCAATAGCTAAACGAGCATTGTCCATTGAGACACCAATTGGGGTACCCTGGAAGTTGTCACAATGTAATGCCTTGTTCCTTGACACATCTACCAAAGGGTTATCATTGACAGAGTTAATCTCTCTTTCAATCGATTTGGTTGCGAATCTGATCACTTCAATCTGTGGACCAAGCCATTGTGGAGCTGACCTTAGAGCATAGGGATCTTGTTTCGGTTTCGGCAAAGGGTCAATTTCATGGATCCTCTTAGCCGCTGTAACGATAGTGCTTCCCTCAAGTATGTGTTCCATTATAGCAGCGGCCTCGATTTGTCCTGGATGATGCTTCAATTTATGAATCAAATGGTCAGTGAACTCAGATAATCTACAATTCATGGCTTCAGCAAATATTGCGGCCAAAATTTCTGACAAAACAGCCAATATGTTTGCTTCAAAAAGAACCATGGCAGCCATGGCAGAACCAACTGCAGTGCCATTGACTAGCGCAAGGCCTTCTTTCGGCTGCAACTCAAAGAACCCGGAATCAATATCGGCTACACGAAAGGCTTCTTGGGCATCAAGGGGTTCCCCATTGGGTCCAATGGCTTTGGAATTAGGCCTGCCAGTGAGCAATCCATCAATATAGGAAAGAGGAATAATATCACCAGATGCAGTAACTGAGCCACGAAGCGGCAAGCATGGGGTGACGTTGTGGTTGAGAAGCTTGGTGATTGCCTCCAGAATTTCGAACCTGATCCCAGTGTATCCCTGGAGCAGGGTGTTCGTCCTAAGAAGCATGGAGGCTCGAGTTGCTGAGGGAGAAAGTGTGTGGCATGACTCACTTCCATACCCAAAGGTCCCAGCATTCAAGAACCTAAACCAACAAAACACATTCAATGAATGAATAAAACTTTCTTCCACTTTGTGATTTTAGCAACTTCCTTCTTTTTCATTTTCAAATATTATATTAATAAATTAATTAACTAATACACGATAATTTATTTTATATTTTTAAAATTTTTGTGTAAAGAGTAGAGATGGATATTGAATCCCAGTGAGTTTCACCGGAACCTTGACTATTAGTGAAAAATTGTACTTTTACTGGTGTTCACTTGAGGAAACTTAATTGAACATTATTCATCCAAACAGATACAATGGTGAGATTGTATCAAAAAGTAGGGTTGAGCAAAAAACTCTGATACTCCGATCAAATCGAGAAACCAAGAAATCGATTCTACCCCTTTCAAAAAGTATCCAAAAACTCATAGCAATGGAGTATATAATCTGATACATGCCTTAAGGTACATATTTCTCGTATCCAATGGGGCAATTTATGGAAAATGCATACGTTGTTGGTGCATGGATATAAAAAGCTCACCTAATAAGCTCCTTTTGAAGGGCAGCTCCATCCTTGGTTCTTAGACAAGAATTAGCACCAAAACCAGTAGTAATGCCATAGGTGTCAACACCATTGTGGAGGCCTTGAAGGACCCAATCAGAATTAGCATTAACGCCAGCTCTTGCCCCCTCAGAAAGCTCAACCTTGATACCCAAATCACTTTTAGCTAGGGCTGCAACTTGTGAAATGGTCAATGTCTCAACACCAAGCTTCACCAGTGGTCTCCTATACTCGGAAACCATATGTTTCACTTCATCCAAATAGTTTCCCTTGAGAGAGTCAGCTGCAACACCCCAGCTCAAAGGGTCGACAGAAGAAAGAGATGATAATGGCTTCTCTTGAGGGATTCTCTCCATGTTAAAAATTGTAGAAAATGATGGTAATGATAATGACCCAAAAAAAGCTTGAACTTATTAACTAAAATGTGTTGTTGAATGCTTTAAAAGAAGAAAGAGAAGGATGGTTAAAATAGGGAAAAGAATGATGGTTTAAAATGTGTTGTAGAAAATGATGGTAATGATAATTGACTATTTTTTTTTAGAATGAATTGACTTTTAAATATACCTTACAAGGTACAAAATATTTTAGGAAACAATTCTATAGGAAGTATAAAATTGTTACTATTAATCTTAAAATAATATTAATATTAAAATAATGCTATTAATATTAATAGTACAAAATATTATCCATAATCAAGGAAATGTTTGGCCAAATTTTAATGCTACGGACTCGTTTTTTTTTTTTTTTTTTTTGCTTTGCTTTGCTTTGCTGATTTAGAAGTCGGTTATTATAGTTATTAACGGTCTTTGTTGCATGGAAAGCACAATGTAAAAAAGTTATTGGCACATCAATTTATTATACTAAATCTTATAGTTAGTGCCTTAATCACCATTTGTTTAAGTTATAAAATAGCCAATAACATTAATGGGGAGTTTGAATTAAGGAGTGTAGTAATAAAATCAAAATATTTATGACTGTAACTCAAGCATAATAAGAGAATTGGCTTAGGTTGTTTCAAGGATATAAGTCAAAGGTTTCTTCCTATATTCGATTAAGTTTGAGAGCAATAAGAAAAAAATGTCTCATTTATGTCGACAAAAGTGGGTAATAAACTAATTAATTAAAAAGGAGGAGCTATTTTTTTTCAAAGAAATAAATTGCAAAAGTGGGTAAGATAGGGTTGCTCCATTTTCTCCTACTTTCTTGCTATTTAATGTTCATGAACCGATAAAAAGAGGGTGAACCCTCTTCTAGATAAAACATGCGTCAAGGACTTAATTAGGTAAAAAGAAAAACATAGCAAACTTATATTTGTAAGAATAACGAAGATAAAAAATTATAATTAAAGAATATTCAAGCATCACAATACTTCAAAGGGAACGATGGTTCTTGAGAACTGAAGGGGAATAGTGGTTGTGACATATACCTAGAGATAATAATACAATTACAGATTGTTTGGCCAAATTGAATCTTAAATGGAACCTAAGCCTTTAAATTTTTGACTCAATCTTTCATTAAATTTTAAATATTTTTAAGTAGATAGAACTTTGATATTTTTAATTTAATGTACTTTTTATTTGTTTTAAAAATAGAGAGAGAATATTAGGTTACTAAAGAGATACTCCCACCATGAGATTTGGGTTGGTAGCACATGGCATGCATAGAATTTAATTGAAAGTTGTTGGATATTCTTTATCTCAAAGCATGCATTTTCCACAAAGAGACATTAATCAAAAGAAATTACATTTAAAAATATAAATTAAAATCCTTTTTACTTTTTCATGATTAATGGTGGAATCTAATGTCCTTACAATTTGTTAAACTTCATGCCGGTTAGCTTTTTTTTATTGGGTTAAGTATCCTTGAGAGATTTTCATTGTCTTGATACATGAACCTTGTATATAAAAGTGGACTAAAATTTATTTATTTTATGGTTCAGATTAAATTTTTTTTGAATTCGTAATTCTTTTTGTTAATAATATAATAATTAAATTTTAAATTGAACTTTTAATTTTATTTTGGATGATATATTATCTTATTCACTAATAATATATTTTTTTAATTTCGAATATCAATTCCACCTCAACATTTCTTAACATGAAAGTTATTAGAAGAATTAGATCTTAAATCATGCATGTATGTTGTGAAAAATAAAAAGATGTAATAATAGTTAGAATCTCAATATTACAGGCTCATTAATTGTAAATTAATATTCAAAATTCTTGTCATTAGCCTCTCACCATTTTTAAGCTATCTCATTCATGCATCATGCATATGCCTGCCATCGCATGTATTAACGTTGCATGTACCCGTGCATGCCGCCATGGATATATGCCAATATTGATATGGCTTTTGCTTTCAATCTTATTCTTTATAAAGCTTAATTGATTTTTTCTTTCAACAAGATATTCTTTGAGAAAACTTGCCAAACCATTAAGCCTTTCGGCACTTTGAAGAAACATATACTATACTAGTGTCAACGCAGTTCTTATACAAGTTGAAACTTTCCTAAATTAAATAGTTTCTTAATATCATTACTTGACACATTATTACTATTAATATTAAAATAATGTGTGAGTCCTATTATTAATTACCAATATTTATAATATTTAACAATAATTTAATTAAGTCTGCTGTCTGCCACGTTTCTATCTACCTGTTGGCACGTTTTTGGGGTCTTTTATTTTCTTCTCTATTTCTCCTTTTTTAAATTTTCTGTTGCTCTGATTCTAGTTTTGCTCTATTTGAGATCTAGAAAGCTGTGTGCCGGTGCTGCGGGAGAAATGGAAAGTTGCAAATCTGAGTTTAGAGGATGGGGTAGAAGAAGCTTTCTCTATACCGAGAGAGTTAGACAAACAGAACACTGTGTATAGTTTCTGTTTGGTGGGGTGTTTCCTTACAGCTAGTGTGGTGCATTTCCCAACCATGAGGAATACTTTGGCAAATATTTGGCATCCATTGGAGGGGGGCAAATATTGGATCTGGGGAAGAAGCGTTTTCTATTCAAGTTTTTTAATGAGCTTGATATTTCTTGGGTTATTACAGGCGCTCCATGGACTTTCAACAATCACCTGTTGATTTTCCATAGGATTCAAGAGAATAAAGACCCAATGTCTGTCCCATTAGTGTATTCGGACTGGTGGGTTCAAGTTAATGATTTGCCACCTGGTTTTTTTAGAGATTCAATGGCAATCCAATTTGGAAATTTCCTTAGCTGATTTTTAGAATATGATACGAAGCAAGTTCTCAATGGTTATAAGAACTATATGCGCATTCATGTGCAAATTGATGTTAGAAAACCTCTGAAAATGAGAAAGAAAATTATGATTTCTGTTTCAAAGTTCACTTATGCAAAATTTAAGTATGAGAAATTAACTTTGTTTTTCTTTTTATGTGGCTGTCTAGGCCATGGTGATAATTTTTTTCCGATGAGATTACGTAATGGAATGCAAGAAATGGAGTTGGGGTGGGATCTGACGTTGAAGGCTCAGGTGAGGAGAGATAGCACTGTCAATAGCATTTGGCTGAGGGATGAGGGCAAAAGTAATTTTTTTGGAAAGTCTCATTTTGGGCAACAATTTTGCCAAAATTCAAGTCAAAATCAGAGGCGTGGATCATGGGCTAATATGAATAATATTCTAGGGATAAACTTGGAAGGTTCCAAATTTCCAACTGATTTGAATAATGTCTAGCAAGGGGGAATTTCAGTTATAATGAGGGGAGGAATGTGAGGCATGGTAAAAGTCAATTGGTAGGGCCTTCTGTAAAAAGGGATGATTTAGGGAAAGCTACAGGTGATAAGGTGGTTACAGTTGGAATGGAGTTATCAAGTATGGATTATAAATTAGAAGACGATCCAATCATTAATGAGGAAGGAAAAAAATACAGAGGTTTGATTTTTTTATCTCTAATGTTTCTAATGTTCAGGATTCTTTAGAGGTTAATAGTGGGTTTTCAGCTTATAATCAGTAGATATCAGTGGCTACCATGGGGCATGCCGACCAGAAGAAATAAAAATTTACTGCTGGAATGTTCATAGATTGGGGAGTCCGTCAGCAGTAAGAAGACTTCAGCATATGCTGAAAATTCATCATCCCCAAATTTTCTTCTTTATGGAGACTAAATTGAATACTAATAGGATGGAGGGTGTTAGAAGACGGTGTGGGTTTTATAATGGAGTTGATGTACCTTCCGAAAGTTCACGAGGGGGCTTAAGTATAGGGTGGAATGGCGAGCAATTGGTCACTTTGAAGAGTTTCTCATAAAACCATATTGATGTTGAGATCCAAGAAGATGAGGAAAGCAGTTGGTGGCATTTTACAGGTTTTTATGGGGCTACGGATGTAAGGTATAAATCGGAGACTCAAGATTTACTTTGAAGATTGAGGAGAAATAATTCGCTTCTTTGGATTGTAAGTGGTGATTTTAACGATATTCTCTTTGCTTATAAAAACAAGGAGGATTACCAAGGGAAGAGGGTCGAATTGAGGCTTTCCATAGAAAGTTGGATGAGTGCCAATTGGTGGACATTGGTTTTCTAGTCCTTGGTTTACTTGGGAAAGGGGTCAAATATTGGATCGAAATATTAGGGAAAGAATCTACAGAGAGGTTGCTACTGATGGTTGGCTCTAACTTTTCCCAACGTACTCTTTAAGGCATCTTCCTCACTCCTTCTCAGATCATTGTCCTTTACTCATTGAGACAAAGGATAGAAAGTTGGATAGAAGACATTCTAGATTCTGATTTGAAGCTCGGTGGGTTTTGGAGGAATCGTGTGAGGAAGTGATTAGGAAGCTATGGATAGGGAGCTCTGGTTCCTTCCTAAGACATATGTCAATTCTTGCTAAGGGGTTGAAGGAGTGGGCAGGTAAGATAAAGTACAACAGAGGGAGAGAAGTCAAATGATTAAATAGGAGACTTGAGGGATTGAATTGTGATGATAGATCGGAAAGGAATTTGGTGGAACTTGTGGAGGTTAAATTATAGCTAAATATGGAGATGGACAAGAAGGGGAGGTACTGGAGCAATGGGCAAGAGTTAACTGGTTGAAGATGGGCGATAAAAATACCTATTTTTTCCACAGGTATGCTTCACAGAGACAGCGTACAAATTGGATTCGTGGTTTATAGAGAATTGATGGTTCTCTTGCTATGGATAGGAAGAAGATTGAGAATATTGCACGGGCCTATTTTTCAGTATTATTCGGTTCTCGAGGATTTAGAAATTTGGAGTGTATCCTTTATGGATTCCACACGTGTATTTCTGACAGTATGAATCAACGATTGCTGGCTTTTTACACAAAGGAAAAAATTGTGGAGACGCTGAAAGGGATAGGGCCTACAAAAGCTTCTGGGCCTGATGGTTTTCCAGTAGTCTTTTATCAAAAGTATTGGAATATTATTGGTAAAGACACTTGTGAGTTTTGCTTGAATATATTGAATCATGGTAAATCACTGTAAGAAATTAACAGAACTCAATTAGTGTTGATTCCTAAAACTGTCAATCCTATTAATCTGAAAAATTTTCGTCCCATCAGTTTGTGTATGGTGATCTATAAGATTATCGCTAAGACCATGGCAAATCGATTACAAAAGGTGTTGGACGATTGTATTGATGCCGCCTAGAGCGCGTTTATTCCTGGAAGACTCATTACGGATAATGTGTTGCTGGCTTATAAGGTACTTCATTCTTTTAAGAATAAAAGATCTGGCCAAAAAGATTTTATGGCCTTGAAACTTGACATGAGTAAGGCCTATGATAGAGTGGAATGGCCTTTCATCAAATGTGTGATATAAAAAATAGGATTTGTAGACTTGTTTATTGATTTTATTCTTCATTGCACAAATTCTGTTCAATACTCTATTTTAATTAATGGGGAGGAAGGATTAAATTTCAAGGCAACGAGGGGATTGCACCAAGGTGATCCATTAAGCCCTTATTTGTTTCTGTTTTGTGGAGAAGGGCTGTCGGCGCTAATGAGATTGGCAAGCCAAGAAAGGAAGATTTGTGGGGTTAAGGTGTGTCGATCTTCTCCAACAATCACTCACCTTATGTTTGCAGATGATTGCATTCTATTTGGTGAGGTTTCGAGTAGGGGGATAAATGTGCTCAAAGAAATTCTTAAGGAATATGAGGCTTGCTCGGGGCAGTGCGTTAACTTTGAAAAATCCACAGGTTTTTCAGTACATATGTGACTGATCGGGATAAAAATTTGGTTTTTCAGGGTCTGAATGTTCGTTGTTCGACAGATTTGGAGAAATATTTGGGGCTTCCAAATAGGGCGGGAAGGAAAAAGAATAGGGCTTTTCAAAATCTGAAAGATAGGTTGAAACAAAAGATTAATAGCTAGAGCATAAGGTTTATTTCTCAATGAGGCAGAGAGGTTTTTATAAAAGCTATTTTGTAAGCAATTCTCACCTATATGATGGCATGTTTTCTTTTGCCAAAATCCTTATGTTCGGGGTTGGAAATCATAATGACTTCCTTTTGGTGGCAAAAAAGTCATAGGAAGAAAGGTATGCATTGGTATGACTGGAAGGCTTTAAGTGTGCTCAAGAAAGAGTGGGTATGAGTTTTCGTAATTTGAGTCTTTTTAATATTGCGCTATTGGCCAAATAGGGTTGGAGGTTGTTACATATCCTAATTCTTTACTAGCATGAACTTTGAAGGCAAAATATTATAAAGATTCCGATTTTTTAAACTCTAGGTTGGGCAATTTACCTTCCTTTACCTGGCAGAGTATATGGGTTGCAAAGGGACTCTTCTTGAAAGGGTTAGGATGGAGGATTGGTGATAGACAGCAAGTCTCCATTTGAAAAGATGTTTGGGTCCCTAGAAACGAGGAAATCAGACTTCAGAATTCAAATCCTAATTTGAGTTTGATAAAGGCTTCAAAAATGATTGATGCTAACACAAGGAAATGGAAAACTGATTTGATCTATAGTACCTTTACGGAGAAGGAGGTAGAGAGAATTTTATGTATTCCTTTGTCCTTAATTTCACAGGAGGACCAAACTATATGGTGGGGAGAGCCGACTGGTGAGTACTTGGTCCGTAGTAGGCACAAGTATCATTTACATGAAGGCCAGAATCAATTACAAACCAGTTACAGACAATTTTACAAGCGACTATGGAATTTAGAGCTACCATCTAAAATCAAAATTACAATTTGGCGTTGCTCTTGGAACTATTTGCCTAACTATAGTAATCTACACTATAGAAGGTTGATGGCTTCTGCCACTTGCCGAAGATGCCAAACGGGAGCGGAAACGAGGGAGCACTCGTTTAGAGACCGCCTTGTTACAAAGGAAACATGAGAAAAGTTAAATATTTGTTGGCTAAGTTCAATTGCAATTTCTGACTTTCAAGGAAGGCTAATAAATATTTTTGAATCTCAATCTATTTCTATGTGCAGGTTGATTGCATGTGCATTATGGGTGATTTGGACTTCCAAAAATAAATTTTTACATGAGGGAGAAATGAGATCGGGTTCTCAAGTTACTGATTTTGTTTTAAACTACATAAAGGAATTAGATGGGCTGAATCTATCTGTACCTAAAAGAAGGATCCATACAATCAGATGGGATGCTTCAGTAGGGCCGAGAGTCAAAATAAACTTTGATGTCGCTTTCAACAGTCACAGGAGAAAATTGTGTTCTAGGTTAGTAGTCAGAAATGAAAAAGCAGAAGTTATATGCTCAAGTACAATTATAAATGCGAATGTACCGTCAAATTTTGCGGCTAAAGCAATGGCGTGCTTCCAGGCTCTTGATCTGGGCATACACCTTGGGCTGAGAGAAGTGGAAGAAGAGAAAGAGGATAGATCTGAAATTGCAGCACTTATCAAAGACTCAAAGCATTGGAGTTTAAGTTTCAGATACTATGTTTTTCGTTTTATCAAAAGGGATTCCAAAAAAGTTGCTCACTTTATCTTGACTGAAGGACTCAAAAAGGGAGACACTACTTATCTGATGAATAGGGTTCCTTCTGGGGCTGAGGCCGTGGCAGATGAGGAGCGGAGGTGGACGGAGCACATGAGAGAGATGAGGGGTCGGATTGTTGAAGAAGAAATGGGAAGTGCTTTTGAAGAAAGCTAACGTTTGAAATTTTCAAGAAGGGAAGTGTGTTTCCAGAGAGTAGGTGAATTCAGACTACTGTTGATGAATGAAAGTGACAGATGATAATTATGAAAATGTGTTATTTCTCAGAATGTGTTGTTACTTTCAAGAGGGGGATATTTGTTGGATTACAGCTGGGACGCAAGGTCTTAGAGCTTCCCTGTCTAGTCGTCTGCTGGGTCTTTGATGGTTTGGGCTGATTTTACCTTAAGATGATTTTATTTTGTGTTTTTGTCTGCTTTCAGTTTTGTTCTGGACGAATTTGTCTTGTTTTGGTTTGGTTTTGTTTTTGTTTGCTTTGTTTGGGCCTGAGGAGAATAAAGATCCAATTTTATTCAAAAAAAAAAATTAGTTTGATTTATTTTTAGTAAAATAATATATATTTATGTTATTACAATGTTTCATCTAAACAAGGAAATTTTTTGCCATTTCACATTATAAAATTTTTACATTTGACATTAAATTAGGTTGACACATTTTCATACTCTTTTTGTCTTATTTGCTTGATAAACTCTTTAAATTATATATATATATATATATATATAAATTTATCTGAGTAACGATAGAAGTAAAAAATTTAAATTTAAAATTTTGAAAACTTAAATTTGATTTGTTTTGAATTTAAATTTTGGAAAATAAAAAATTAAAATTTTGAAAGTTTTTGGAGAGAAACTTTACTCAAGAGAGTTGTTGGGTAAACTGAGTCGTGTCTTTTATTTCCAAATTGAAAGCCTTTTATAGAAGGCCCTTGCCTCTTTACATTGTCCTTGTTGAGGAATCTGACCCTTTACATTATCATAAATATTCTTTTCTCACCCTACACAATTGTTATTTTCTACACTATTATTGCAATTACAGATAATACATAATGTGTATCTTCATCTTTTCTTTTGAGATAATTTTTGTAGAGAATTGTTACTGTTCATCTTCATCTTTTCTTTGCAAAGAATCATTACTGTCCATCTCCGTCTTTTGTCTTCCCGTGAATCTTTACTGTTTGACTTTTTTGTTTACGTTTGGAACAATTTCTTTAAGTATATAGGGAATCTTTAAAGGTTGCAGATTATTTCAAAATAATTATCTTCTTCTTCTTCTTCTTTCCTTTTTTTTTTTATTTCTTTATGGTCTGTAACATCACGAAATAGGGCTTAGTCGGAACAATGGTTTTGGAACCACAAATCCGATGTCAAGAAATTATTTTAATATTATTTTATATGTTATAGCATGACTATATAAGTGCATGAAATTTTTGGTGAATTAATTTTGGCGTTTGAGTGCTTAATCGCGTAAAAGGACTAAATCGCATAAAGGGCAAAAGTTTTGTTTTAATAGCCAAAGGTGTAAAATTGCTAGAGAACCTTAATTGGAAGTCTTTAAAGTGAAAATAGGACTTTAATTAGAGTATGTACAGCCATGGGAGACAAAATTTTCAAAAAAGCCAAAATTTATGGGATATTAGGTGACTTTTTGGTAATAAAATAAAATAAAGAAAAAGTTTTCATTTTTTTTCATTTCTTCTTCTCTTACAATGGAAGCAAAATGGGGGGTTTTAGAGCTTAAACTTTCAGCAAATTCAATCCCTTGCAAGCAAGTAGTTTTAGAGACCTTTCTTGATGATTTTTGCATTTGTAGAATCCTTGTAACATGAGCTTTCAAATGAAAGGACTATCTTGCAAAATGATTGATAGTTTAGGGACTTTCCATGAAAGGATTTGTGTTGTTTTCTGAATTTTTATGAAATAAAATGAGTCATAGTTGGGTAATAAATAGCTTTTGTGAAGAGATTTTCATGAAAACCCCTAATAGGACATTTTTGCATAAGTTGTAAAATAAGTGATAAATGTATGAAATAATGAGAATTGGAGGCTGATTCTAGCATAAAAAGTATTCGGCTAGGCTTGGGTAATAAGAGGATGTGATAAAAATTGATTTACGAGCCTAAGGGCAAAATTGTAATTTCGTGAAAGTTTAGGGGCAAAATGGTCATTTTGCCAAATTATGTATGGTTGAATGTTTTAATTAAATTAGCGAATTTTTATCATTATAGATCAAGAAAACTGAGATTCGGGCTTAAATCAAGAAAATACAAAGTTATGGACCAAAATGGTAAATTTGTCATTTTCGTATTCGAGGTAAGTCCATGTGATTTAATAAGCATGTTATTAATGTTATTATAGTTATACTTAAAAATCTCCTTGTTATTATTGTATTGAATTATGTGTTAGTGCTAGGGTGTATGAGAAAATATTATACCCTATGAAATAATCGAAAGCTTAATATGTCGATTTCACTTTGTATATTTATGAAATATTGGAAATCGATGAAATATGATATCTTGTTGAGATGAGTAAATTATAGAATGACGAAATGAACTGAAAGTTCTTATGTGACGAACCTTGTGAATTGTATGATCAATTCTTCGAACGAGCTTGGCTACGATATGACCCTTGAGAAATCCTGGTTGGACCTTTGGAAATACCTAGGATACGGGCATCGAGACACTACTGTTATGTGAGCCTGTGTAGGACATGTCTGGGACATGCATCGGCCACATTATGAAATGCTAGTGTAAGACATGTCCGAGACATGCATTGGCATTAAGACGAGAACTAGTGTAAGACATGTCTGGGACATACATCGGCCTCGAGATGTAAGCCAGTGTAAGACATGTCTGGGACATGCATCGGCTACGAGATATGCTAGTGTAAGACATGCCTAGGACATGCATCGGCATAGATATGTGAGAGCCAGTGTAAGACCATATCTAGGATATGGCATCGGCATCGATATGTGTAAGATTTCCCGATTATCCTCTAGTATTCCAAGTTGTTCAACGGATAGTTTAAAGCTTGCGATGAAAGCGAGAAGGTAAATATATGAGCATGCTGAAAAGGTACAAGTATGTATTCGAAGCTTAAATGTTATTGTGAACATGAAACAATGCACCTTTGGTATGGATACAAATAAGTAAGTTATGCCTATGAAAATGAAATTGTGGTGACCTTGTGATTATGATTTTATGTTTATGATGTACATATATGTATTTGTACCATGATGGTTGAAATGTGATTGATGATTATGTGTGAGACTTTGAGGCCACATTAAATTGAGACATGAAATGTATATTCCTTTACTTGGTGGCCTAATGAACATGAAAGAAGAAATGGATTGGCATAAATGCCCATTTAAAAATGATCATAAAAGAGTGAAATATAGTAATAAAATAGTTTCGGACAGTAGTAGTAGTCTGAATTTGAAAATACACCAAAAATAGAAAAAAGTGAATTAGAGACAGAATAAAATATAGAATTGAAGCTTATTGAGTCTAGTTCCACATAAAAGAAACAGAGTAAGTAAAACAATTTCATATTATGAGATATTTGAAATTATGTGAGACATAGTCAGAACGATTTTGAAATCCCCTGTTCTGATTTGGAAAAATCATCACAAATTGTACAAAAATAATTATGGGTTATAACTTATATGCCTAGATTCCTTAATAAGTCTATTTTTATAGAAATAAATGGTAACATCATTAACATTTCATATGAAGAGATAATTAATTTTTAGTAAAGACTGGTCAAAGCTATTGGGCAACAAATCAGGGGTGATTTTACAGAATAAACTGTACTAATTGGCTGAACAAAAAGTTCTGAAATTTTTATGGTAAAAAGATATATGAGTCTAGTTTCAGAAAAAAATTAGAAGATCTTAATTTGGAGTTCCGTAGCTCCAGATATAAATAATTTAGTGACTGTGAATCAAGAAAATAGCTTGACTGGAACATGAGTAAAAATACAAATAGGGTTGTATTACCATGAGAAGCAAGTTGATAAATTGCTTATTATTTTCATACGGTCTTACTAAGATATAAAGCTTACTCCATTCCTTTCCTTTCCTTTAGTGTTTCCAGGTTAGCTTGGGGTTGGAGATCATCGGAGGCAGCATCACACTATCAAGTCGCTATCTTTGGAATACTGAAGCATATATTAGAAAATTCAAGTGAGTGGCATGTATAGGGATCTAGTTGATTGACATGTATTATTTTTATTTGGTCAAATATGTTGGCTTATATTGAGTTATATGTATATGGCCATGAGATGTGGCTCATATTGATTATAGCTTGTAAGCCTAGCTATTCTTGTCATGTCTAATGTTTATAATGTGATTATGTTTGTTTGCCATGCATGGTTAGTAATATGACATGTGTGTTGGATGTATGCTCTATGACCAACTGAGGTGGTCATAGCCATATAGTAATTGCACGTTATAAACACAACGTGATAATGATTGAACATGAGTGCTTGATGAATAAGTTGGTAACCATAGCATAATGATAAAAGTGGTCATGAAAATGACAAGTCTTATGAATGTGAAATAAGGAGTCTAGACTTGTTATTGCATGAGTAGATCCATTACTTGTAAGAGGACATGTTAATGTTAAGGATATGTCTTAATAAAGAGTATTTAATCACAAAAATGATGCCATGATTTACGATTTTGATGTGCATAAGGTCGTAAAAGATTATGGGTAACATGAAGGCTTGGAAAATAGCCTAAGTGTTGGCCCCACGGGCTGAGACACGGTCGTGTGTCTCAACCGTGTGAGGGACATGGCCTGGAGACACGAGCGTGTGGCCCAGTCATATGGTTCGATGTGCATGCTGACGTCATAAACAGAGAGTTACACGACCTGAGGACACGGGCGTGCCAAGGGCACACGGGTGTGTCCCTATGTCCACACGGGCGTGTGACCTTGTTTCATGGGAAAATTTTCTAAGTTTTCCTGAAACTTCTTAAAGTTCTTGGTTTAGTCCTGAATCAATTTCGATGAATTTTTTGTGTTTCGTGAACCCAAATAAGAGATGACATGCATATGTTTAAAAGGTTTTGAATTAAAAGAGATTTTATGGCCCAATTTTGCATGCAGGTGTATGTTTAAGTTCAGTAATGCCTCGTACCCTATTCTGGCATCGGACATGGGTAAGGGGTGTTACATTGTCACTGTTGTGGTGACATATGCAAGATCCACCATTTTGATTGAAGATGTAAAAAATATCTCATCTTTTGAGTCAGAATCCATTGAGTTGAGCATTTCATCCATAATCTTTCTGTATTCTTTTTTTGGTTTTGGCATGAGCCAACAATGTGATGGCAGTTGATTTGGCTTGAAGAAATATTGCAATAGTTTGGTACGGAGCAGTAGACTTCCATTATCTTAGTTATTGAAATAATCAATCCAAATACTTAGAATCCTATTTTATGTCATTAAATTTGTGCCACTATTTTGTTATGAAATTTCAAACTAACAATGAGATTCTCATGTATTGGCACTATTCATAAGTAAAATTCCAGGAAACAATCCAATAAATACACAATTATGAAAAGAAATGAATTGTTTTGTATATATGTTTTTAGTTTGGTTTTGGTTGGAATTTGTCAAAAACTTAGGCCATAAAATTTGATTTTTTTCATCGCAAAGAATCTTCACTGTTCATTCTTATTTTTCTTGCAAGGAATCTCCCTTGTTCATCTTTTATCTTTTGCTTTGTAGGTTTGTAGGAAATCATTTATCCTTTGTTTTTGCAAGGTTATTATCAAATTTTATTTTTTCTGATTCTTCTGATAGTTATTGAAGTGGTATCATTGCAAGATCCACTGTTTTGATTGAATACATTGAGGATTTCTCGTCTTGTGATCCAGAATCCATTGAGTTGAGCATTTCAACCATGTGTTTTTTGTATTCTTTCTTACTGTTGGCTTGAGCCAACATTGCATTAGCAGTCGATTTTACTTGAAGGAATTTTGCTGTAGTTTGATCTGGGGCTGCGGACTTACATCATCTCCGATTCTTGTTGAAAAAATTATCCAAATACTTGGAATCATATTTTTCATCATTAAACTTCCCCATTTTTTTTCTAAAATTTTGAACTAATAGTGGAATCCCAGCACATGGATCTTGTTCATAAGAGTAATTCTAGGAAACAATCCAAGAAATTCGCAATTTTAGAAAAAAAAAATGTATGTCTCTGTAGATGTGCTTTTTGGTCTGGTTCAGGCTAGAATTTGTCAAAGAACTTGGGCCACAAATTTTGAACTTTTTTTGTAGGATATTGAAATATGATGGTCCATACCAGTTCCACCATTCTCGAAACCAATTTGAAAATTTGAATTGGCTACCATACTTGAAATATATGAGCCAAGAATGCCTCATATACTATTTGTTCATTAGGAAGGCATTATACTAGGCCGTTTGGTAACCCCAATATGTGAAATATGGGTGGCGGTCTATTTTGGTGGAAAATTTAGCTGGAAATTTCTTTGGAGAATTTTGGTTTTCACCCTAATCTCTTGGTCGAAGAATTTTAACTATTTGGGCTATTAAATGGGTGATAAAGTTTGGATCTTTTGGGTCTATGTAGTGTTTGAACAATATTGATCCAGTTTGAACTAACATGTTTTCATAATACTATTGAGATTTTTGAGAATTTAATGGCTTAAAATGTCATCCATTGAAAAGTTCTTTTACATGAATATGTGAAGGTTTTTGTAACAGCTCTGTTTTAGCTAAATCAGAACAGTGGTTTTGAAACCACAAATTTGAGGTCGTAAATTTATTTTAATATTATCTTTGGTGATTATAGCATGTGAATATATATATGTGAAAATTTCGTGAGCTAATTTTATCGTTTAATGGCTCAATTTGAGAAAAAGGACTAAATAGCGTAAAATGCAAAAGTTGCATTCTATATGATAAAGTTGTCTATTTTTCATGGCTTATTAAATGGGAGGTCCTTATGTTGTAAATAGACCATTGATAGTGGAATTTTACATAAATGACCATTTAATGAATGATTTAAATGGTTTTAAAAAAAGGTTAAAATGGTAATTAGATTATTAATGATATATTAAATAAAAACAAGTGAAATTATCATCATTTTAGTTCATCCTAGCCAAAAATAAGAAGAAGAATGCCATTTAGGGCTTGCGATATTCGGGACACATTTGGCTTGATTGAGGTATGCATTTTGCTCGATTTTTGATGATTTTTACCTTTTTTTATCGTTGCTTTCAGTATTAGCTAGCCCGTACCCTAATTTCTAAATTTTTTGATGAATTTGTAAGTTTCCATTGATGAATGTTTGAGCTTTTGAATGATTGTTGATGAATTTTGAAAGCTTGATGATAGATATTAAAGTTTTGTTAAGTGATTTTTTGACAAAAATGTCAAATAAGGATTAAATTGTGAAATTTGCAAATTGAAGGGTTGAAATGTGAAATAAATGAAAGTTTTGGGCTGCTAGGGACCTATATGAAATTCGGCTAGGCTTGGGTTTAAAGAAATTTCATGAATTTTGTGTATTTGTGAAATAGGGACTAAATTGAATAAATGTGGAAATTTAAGGGCTAAAGTGTAAAAATGCCCAAATATGTGTTTGTGGATTAAATTGAAAGTGTTGATGAATAAAAGAGTTAATTTCTAATTTATATAGATCGAGAAATAAAGGAATCAGATTTAGATAGGGGAAAATCGAAGGCTATCGAGTAATTGATTCGATTCATCAATTTCGAGTACGAGGTAAGTTCGTAGGTGTTAATTTCATTATAAATGAATGTTATATGCTTTGATATTGCATAAAATGTGTTTATAAGATTGTGGATAATGTTTGAATTGTGAATACGACTATATAGAAGTGTTCAACGATGAAATCGACAAGCGAAACTTTCCGGTTGAACCTTAAGTACAGTTATGATGATAATGAAATGTCATTAAGTTAATGCATTAGCTTCGGGCCATGATATATGCACTTCGGGTGCGAATAATACCTTGATTTGGCTACGAGCCATGATATAGGTATTTTGAGAGGAGCTACCTTGATTTGGCTACTGGCCATGGTATAAGTACTTATCGATTGTGATTCTTGAGTATCTGATTTCTATCCCTAATGGTTCAATGGATAAAGGAATGCCGTGGTTGAGAAAGAGGTTAGTACAAGGTAATACGGGTACGTACAGAACCTATTCAAGTACTACATTGATAAAGTTTAATGAAATGGTATTTAATCATGTTTGAGATATGAATAAGGTTTGTGTTAATGTAATGTTGATTTGGTAATGTGCAAATGGTTGAACTATATTAATTGATGAACTGAGTTATTTACTTACGAACTTACTAAGCTGTGAAGCTTACTATGTGTTATTTGTCTATGTTTTATAGATAGTAAAAGCTAGATTGGACTCGGGGATCGTCAGAAGCATCGTCACACTATCGATCATTTGTTGGTACTTTTGAAGCTTGTAGATATGGTATATGGCATGTATAGGTTAGAGTCAATTTGGTATGTTTTGAGCTATGATGTTAGCCATGTGATTTGGCTTGTTAATGATGTAAATGTTGGTATGTTTTTAGCCATTTAAGTTCACTTAAGTTATGTGCTTAATAAGTGATATATGTGATGCATATGTGCCATATATTTTGGCTTGTTTTGGTATGTTTGTAATATCCCGAATTAGGGCCTAATCGGAATAGTGGTTTCGTGACCACAAAATCTGAGATAGAAATAATTATTTTATGATTATTTTGAGGTCTATGATATGATTGCATGATTGTGTGAAATTTTCGTGAAGAAATTTTATGCCTAAAGTGCATAAATTGAAATTAGGGACTAAATCGAATAATTTGTAAAACTTGCATTCTAGAAGTTTCTAGTATGAAATTGTTTTGAAATATTAATTAGGAGGTCTTAAATAGAAATTTTACCAATTTTTAAGTTTATGGACAAAAATTGGATATGGATGGAATTTTTGGAAAGTTTAGTAGTAAGGGCATTTTGGTCATTTAGGGGTAAAATGGATTAAAATACAAAATTAAAAGCCAATTTTGCTCATCTTCAACCCCATGGCCGAATATAGCAAGGAGAAACCATGGCTATGGTTTTTCAAGCTTCCAAGCTCGATTGTAAGTCCATTCTAGCCCCGTTTTTCAAGTTCTTTACGTTTTTGGAGTCCCGGTAACTCGATTTAGCTTATGCTAGCAATAATTTAACCTAGGGTTTATATTTGGAAAAATACCATAGGTGAAATTTGTGTATTTTGGTGTTTTATGATAGAATATGAGGTTTTAAATTATGTTAGACAGCTTGTGCTACTCGGTTTTAAGTGAAAACGAGCAAAAGGGCTTAATCGGTAAAAATACCTAATAGTCATAAGTACATGTTAGAGTGAGAATTTGATGTTGCCAAAGAAGGGAAAAATGATCAGCATGTCATAAAACATAAGAAAATAGACTGAAGTTTAATTTACGAGCTTTGGGGCAAAAGTGTAAATATGCAAAAGTTTAGGGGCAAATTTGTAATTTTTCCAAAATATGATTTTGGGTCAATTTGAATAATGTGAGTCCTAATTAGACTATATTTTAAATGATAGAGCAAGGAAAACTGAAATTCGGGCTAAAATGGGGAAAATACCAAGTTGTGGACGAAATGGTAAAAGTAGCCATTTTCGCATACGAGGTAAGTTCATATGTAAATGTTGGTAACATAGTTATTATTTTAAATGTTTTTATGTTATTTAAATGATATGATAATTATTATGAAATATTATACTCGTGATAATTGTTTGATAATATGTCAAATTATGTGATATACTTGGAAAATGTAAAATACTACCGAGTATCGGTATCGGTATTCCGTAGAAGATGGTTGAGACACATGATTGGGAAAAAGGTCCCGTTGAACCTTAGGAATGGATTAGGATACAAGTGACATGTCACTGGGATATTTGGGCATCCGAACTCGTTGAGTTGAGTCCGAGTTCACTTATGGATGCGAATGTCCGAACTCGTTGAGTTGAGTCCGAGTTCATGAAATGTAACTAGGCATCCGAGCTCATTGAGTTGAGTCCGAGTTCACTTATGGATGCGAACGCCCGAGCTCGTTGAGTTGAGTCAGAGTTCGCTTATGGGCGGGTTACATAGTAGCTTGGCTACATATGTGGCACTTATGTGCAAACTTTCCATATATCCGAATTATATTCCGATGTGTTCAACGGGTAAAGTTCTACTCAAATGGAGGAATACTTAAGATAAAAGGGACGTATTGGTAAGTGTTGTGAAATGGATACTTTGAACAGGTATGTACTTAACCCTCGTGTTGAAAAATCGATATAACAACAATATGGTAAGATGATAAATGAAAATATGATATGAATGTTTTGGTGATGATTATGCAAATGATGTTTTATGTTTGCTTATATGGTTATGTTACTTGCTATTTGCATGTGAACTTACTAAGCATTTATGCTTACACCCTCCTTTTCATTCCTTGTAGTGTTGACAAGTCAGCTCGGAAATCGGGAATGGTTGGAGGCACGCTCACACTATCCGTATACCATCTTGGCATAATGGCTTGTATATTTTGAGTATGGCATGTATAGCATTATAATCATTTTGTATATATGGTCTTATGATATGGTTATTGAGTAGTATAAAAATGCTTAGTAATGATTAGCCATTGGAATGTCTAATTATGATCATATTTGGTGTTATGTATGTCAAATTGCTAGTTAATCCATGGAAACCATGAAATAGGTAAATTTTAGCATAAAATAGATTCAGACAGCAGTAGTGATGTGAATTTGAAAAATCATTAAAAATAGTAGAGATATAATTAGATGATGAATAAAATATGGAATTGAAGAATTATGAGCCTATTTTCATATGGAAGAAACGAAACAGGTATATGAGTTATATTTTATGAGATGTTTAAATTTTTGTGAAATAGGGCCAGAGCGATTTCTGGATCCCCTATTCTGATTTTGGATATTCACCATAAATTGTATACAAATAATTATAAGTCATAATTTATATTTATAGATTTCTTATTGAGTATAGTTTTAAGAGAAACAAACTTCATAGTCATTGAAATTATGTACGAAGAGATATCTGATTCGTAATACACAGAGGTCAGAGCAGTTGAACCCTGAAACAGGGGAGACTTTAACTAATAAACTGTACTAATTGGCCTAGCCAAAAATTCTAGAAAAAAATTAGTAAATAGATATATGAGTCTAGTTTCAGGGAAAATTTACAGAATTGGATTATGAGTTTCAGAACTCGAGATATGAATTTTTAAGCGACTGTGATGCAGTTAGCCAGTTTGTCTGGAATTTCTAAAATTAAATTGTTTGAGCTGTTTAAGCAATGAATTAAGTCTATTAACACCTCGTGTTCGACTCCGGCAATGGTCTCGGGTACGGGGCGTTACAATGTTTGCCATATTTGTGGATATATTTAAATGGATGTTGATTTGGTTAGTTATCAATGTTTGAGGAATGGAAAATTTTGATGGTTTCGGTATATGGATTTGGTATATTTGTATATAGAATTTAGTAGTTAAATTGGTTGATGATATATATAGCTTGATATGTGATTGATTTGACATGTTTTTGGTTGCCTAAAAATGTATTGAAATGATGCTATTTTGGTTGATTTGTATGCTTGTGGAAAGGGTGACAAATTGGCTTTACAAATGGCCTATTTTTGTCCATACAGGCAGAGACACATGTGTGTGTCTTAGCTGTGTGCGATACACGATCATGTTACAAGACTGTGTGTCCCCTGGGGTATCCCTACGAATTAAGTCAGTATACCCTACAGGTTTGACATAGCCTGGACACATAAGCGTGTCTACTGGCCATGTGTGTCACACGGACTCACCCACGGGCGTGTGACTGACCGTGTGACATAAGTTAGTATACCCCCTAAATGGCACATGGCCTAGCACCTGGGCGTGTGTGGCCATTTCGAAGGGCACACAGGCTAGATACACAGGTGTGTGGTTGACCGTGTGACCCAAGTCAGTAACCTTCCTAGTTTTCCCACAGCCATGGCACAAGGGCGTGTCTTCGACTGTGTGGTACAAGTCAGTATGTATGCCTTGTTTTCACATGGCCTATGCTATGGGCTTGTCTTGTGGTCGTGTGAGGCACATGGCCTGTTCACACGGGCGTGTGACATATGATTTCATGAAATTTTCCTAAGTGTTTGGAAATTTTTATATGTGATCGGTTTAGTCCCGAACCACTCTTAAGCATGTTTTAAGGTCTCGTAGACCTATTTAAGGGACTTTGTGTATATGAATGAATGATATGCGATATTGAATGTTTGATAAATGTTATATTGTCCGGTAATACCTCGTAACCCTATTCCGGTGACGGATACAGGTTAGGGGTGTTACAGTTTTTCTGAAAATTCTTCCTCCATAATAATATTTTTTTCAAAACATTTATTTAGAAAATATTGTGAGGATTTTTGGATAGCAACCTGTGAAGCTACTATAGCTTTTAGGAAAACATCCTGGAGAGAGATTTCTTTTAAAATATTTTTGAGAGATTTTTATTTTTGTAAGACAATATCTTTAGTTTTTGAAATCTTTGTTATTTCAACAACAATTTGTTTGAGAGGAATTTCCTTTTTTAATGTAGAAAAAAGCTAATGCCACTTCTAGGGATTGAGAAAGAGACTCAATCCTCTTTTTTTTTTTTTATTTGTGAACCAATGTCATTTGGATCATATACTAAAAGGATGTATTTTTAGAGGATTTTGATGATGATGACGATATCACATTTTCTTCTTTAAGGCAAATTTTATACCATGACTTAATTGATTTTGAATGAAATTTTTTAATAAGATAAAGAATTAGTTTCTCCTTTGATATATTCAATATCAAAATCAAATATGCTGAAAATTGCTTATCATCTTGCAAAAATCTATTTTGAGGCAATATTTTGGATATTTTTTTGTAAAACTTCTTTTGCTAATTTACAATCAATTCATAAAAGGAATTTTTTATTTAATAAATCAATTTGAAATTTTGTAATACATAAAAAAATTGATAAAATTTAATTTTTGATAGTACTATAATTTTGTTGAGTTGGATTCCAGTGTTTGGAGGTAAACTGGATTATTTGCTCTTTTCCTCCCTTAACTTGTTTTAGGATCCCACCATACCTTATTTTAGAAGCATCTATTTCTACTATCTTGGGGGCATTTGGATCAACTAAATGTAAATAAGAAAGTTTAGTGTGGCGCCCCAAACACGACCGGGATGGTCTGACCTATATTTCGAACGTCACACTAGCCACCGAAGTGACTCCCTGTCAAAACACCACAAAACACGCCATTCAACCAATCACACCTCACACAGTTATTCATTTATGTAACACCCTAAATCCAGCCTAGACGTCCAAACCAAGACCAAAGAGTTACATTATTGATATTAGGAAAACCACATTTATAACTCAGTCATAATGAAACCATTCAACATATTATATCCATCATAGCAATTTACTAACTACATAATCTTTCCAACACCATAGTAGCATAGAATACTAAATTTACTAATAGTACTCGTTCAAGTCTGAGAGCCACCTGAAATCCAATCAACAACGAAATGAGTTGTGAACTCAATGTGTAAAAGACGTTTGTTCAATTAAAACACATATATAAGATAGTTCTCGAATCCCAAGATTCTGTTAGATAACAGAAGCAATTTTATCTCAGATACAAAATAGATCAATTACATATGCAGAAGCAATTTTAGTTTCACATACAGAACAAATCAGATTCATATGCAGTTACTCCTACCCCCATCCTCTACACACCATCTTTGGCCATCCCAACACACCATTAAGGGCGTTCAATGCCCAACCAACCCTACACATCATAGAGTGTCTATTTGACACGTTTACAGAGATGTAGCTTAGCCACTAGATAGAAATGCGACAAAGCACCAGATTTGTATTTATACGCATCGTGGCTTAGCCACTAATTTGGAGCAGATTACTTTACAATATCCTAACCCATACAAATGCAAATTACAAATATCCATAACATGTGTTCAGTCTTTCCAATTCATTTCAAAAATAGATAATATAGATCAGTATAAAAAATAGCCATCACAGTACACATACATTTATATCATTCATATACCAATCTTAGAGCATCAGAGAGTCCTCATATAATCAAATTCAGATCATAAATACATTGTGGAGGTCAGTTCTTGTGTTGGGAAACACTCACGACCTCAGAAATAAGATTTGGATCTTATTTATATGCCACACTGCCTTGACACACGAGCATGTCATTACCTATGTGATTCACACAGCCTAGACACACACCCATGTCTTCTGCCTACGTGGTTCTAAATCACAAACAATGACTTACATGACCTGGACCCACGTTCATATCCTTGCCTGTGTGGTTTACTCAACCTAGTTACACACCCATATCCTTGGCCGTGTGGTCCTAAATCATAAATAATGACTTACATGGCCTAGACACACGTCCGTGTCCATTAACTGTGTGAACCCTGCACTAACATGACCACACATGGCCTGGACACACACCCGTGTCCCTTTCTCGTGTGGCTAAAATTTGATGAACAGTGAGTTACACAGCCAACCACACTGCTGTATGGCTCACATGGCCTTGGTACAGGCCCATGTCCTTGACCGTGTAGCGTCGACAACTTCATTTTTTGACTTCTAAAATTCACAAAATTAAGGGTTTTCAGTACGCACCTGAAGAGATTTCGAAGCAATAACAATGTAGAGGATCTTCATTACTCAATTAAGCCATGTAATCGACAATAATTCCCAATTAGCACCTAATGCCTATGTTGAAAATTTTGACACGAAACCTTCAATGTACCTTATACTTACCAAAAATTCAACGATGATCGCTTGAATTGTCAAGTTGTTGTTCTCTACTTCTGGCATTCCCACCTAATAGGGAAACAAATGATTGTCTATAACAGATTCTCACAACACACCACATACTGAACTCAAAGCAAATTTTGAAAAACAAAAGGGAAAATCGTGGAAAGACACGAGTTGACAGTGACTTACTAGATAGACTTCCGACCAACGACTAATAGAAAATTTTCAACTAATCTCGTATTCTTTACAACCATGATCAGCAAAAATTAAAAGAAAAGAAAAAAACGAAGAAGAGAAAAAATAAGAGTAACGAAGAAGATGAGAAGAAACTAACAAAACATTAAAGTGGAGAACTAACGTTAATTAAAAATTAACTTCTAGACAAATTTCTAGCATTTGCCAAAAATGTTCCTTGTTGTCCTCTCCGGGACTTGAACACAGGACCTAATAGAATATAGAGACTTAACCAGTAAACCAGCAGGCTTATTCTTGACACAAGTTTATAATGAATTGAACTTAACTATGTAATGAATGGATAAGGGTTGTTTTTAAAATAATAAAATATTTAATGATGCAACTCGAACTCTAGACCTCAAACACAAAAGCAGAGCACAAAACCACAGACACAGAAATTTAATTACTTCATAATCTCACAATTAAATTCTCAAAATTTTGGGGCGGTACAATTCTCTCACCCTAAAAGAAATTTCAGCCTCAAAATTTATCTGACTCAAACAGATAAGGGTATTGTTGCCGAATCAAAGCTTTAGGTTCCTAAGTGGCTTCCTCCGTGCCATGATTTTGCCACAAAACCTTAACAAGAGGAACAGTTTTCTTCTTCAACACCTTAACGTCACAATCTATAATCTGAATAGGTTCCTCCTCAAATGTTAAATCTGGTCTCAACTCGATCTCATTGATAGGAACCGATACCGTCTCAGCATCGAGACGTGGAACACATCATGAATCTGCTCTAACTTCGACAATAATTCTAGTTGATACGCAATAGGTCCGATATGTTTCACAATGCGATAAGGTCCAATGAACCTTGGGCTCAACCTGCCCTTATGTCTAAATCGTAGAACCTTTTTCCACGATGACACTTTCAGGAACACCTAATCACCTATAGAAAACTCAATTTTCTTTCTCTTTAAATTGGCATAAGATTTTTTCGATCAAAAGAGACTTTAAGATAGTAACGGATCAACTTGAAAATATTCTCAGTTTTAGACACTAGTTTGCACAGAGGAGTACGACACCTACAACCATATAAAGACTTGTAGGGTGCCATCTGAATACTAGACTGAAAGTTGTTATTGTACGTGTAACAGCCTGTTTTTGGGTCAAATCAGAATAATGGTTTCGGGGCCACAAATTCAAAGTAGAAATGTTAATTTTATTATTACTTTAAGGTTTACAGTATGATTGAATGGTTGTGTGAAAATTTCATTAATAAATTTTATCGATAGAGTATCCAATTTGACTAATAGGACAAATTGCAATATGTAACAGCTCTTTTTTGGGTCAAATCGAAACAGTGGTTTTGGGACCACAATCTGAAGTTAAAATATTTATTTTATCATTCTATTAAGGTTTACAGTATGATAGAAATATTGTGTGAAATTTTTGTAAAGAAATTTTACCATTTGAGTGGTTAATTCGGTAAAAAGGACTAAATCGCGTAAAGCGTAAAAGTTGAATTCTATTAGCAAATAGCTATAGAATCTCAAAAGAAAAGTCCTTAAATTGAAATTAGCACATTAATAGCATGAGTGGATGGTAATGGACTTGAATTAGTGAACTTTTAATGTTAAAACAAAGGTTATTTTAGTAAAATGGTAAATAATGTTATAATAATTAAAATAAAAGTAAAAGCCATCATCTTCCTTAATGCACCATCAAAATTTTGAAAAGAAAACAGCCATGGGAGTGCATTAGGTTTGGTCAAACTTTGATTGCTCATCTAGGTACGATTTTTGTTCCATTTTTAATGATTTCTACGTTTTTGAGCTCGTTGCAGCTTAATTTAGCTAGCCTGTATCTCTATTTTTGAAACTGTTATAGATTTTGAATGATGCCATTATTGAATGCTTGGTTTTTTAGATGTTTTATAATAGATTATTAAAGTTTGAAGCTAGATTAACAAGTTTCATAAAATTATTTTTTGATGAAAATGTAAATTAGGGATTAAATTGTGAAATATTAAAATTATGTGGTTAAAAATGTGATTATTTGGAAAATGTGGGCTGCTAAGACAATAAGAAGAATTTGGCTAAGCATGGGTAGGATGAAATTGCATGAAATTATGATTTTATGTGATAAGGACTAAATTCCAAAAATGTGAAATAATAGGGACAAAAGTGTAATTTTGCCAAAATGTGTAAATTGTGTTAAATTGAATGAAGTAATGATTAAATAAGTAAATTTTGTTATTATATAGATTGAGAAAAATGAGATTTGGATTTAGAACGGGGGAAAACAAAGTATCGGATTAGTTGACCTAATTCATCGTTACAGTGAACGAGGTATGTTTGTATGCTAATAAACGTACTTAAATTGTGTTATAAAAGCTTATTTATTATTGAATTGAATTGGATGTTGAATGGTCCTAATTACAAGCAAGAATTGACAGAGCTATGACATCCAAAAGTCCCGTACGAACCTAGGAATAGTATAGGATACAAATGTCATGACATTAGGATTACCAAGATGAGATTACATGTAAGACCATGTCTGGGACATTGGCATTGTACTATGATTACGTGTAAGACCATGTCTGGGACATTGGCATCATTATATGATTTCGTGTAAGACCATTTCTGGGACATTGGCATCGATATGAGATAACATGTAAGATCATATCTGGGATATGGCATTGTATGAGCTTTATGTGATATCCGAGTATCCTTAGCGATTTCGAAGGTTTCAATGGGCATAGTGAAGACAAGAATGAAAATACGATCGAAATAAGTAATAAAGGTAGTACAAAACTTACGTAAGAATCGAACGAAAGTAGTGAGTTCGTATTGTATCATGTATATGAAATGAGAAAGATTTGTGTATAAATATGTTTTATGCCAAAATGGGTTCATTTGGCTATATGGAGGTATGAATTGGATGTTAAATGAAGCATGAGTTATGTTTGTTTTAACTATATAAACATAAGGTATATAAAGTGCGAAATACCGTTACTTGATGATAATTAACACGATTCACCTTGGCTATAGAAAATGTGAGGAATGTAGGTTTGAATGAAGTTATATTGATAGTTGATTTTGTATATGTAAATGTGATCAAATTGATAAGAATGTTTTTGATCCAGCATAGAAATAATTAAATTTGTGAAGTTTTGTTAATTATATGATTGGAATTATGGTATAAAAGTGAAACCAAATGAAGTTATATTATAGTATATGTAAATGCTAAATATGTGTTTATTCGATAAGATAAGTTTATATCATACGAGCTTACTAAGCTTTATAGCTTACTTTCTGTTATTTTTCTCTGTTTTATCGTGATTCAGACGTTCGCTCGGGTTGGAAGTTAGAGGAGATCGCATCACACTATCTGGTTTTTTTATTTTGAAATTTATACATTTGTGACTTGGTTATATGACATGTATAGGCTTGAGTTATGTGGACATGTGTTTTGGTAATGTTGAATGTAAATTTGGCAATTGATGCCTATGTGTTTCATTGGTAATTAACCCTGTCCATTTTTGTCCAACTTAAAATTTAATGGTCTAATTACCATAAGGACCTCTAATTTAAAATTTCATAGAAATTAGACACCTCTAGCTTCTAGAACACATATTTTGCACCTATTGTGTAACACCACTAACCCATATCCGTTGCTGAAATAGGGTTACGAGGCATTACCGATCAATTACAACATACATCTTACATTTCTCACATGAAAATCCATTAACACATAAACATCCATCAAACATAATCACATTGTCCCTTATAAGGCACTATGAGACCTTAAATCATGCTTGGAAGAGGTTCGGGACTAAACCGATAACATTTGAAAACTTTGGGAAACTTAGAAAGTTATCATGCATACAAGTTTCACATGCTCGTATGAACAAGCCGTGTGCCTCACACGGCCACCAGACACGCCTTTGTCTCAGGCCATGTGAAAACAGGGCATACATACTGACTTGCACCACACGGCCGTAGACACGCCCGTGTGCCTTGGCCATGGGAAATCTGGAAGGGTTATAGTACGCAAACTCAGCCAATGGTAGGTTATCTTCCTAACTACCCCGGAAATCTATTACACAACCCCAAAGCATATCCTCTAGAATCTTAATGACTCACTGAAACTGTTCGTCGGTCTGAGGATGATACACAGAACTAAAATTAAGTCAGGTGCTTAAAGTTTCATGAAGTTTCTTCCAGAACCAAGATGTGAATCGTGGATCTCTATTAGAGATAATTGAGACTGGAATCCTGTGCAGTCTCACAATTTCAGCAATATACAGCTTAGCTAACTTCTGCAGTGAATAATCTATTCTAATAGGAATGAAATGAGCGAATTTGGTCAACCGATCAACGATGACCCAAACTGAATCTTTCTTAGTAGGGGTTAAAGGCAACCCACTAACAAAATCCATCGTTACACGCTCCCACTTCAACTAAGGAATCTTAACTGGTTGAAGCAAACTTGAGGGCAGCTGATGTTTAGCCTTAACCTTTTGGTACATCAGACAGTGAGACAAAAGCAACCACTTCCGATTTCAATCTGGGCCACCAATAAAGTTCTCGAAATTATCGATACATTTTATTTTCACTAGGATGCATAGCATAAGGGCTACTATGCGCCTCCTGTAGGATTGATTGTCTTAACCCCTTATCACTAGGAACATAAATCTGACCTTTGAAGCACAAAACTTTGTCACTATTCAAGCTAAAATCTGAAGTTTCACTCGAACCGATCTATTGCAGTTGCTGCACTAAAGACTCATCGCTCAATTGTTTAACACAAATCTGTTCAAACCAAGTTGGTTTAACCTGTAATTCAGGTAACAATCCACCATTCTCAACTAAACTCAAATGAGCTAACATCTCTTTCAGATCAGTCATGGCTCTACGGCTAAGAGCATCAGCTACCACATTAGTCTTACCCGAATTATACTCTACGTTGTCGAAGATATAACTCCTTTTGATTTAACAAGTACTTTAGACTCTTGTAATTTGTGTAAATGTTACACCTTTCATCGTACAGATTTCGCCTCTAGATCTTTAGAGCAAACACGACTACAACCAGCTCAAGATCATGTGTAGGGTAGTTACCTTCGTATGTCTTAAGCTACTTACCATTTTGTAGCAGACCACATCCTAGCCCAACATGCAATGCATAATTGTATACCACAAACTCCCGACCCGACTCTGTTGAACTAAAATAGGAGCTTGTGTCAGAATGGACATGAGCTTACCAAAGCTAAACTATTGTCCCTCAAACCATACAAATGGAGCATTCTTACTTAGTAGTTTTGTTAGAGGTTATGCAATCAAAGAAAATCTCTCAACGAACCTTCGATAATAACCGGCCAAGCCTAGGAAACTACGAAGCTCAGGTGCATTTTTCGTTAGCTTCCACTCAACTATAGCTTCTATTTTCTTAGGATCGACTCGGATCCCTTCCACGGTTACCACATTGCCAAGAAAAGAAACTTCCTATAACCAAAACTCACATTTACTGAACTTAGCATACAACTATTTTTCTCGGAGCATCTAGAGTACAATATGAAAATGAGTATCATGCTCAGACTCAGTGATAAGTAGTAATTTATACATATTTTTATCCCATGCTTAGCACTTTTTTGGATGAATTATCATTAGATTTGTGGAATTTGATGCTCTTAATCCTTTAATTTCATGTTTTATACTTATGTGAGCATAGAAGAGTAAAAAGAGCAAGAAACGGGCCAAAAACGGCGAAAATGGGTCAACGTGGGAAATCAACACGGCCTGGACTTCCTCACACGGGAAGACCACACGTCCGTGCCTATTTAACAAACTCTAACACAGGCTAGACTTCCTCACACGAGTAGACCACACGCCCGTGCCTATTTAACAGACTTGCACACGACTTAAGCCGCCTCACACGGGCGTGGCACACAACCGTGTCCCTGTCGAGCCCAAGTCTAGTTCTATTCGGAAAAGGGCACTTTAGAGGGTTCTGAGGCATTCTAAAGCCTATATTAACACCCTAGAGAAGGATGAAAGAAGACACATGGAGTAGAGGAAAGGAATTACTCGAAGAAAATAGATTGATCCATCTCAGAAGCCGGATTCTCCTTCAAGACTGAAGATCTCCCTTAAATTTCCTTCAAAGGGGTTTTGGGTTTTTTTTTTATGTTTTGTTATTGTTATTCTTCTGAGATGTTTTCTTTTACAAATATGAACTAATTCCCTAAATACCTAAAGGGAATGAAACCTAAGATGAATCTTGTTACTATTTTCTAAATTATATGATAAATACTTGATTTATTCTTAATTATGTGTTCTTAATTCTTGTTTTAATATTCCAAGATATTGATTCAAGTATTGATGTGCTTATTCATAGGAGCAAAAGTCGCTGTCTAAGAGAAGATCTAGAATAATTAAGCGGAGTTGCAAGCAATCCTAGACATATGACATAAATCTGCTGGATTAGGGTCAAACCTAATAAGTGAATCCATAGATCGAGTTAATGCAACATTAGGGGTTTTAATTAGAAAAATATTTCAATTAATCGACCTAGGGTTAGACGTTGTTAGTCTCGAGAGAGATAATAATATAAATTAGGGATTTCTACGAATCAAGTCAAGTGAATAAATCGGCTAATTCAGAGTCAAATAACAAGTGAAGTCTAGGCAGATTTTTCCTTGGGTATTGTCCAAATCAATCAGTTTTTCCCAAAAGTATTTTCCCCAATTTACTTCCTGTGCATTCTTAGTTTAGTTGATTAGTTTAGATAAATCAAATCCCCTTATTTTTAGGCTAGATAATAAAAAAAAGGTTAATACTAGTACTTTTAGTTGCTGTGGGCTCGACATTCCGGTCTTGCTATAAGCTATACTACTGTTCGATAGGTGCGCTTGCCTTTATCATGATAATAGTTAGTTTTCAAGTATAATCAATTATAAATTTAAAACTTATCACGCACATCAAGTTTTTGGCACCGTTGCTAGGGAACTAAGATATTAGGAACACTTGATTTTTATTACTTTAGCCATTTTTACTTTTATTGCAATTTACCTTTTGTTTTTAGTCTAATTTTTTTTCTTTGCTAACTTTTCTTTCTTTATTTCTGGCATGTTTTTTTATAATTTATGACTAGAAGAAACCCGTCAGGACTATTAATTTTTGATAGTGAGATAGAAAGCACAGCTCGCAAAAACTTCAGAGAAATAAGGCGAAGCCTAAGATACATAGAGGAAGAGCGAAAGGAAAATATTCACACCACAACTGAGGAGATGGCTGAAAATCAGGAAAATCCGCTACCCCCTACGATTGTTGTTGGTGCAGTAAATCAGAATCCTACTCCACGTACTATGTATGATTATACTAAACCTACTTTGACAGGAACTGAATCGAGTATAGTTAGGCCTGCTGTTGTTGCAAATAATTTTGAACTGAAACCTAACACTATTCAAATGATACAACAGTTTGTTCAGTTTGATGGTTTGCAGGACGAGGATCCAAACACTCATTTGGCAAATTTTCTGGAATTCTACGACACTTTTAAGATAAATGGCGTTTCTGATGATGCCATTCGCCTTTGGTTATTCCCATTCTCATTAAGGAACAAAGCAAAATAGTGGTTGAACTTGTTACCGAGAGGGTTAATCACTAGTTGGGAATAAATGACCGAGAAATTTCTGCTTAAGTATTTCCCACCGGCTAAAACGGCCAAACTAAGGAATGATATCTCTTCTTTTGTGCAAATGGATTTAGAAACGCTCTATGATGCATGGGAGAGATACAAGGATCTTTTGAGAAGGTGCCCTCACCATGGGTTACCTCTATGGCTACAGGTTCAAACTTTTTACAACGGTGTGAACCCCTCAACAAGGCAACTTATCGACCCAGCCGCCGGTGGAACTTTGAACAAAAAAACACCTGGAGAGGCTTACGAATTTGTTAAAGAGATGTCACTGAATAACTCTTAGTGGCAAGTTATAAGAACGAAGCCGATAAAGCTGCTGGTGTTTTCAACCTCGACGCAGTTACTATGCTCTCTAACTAGGTAGAACTTTTAAATAAAAAGATTGACAGTTTATATGGTTCTACTCAGGTACATCCAGTGATGAGGTGCGATTCAAATGGAGGAGGAGTACACACAGATTATCCAACCTTCAACCATAGCACTAAGGAGGAATAAGTTCAATATATGGGTAATAATATTTCTAGATCTCAAAATAACCCATACAGTAACACTTATAATGCAGGTTGGAGGAACCATCCCAACTTTTCATGGGGTGGTAAAGGAAATAAAAGGCCACAACATCCCCCAAGCTTTCAACAACCACCTTACCAATAGGAAAAGAAGCCGAACCTTTAGTAGATGCTAACAAAATTTATCTCGGTGTCAGAAACTCATTTTTAAAATACCAAAACAACAGTTAAGAATTAATAAGCGTCGATTCAAGGGCTCGAAGCTCAAATAGGACAACTTGCTAAGTTAATTTCCGAACGACCACAAGGTAGCTTACCGAGTAATACTAAAACTAATCAAAAGGAGCAACTCAATGTAATCACTATTCGAGATGAAGAAGGGTTAGTTGAACCTAAACCAGAACTGAGGCAAGGAATTGTGGTAAGTAAAGGTAAGGATAAGGTAGACCACAGTGAGCGAAAATCGGTAAGTAAGGAGTACAAACCTCGTGTGCCATACCCCAGTGCGACAAGCAAAGACCACACGAATGAACAATTTGGTAAATTCCTTAAATTATTAAAGAAATTACATATTAACTTACCATTTATTGAAGCTCTTTCGCAGATGCCAAACGCAGTTAAATTTTTAAGGGAGCTTTTAGCTAATAAGTGGACTTTGGATGAGGCATCGCACGTGGAACTGAACGCAGTTTGCTTAGCCATTCTTTAGAATAAACTACCCAACAAGTTGAAAGATCCAGTGAGTTTTATGATTCCTTGTTTAATTGGTAGTTTAAATGTTAACAATGCTTTGGATGATTTAGGGGCAAGTATTAATGTCATGCCCTATAAAATGTTTAAACAACTAGGTCTTGTAAAACCCAAACAAACTAGGATGGGCATTCAATTGGTAGAAAAAACAATCAGATTTCCTAGGGGTATTATTTAAGACATGGATGAGGACAATGACGTACCCTTAATCTTAGGAAGGCCCTTTTTAGCAACTGCTCGAACTATCATTGATGTTGGCACAGGTGAACTAATAATTCATGTAGGGGATGACACGATTACTCTCCAAGCTTGTGACTCTGCTAAAATATCTAGTAATCAAGATGATTTGGTTAATTTGAATAATGTGGCAGCTCAAAATTCTTTGCAGGAGTCCCTTAGGAAGAACGTGATGGAGCCTCACTCTAATCCATGCCACAAAAATAAAGCGACTCACGAAGAACAAAGGCTTCAGATCGATGAACTAGATGAACGGTGAACACATGTCCTGGAGAAACCAAAAGCACATGAAAAATCAAACTGACACCACGATGAGCGTAGGGATGTAACAAAGCAAATTAAAGTTGGGGATAAAGTATGGATAGATGATAAGGACCCCCCGAGTTGATACTTCAGAGCTTAACACAGATGGAGCGACTCATTTCACGGTACTGAATGTTTTCCTATACGGTACAGTCGAGGTAAATCATTCTCAATACGACACTTTAAGGTAAATATTACTCGACTTAAACTTTATGTGGATAATAGAATTGATAACAAGAAAGAGGAGTCTCGACTCCATGATCCACCGTAATCATACGAATAAGAGGTAAGTCGAGCTTAGACTATAAATAAGCACTTCTCGGGAGGCAACCTGAGAACTAACAGTGTTGATTTCTTTAAATTTTAGTTTTTAACATCTAAATCATTAACTGAGTCCTTGAACACAGGTTTTCCAAATCCACACGGCTAGGCACACGGGCGTGCCTTAGGCCGTGCTTATACCACGGGCGGTGACACGACCGTACAATACAGCCGTGTGAAAACAGAGCAAAATTTTCCCAAAACACAGGATTCAATACTTTTCCACGGCCATGCGACATGGCCGTGGGCAACTCTGCCAAATCTACACAGGCGTGTAATACACCCATGTCTATAAGCCATGGTAGAAACTGAGAAATTAACACGGGCGTGCGACACGCCTGTGTCCACCACCCGTGGTCGAAACTGTCAAAATAACACGGGCGTGTGCATATATACACGGGCGTGGGAGAATCGAATGAAGTAAGACACCATCGTGCGACACGGCCGTGGGCACCAACACGCCCAAAGAACACGGGCGTGGGCCGAACACCAGAAGCACCCAAATTTGAAAACCACGAAACACACGGGTTGAAATAAGGGCACACGGGCGTGCCTCACAGTCGTGTGCCCCAATATCTATATAAACCTCCACTATTCATCATCTTCTTCTTCAATACCCTAACCCTCGCCACCGCTCTCTCCGCCGTCGTCCCCCTCTAAGCTCCGAAAAACACCCCAAAATCTACCCTTCTCCTCTATCTTCCTCCATACACATCAAAATCTTCTTTCTGTTCCTCCTTTCCCTACACATTCCTTTCCTATTCCCTTTTTCTCCACTCATCCCACGCCCCACCGCCATCGTCCCCATCGCACACTGACGCTGCACCTCTCCTCCATCAAGCACCACCATCATTCATCAGTCGTTTGTTTCCCTTTCACACCATTACTTTTAATTCTTGTATTGATTTCTTGATAATTTTCATGCTTATTAACCCTTATCTATGTTTAGTGACTTTTAATTTTACTAATGATAAAAATTTCCTGAGTCGTTATGCTCTCATTGATTGTTACTCTTGCTTGATGTACCCACATGATTAGGATTATTAATAATGTTTTCATCCATCACTTGATTGGTCTTTTAGCATTTGCTTGGTTTAACCTTAGCACTATTTCCATCTTATATTTAGTCGTTGATTCATATGCAATATCACCACATTTCGTTTTTAGCACGCTTGAATTTGTGTCCATACTATCTTACGAGCAAGTCATTATTTTAGGATTACTCAGATTTTGCTTGCAGATGTAGAAATTATTATTGATGATTTAATCTTTTATCCATAGGCACACCATGTCAAATCCACGCGGTAAGAAAACCGTCGTCCCCACTTCAAAGAGGTGAAAAGAAGTAGCATCCTCCTCGGGTCCTACCACTAAGATCTGGCACCTATTCCTCTAATTTCCCTTGGGACCCTAAGAGGAACTATTCCAGATACTACAGATCTGACCCCTAGGTACGGGCAGTTGCATTAATTGGGTTGCACTAAAGCAGATCCAACTTGCTGACGTGGTCTGATCTCTCCTAACTACTGACCCATGGGGGCTCTTCTTCGAGATCGTTGAGCCGACATATCTCGAGCTCACATTAGAACTTTGTTCGACCTTTCACTTTCAAACTGTTATGACAGAGTTCGATGATCTCAGAATGGTCCAGTTCTGTCTTAGCGGTTTAGTTCACCAGTTGAGCGCCCCTGAGTTCGGTGTCACTTTAGGACTATATACGGAGGAGTTCATATACGAAGATGACTTCGACAGTCTCTATCGCCACATCCACTATTCTCCTTCACTTCGCTGGAAGGCCCTAGTCCCTGTTTTAGCCACTTGCGACCCTAGCCGCTCCAAGGCATCGGCTCTCGCCCCATTACTGAGATACCTACATGCCATCCTAGCCCACAACTTGACAGGACGGTGAGAGAGTACCGGCGTCGCCAACACTAACGACGCCTATTTTTTATGGAGCATGGCGAATAGGCACGTATTCGACCTCGCTTATTTCATCGCCCTCGCCATTTACCATCAGACAGAGCGGCATAGGAAGGGAATCCTTTATATCGGCCCTTATGTGACTTGCTTGGCGCGGCACTTCGATCTCCTCAACACGGTGGCACAATCATCCTCCTTCACCCTTATCGGTCAGATGTCCCCAGAGGGCATCTCGAGTATGCTCCATATGAGGATGATCGGGCAACGACGTGGATTTAATCCTCCTCAGTACCGCCTCGTCCAGTCAGCCGAGCAGGAGGACCCAGAGGACATTACGATGATGTCCCTCCACCTCACGAGGATCCATCATCTCAACCACCACCTATTCATTGTCCAATTCATGCGGCTGCTTCACTCTCTAACATCTCCGAGTGTCTCACTTGATTCGAGCAGCAATGTTTTCAGTGCTTTGATCACATTGATGCAACCCTACATCAGATTTGTCAGCACCTTCACATCTCATCGCCACCCTCACCTCGCGAACCATCTAGCGATGAGGATTTTTGAAGACTTTTATTTATCATTTTCATTTTTATTTAGCTTTTTAAATTATTTTTTATTTCTCTTTAATACTATTTTTACTTCATCTTTAGGTTTTACAAATTATATTAAGCAATTTATGGTTTCGACCATCTCTTTATGAGTACTCATGCTACTTTATATTTCCTAAAGAGTTATTGATTCTATTGCAGTTATGAAAAGCTCCAAAGCTCACTATTACTTAGGAAATTGCAACTCCACTGGAAAAGGTTCTCCACGACTGCCATGCCCTGCTCGACCACGACCATAACTATCACCAGTTATAATATTCTTTTGACGCAGCACTTGTGGACTAACAACCTCTACCACCACCGGAGTATCCTCCTCCAACTTCACCCTTGCCTTATCCGATTACTTTCCATAACTCCAATTCAAGGATTCCATTTAACATTCAGGAAGTTTCACTTCTCTTCCTATCTTATGATCTTATATCTATAAGTTTTAGTAAATCTATCCTTGTACATTGAGGGCAATGTACATCTTAAGTGTAGGGGGGTTATTTATATCATTATTCTCACGTGACTCACCATATCACTATTAGAATGAATTTTGATTAATTTATGATTCTTATTAATATATCTTGAATTAAAACATAGGCATTTATGCATTGATAGTTTAAACTTGAAGTAATTAGAGAATCAAGCATGATAAGTTGATTTTTGAGAATTAAAATTTTTTAGGTTATTTCTCCAAGTTTAGGTATTACCTTGAAATTGAAATTCACAGAGTTAACATCAAAAAGCCATAATTTTTTGTGAGATCTTGAGCCTTTAGAGCATATATTATTTCTTTCATGCTCACTTTTATTGTTGCCATGAGTGCGTCAATATTGATTTGTTATTCTAGAACTTGCTTCGATTATACATGTCAAGACCACACCATTGATTTGATATGTCAAAATGATAAAGGCACTTAGGTTTAACCCACTCACTCCATAAAAGTCTACTGTCATAATTAACCTTTAGTGAACCCCCTTGAGCCTAACAAGCCATTTATTGATTTACCCTCAATATTAACCCATAACCCATTATTGTTGAAATCCCCTCAACTAATTTGATCCCTATTTTTGTTGAGATTTGATTTGAATAAATTGTTTAGCTATGTTTTATTTCTAATAGTTAGCAAAGTTCTATGTTACCTGATTTGTTCTTAAAAAAAAAGCTCAATTCTAGGATCATCTAATTAGGAATATAATTTGTCAGTTTTAGTATTTTTCTAGTTAGGTAATTTTTCAATTCAATTTCGATTCTGACTTTCTCTTTCAGCTTGTGACAACACCCCCAAACCAAAGCCATGTTACAACCCTCTAAAGACCTTTTGATTGATGTATCATCTCAATATATAGTGGTGGACATTTGATTTTCACGCAAGGCTATGGTAATAACTTTTCATATTAATTGTTGAGTGCTAAATTTGTTGCCCTTAAACACCTCGAGTGATTTGAGTGAATCTTTAGTAAGGATGTTAAACTCTATGATATTTTGAATCAAAGGTGATAACTTAGATGAGCGGAGACACTTATGTTTTCGTGATAAAATGCTCAACTTGGAATGTTTGAAACTCTGATATTCTTCTAGTTGAATTCTCAATGTATGATTACTTATGGATTATTTTGAGATATTATTTATAAGAATTATAATTTGAGAAAAATGAATTCTTAATTGTGAGTTGAGGATCTTGCTTGAGGACAAGCAAACGCTTAAGTATGGGGGTATTTGATAAGTCGTAATTTATACATATTTTTATCCCATTATTAGCACATTTTTGGATGAATTATCATTAGATTTGTGGAATTTGATGCTCCTAATCCTTTTTTCATGTTTTATACTTAGGCGAGCATAGAAGAGTAAAAAGAGCTAAAAACGGGCCAAAAATAGCGAAAATGGGTCAACATGGGAAATCAACACGGCTTGGACTTCCTCACACGGGAAGACTATATGCTCGTGCCTATTTAACAAACTCTAACATGGCTTGAACTTCCTCACACGGGTAGATCACATGCCAGTGCCTATTTAACAGACTTGCACACGACTTAAGCCGCCTTACATGGGCGTGGCACACGGCCGTGTCCCTGTCGGGCCCAAGTCTAGTTCTTTTCGGGAAAGGGCACTTTGGAGGGTTCTGAGGCATTCTAAAGCCTATATTAACACCCTAGAGGAGAATGAAAGAAGACACACAGAGTAGGAGGCAAGGAATTACTCAAAGAAAGTCGATTGATCCATCTTAGAAGCCGGATTCTCCTTCAAGACTGAAGATCTCCCTTAAATTTCCTTCAAAGGGGTTTTGGGTTTTCTTTATGTTTTGTTATTGTTATTCTTTTGAGATGTTTTGTTTTACAAATATGAACTAATCACCTAAATACCTAAGGGGAATGAAACCTAAGATGAATCTTGTTACTATTTTCTGAATTATACAATAAATACTTGATTTGTTCTTAATTATGTGTTCTTAATTCTTGTTTTAATATTCTTGGATATTAATTCAAGTATTGATGTGCTTATTCAGAGGAGCAAAAGTCGTTGTCTAAGAGAAGATCTAGCATAATTTAGCAGAGTTGTAGACAATCCTAGACATAGGACGACATAAATCTGCTGGATTAGGGTCAAACCTAATAAGGGAATCCATAGATCGAGTTAATGCAACATTAGGGGTTTTAATTAGAAAGAGATTTCAATTAATCAACCTAGGGTTAGACGTTGTTAGTCTCGAGAGAGATAATAATATAAATTAGGAATTTTTACGGATCAAGTCAAGTGAATAAATCGGCTAATTCAGAGTCAAATAACAAGTGAAGTTTAGGTGGATTTTTCATTGGGTATTGTCCAAATCAATCAGTTTTTCCCAAAAATATTTTCCCCAATTTACTTCTTGTGCATTCTTAGTTTAGTTGATTAGTTTAGATAAATCAAATCCCCTTATTTTTAGGCTAGATAATAAAAAGAAGGTTAATACTAGTACTTTTAGTTCCTGTGGGTTCAACGTTCTGGTCTTGCTATAAGCTATACTACTATTAGATAGGTGCACTTGCATTTATCATGATAATAGTTAGTTTTCAAGTACGATCAATTATAAATTTAAAACTTATCATGCACACCACTTAGTCTTAGAATAAATCAGGATGTCATTGATAAAAACCGCCACAAATTGGTCCAAGTATGATTGGATCACTCGGTTCATTAAATCCATGAACGTCGTCGGGGCATTTATCAAGCCAAAAGGCATTACCAAGAACTGGCAGTGTCCATAACGAGTCCTGAAGGCGGTTTTGTACACATTGGTCTCTTTAACATTAAGCTGATGGTAACTAGAGCACAAATCAATCTTGAAGAAAATAGATACCCCTCGAAATTGGTCAAACAAGTTAACAATCCTCGGTAACAGGTCCTTATTCTTGTTGTTAACTTGTTCAACTGTCGGTCATTCTTATCGATTCTTCTTTCTTCTTAAAAAATAACTTTGGTGCCCCCCATGGAGACACATTCGGTCGAATGAACCCCCTAACAAGAAGTTCGTGAAGCTGTGCTTTTAGCTCGGCTAGCTCCTTCAGTGCCATGCGATATGCTACAATAGACACTGGAGTAGCATCTGGTAATAGATCAATGCCAAACTCCATTTCTCTATCTAGAGGTACTCTGAGCAATTCCTCGAGAAAGACATTTGGGAATTCCCTCAAAGTACGATATCTTAAAAAGAAAGCTTTACGGAAACAAAATCAGATACGAAGGCAAGGTATGCCTCACACCCCTTTCGGACTAACTTGTCAGCCACAAGAGCGAAGATTACATTAGAAAGGTAATCTCAACATTCACCAACCATAACCACCTCATCATTCACATCTGTTCTTAGAGTAACTCTATTATTTGCACAATCTAGACTAACCTAATACTCTACGAGCCAATCCATTCCCAGAATCAAATCAAACTTATTAAAGTGTAACTCTATTAGATCAGTCAAAAATACCATACCCTGAATCTTTAAGGGTACCCATCTGTATACTCTATCAACCCGAACTAACTAATCTAGAGAAATAATCACAGAAAACTCTGTAGCAGTATTTTTGGTAGTTATACCCAGATTTGTAGAAACAACACTAGCTATATATGAATGAGTAGATCTAATATCAATGAGAGCATAGTACGAAACATAATGAATAAATAATGTACCTGCAATGACATCAACATTATCGCTATCCTCGCTGTGTCTCGCCATATAAACTAGTGCCTATTGTCAAGCCTCAGTCTGACCTGCACCTCTACCTGGTGCTCTTTGTCCTCTCCCCGAACCATTACCTCCTCTACCAGTACCACGATCCCTAGGTGGTTGCTGAACCACCCTCGGAGGCTGAGCAAAACCCGGAGCTGGAGTTTGTGCCACAACTGGTACCTAATCTGGTCGACGCGAACAATCCCTAACTTGATGCTTTATTGACCCACAACGAAAACACACTCCTAACTACCTCCAGCACTTGCCTGGATGGCGTTTACCACAATCACTCTAGAGTTGAATCTCAGTCACTACAGCTAGTGTCTCGGGCCTCAAGGGCCTATCAAATCTTTTCCATTTCTTAAGGTGATTTCCAACTCCAAAAGGACCCGAATCCTTCTTAATCTTACTCTGATCCCTACTGTGGTTACACTGCTCACGCTCATTGCACTTTACTTCATCCACTATCTTTACTTTATCAACCAGAACCATAAAAAATTGCTCCCTTTGTAGAGCTATCAGAATCCACAAATCATATCGTAATCCTTCCCAAGTCTCACATACTTATCGTACTCAAATGCTACCAGTACCCGTGCATACCTACTCCATCCCAGAAACTCAGCTTCATATTCAGCCATAGATAGGTCACCCTGAACTAGACTAATAAACTCACATCGGCAAGCCTCCACATAACTCGCCCCCACATAATTGCTCTAGAATGCTTTCTTGAAATAATCCCAGTTAATCTATTCAGGCTGAGCACATTGCTTAACCGTCAGCCACCATTGGTAAGCCTCATCCCGAAGTAGGGACAAAACACCCCTCAATTTTTTGAGTGGGAATGCAATCAATGTCAGTCATGATACGCTCGATAGCCTCGAGCCAATACTCAGCAACAGTAGGGACGACTCCAAAGACACCCCTGAACAATTCAACCCCATTCAACTGGAGTCATTTAGTAACCGACCCTCAGCCTCCCGATTTAGAATGAGTTCGAGCGACCCTCTCCAATCCTGATTAATGGCCTAAGACAGTGCATTGTCCCCAACCGTCAGAGTCTAAGATTCTGTCTTAGCAGTAGGAGTATGAATTGTCTTACTGGTCTCCAAATTGGGTATACTACCCATAGAGGATAGCTCCGCTCAAGCTCTTCCTTGGCATCCTCGACCCCATAAGTTCCACGTCCACAACTACCAAGCGAACTCATATTAGCAATTTATCTACAATGTTAGAGTGCACAAATTAGTTTAGGTTTTGAACAGAATAGTCTCACTATTTCACATCAATGCATTTAACCAGATAACATTTTATGTAATACAATGTTTCAGTTAACCATTATAACAGAACAGAAATACATACAGGTTCGGTGTCGATGGCTCGGCCATTTATTAATGTTTCAGTTTTCAGATTAACTCAAATATCATATTTTCACTTAACTACTCATTATCACACATTATGAGCCTAGATACAGTTTGAGTGTTGACTAACTTGGCTCTAATACCACTAAATATAACACTTTAAACCCAACCTAGACATCCAGACCAAGTCTAGAGAGTTACATTATTGATATTAGGAAAACCATATTTATAACTCAATTATAATGAAACCATTCAACATATTATATCCATCACAACAATTAACTAATTACATAATCTTTCGAACACCGTGATAGTATAGAATACTGAATTTACTAATAGTATAATTTAAAGGAAAGACAAAAGGGTTTGACTGAGCTCCAACAATGCCAACCCGTTCAAGTCTGATAGCCACTTGAAATCCAATCAACAATTAAATGAGTTGTGAACTCAGTGCATAAAAGACATTCGTTCAATTAGAACACATATGTAAGATAGTTCCTGAATCCCAAGATTCGGTTAGATAACAGAAGCAATTTCCTCTCAGATACAGAACAAATCAGTTACATACATAGAAGCAATTTCAGTTTCATATTCATTAACCGTTTAACGTCACAGCAACCATGTGTAAGTGTACACTGTCGGTGCAAGTCTAGTAGACAAATGTGAGTATGTTGGATATCGATCCCACAGGGATGGGTGTCTCTTGTCTATTAATTTTGGTGTAATTATTAGATATAAACGAGATAAATTGTGGGGATAGTTGTTGATACAATAACTTGTAAACAATAAAATAAAATATGATAACGATAAATTGGGATCCTCAACATGAATCTTTAGCAAAATACTAAGTGCTCACAAGGTATAAAAGGATAGGTGATTGTCGAGGCAATAAAATTCAATGTATATCTTATCGAGCATCACTCCTCTATTTAATATGTGACTTAAACATGCTTCAGACAGCTGTCAGGTACGGCGACAATTCTAGACACAATCTGAAATTAACTCATGCAATGACATTAATGCAAAAAGATAGCAAAATTAAGGATAAAATAGGCTAGGATTCACTGAGTTATAATATGAAATTTACTAAACTGGAAATGCTAAAATATATGCTAAGGATAGCTAAATGGGAACAATTTAACCAATAAGTAAGGAGGAAAACTTATGTTCTTTCTATGCTATCACAGCCCAAACTTGAATTTTTACTTGTCCTCAAGTAAAACAGAAACTAGCAAGGCCACGAAAATTTTACTAAGGCAAATGATTATTCTAGCAACTTGAACCCTTGAAATTCCCAATGAATGAATCACATTCAGATGAAAGAATATTGTATCGACAATTCATAAGCATGAATAAATAAGGTCGCAACTTCATCAATGCTAGCATCATGCCTCAAACCCTAAGTTCTATCTACCAATACAACATTTATTGTATAATACTAAGTATTTATATATTATATATACTTTTTTTTGGAATAAGGGATATCGTTGCATTACTGTACCCTTGTTCCCAAGACGTAACGATGGAGTGCAATAGACCCCTAAGAAGTACGTAATTGCACCGACACACACTCATGCAATGACAACCTTTGGCCAGATTGATTTTTCTAACGCTAGTATTGGAGTGTTCCCTCTTTAATATTCCATACTACACCCACTTTAGAGTGTCTATACTTTATAACTATATATATATATATATATATATATAAGTAGCTGTAAAAAACAAATTCATTCAAGATTTAAGGAATGATAGTAGTCATCCATTACTAATGCAACCTAATCCATTCATCAAAAAATTAAAGTTACAATTTTCTGTCAAATTTATCCAACTCTTTCATTAATAATTCACATGATTCAAGAATCAAGCATCGAATGTAACAAAAAGTTTCGAACAATTTTCTTTAACTATAATTAAACATTACATACTTCATTACTGAAAAAACAAATTTTGAAATCTAGGTGCATTTCTAAGCCCCATGTTCATTCCTCCAAACTTAAAGTTTGTATTGTCCCCAATGCACTAACATGAAAATGTAATGACAATAAAAATGCAATGACAATGTATATTTATAAAAATAAAGCCTACAACTACATGCAATGCATGAATACTACAACTAAAGCTTAAAAAAAACTAACTCAGTTATCCTTAGCTATCGATGTGGCTACACGAAGTTTGGGCACTTCCTCTTCTTTTCTTTGGGCTTTGCAAGGTCCTCAGGTTGCTCCTCAATTTCTAGCTCTGCCTCGGCATCATCGACTGCTTCCTATGTAGGAGAGGCCACCTGGAGTGGTCCAATGTAGACCACTATTGTCAATGATTTGCATTTCTCTTCACTGGTTACCTTAGCAACTTTCACTGGTCTTGCTCCAGCTCACTCCAAATTATCAATATTTGCACCCACAGACTCGGGTGTGGTAATAATGTTCACAATAAAATCTTCTTCTTCTCTTTCTTTCTCATTTTCAACAGCTTTTTCTTCTTCAGCAACAACTTCCTCTTCTGTAACAGCAACTTCCTTTTCAACAACAGTATCCTCTGGATAAGCAAAAATACCATCCTCGAACAAGTTATCAATCTTTCGCAGGTATTCTTCAATATCCTTGGATTCCTCTTCTTTCTCATTATTAGAGACTTGCACAATGAGTGGGGATGCCACTGATCTGTCTTGGCCTTCTAGGTCGTCATTCGCAGAAGAGAGTCATAATTCCAAATTATTGGTGGAATACTGAGAATTTTGATAATGGGGATGGGCTCAGTTGGCCTAATTTGGCTACAATCGAACTGTTCCAGGCTTTGGTATAAGCATAAAACAAATTATGGGATTTCTCCATATCCTCTACTGTAGGACAAGCCTGATCTGCCTATTGTTGATGGAGTTGACCATTTTTTTGACATTCTTCAGAGCGACAGTGCATCGTATAATTCTGTTGATGGAAACCCGTCCACACTGCTCCCTTGATACACAAGTCTTTCACCAACAGGTCTCATTCTTCATCTGTGATGTCCTTGATGAAATTTAAGTGTTCATCGACATCGACCTTGGTGTTGTACAGCTCGTTGATTTTTTCAGCGTCCCATGGTATTAAACCTTCTCGAAAAAATGAACTCTAACTCATGATCATACCAATTAGCATAAAACTCATGTACCAGTGAAGGAGAGTAGCTTCTAGGATGGGTGTAAAAAGTTTCCCACTTTAACTTTGAGATGGTTTTGTAGACTTGCTTACTCAAGTCTTGTTGTGGTGAAAGGGAAATGCCCTATTCGGGATGGAAGTTTTGCTTCAACATGTTGTGAAATCATTCATTTGCCGCTTTATTCAAAAACATTACTAGCTCTTTTGTCTGCACTGGCCTGGGGGATTCTAATTTATGAATTGCAATAGTAGAGGATGCATGTTCTCTAGTAGATTTGGTGGCTTTCTTGACCGAGCCTCTTGTTTTTTCCATCTTTTGTCAAGGGAAAATAGTTTAAATTTAAAAAGATGTGATCTTGAGAAGAGAAAGAAATAAAAATGGTTGCTTGAATATGTTACAGTCGGTACAATGGGGGAGGATTTATAGTGAGTGAAAGAGGAAGATGGAGAGGCCTTTTTTTATGGAGAGATATAGGGCTGGCGAGAATAGTTGTGTCCAATAGGAATTGTGCCCGCTCAAAACGACCAAACGGCTGAGTGATTTTTGATCCAACGGTGGAATTTGAATTTCCTGAATTCTGATGATTTATAAATGGTAGTACAAACATATGAATTGCACTGACAGTGAAATTTTAATACATCGACAAAGGTACCTAATTATTCTACAAGAAAAGAAAGAAAATAAACTTTAACAAAACATAAATAAAATAAAATAAAATCACGGAGTAATAATTAAAAATTAAAACTTTTCGACCAATTTAATGGTCATTGCTTGTTTTTTTATCACTGTTGCCAAAATAGGGTTTCAACCTCTGTCCATTTACTTTGAACTGGTGTCTATCATGTAAATCTCGAATTGTGACTGCACCATGAGGAAATACGTCGACAACTTCAAAAGATAGACCAACGTGGAATCAATTTACCTAGGTACAATTTGAGTCAAGAATTGAATAATAAAACCTGTTGACCCACGATAAATTATCGCTGTAAAATAATCTTGTCATGCCATCGTTTGGTTTTTTCCTTGTAAATTGTAGCGTTTTCATAAGCATTTCTCCTAATCTTCTCTAGTTCAATGATATCCAAAATTCTTTTCTTTCCAGCCGCTTCATAGTCCATGTTCACTTGCTTAATTGCCCACATTGTTTTGTGTTTCAATTCTACTGGCAAGTGACATGCTTTCCTAAAAACCAATTGATATGGCGACATCCCTAATAGATTTTGTATGCTATTTGCAATGCCCATAAAGCATCATCCAATCGAAAAGACCAACCTTTCCTTGAAGGGTTTACAACCTTCTCAAGAATTTTATTAATTTGTCGATTCGATACTCTGGCTTGTCCATTGGTTTGTGGATGATAAGTAGTAGCCATTCTATGCTTAACTCCATATTAATTCACTATGGTTGCCACTTGGTTGCAATGAAAGTGTGTACCTTGATCACTAATCAATGCCTTTGGTGTGTCAAAGCGGGTGAGTATATGCTTGTGAAAAAAAATCGCACTGTCCTGGCATCATCCTTTGGAACAGAAACAGCTTCAACCCACTTCGAGGTGTAGTCAACAACTACTAATATATAAAGATTTCCAAATGAACTCGAAAACAGTCCTATAAAATCCATGCCCCAAACATCAAATAATTCAACCTCCATAATTGGCTACTACAACATTTCATTGCGTCGGGATATAGAACCAGTGCGCTGATACTTATCGCATTGATTCACAAAATTGTGGGCGTCTTTGAATAATGTCGGCCAGTAGAATCCTTATTGGAGAATTTTAGCAACTGCTCTCCTTCCACTGAAATGATCTCCATAAGGAGCATTATGACAATGCTTCAGGATTTAATGCATCTCCTCTTCCGAACACAACGTCGAATGATGTTGTTATTACATACCTTGAATAAATATGACTTGTTTCAATGATACTTCACTATGTAACAAAGAAATCTTTCTTTTTTACGGCCTGTGACACCTAATGGGAGTTTTTCACACACTAGATAATTAACGAAATTAGTATACTAAGGAGTTGCATCTACAGCAAATAACTTCTCATCTGGGAATGCATTGACAATTTTAATTATGTTTCCATCTTCGCTGCCAACTTTCAATCGAGACAAATGGTCTACAACTTGATTATCTGAACCATTACGGTCTTTTCTCTTGATGTCAAATTCTTGCAACAGTAATATCCAATGTATTAGCCTTGGTTTGGTATCCTTTTTCGCAAAAAGATATCTCATTGCCGAGTGATCAGTGAATACAGTAACCTTTGCACCGACAAGACATGAACAAAACTTGTTGAAAGCAAAGATTACAACCAGCAATTCTTTCTCTACGGTGGTATAATTGAGTTAAGCCTTTGTAAGAGTTTTGCTAGCATAATAGATGGCGTGAAATAATTTTCCTTTTCGTTGTCCTAAAACCGCATCTACAACAAAGTCGCTTGCATCACACATAACTTCAAAAGGTTGAGACCAATCTGTGTAACAACAATGGGTGCATTCACTAGCTACTTTTTTAACTGAATAAAGGCATCCAGACATGCATCGTCAAAGAAGAATTTTCAATTCTATTCTAGCAATGAGCATAAGGGCTTTGCAATTTTCAAAAAATCTCTAATAAACCTTCAGTAAAACCCTGCATGTCCAAGAAAACTGTGAATTCCTTTCACGTTTGTTGGTGGAGATAATTTCTCAATGATTTCCATCTTAGCTTTGTGTATTTGAATGCCTTAACTAAAGATGTGGTGTCTTAATACAATGCCTTCAGTTGCAATGAAATGAGATTTTTCCCAATTCAGGACAAGATGTGTGTCCTTACATCGCTTCAATACTTTATCCAAATTGTTAGAGAAATACTCATAATCATTCTCATAGAATGAGAAATCATCCATAAAAACCTCTAAAGAGTCTTCGATCTTATTAAAGAATACTGCCATCATGTACCTCTAAAATGTGGCTGCTGCGTTGTAAAGACCGAAAAGCATACGGCGAAAAGGGAAAGTACCAAAGAGATAGGTGGAATTTATTTTCTCCTGATCCTTCAGTGCAATAGAAATTTGATTATACCTAGAATAGTTGTCTAAAAAGCGATAATAAGCCTTTCTAGCAAGCCGATCTAGCATTTGGTCGATGAAAGGAAGTGAGAAGTGATCTTTCTTTGTGGGTTCATTTAATTTGCGATAATCCATACAAACTCACCATCACGTAGGAATGCATGTAGGAACTAATTCATCCTTATTATTGCGAACCATAGTGATGCCACTCTTTTTAGCTACGCATTGCACTGGGCTTACACAATTTCTATTAGAAATTAGGTAAATAATTCCAACATCAAGCCATTTTATGATTTCCTTTTTGACAACTTCTTTTATCTTCTCGTTTAATCTTCTCTGCTATTCAATCAATTGCTTGCCTTCATCTTCCAACTTGATCTTGTGCATACAAAAAGAAGGATTAATACCTTGAATATCAACAATACTCCAAGCTATAACTCATTTATGTTGCTTGAGAATATGGACCAATTTCTCTACTTGAGTTACACCAGTGTTGCAAAGACAATAACTAGGAGAGTATTGTGATCACTTAGAAAGACATATTTAAGATGAGGAGGTAGTGGTTTCAATTTCAGAGTGGGAGCTTTTTCAATAGATGGTTTGAAAATTGGGGTTGTTCTGTTGGCTAGGTCTAAGGATTCAATCAGGCATCCATGCTTGAGTTCAAGATTATTAGCTTCAACCATGTTGTCACAATCGTCTAAGGATTCGACATTAGATGTCACTGCAAACTCTTCAGAAAGTACTGTGCTTTGGTCATTGAATTCTTCCTCAATTAGATCACCTAGCATATCTGTAGTATGGCATTCTTCTTTGTCTTTGCATTGAATAGATTCAAAATCATTAAAGGTGACTTGCTCATCATTAAGTCGCATAGTTAGTTCACCTTTGTAAACATCAATAGGAGTTAGGCCGGTGGCTAAAAATGGTCGTCCTAAGATACGGGAACCTCATTGCTTGCCTTGCAGTCGAGTATGATAAAATCAGCCGGAAAAATGAATTTATCCACACGAACTAAGACATCTTTGATTTGCCCTTCAGGTTGAGCCAAGGATCGATCAACTAGTTGTAATGTCACTACAGTAGATTTCATGTGACCAATTCCCAACTTTCTGAAAGTAGATTGTAACAGTCCGATTTAAACCCTAATCGGAACGATGGTTTCGGGACCACAAATCTAAGTCAGAAAAATATTTAAAAAATTATTTTCTGTGTTTATTTTGTGTGAATTTATATTCGTGAAATTTTCATAATTTAATTTTTTCGTTTAGGTGCTCAATTAAATAAAAGGATTTAATAGCGTAAATTGAAAACTTGATAGTTTATTTTATAAAGACCGAAATGTTAATGGCTTTGTAAGTTGAATCATTTATGTTGCAAATAACCCTTTAGACTTAGTAATGGCCGAATGTACCCTTATTATGCATGTTTATGTTATTAATTTTAAAAGGTTAAATATGTAAAAAGGTAAATAATATATATGATATATTATAACATAATTAAAGTCATGTTCATATGTTTATGTCTTGACCGAAAATAAAAAGAAACAAAAGAAACAAAAGCTTTGTGATATTCAACCATTTCTCAAGCTTGATTCAAGGTTAGTTTGGTTTCGGTTTTTGATAATTTTTACGTTTTTGAGATTGTTGCTTCGAGTACTATCTGACCCATGCTTGAATTTTTTTTGATGAATATTTTGAGTTATGCCATTGATGAGAGCTTGTGATTTATGTTGTTTGATGATTAAATATGAAAGATATGTTTTAGATTAACATGTTTTGTATTAGAGTTTTTGATGATTTTAAGTAATTACGACTAAATTGCAAAAATAATAAATTGAGGGACTAAAATGTGAAATAAATGAAATATATGGACTAGGATGAATATAAGGAAGATTCGGCCTAGCTATGTTGTTGTGAGATTTTGCATATTTTGTGTTTTATGCAATAGGGACTAATTGTGAAAAATGTGAAATATCAGGGGTAAAAGTGTAATTTGCCCATTTGTGTGTTTTTGAATGAATTTGATTGAAAATTTGATTAAATAAGTTTAATTTATATCAATTTAGATCAAGAAAAGAGAAAATCGGATTTGGATCGAGGAAAGACCAAAATTGTCGAATAATCGATTAATATTGTTCGTCAATATCCGAGGTAAGTCTTTAAGCAATTAAACATCGTTTATTTTGAATGTAAATTAGTTTAATATGCTGATTTGGAATTTATAGATTTATAATAGAGTTAGCCGAGTATGATTAAGCATGGAAATAATGTATTTGAGTTTAATTCGACTGAGTTATAACATTTGAAAGTCCGTATGTACTATATGGAATATCTGGAATTTTCGATACATGAATTGTTTATGAGACAACTTTATAATAGTGATATTTGGGCTTTGAGCCTAGCAAGCCTTGTGCTGGTGAATTAAATCAGGCTTTATGCCTAGCAGGCTTATTGCTAGTGTATAAAATCAAACTTTGAGTTTAGCAGTCCTTGTGCCGGTGTGTGATACAGGCTTAGGCTTAGTAGGCTTTATGCCGGTGAATTATTATAAGTTGATGCCTAAAAGACTTTATGCTGATGTAGTAATTGAATACGTTAAACAAGCTAAAACGATCAGGTACGTGATAGTTGGTTACCTATTTGAAAATAGGGTGAATTGATTTCTTAATATGTGATGAAAAAAGATACATGAAGTGGTTGTAATATATGTGTTAATATGAGAAATATATTTGGCCTTATAGTTGTATATAGATGTAATGTTAAAGTTTAGGTGATGAATATATGTCTATGAATATATATGTATATTCAATTATATAAGACAATATGTTTTTGAAATTTAAGAATATATTGATGATGTATACATGTATATTCGACCAAGGAGAAATTGTTCTATGAAAGTATATGTTATATATGTATGGAATTAAAAGCTTGAAAATTAAATGTGACTATAAATGCATAAGTTGATTTATTTGATTGAAATGATTTAGTATTGAGATGTTATTATGCATTAATTGTTTAATTTGCTTTAGGCTTACTAAGCTAAGTCAGCTTACTCTGTGTGTTTTCGTTTACTCTATTTTATAGATTTTGGATTCAAGTTACGAGCTCGGGGATTGTCAGCAAAGTTCACCACACTATCTACAACTTTGGTATTTAACTAATCAAACTTGAATTATGGCATGTATAGGCTAAATTGTGTTTTGATATGATGAACCTTGGTTTTGTATAAAACCATGCAAAAATGACTTATCTAAATGCTTGAATTTGGTTTTGGTATAATGATGGTTTGAATCTATTTTGATTAATATGCTATGTGACATGAATGAACATAAAATGTGTTATATGTTGTATATTGAAATTAGTTAATGATTTTGCATGAGGTATGAAGAAATCGGTCATCAGTATGTTTGGTTGTTTTGGATGTGTTTGGCATATTCAGTTATGAAATATATATGTGTATAGATAGATGTGATTATTGCTTGTAGTGGTTGGTGAAAGGTGAATGGTTTGCGAAATTGATCATGAGATGTGGTATAAATATTGTTTGTCTTGAATGATGTTCATATATATAGATATATATTTTTTATATTTGAGGTGTGAATTGGACTTATAAATGTACATGATTTGATATGTTTGGAAATGTGTATCACTTAGTGTGGTTAAAAAACTTGCATATTGATTGACAAATATTTGGTTAACTTGTGTCAATGAATTATACATTTAAAAGTTGATCTGGTCAAGTTATGTGCAATGTTATTAGTATATATTAAGAATGTTGGTATTCGGCAATTGGTATAATAATTTGTTTATGATTTAATATTACAAACAAGTTGATTAATATTTTATAAATTGTTTCGTAAAAAGATTAGATTGATTTTTTAAGTTTATAATAGATTTGAATTTGAATTACATGATTGAGTATGTCTGTAATTGCCTAAGCTATGTCTTTTCTTGTAATACCTCGTAACTCATTCCGGCGACGGATACGGGTTAGGGGTGTTACATAAATAGTGGCATTAAGTTAATTCTAGCTCCCATGTCGCATAAAGTTTTGCCCAAATAATGATTGCCAATTAAAAATAGGATGGTAAATCTCCCAAGATCTTTCAATATAGAGGGCAACTTGTTTGTCAAAATAGCACTATAGCCTTCTATGAGTGCAATGGTTTCAATATTAGTGAGCTTCTTCTTCTTGGATAAGAGGTCTTTCATAAATTTCCCATAACTCAGAATTTGAACTAGAGTATCTACTAAAGGAATGTTGATATGCAGTTGCTTCAGTATGTCCAAAAACTACTGATACTTCTTGTCATGCTCATTCTTATCATGTCAAGTACATGGTTCATAGCTACGGGCTTGTTATTTTATTCCTATAACTACATGCATGTTTGAAATTCATGTATTTGGTTCATTAAAGTCATAGAGTATGTATACCCTACACTCAAACAAAATTGCAATGGTTTGCACCAGGATAAATCAAGGTTCGCATATGTTACATTAGCCTGCGTACTGGAGTTTAAATGAAGTATATTAGACCACTCATCTTAGTGACCATTGCTTCAACTACCATGCTCAAGTAAGCTTTTATTTGCATTTGTCCAAGCTTGTGGAAGCTCCCAAATGAATTGACACTTTTCATACACGTCAAACACATTACAAATGCATTACTAACAGCAACAAACACCATTAAGCCATTCCAAAATCATAGATCAAAGCCTCTTAACCTCTATACCGAAAACTTAACTAGTTTTTCTGAAATAGATTTTTAACCACTCTAACTACATATCCAAACCATCAATTTTATCTAATTATACCGATTTAATTTTATCCGGAAAAATCAAGCTTGTGTGATCTTTTAAAAAAGGAAAACATAAATTTGCTTAAATTCATTAAGGATTTGTTAAATTAAGACCAAATACATTTTAATTAGATCAAAATGAGTTGGAAATCACTTTCAAACCAAAGCTTAGCCATGAAATACGAGATCCACAATTTTCAAGCCAAAAATCATGCCAATATATTAATAAATGCCCATTTCCAAAATTGTTTATGGAAATGGGCCGCTTCTAAAAATAATTACGGGTATGGACCGAAAACTCAAAAACGCGCTGACGTGGAAGCATTTTCAGGGGATAACTCAAAAAAACGTTTCCACGTCAGCCTTTTTTTCCTCGTGTCAGGCAAAAGCGCGCTGACGTGGACGCGCTTTTGCCTGTACTCAGATTAAATTTTCAAAAAGGGTCATTTTTTAAAAATGTTACAAAAATAGACCATTTTTTTAAAAATTTAAGAGAATAAGCATTTATAAATACCCAAAGTGGCAGCACCATTTTTTTTTTAATTTTTTGATGCCACCAATTAATGTGAAAATAAAACTTACAAAACAGATCTTTATATAGACCCAAAGTCTCACTTCCCTTATTTTCTTAAGCAATGTCAGATGTGAGATATGTGTATATATAGACTCATGAATAGGCTTGCAGCTTGCTCCTAGACATCTTTTAATTAACAACGTAAGATTAAAGGCTACACTATATTTTATATTTTTTTTATTTATAGAGTTTAAATTTTTTTACAAAAGGTTAACATTAGTTACATTATAAATAAAATTTTTAAACTCTATAAGTAAAAAAAATATAAAATATAAAATGAGTATAATAAAATATTAAAAGAAATAAATATTTAAAAAATTACTAATAGTTGAGTGATCATTTTGAAAGTTTTTATAATTCAATAGCAAAAAAATCATAGTTAAGTGACTACTACTGTAATTTAATCTAGATATAAAAATATGAAAAGTAACTATTATATTTGATTTATATTATATATTTCTATAAAAAAAACTTATTTAACATAATTATATACTATGTTTAAATAGATTATCTATCTAGTCAAAATACATCTGAAATAAATTTATCAGTATTCATTAGGTGATGAAAATTAAATTAAAATTAGGATTAAAAATTTAATGAGTATAGTAAAATATTAAAAATTTATCAGCATTCATATGTGCAATTTGTTCTTTTTTTTATTAATGGTCCTTTTATATATGCTAACAATTCTAAAATGCAACAAGATTAAAGATCTCAAAAGATAATTTTATAATATGAGAAAATGTTAACAAAATATAAAAAATATTGAAATTGTTTTATAAAAAAATTATAAAATATAGTGTAGCCTTTAATCTTATATTGTTAGTTAAAAGAGGAAGGAATCTCACATTCTCTAGAAACAAGTTGCAAACCTATTCATGAATCTATATATACACATATCTCACATCCCACATTTCTTAAGAAAATAAGGGAAATGAAACTTTGGGCCTATATAAAGATCTGTTTTGTAAGTTTTATTTTCATAATAATTGGTGACACCAAAAAATAAAAAAAAAAATAGTGTTGCCACTTTGAGTCTTTATAAAGGCTTGTTCTCGTAAATTTTTAAAAAATTGGTCTATTTTTTTAATTAAAAAATGACATTTTCTGAAAATTTAGTCCGAGCATGGGCAAAAGCGCGTCCACATCAGTGCGTTTTTTGGTTTTTAGTCCATACCCGTAATTATTTTTAGGAGCGGCCCATTTCCGTAAATAATTTTAGAAGAGTTCGTGTACCATAAGTGAGAGTTTGCAAGCCACACTTCAACTCTCTAGATTTCGCATTTCGTGCCAAAACACGGCATACAAATGCAGTCACTTATAGCTCAACACAGCTCGTCGAACTAGACAACTTTTTCCTTGCCTTTATCCCGATTTGTTGAGGCTCCACCAACATTTTCAGCTTTGCCCAAAAATATACATATTACTAAACATTCAAAAACAATCTAACTTATCTTTTTGTGTTCATACAACAGCTCTCCACTCACATATACTTATTCGGCTTATCTCACTTAATTTCTTTTGTTTTTTAATTTAATTAAATCATTAACTTCTACCTCTTGACCTCCTAACTTGTGACTAATTATAGATCTAGGCCGATAATTCAACTCAATTTTACTAAACATTGCCTTTCTCGAAATCCACCATTCATCCTTATTCTCAAAAGACAACCATTTAATTCATTCAATTACTTAAAGATTTTATTAAATATAATTTGTAAACCACATAATCTCGTCAAAATATACTAAAAATTATTTCAAAAACACATCTTAGCTCTTTATTTCTTCATTCATCATTTTTTATGCAAAAGATTGCTTTAAAACCATGGATCTTTTTAATTTTCTTGCTTAGATCAATGAAAATTCAAATTTAAAATACCTAATAAAAATCTAATACATAAGAAAACAATAGATTTACCTTTAATTCAGAAACATCCACGAATTTGTACCGATTGAGCAAAAATGAGCTAAGTTTAGGTGAGAAATTGGAGAAGAAAAAGTGATTTTCTTACAAAGTTGAAGGAATAGGGAGTGTTTGGGTGCCAAGAAAATATAAAAGATGCAAAAGTTTTTGAGAGAAATTTTTTCAATCTAGATCTAACAAATTTTAAAAATGAAAAAAAGATGGAAAGAGCTTGAGCGGCAAGTGACTTTTATAGCCAACCAATTTTTTTTAAAATTGGGTTATTTCCCTCTAAGCCCTCTCATATTTCTACCTTCTTCAAATAGCTCCATTTTTAACTACTAGCCTTAATTTACACATTTAACCTCTACTTTAACCACTACTCTAATTAGTCTCTATTATTATTTATTATTTTTATTTTTACTAATGCCACGATTATTAATGTCATAATTATTTATTTTAATTATTATTTTTACTATTATTAACTAATTATTTATTGTATCCTATTATAATTTCTATGATACAAAATATGATTTTTCTCTCAAACCTATAATCTAATGTCCAATTATACTAACTCGATTATCGAGATGTGACAAGATTAACAAGATCTCTTTCTTCCATGTACTATTAAAAGTATGGATCATCTCAAATCCACCTATGAAGGAAGCTATGAATGTAGTAGCCCAATCTGCCCGGGCTTTAAAACCAAAAGCAAAAAATAATAAATAAATGAATGTTTATTTATTACAGTCCATTTACAATACCATAGCCCACTAACCCGTAGGCCCAAATACTTAGAACCCAATTAACCTAAAACTACCCACTAACCCGTTTACACCCAACCCACAAACAAGTACGGCCCAAATGGCCCAAATTATTTATTTTAATTATTATTTTTACTATTATTAACTAATTATTTAGTGTATCCTATTATAATTTCTATGATACAAAATATGATTTTTCTCTCAAACCTATAATCTAATGTCCAATTATACTAACTCGATTATCAGATGTGACAAGATTAACAAGATCTCTTTCTTCCATGTACTATTAAAAGTATGGATCATCTCAAATCCACCTATGAAGGAAGCTATGAATGTAGTAGCCCAATCTGCCCGGGCTTTAAAACCAAAAGCAAAAAATAATAAATAAATGAATGTTTATTTATTACAGTCCATTTACAATACCATAGCCCACTAACCCGTAGGCCCAAATACTTAGAACCCAATTAACCTAAAACTACCCACTAACCCGTTTACACCCAACCCACAAACAAGTACGGCCCAAATGGCCCATTTTGTTAAACAAAGGACGGAAGACTTAGGGTTTCTGGAACCCTAGACGCCGCAAACGGAAGGTTCCAGAAGCTAAGCGCTGCAACCATCCCAAGCGTCACGCCTCTTCGCCTCATCCCGCAACTCTGGCCTCGAATCGCGCCGCAGTCAACGCGTAAATCAGCGCCAACATCATCGTCACGATCGTCGCTAGATTTTCCTCAATCACCTGCAAAACGAAAGAAACGACAGAGACGAAACAAATATGGCAAGGAAATAAAATAAAGATGTAAATATATTGTAAACAGTGGCTATAAAGCCCGAGCGCTATGGTTGTAAAGGGGGTTTTTTTTTTAGATATACACGGATACAAATAGTTGATATATATAAAAACAAGAGAAACCTTGGCAGATCATAAAAGAATACAGAGGTGAATATTTTTATTTGATTTTATTTTTTTTACAAAATATATGCTGGTAATATAAAAGGGAGAAAAGACGAGACGAACCGCTGCTAATCTGCATTGTAACGGGAAGTTTTCCAGTTTCCGATCGCCGTACGTGGCGGCGTTCGTGGTGGCGCGTGGCCACGTGAGTGCCAGAAACGGAATCCTCTTTCAGAGGATTTCTTTCATTTTTTAAAAAAAAATTGGGTTTCAAAATGATTTTTAAGTTAAAATTTGGCTTATATAGCCTTATTAGAACGACGTCGTTTAGCTTAAAACAATAAGCTCTAAAACGGCGTCGTTTCAAGGCTTAGATCCGTGTGTTGACCCGATTACCTGGAGAGGATCCGCGTGTTTTTGTAAATTGGGGTAATTTCCCAATTGGTCCTTCCGCACCTTTAATCTGTACAATTTAATTTTATTTATATTCTAATTTAGCCCTAACAGTTTACCTTTGTTACAATTTAGTCCAAACAGTGATTTTAAAATAATACTCTGGAGAACGACGTCGTTTTGGGATTAGGGCTAATTGCCCAGTGAGTCCCTCGGTTCTAATGCATGTTCTAGATTGATCCAAATTTTTTTTATTTTTCTAATTAGCCCCAAAGTTTTAATCATTTTTAATTTTAATCCTTTTATATGTTTTTAAATTTATTTATTTTAAATACTATATATTATTTATTTACATGTATAAAAATTCATTGTATATTATTTTTATTACTTCCAAGTATATTTATATTATTTTATACTTTATTAAATGTTATATATTAAATTATTTTATGTTTTAATATATATATTATATATTTTTTTTATTTTTTATTTTATCATATATTTATATTTTATTATATATTATTATATGTAATTTTGAAATTTATAAATTATTATTAAATATTATGTTTTTATTTAAATATTTAAACTTCATTTTATAATCTATATTATTACTTTATTCTTTATATTATATATTCTATTATTTTATATTTTATATTTATATTTATTATTATGTATAATTTATAAATTTTTAGATCGATAGTTAAATATTATACTTTATTAATATGCATTATATTTTGATTTTTTTTGTGAAGTTTTGTTCCTACTTAATATTATTATGTATGTATATATATTTTAGGTTATTATATAGTATATTTTATTAGTAAGTTTTTTTATATTTTCATCACTATTTCTCCTTGATATTTCATGTGTCGTTTAAATATTCCTTAATACTCCATTCATTGTTAATTGTATCTAACTATATCTTTATTTATTTTTTTTAAACTTGATAGTTTATCATGCATTTACTTAGCATTATCATAGTACATCAATTTATTTCTTAAAATATTTGATACTTTTATACTTAATTGCATGAATTGTGGATTATTTAGGTTATTATCTTAGATTATATTTGTATGAAATGATGTTGTATATGCCATATAATGTATGTTTTATACTTATTATTTTTATGGTTGCTTGCATAATACATAAATGTATATAATATGTATTATATTATTTATGTCATATTTGCCTGAAATATTAATGAAGTTACATAGTTTGATATTGATATATGTTAATATTGTATCTTGATTGCATCATGATTTTAAAAAATATATAATCAAAGAAATGTTTTTAAAAAAAGGCAATGTTTTTCGTATTTAGGAATTTAGGAAATAGTGACCTAACATGCTGGATGCGATTTCTCGTTCGTTTAAATGCCTAAAATACCCTTCTAAACAATTTTAAAAATTACGAGGTGATTTCAGTTACAAGAGTTTTAGAATATCGTGTCCTATCATGCTGGATTTGATATTCGTATTCTTTTGGAATGAAGGAATCTTGGTTATAAACTTGAAGTATTCCGGTTTTAAAAAAGGGATCCTATTTTTAAATCCTTTCAAATTTTTTGACATTAAGACAGAAAACTATTCAATTTGGTACCAATTTTGGGCATTGCGAGGGTGTAATCCTTCCTCGTACGTAACCGACTCCCGAACCTGTTTTCTTAATTTTCGTAGACCAAAACGTTTTATAAGGTGATCCAATCACACCTAAAAAAGGTTGGCAGCGACTCCCACTTTCGTTTTTCAAAAGTCGATCCCCGTTTTTCAAACATCCTTTAAAAAAAATGGTTTCAACAACTTGGCGACTCCACTGGGGACGTTAAGAGAGTCAAGCCAAAAAAAAAATTGATAACTTTCTGTCTTAATGCTAAAAATTTGAAAAGATTTAAAGATAAAAATCCCTTTTTACGTGTTTGCTGCATATGTTTGTTATTTCTCTCGCACATATTGCATTTGCATGACCGTTGTGGTCGCACCCTTAAGTGGGAGTGAGAAGCTATGCTTTCGTGAGGTTTTCACCTTCGTTGAGCTAGTGGATTGCTTCCGGGATACTGTACCTATGTCTTCGTGAGATTTTCATCTCCGCATGGCCATAGGGAAATGTGTCCCCCTGAACTGAACTTGGTCTATATGAGCCTATAATGGGTGAGGACCGAGGAATCTGCTGGTTCAGGTACCCTTATTTTAGAACTGAAACTCATATAGTGAACCTTTAAGTTCTTATCCTAGGGAAATAGCGATAATCTTTTGAAAATTACCCCGTAAGTATTTGTTTATCATTTTCTTATATGATACTGACCTATTTTAATTTTGTTGTCATTGCATATCATTTGGCATTTAAAGGTGTCGATTCAAGGCTCGATTTCTAGATTAGAAAGTTTTGTAATGAGGAACGAATACCTTAATAAAGTGGAGGACAATGCTTCTATCTGTACCTGGTCAAAGAAAACCCAGTTAGAGAAAGGAGATAGTGTCACCGAGGGGAATATATCAAAGTTATGGGACTTCACTCGTGTTAATTCGACGTAGAATGAGTTACAGGAGTTGAAAGTTATTTGGGCCCGGTGGGATGACGAGGCCAAGCAGCTCTTCTATCAGAATTACGGAGACCTTCCCTATTTGATAGACATCAAGGTAGATAGGCACTTGTTTCGAGCCATGGTACAATTCTGGAACCCTGCTTATAGTTGCTTTACATTTGGTAATGTTGATCTTGTACCCACCTTAGAGGAGTATACGACCTTACTGCGTTGCCCAAGGATTCAAGGTAACAAGGCTTATGTTAGGCCTGCTAGCCTTCCAACTTTTACGAAGAAGTTAGTAATAATTACTGGGATGAGTGAAGTGGGCTGTAGCTCGTGTGCAGCAAAAGGGTGATAGTAAGTGCATTCCATGTGCTATTCTGAGGGATTTGATATCGACACATCCAGACGTAAAGAAAAGGGTCGACGTCCTGGCTTTGAGTATTTATGGCATGGTGATCTTTCCAAAGGCGTTGGGGCATATAGATGAGGCAGTTGCAGATTTATTCGATCGACTAGGTAAGAACACACCTGTGCCTGCAATCCTAGCTGAGACGATGAGATCCTTGAACGCATGTCGAAGAGCTGGTGAAGGAAGGTTCATTGGATGTGCACAGTTGCTATTGGTTTGGTTTCATAGCCACTTCTGAAAGCTTTTGCCGAGTATTCTTTGAGGGTTATTCTCTCTTAAAGGAAGCAGTGGACATGCCTAGGAGAGATGACATTTCAGAGGAGAGATGGATAGACATTCTTCAGAATCTTCGAGAGGAGGATGTTATGTGGAAGGCTCCTTGGTCGGTTCCTAATGAAGTTCTTTACTGATGTGGTAGTTTTGATTGGGTCCCTTTGCCAGGAATTTGGGGAGTTATTGGATATACACCATTACTTATTCTAAGGCAATATCGAGCGAGGCAGTTCATACCGGCTACGCAGGGTCTAGCTCAGAGTGATTTCTCTTATAAAGGAGATCACTACAAGAAGAGGATGCGAGAAATTTCTGAGGCTTGGAAGAAGTCTTTCTGTATGAAGATCTTGACTGAAGGATCAACGTCAACCCCTGAGTATAAAGGATGGTTTAGTAAGAGAGTCAATGATAATGTCCTTAGGCCAATCTTGGGAGCAGCTCGAGTGATTCCATCAGAGGTGGAAGTTATAAAGCAAGAGTTTGAAAGAAAGAATTCAGAGCTTGAAAAGAGGATGGAGAAGCTCGAAGAGGAAAAAATGTGCTTAAGTCTCGACGTCGACGTTCAAAAAATGGAAGTCGAAAAGGTGAAAAAGGAAAAGAGAAAGATTGAAGAAGATCGAGATGATTTAAAGACGCACTACAAGAAGGCTCAAGTAACCTTGAAAAGGGTCGGATTAGGGAGATCTTCAGAGCAGTGGTAGCATGAGATTCAAAAGGAAAGAGCCAAAGCTGAGTATTGGGAGAAAAGGTTCCAAGAGATGCAGTCACGTAATCAGAACATAGAAAAGGAAAATCAAGAGTTAAAGGTTAAGGTGATAGAGCTTGGACGATCTCTTCATCATTATAGAAGCTGTAATTCTGCAGCCGAGTTAAAAAACAAGATCGATGAAATGAAGCACAATATTGGAGGGTTAGAAGCAGCACTACAAGACTATGAGCTACGGATTGAGCAGCTCGAGGCACAGAACAGTGGAAGGGAGAACTTCACCATCTTTGAGATCAGTTGAGAGGTAGAGATCATGTCATAGAACAGGCCCTAGTTCAGATTCGAGAGGTTACTGAACACTTGTAGGATTTGGCGATACAAGCTAGAACACTGAGCACAATGTATGAGTCATCGTCAGACAAAGGACGAGAGTTAGCATTATTATTGGATAGGGTTAAGACTCTAGGCCTACGGGAGAAAGTATATTTGTAATCCATTTTATGAAAAGATTTTTGTTCCTTAAATAACGTTTTCTAAAATGAAACTGAACTAGAACTGACATTTTTTTGCATTCATGCATTTGCATTTCATCATATCATATGCATTCAAGTTTATAGAAAGACCCTAATTAGTTAAAATTATTAGGGAGAAAGAGAGTAAGAGAAAGAAAATCTGGAAGCAACACATCCTTACGGTACACACGCTAAGTCGAAGAATATGGACCAAAGATTCGAACAGCTACAAAAGGACATGCAGGACCAATTGCAGGAGCAATTGGCCAAGATGCAAAATGACATGAGGGAGCAAATGCTAGAGGCTCAGAAGAATATGATGACTGAGATATCTCAGTTGTTAAGGGCCACTGATAAAGGAAAAGCCCCTATGGCAATCACTGGTGAAGAGGAAGAGGATCATCTTCCAGGCTTTACTCTATCTCGTGAGCTTACACAAACCGAGGCACCTCCTAAAGGACCATCCGTCAATATAAGGCCTCAACATGGGCCGGTTGATGCTGGGATTTATATGAATTACCCAACTAGTTCGGGATTCAATTTGGGTGATAACCCTACCAATCCTCTCATTCTTGACTTAGATATAGCTGAAAAAGAAGATTTGAGAGCCGAAGTTGCAAAACAGTTGGAGGAACATTGTCAATGGTTGGAGGAGAAATTTAAAGCTTTAGAGAGTGCTAATGGGCATCATGGAGTTGATGTCAAATATCTAAGCTTAGTCCCAGACTTGGTGCTTCCTCACAAATTCAAGATGCCGGAGTTCGAGAGGTACAATGGTACTACTTGCCCAGAGGCCCACATCACGATGTTCTGTAGAAAGATGATCGAGTACGTAAATAATGATTAGCTGTTGATCCATTGTTTCCAAGACAGTTTAGTGGGAGCGGCAGCCAGGTGGTACAATCAGTTGAGCCGGGCTAGAATAAATTCATGGAGGGATCTTGCGCATGCCTTCATGCAGCAGCACAATCATGTGACTGACATGACTCCAGATAGGATCACGCTGCAAAATATGGAGAAAAAGCCTAATGAAAATTTTAGGCAAAATGCACAGCGATGGAAAGAGGCGGCAATGCAAGTTCAACCACCGTTGTTGGAGAAGGAGACTACCATGTTGTTCATCAACACTCTAAAAGCTCCATTCATCACTCACATGATTAGGAGTACTACTAAAAGTTTTACGGATATAATCATGGCAGGAGAGATGATTGAGAATGCCATAAGAGGTGGTAAAATCAAAGGTGAAATGACCAAAAGATCGACCCCAAAGAGAAAGGATAATGAAGTGAATAACACAAGCACTTTCAATACAAGGGCAATCATAGTTGGTCAACCAAAAACAGCTACGGTCGAACAATAGAGTTCTCAAAGGAAGGAGTCGAATGCAAGGCAGAATTCTGAAAAGATGCAATTCACACCTATCCTGTGACGTATCGTGAGCTTTATCAAAGTTTATACGATGCACATGCTATTGCTCCTTTGCACTTGAAACCACTACAACCTCCATATCCTAAATGGTATGATGCAAACACCAGATGTGAGTACCACGCTGGAATATCGAGGCATTCGATTGAAAATTGTACCGGATTCAAGAAGGCCGTGGAGAGGTTGATCAAGATAGGGGTTGTGAAATTTGATAGTACCCCAAATACTGAAAACCCTTTTCCAAATCACGACGATCAAGGAGTGAATGCCATTGGCGAAGTTAGTAAGAGAAGAATGAAAGAAAATGTTGCTAAGGTGAGGATGCCTATGAAGGCGATTTGGGAGGAGATGATGAAGAGAGGGATGATAACCTCTAAGGGTGAAAGAGAAAGAACGAGGAACTACTGTGAGTTCCATGGAGAGGAGGGTCATGAGACCCAAAACTGTGAAGAATTCAAGGCCTTGGTACAAGGCTTTATTAAAAATAAAGAACTACAAATTTTTGAAGGTAGCTCTAGTGAAAAACAAGTATGTGTGCTGGAGGATGAACAGTAAAGAATCAGTCAGCCAAGGATTATTATTTCCTTGCAGTGGAATAATGAAGTAGGGGCACAAACGGTGCCTAAGGTCATAATCCATAAACCTGTGTCCTTTCCTTATGAGGATAACAAGAGGGTACCATGGAGTTATAACTGTCAAGTGTCAATGCCGGAGAAAGAGGACATAGCCAGTACATCTAAGGATGTACAAGTTGAGGGTTCCCATACATGGAGTGGGAAGCGGTATGATAAGGTGGGCGTCAGAGATGAGCCCATAAAAGCAAAGGGTGTTAGTATGGAAAAGGAGAAAGGAGCTGAAATGCCTGCCAAGGAGCCAGTAAAGGAAGAGAAGGCTAAGGAATTTCTAAAGTTCCTTAAGCATAACGAGTATAGCGTGGTCGAGCAGTTGCGTAAGCAGCCGGCTCGCATATCAGTATTGGCTCTACTTTTGAGTTTTGAGGCGCATAGGAAGGCATTGATGAAGGTGCTTAACGAAAAATATGTCACTCACGACATATCTGTTAACAAGCTGGACCGGTTGGTGAATAACATAAGTGCTGATCATTTCATCTACTTTAATGATGATGAAATTCCACCGGAGGGCAGGGGGTTAACCAAGGCCTTGCACATAACTACTCGATACAGGGGGTACACACTTCCGAGTGTGCTTGTCGATAATGGATCAGCCTTGAATATTTTATCGTTGTCCACACTAAATTGATTACCCATTGACGATTCTCATATGAAGGCATGTCAGAATGTGGTAAGAGCCTTTGACGACACAGAAAGGAAGGTGATGAGAATGATTGACATCCCTTTAGAAATCAGGCCGAATATATACAAAGTAGATTTCTTGGTGATGGACATCAAACCTTCCTACAATTGCTTATTGGGCAGGCCATGGATACATTCAGCAAGAGCGGTACCCTCATCGTTGCACCAGAAACTGAAGTTAGTAACGGATGGACGGTTAGTAACTATCAATGCGGAGGAGGATATTATAGCCGCAGTTACTAGCAAGGCCCCTTATGTCGAGACAAACGAAGAATCTATTGAGTGTTCCTTTCACTCTTTAGAATACGTAAATGCAACCTTCATTTCAAAAGGGAGTGAGCTACTGGTACCCAAGATAGCAAGAGCTACGAGGATGGCTCTACAAATGATGGCGGGAAAGGGAGCCTTACTAGGAAAAGGATTAGGAAATACCTACAAGGAGGGACTCAAATCCCAGAACTTAAAGAGAAAAGGGATCGCTTTGGTTTAGGTTTCAAACCAGATTATAAGCAAAGGAGGAAGGAAATTGAGAAGCGCCAAGAGGGAAGAAGGGCACGCCTTAATAGAAGAGAAGTGGAGTGGGAGCCGATGACATTCCCTCCAATATCCCAAACCTTCATATTGAGAGGGTTACTCATCGAAGGAAGTCATCAAGTTAATGCTATACAAGAGGAAGGATAAAAGCAAGGAAACCTTGAGGGCATTCGCCCTTACGAATCGGGAAGCTCTCTGAACAATTGGACTGTGGAGGAACTTCCTGTAGTCTTTAGGAATTTTTCAGAGTAATTCTCGAAACATTCTTGTTATTCTAGAGCCTAGGAGTAATAGAATTAAATTTTTGAAATAGGCTTATGATCATTTATTATCGTTTTAATAAAACATAACTTTTATCAATTCAATGAGTATTGTTTCATTTTTATCAACCAATATTCCGTTAAAATTTTGACAATTCTTATTCTTTCATTCATAGTACATAAATAATCATTCTTAAATTCATTCATTATTTGTATATTCTTTATACTTCACAGATCTCTAGATATCAATGACGTGAGCACTGATATTACAAATCCTGATTTCTCTCGTGAGCAAGACATGTGTTTGGAGGAATCTCAGGATTTTGAAGATGTCCAGGACTGTTATATGTTTTTAGATCTTTTGAGGATGGTAAAACAGGAGGAGAAACAAATCATGCCTCATGAGAAAGAGGCAATAGAAAATGTAGCCCTAGAGGAGGGGAAAGAAGTGAAAATTGGCATGCATATTGCCGAAGACACAAGGCAAGGATTGATTGAGTTGCTACGTGAGTTCAAGGATATCTTTGCATGGTTCTATCAAGATATGCCAGGTTTAAGTATTGATATTATGGTGCATCATCTTCCGGTAAGATAGGAATGTAAGCCAGTACAACAGAAGTTGCGAAGAATGAGGCCAGATATCGTACTGAAAATAAAGAACAAAGTCAAGAAGCAGTTCGATGCAGGATTCTTACAAGAGGTGAAGTACTCTGAATGGCTAGCTAACATTGTACAAGTTCCTAAGAAGGATGGGAAGGTATGAATGTGCGTTGATTAAGGAGATCTGAACAAAGCTAGCCCAAAAGATAATTTCCCTCTACCACACATAGACACTTTGGTAGACAATACGGTGAGATATTCGTTGTTCTCCTTTATGGATGGTTTCTCAGGGTATAATCAGATAAAGATGCATCCTGAAGACATGGACAAAACCACCTTCATAACATTGTGGGGTACCTTCTGTTACAAGGTAATGCCTTTTGGGTTGAAGAACGTAGGGGCAATATACCAAAGGGCTATGGTAAACTTGTTTCACGATATGATGCACAAAGAAATTGAGGTGTATGTCTATGACATGATTGCCAAGTCTCGAACGGAGGAGGAACATATTGAATTCTTAAGGAACCTGTTTTTGAGATTAAGGAAGTTTCAGTTAAAACTTAATCCGGCAAAATGCACCTTTGGAGCTAGGTCGGGGAAATTACTAGGCTTTATGGTCAGTGAAAAAGGAATAGAAGTTGACTCAGACAAAGTTAAAGCCATACGAGATTTGCCTTTGCCACGTACTCAGAAAGAAGTTCGAGGTTTTCTTAGAAGGTTGAATTATATTGCTCAGTTTATTTCACAATTAACTGAGAAATGTGACCCTATATTTCGCCTCCTTAGAAAACACAACCAAGGTACTTGGAATGAGGAATGCCAGAATGCCTTTGATAAAGTCAAGCAATACTTGTTAAACGCTCCAGTACTATCTCCACCTTGTCCAGATAAGCCATTAATTCTGTACTTGTCAGTGTTTAGTAATTCCATGGGGTGTGTGCTTGGTCAACATGACGAGTCGGGAAGAAAGGAGAAGGTGATATACTACCTCAGTAAGAAATTTACAGAGTGTGAGATGGGATATTCGCCAATTGAGAAATTGTGTTGTGCTTTAATCTGGATGACTCGAAGGTTAAGACAGTACATGCTATATCATACTACTTGGCTTATTTCAAAACTTGATCCTTTGAAGTATATGATGGAGTCAACAGCTTTGAATGGGAGAATGACGAGATGGCAAATTTTGCTTTCAGAGTTTAACATAGTCTATGTGAGCCAGAAGGCTATAAAAAAAAGTGCGATAGTGGAATTTCTGGCTAGTAGAGCTCTAGAGGACTATGAGCCATTGAATTTCGATTTCCCAAATGAGGAGTTAATGTGTGTAGCAACTATAGAGGATTGTCCTTGGAAGTTGAACTTTGATGGGGCATCCAATGTAGTGGAAATGGAATTGGGGCAGTCCTCATATCTCCAAATGGCGATTATTATCCGTTCACATGCAAGTTGGATTTCGAGTGCACAAACAATATAGCTGAGTATGAAGCATGCATCATGGGACTCCGAGCGGCTATAGAACGAGGAATAAGAACCCTGGGGGTATATGGAGACTCTGCGTTGGTAATTTATCAGCTTAGAGATGAATGGGAGACAAGAGATCCTAAATTGATCACTTATCGAAAGATAGTTTTGGGGTTACTTGAGGAATTCGATGACATCACTTTCAACTATATCTCGCGAGACAAAAACCAAATGGCAGATGCTCTAGCAACCTTGGCTTCAATGATTAAAGTGAATAAAGAGGAAGATGTGAGACCCATTCAGATGAGTATCTTTAAGGCTCCAGCTCATTGTTGTGACATTGAGGAAGAAGAAAAGGATGATAACCCTTGGTATCAGGATATTTTGCGATATGTGAGAGATCGTAAATACCTAGAACAAGCAACTGAAAATGATAAACGAACTTTAAGGAGATTAGCCTGCGATTACGTTTTGGATGAGGACATCTTGTACAAAAGAAGAAAGGACCAAGTACTGTTGAGATGTGTTGACGCCGTGGAAGCTAAGTTAACCTTGGAAGAAGTTCACGAGGGTGTTTGTGGGACGCACGCTAATGGTTTTACGATGGCTAGACAAATTATGAGGTTTGGATATTATTGGTCTACCATGGAAGGGGATTGTATCAACTACGCCAAGAAATGCCATAAATGTCAGATTTATGGAGACAAGATTCATGTACCACCTTCACCTCTACATGTTATGATTTTTCCATGGTCTTTTTCTATGTGGGGCATGGATGTCGTCGGGCCAATATCACCAAAAGCTTCAAATGGGCATCGCTTTATTTTTGTGGTCATTGATTACTTCACGAAGTGGGTAGAGGCTACTTCTTATGCGAATGTTACTAAGTCGACTGTAAGTTGATTCTTGAAGAAAGAGAATATTTATCAGTATGGGATGTCTAAAAGGATCATATCAGACAATGCATTGAACTTGAACAACAGAACAATAGCAGAAGTTTGTAGTCAGTTCAAGATTAAGCATCATAACTCTTCTCTCAGACGCCCAAAAATGAATGGGGCGAGAAAGCGACCAACAAAAACATCAAGAAGATAGTGGGAAAAATAACTAAAACCTACAGAGATTGGCATGAGAAATTACCGTTTGCACTCTTAGCTTATCGAACGTCTGTCAGAACTTCTATAGGGGCAACTCCTTTCTCATTGGTTTATGGGATGGAAGCAGTGTTACCCATTGAAGTAGAGATACCGTCTCTCCGGGTCTTGTCAGAAATAAAGTTGGATGAGGCTGAATAGATACAATCGCGATATGATCAGTTGAACTTGATTGAGGAAAATAGGCTAAGGGCTATTCGTCATGGTCAGATGTATCAGAAGTGAATGATGCGGGCTTATGACAAGAAAGTGCGACCAAGAGAATTCCATGAGAGGGATCTTGTGTTGAAAAAGATCCTTCCCATTCAAAAGGACTTTAGAGGAAAATGGATGCCGAATTGGGAAAGGCCGTATGTCGTAAAAAAGGCTTTCTCTGGGGGTGCATTGATCTTGATAGAAATGGATGGGAAGAGTTTACCCAACCCAGTGAATTCAGACTCAGTCAAAAAGTACTTTGTCTAAGGGAGAGGAGAACCCAAGGTGAAAACCCACAAAGGGCGCCTTGAGTTTTCGAAAAAAAAATGGAGAGGCCAAGGTGAAAACCCGCAAGGGGCGCCTTGTGACCAAAGGGGTTTTGAGTTGAAAACCCGAAAGGGCAGCTCAAATTTTGAAGAGCACACGGTAATCTTGCTATTCAATGAAGAGCGAAGCACGTTGCATATCGGGGCATCAACAAAGTACTTTGGATCTTTTAAACATATGTTGAACTCAAGAAAGTCTTCATGGAGCTGGCATATGAACGCTCAAGCAGTGATATCTAGGGCATCTGACTTTTGTCCTGTTTGTTATCTTTAGATTCTTATTCTTCTCAAAGATAGGCTTTCAGATTAATTTCCTTTGTATTTTTGACAAATTTATTCAAATCTAATTATTCTCAAGATTAAATTCATCTTCCATTATTCTTAAAGTGTGTTGCATTAAATGATAATAGATGAACTAAATAATTTTCACAAATGAAGTTTTGCTCATTACTCTGTAAGTTTCCAGAGAATATAGAAAACTAAAACAGAACAATTGTTCGAGGAATTCATGTAAGTAAGGTTTGAAAGAACTTGAGGAAATTCCTTCTTTGGTCCAAATGATGATTGGACAAATCAAACGATTCGATCCTAAGAGAAGATCATCTTACAAACATTTTGATGGGTCATAGCGTTTGAAAAATGGTACAAACCCACGGGCTGAGTAAGAGTGATATTGCGAGAGAAATAAGGACAAGCTTCGACGATGAATGAGTGATGACGTCCGAAATAAGAGTTATTTTCATAAACATTTTGCATTATAAAAGGTTTAATTAGGAGCACTTAACTTATTTCAATCATAGCATCCTAATCATTAGGCATGAACTCATACGCATTATACAGGTTATGTTCTTCAAGGGACAATGAAGATTGATGTGCCTTAACTCCCTGAGCAGCAGGGTAACAAGCTAAAGCATAGCAGATCTGGCTTTCACGTGTTTTCGCTGAAATAGATCTAAGATGATTTGGCGTCTCTGTATTGTCAGAGAGCAGATTGAAGATAGCAGATTTGGCATCTCTGTATTGTCAGAGAGCAGATTGAAGATAGCAGATTTGGCATCTCTGTATTGTCAGAGAGCAGATCGAAGATAGCAGATCTGACCTTCATTGAAGCAGATCCAAGATGATTTGGCATCTCTGTATTAGATGGAGAGCAGATCGAAGATAGCAGATCTGACCTTCATTGAAGCAGATCCAAGATGATTTGGCATCTCTGTATTAGACGGGGTGCAGATCGAAGACAGCAGATTTGACCTTTATTGAAGCAGATCCAAGATGATTTGGCATCTCTGTATTAGACGGGAAGCTGATCGAAGACAGCAGATCTGACCTTCATTGAAGCAGATCCAAGTTGATTTGGCATCTCTGTATTAGACGGGGAGCAGATCAAAAACACAGCAGATCTAACCTTCATTGAAGCAGATCCAAGATGATTTGGCATCTCTGTATTAGACGAGAAGCATATCGAAGACATAACAGATCTAACCTTTGGATGTTTTCACATCGAATTAGATCCAAGATGATTTGGCATCCTTGCGTTTACAAGGAGCAAATCGAAGACACAGCAGATCTGACCTTCATTGAAGCAGATCTAAGATGATTTGGCATCTCTGTATTAGACGGGGAGCAGATCGAAGACAGCAGATCTGACCTTCATTGAAGCAGATCCAAGATGATTTGGCATCTTTGTATTAGACGGGGAGCAGATCGAAGACAGCAGATCTGATTTCATTGAAGCAGATCAAAGATGATTTGACATCTCTGTATTAGACAGGGAGCAGATCGAAAACACAGCAGATCTGACCTTCATTGAAGCAGATCCAAGATGATTTGGCATCTCTGTATTAGACGGGGAACAAATTGAAGACATAGCAGATCTAACCTTCGGATGTTTTCACATCAAATTAGATCCAAGATGATTTGGCATCCTTGCGTTTACAAGGAGCAGATCGAAGACAGAGTAGATCTAACCTTCATTGAAGCAGATCCAAGATGATTTGGCATCTCTGTATTAGACAGGGAGCAGATCGAAGACATATCAGATCTAACCTTCGGATGTTTTCACATCGAATTAGATCCAAGATGATTTGGCATCCTTGCGTTTACAAGGAGCAGATCGAAGACATAGCAGATTTGGCTTTGACGTGTTTACGTTGAAGTAAATCTAAGATGATTTGGCATCTCTGTACTGTCAAAACAGATTTGGCATCTCCATATTAGACGGGGAGCAGATTGAAGACATAACAGATCTGACCTTCATGTGTTTACATCAAAGCAGATCCGAGATGACAGATTTGGCATCTTTGTAATTAGACGGGGAGCAAATCAGAGATAACAGATTCGGCATCTCTGTTTTAAACAGGGAGCAGATTGAAGAAACAGATTTGGCGTCTCTATATTAGACAGAGAGTAGATCAAAGATAGCAAATATCGCCTTCTTGAGTTGCAGTGAAGTAGATTGAAGCTGTCAAGAGGCCATTTAAAGAAGATCAAGGACCAAGAACTCAAGACTCGGCGATCCCGGGCAGAATTGGTCCTTTTATAGTCTTTGCTCTATTCCTGTTACACAACAATGAGCAAAGAGGGGCAACTGTAGTAGCCTAAATCTGCCTGGGCTTTAAAACCAAAAGCAAAAAATAATAAATAAATGAATGTTTATTTATTACAGTCCATTTATAGTACCATAGCCCACTAACTCGTAGGCCCAAATACTTAGAACCCAATTAACCTAAAACTACCCACTAACCCGTTTACACCCAACCCACAAACAAGTACGGCCCAAATGGCCCATTTTGTTAAACAAAGGACGGAAGACTTAGGGTTTCTGGAACCCTAGGCGCCGGAAACGGAAGGTTTCAGAAGCTAAGCGCTGCAACCATCCTAAGCATCACGCCTCTTCGCCTCATCCCACAACTCTGGCCTCGAATTGCGCCGCAGTCAACGCGCAAATCAGCGCCAACATCATCGTCACGATCATCACCGGATTTCCTCAATCACCTGTAAAAAGAAAGAAACGACAGAGACGAAACAAATATGGCAAGGAAATAAAATAAAGATGTAAATATATTGTAAACAGTGGCTATAAAGCCCGAGCGTTATGGTTGTAAAGGGGAGGTTTTTTTTTGAGATATACACGGATACAAATAGTTGATATATATAAAAATAAGAGAAACCTTGGCAGATTATAAAAGAATACAGAGGTGAATATTTTTATTTGATTTTATTTTTTTTACAAAATATATGCTGGTAATATAAAAGGGAGAAAAGAGGAGACGAACCGTTGCTAATCTGCGTTGCAACGGGAAGTTTTCCAGTTTCTGATCGCCGTACGTGGCGGCGTTCGTGGTGGCGCGTGGTCACGTGAGTGCCAGAGATCGGAATCCTCTTTCAGAGGATTTCTTTCATTTTTTTTAAAAAAAAAATCGAGTTTCAAAATGATTTTTAAGTTAAAATTTGGCTTATATAGCCTTATTAGAACGACGTCGTTTAGCTTAAAACAATAAACTCTAAAACGGCGTCGTTTCAAGGCTTAGATCCGCGTGTTGACCCGATTACCCGGGGAGGATCCGCGTGTTTTTGTAAATTGGGGTAATTTCCCAATTGGTCCTTCCGCGCCTTTAATCTGTACAATTTAATTTTATTTATATTCTAATTTAGCCCTAACAGTTTACCTTTGTTTCAATTTAGTCCAAACAGTGATTTTAAAATAGTACTTTGGAGAACGACGTCATTTTGGGATTAGGGCTAATTGCCCAGTGAGTCCCTCAGTTCTAATGCATGTTCTAGATTGATCCAAATTTTTTTTATTTTTCTAATTAGCCCCAAAGTTTTAATCATTTTTAATTTTAATCCTTTTATATATTTTTAAATTTATTTATTTTAAATACTATATATTATTTATTTACATGTATAAAAATTCATTGTATATTATTTTTTTTACTTCCAAGTATATTTATATTATTTTTATATTATATTAACATATATTATTTTATACTTTATTAAATGTTATATATTATATTTTCGAAACCATTTTTAAATCGAGTTTTGGAAAATGAGAATCGACTTTAAGAAAAACGAAAACGGGAGTCGCCACCAATCTTTTTAGGTGTGATTGGATCACCTTATAAAATATTTTGTTTTAAAACATTAATTTTGGTCTACGAAAGTCGAGAAAATGGATTCGGGAGTCGGTTACGTACGAGGAAGGGTTAGCACCCTCGTAACGCCCAAAAATTGGTACCTAATTGATTATCAAGTGTCTTTAATGTCGGATATTTAATTTTTTTTTTTAAGATGCAATCCTCTTTAGAATATTTTAATTTTGAAAATTAGGGCACACCTGTATCAAATGAATCAAAATATTACATCCAATAAGTTGGGAAGCAATATTTTTAAGACATTCGAAGCTAAGCTAGCCCTTTTTGAAAATCCCTATCTCCAAACGACAAAACACCATATCCAGTAAGTTAGGACACAACGCTTTGAAATTCCGAGATAGTTGCTCGTATTTTGGAAACCTTAAAAACTTAGAAGGGTGATTGACTATTCGAACTCAACGAGAAAAGTTGCAACCCAGTAAGTTTGGGCACTACCTTTCTTGAAGTTTCCAAACATCTAAACATTGCCTTACTTTTAAAAAAAATTTCTTTTGAATTAAGTGAAATATATCTTTTGGTTTAAAAAAAATGATGTGTTTTGTATATCACAACGAATTAAATAAATCTAGTTACAATATACATGTTTTATCATTTCATGCAACTATAGTATAGAAAATAGTAATAATGGCATAAATTACACAATATACATTATCATTTTATGCATGGCCATATATGACACATATATACATGCATTATTGTTACATGCAACATACGCAAAAATGGCAAGATAAATCAACACAAATTAAACATACATAATGATATTTCATGCAAATATAATAATATAAAATGTTCAATTAAAGATAAAACAAATGATATAAAATTTAATTTATTAAGCAACAAAAGAAAACCAAAAACTAAGCAAATTAAAATGTATAAAATATAAGTTGAATGAAAATAAGCTATTTAGAAATATACTAAATAATATAAGGATAATAAAAGAACTTCCTTTTTTTTAGAATGATATATACATATATAGATTATACTATGAAATATAATAACTTAATATGTAAGAAAAATAATATACTAAATATTACTATTATACTTAAAATAATTTAAGAATATACATAATTAATAAATAATAAAATAGTGTATATTTTATAATAAAATAAAGATAATGAAAAGAAATATGATAAAATATATAGTGTATAATATAATTTACAACTAAAATATATAATAATATAAACCATATAATAAGTAATATAAAAAATACATATAACAAATTGTAATATGTAAATATAATGAAGGATAATATATATACTATCATCTAAAAATTAAAATTTACACAAATAATAATAATACATATTTTTTTTAAAAATAATATATGTGAAATATATAAATAAATATAATTTATAAGTAAAAAATATATATAATAAATAATATATAAAAATAATATATTCCTTTATAATTAATATTTATAGATATAAAGTATTTAATAGATAAAAAAATATTTAAAAGGACTATAACGAAATAAAATTAAAGTTTTAGTGCTGGTTTAAATAAAAAAATTAGCCTTCTGGAATGCGTGTTAAAACCAAGGGACTCATTGGGCAAATTACCCTAATCCCAAAACGACACCGTTTCCCCAGAATAAAGTTTAATAGCCATTGGGACTAAATTAAAATAACTATATAATATTATGGCCGAATTAAAAAATAAAATGAAATGAAATTATAAAATTTAATAAACCAAAAGGATCAATTGGACAATTATCCCAATTTCCAAAAACACGCGGATCCTCCCCGGGTCACGAGTCAACACGCGGATCTTCGGCATTGATACGACGCCGTTTTGTGCTTATTGAAGTAAACCAAAACGGCATCATTTTGTTAGGGCTATATAAGCCAAATTTTTAGCTCAAAATTCATTTGAGACCCGAGTTTAAAAAAAACTTAAGAATTCTCTCTGAAATGAGAGGGGAGAGAAGGGTCCGGGCTCCAATCTCCGTCGAGCCGATCCTCGGTCATCGGCCTCACGTGCCCACGCGCCGTTGCCGAACCCGCCCCGTACGGTGGTCAGAAAACCCAAAAGTTTTGATTTTCGACGCGATTTCAAAGGTAAGCTTGTCTTTTATTTATTTTAATGGTATTTGCATGTATTTAGGAAAAATGAAAAGGTAAAGGTATATCACCTTTTGAGAGACTGCTTGAACTTCTTTCTTATGAATATCTATGTATTTTTATTCTCGTAAAAATCCTCCTCCTTTTTTTTTTTTTTTTTGTACAGATTTGTGAAGAGGCTTTTATAGCCTTCTATGAACTGTTTACATTTAGAAAGAAATCTTTGATTTCTTTTCTCCTATCTATTTTCCTTTTCTGCTGTGTTTTCTTTTTTTTTTTTTTACAGGTGATCAAGAAGAATCCAACATTGGCATTGATTCAGCCGTAAATCACGGCGAGGCCAGGGTCACGGCATTGATTCGGGGCCAGAATCCTGGGGTGAGACGAACAGACACGAGTCGAAGGGGCGTGACTCTTGGACTGATTGTGGCGAAGCTTCTGGAACGGCTCTTACGGCGCTGAAGTTCCAATGAAACCTTAGAGTTTCCTGCTGGTTCTTTAAGTTACTGGGCCTTTTGGGCCCGAGTGACTTGAGTCTTATTGGGCCACTGTTTGTTGGGTCCAGGTAGACTTAAGATTGTTGTAAACGGGCATAGGGTTTAGGCATTTGGGCTGCTGGGTTATGTATTATTTTTTGTTTTGGGCTCTGTATATGGACTTTTTAAATAAATAAACATTTATTTATTTATTTTATTTGGTTTAAGGCCCAGGCAAATTTGGGCTATTATAGCTGCCCCTCTTTGCTCATTGCGGTGTAATAGGAATTGAGCAAAGACTTATAGAGAGACCAAATTTGCTCGGCTTTGTCAGATTAGGATTCCTCAATCTACTCCTTGCAAACTCATGACTGTCATGTTGATATCTTCGATCTGCTCTCCGTTGAACACAGAGATGCCAAATCTTCTTCTTCGGTTTGTTTTCTGACAATACAGAGATGTCAAATCATCTTAGATCTGCTTTCAGCGTAAACACGTGAAAGCCAAATCTGCTATGTCTTCGATTTGTTCCTTGTAAACACAAGAATTCCAAATCATCTTGGATCCGCTTCAGTATAAACATCTGAAGGTTAGATCTGCTATGTATCTGCTCTCCGTCGAAATGGAGATGCCAGACTTTGATTTGTTCTCTGACAATATAGAGATGCCAAATCGTCTTAGATTTGCTTCATCGTAAGCACATGAAAGCCAAATCAGCTATGTCTTTGATTTGTTCCTTGTAAGCACAAGGATGCCAAACCATCTTGGATCTTGTTTCAGTATAAACATCTGAAGGTTAGATCTGCTATGTGTCTGCTCTCCGTCGAATATGGAGACGCCAAACTTTGATTTGTTCCCTGACAATGCAGAGATGCCAAATTATCTTATATTTGCTTCAACGTAAGCATGTGAAAGCTAAATCAGCTATGTCTTCAATTTGTTCCTTGTAAGCACAAGGATGCCAAACCATCTTGGATCTTGCTTCAGTATAAACATCTGAAGGTTAGATCTGCTATGTGTCTGCGTTTCGTTGAATATGGAGACGCCAAACTTTGATTTGTTCCCTGACAATACAGAGATGCCAAATCATCTTAGATTTGCTTCAACGTAAGTACGTGAAAGCCAAATCAACTATGTCTTCAATTTGTTCCTTGTAAGCACTAGGATGCCAAACCATCTTGGATCTTGCTTCAGTATAAACATCTGAAGGTTAGATCTGCTATGTGGCGGCCTATTACCCTACTGCTTAGGGGATTAAGGCACGTCGTCTTTGATAACCCTGTAGAATGATTATGCCTGATGATTAGGATGCTATGATCGAAGTGAGTCGAATGTTCCTAATTAAATATGTTATGATGCAAAATGTTATGAACATGATTCCTATCCTAGACGTCACCACTCATTCATTCATTTGTCTTTTCTTTTCTCAAAGTATTATTCTTGCTCAGCCTGTGGGCCTATACCCCTCCACTAAGGATGTTTGTAAGATAATCTTTCCTTAGAATTGAATCGTTGGTTTTGTCCATTTTCCTTTTGGACTGGAAGAAAGAAATTCCTTGAGTTCCTTCATCCCTTACTTATGTGAATTTCTCGAACAATTTTCCTACTTTAGTTTCTTGTATTATCTAGAAATTTCAGAGTAATGCGCAAAACTTCGTTTGTGAACATATTCAGTTCATCTATCATTATTTCAATGCAACATACTTAAATAATAATGGAAGATGAATAAATCTTTAAGAATAATTGGATTTGAATGAATTATTAAAAGAGATACAAAAGAAATTAATCTGAAAGCCTATCTTTGAGAAGGAAAAAAAAAGAATCTAAAGATAGCAAACAGGCCAAACATTAGATGCCCTAGATATCACCGTTTGAGCGCTTATACATCAACTTCATGAAGGCATGTGTTTAGAAGATTCAAAGTACTCTGTCGATGCCCCAGTATGCAACGTTCTTCGTTCTTTGTTGAGCAAGATTACCGGATGCTTCAAAATTTGAGTCGTCCTTTCAGGTTTTCAACTCAAAACCCCTTTGGTCACAAGGCGCCCTTTGCGGGTTTTCACCTTGGCCTCTCCATTTTTCTCTTTTTTCCTCTTCTTTCTTTCTCTTTCCTTTTTTTCGAAACCCCAAAGCGCCCTTTGCGGGTTTTCACCTTGGATTCTCTTCTCCTTTAGACAAAGTATTTTTTAACTGAGTCTGAGTTCACTGGGTTAGGTAAACTTTTCCCATCCATTTCCGTCAAGATCAAAGCACCGCCAGAGAAAGCTTTCTTCATGACATACGGCCCCTCCCAATTCGGCATCTATTTCCCCCTAAAGTCTTTTTGAATAGGAAGGAACTTTTTCAGTACAAGGTCTCCCTCGTGGAACTCTCTTGGTCGAACTTTCTTATCATAAGCTCGCATCATTCGCTTCTGATACATCTGACCATGTCGAATGGCTCTTAGCCTCTTTTCCTCAATCAAGTTCAACTGGTCATATCGGGATTGAACCCATTCAGCTTCATCTAACCTTATCTCCGTCAAAATTCGAAGAGAAGGTGTTTCTACTTCAATAGGTAACACTGCTTCCATCCCATAAACTAATGAGAATGGGGTTGCCCCAGTAGAGGTTCTGACAGATGTTCGATAGGCCAGGAGTACAAACGGTAACTTCTCATGCCAATCTCTATAAGTCTCAGTCATCTTCCCGACTATTTTCTTCATGTTCTTGTTGGCGGCCTCCACTGCCCCATTCGTTTTTGGACGATAGGGAGAAGAGTTGTGATGCTTGATCTTGAACTGGTCGCAAACTTCTGCTATCATTTTGTTGTTCAAGTTCAATGTGTTGTCGGATATGATCTTCTCAGGCATTCTATACTGACAAATGATCTCCCTCTTCAAGAATCGACTCACAGCTGAGTTAGTAACATTCACATAAGAAGCGACCTCTACCCATTTTGTAAAGTAGTCAATTACCACGAAGATAAACCGATGTCCATTCGAAGCTTTCGGTGATATTGGTCCAATGACATCCATGCCCCACATGGAGAAGGGCCATGGAGAAGTCATAACATGCAAAGGTGAAGGTGGTATATGAATTTTGTCCCCATAAATCTGACACTTATGGCATTTCTTAGTATAGTTGATACAGTCCCCTTCCATAGTGGCCCAATAATAGCCAAACCTCATGATTTGCCTTGTCATCGTGAACCCATTTGCATGCGTCCCACATACACCTTCATGAACTTCTTCTAAAATTAGCTTAGCTTCTACAGCATCGACACATCTGGAAAGTACTTGGTCTTTCCTTCTCTTGTACAGGATATCCCCGTCCAAGACATAGTCGCAAGCTAACATTCTCAAAGTTTGTTTGTCATTTTCATTGGCCTATTTAGGGTATTTATGATCTCTCACATATCGTAATATATCCTGATACCAAGGGCTATCATCCTTTCCTTCCTTATCAATGTTACAACAATGAGCTGGAGCCTCGTAGACACTCATTTGAATTGGTCTCATCTCTTCCTCTTTATTCGCCTTAATCATTAAGGCCAAGGTTGCTAAAGCATCTGCCATCTGATTTTTGTCTCGTGGGAGATAATTGAAGGTGATGTCATCGAACTCCTCAAGTAACCCCAAAACTACTTTTCGATAATTGATCAATTTAGGGTCCCTTGTTTCCCATTCACCTCTAAGCTGATAAATTACCAACGCAGAATCTCCATATACTTCTAGGGTTTTTATACCTCGCTCTATAGCTGCTTGAAGTCCCATGATGCATGATTCATACTCAGCCATATTACTCGTACAATTAAAGTCCAACTTGTACGTGAACGGGTAATGATCGTCATTCGGGGATACGAAGATTGCCCCAATTCCATTTCTGACTGCATTGGAAGCCCCATCAAAATTTAGCTTCCAAGGAGAATCTTCGGTCGTTGCTATACATATTAACTCCTCATTTGTAAAATCAAAGTTCAATGGCTCATAATCCTCTAGAGCCCTACTGGCCAAGAAGTCTGCTACCACACTTCTTTTTATAGCCTTCTGACTTATGTAGACTATATCAAACTCTGAAAGCAAAATTTGTCATCTCGCCATTCTCCCATTTAGAGCCGTTGACTCCATCATGTATTTCAATGGATCAAGCTTTGAGATGAGCCAAGTGGTATGGTATAGCATGTACTGTCTTAATCTCCGAGTTGTCCAAATCAGCACACTGCACAACTTTTCAATTGGTGGATATCTCATTTCACAGTCAGTGAATTTCTTACTGAGATAATAAATTGCCTTCTCATTTTTCCCTGACTCGTCATGCTGACCAAGCACACATCCCATAGAATTACTGAACACTGACAAGTACAGTATTAATGGTTTATTTGGGCTAGGTGGAGATAATACCGGAGCATTTAACAAATACTGCTTGACCTTTTCAAAAGCATTCTGGCATTCCTCATCCCAAGTACCTTGATTGTGCTTTCTGAGGAGGTGAAAGATAGGATCACATTTCTCAGTTAGTTGTGAAATGAACCGAGCGATGTAATTCAACCTTCCTAGGAATCCTCGAACTTCTTTTTGAAGTTGTGGTGAAGGCAATTCTCGTATTGCTCTGACTTTGTCTGAATCAACTTTTATTCCTTTTTCACTGACTACGAAACCCAATAGCTTTCCCGATCTAGCTCCGAAGGTCCACTTTGCCAGATTGAGCCTTAACTGAAACTTCCTCAACCTCAAGAATAGTCTTCTCAAAACTTCAATATGCTCTTTCTCTGTTCGGGACTTAGTAATCATGTCATCAACATATACTTCAATGTCCCTATGCATCATGTCGTGAAACAAGTTCACCATAGCCCGCTGGTAGGTTGCCCCTGCGTTCTTCAGTCCAAATGGCATTACTTTGTAGCATAAGGTGCCCCACAAGGTTATGAAGGTGGTTTTATCCATGTCCTCTAGATGCATCATTATCTGATTGTACCCCGAGAAACCATCCATAAAGGAAAACAACGAATGTCCCATCGTGTTGTCTACCAAAGTGTCGATGTGCAGCAAAGGAAAGTTGTTTTTTGGGCTAGCTTTATTTAGATCTCTGTAATCAATGCACATTCGTATCTTCCTGTCCTTCTTAGGGACCGGCACAATATTAGCTACTCATTCAGAGTACTTGACCTCTTGTAAGAATCATGCATCGAACTGCTTCTTAACCTCATCTTTTATTTTTAGTACAATGTCTGGCCACATTCTCCGCAACTTCTGTTGGACTGGTTTGTAATCCTGTCTTATCGGAAGACGATGTACTACAATGTCAGTACTCAATCTGGGTATATCCTGATATGACCATGCGAAGATATCCTTGAACTCTCGAAGCAACTCAACCAGACCATGCCTTGTGTCCTCGGTAATCAGTGTTCCAATTTTCAACTCCTTCCCTTCCTCTAGGGCTACATTTTCTATTGCCTCTTTTTCATGCGGCAAAATTCTTTTTTCCTCTTGTTTTACCATTCTTAACAGATCAAGAGACACATTACAATCTTGAACATTTTCAAAATCCTACGATTCCTCTAAACACATGTCTTACTCGCAAGAGAAATCAGGAGTTGCAGTATTAGTGCTCATATCATTGATATCTAGGGACCTGTGGGGGTATGAAAGAATATACAAAGAATCATTGAATCTAAGAATGATTGTTTATATGCTGCAAATGAAAGAATGAGAATTGCAAAAGTTTAACGAAATATTGATTGATAAAAAGAAACCATATTCGTCTAAATTGATAATAAAGTTATGTTTTATTAAAATAATAATAGATGATCATAAGCCTTTTTCACAAACATAATCTTACTACTCCTAGGCCCTAGAGTAATAGGCATGTTTCGAGAATTACTCTAAAAAATTCCTAAAGACTACAGGAAGGTCCTCCGCAGTCCAATTGTTCAGAGAGCTCCACGGTTCGTAAGGGCGAATGCCCTCGAGGCTTCCTTGCTCCAATCCCTCATTGTGTACAATATTAATCTGATGACTTTCTTCTACCAGTAACCCTCCTGACTTAAAGGATTTGGATATAGGTGAGAATGTCATCGGTTCCAACTCCTCTTCTCCTCCGTTCAAATGCGCCTTTCTTCTCGTTTGGCGCTTCTCAATCTCTTGCCTCTAATGCTTATGGTCTGGCTTGAAGCCCAAACCAAAGCGATCTTTCTTCTCAATCAGTTTTGGGATTTGAACCCCTCCTTGCAACTGTCTTCCTAGTCCTTTTCCTGGAATTGCTCCCTTCCCCATCATCATTTGCAGGGCCATCCTTGTGGCTCTAGACATTTTGGGTACCCGCACCTCACTTCCTTCCAAAATAAAGGTTGCATTGATGATTTATAAAGAGCGAAAAGAACACTCAATAGCCTCTTCATTTGCCTCGACATAAGGGGCCTTGCTAGTGACTGCTGCGATAATGTCCTCCTCTGCATTAACGGTTATTAACCGTCCATCTGTCACTATTTTTGGTGCAATGAGGAGGGCACCGCTCCTGCCGAGTGTATCCATGGTCTCCCCAATAAAAAATTATAGGAGGGCTTGTTATCCATCACCAAGAAATCAATTTCATATGTATTTGGCCCAATTTCCAAAGGGATGTCAATTCGTCCCATCACTTTCCTTTCGGTTCCATCGAAGGCTCTTACCACATTGTGACATGTTTTCATATACAAACTGTCAATGGGTAATCTGTTCAATGTGGATAATAGAAGGACGTTCAAAGTCGACCCGTTACAACGAGTACACTTGGAAGCGTGTATCCCTTACACCGAGTAGTGATGTGCAAGGCCTTGGTTAACCCTATGCCCCCAGGTGGAATTTCATCATCATTGAAATAGATGAAATTGTCAGCATTGATGTTATTCACCAACCGGTCCAACTTGTAAACGGATATGTCGTGGGTGACATATATTTCGTTAAGTATCTTCAACAATGCATCCTGATGCACCTCAGAACTCAGAAGTAGGGCTAATACTGATATACGCGCTGGCTACCTATGCAACTGCTCGACCACACTATACTCGCTATGCTTAAGGAACTTTAGAAACTCCTTAGCCTCCTCCTCCTTTATTGGCTCCTTGGCAGGCATTTCAACCTCTTTCTTCTTCTCAACGTCAACATCCTCTATTTTCGTAGGCTCCACTCTGATGCCTCCCACATCATAACGCTTCCCACTTCGTGTATGAGAACCTTCATTTTGCACGCCCCTAGACGCACTGGCTATACTCTCCCCCTCAGGTACTGTTACACTGCAGTCATAGCTCCATGGCACCCTCTTATCATCCTTGTAAGGGAAAGGAGTGGGTTTATGGATGACGACCTTGGGCCCGGTTTGTGCCCCCACTTCATTATTCCCCGGTAAGGAAATAATAATTCTTGGTCGGCTGGTTCCTTGTTGTTCATTTTCCAGCACACATATTTGTGTTTTGCAAGAACTACCCTAAAAAATCTATAGCTCTTTGTTAACCATAAAGCCTTGCACTATGGCCTTGAACTCTTCACAATTTTGGATCATATGACCTACCTCTCCATGAAATTCACAACAGTTCCCCATTCTTTCTCTGCCTTTTCCAGAGGTCAACATACCTCTCTTCACCATCTCCTCCCATATTACTTTCATGGGTGTCTTCACCTTAGCAACATCTTCCTTGATTCTTCCTTCCCCGGTTTCATCAATGGCATTCACTCATTGATTGCCATGATCTGGTAACAGATTTTTAGCATTAGGGGTACTGTCGAATTTCACAACCCCCATCTTGATAAGCCTCTCCTCGGCCTTCTTGAATCCGGTGTTGTTTTCAATCGAATGCCCCGGTATTCTGCATGATATTCGCATTTAGCATTTGCATCATACCATTTAGGGTACAGTGGCTGTAGCGATTTCAAATGAAATGGAGCAATAACATGTGCATCATATAAGCTTTGATAAAGCTCACGATACGTCACAGGGATAGGCGTGAATTGCATCCTTTCCGAATTCTGTCTTGTGCCCGATTCCTGTCTTTGAGTACTTTGTTGCTCGACCGCAGCTGCTTTGGGTTGCCCAACTGTGATTGCCCTCGAGTTGAGACTATTCATGTTATTCACCTCATTGTCCTTTCTCCTTGGGATCGATCTTTTAGCCGTTTCCCCCTCAATTTTACCGCCTCTTATGGCGTTCTCAATCATCTCTCCTGCCAGAACTATATTCGCCAAACTTTTCGTGGTGCTTCCAATCATGTGAGTGATGAACGGCGCCTTAAAAGTGTTGATAAACAACATGGTGGTCTCCTTTTCTAATAGAGGTGGTTGTACTTGCATTGCCACCTCCCTCCATCATTGTGCGTAATGCCTAAAACTTTCATTAGGTTTTTTCTCCATGTTTTGAAGCGTGATGCTGTCCGGCGTCATATCAGTTACATGGTTGTACTGTTGCATGAAGGCTTGTGCAAGATCCCTCAATGAATCAATTCTTACACGGCTCAACTAATTGTACCACCTAGCCGCTGCTCCTACTAAGCTGTCTTGAAAACAATGGATCAATAGTTGATCATTGTTCACATACCCAATCATTCTCCTACAAAACATTGTTATGTGTGCCTCTGGGCAAGTAGTCCCTTTGTACTTTTTAAACTCCGGCATCTTAAATTTGTGAGGAAGCACCAAGTTTGGGACCAAACTTAAGTCTTTGGAATCAATCCCATGATGATTGCCAGCACCTTCCAAAACCCTAAACTTCTCCTCCAACCACTTGCAACGATCCTCCAACTGTTTTGAAGATTCGGTTGCCATTCTTTCTTTCTTCATCATATCTAGATCAGGAGTGATAGGGTTGATCGGGCTATCTCCCAAATTATTTCCCAACCCAGATGAGAAATTCACGGGGATTCCAGTATCAACCGGCCTATGTTTAGGCCTCACAGTGACAGATGGCCTTCTAGGAGGTGCCTCGATTTGCAGTGGCACATGAGGCGGAGTTAGACCCGGAGGATGATCCTCATCCACCTCACCAGTGATAGCCATAGGGGCCTTCCCTTTATTAGTGGCCCTTAGAAGCTGAGCCATTTCAGCCATCATATTCCTCTGAGCCTCTAGCATTTGCTCCCTCATGTCATTCTGCATCCTGGCCAACTGCTCTTGTAATTGGTCCTTCATATCCTTTTGCAATTGTTCGAACCTTTGATCCATACTCTTAGTTTTAGTGAGAGTGCTGTAAGGTTGTGTGATTTCCAGATTTTCTTTTCTACCTTTAGAAGTAAACTTTAACTAATTAGGGTCTTTCTATAACTTTGAATGCATATGATGTGATGCAATGCAAATGCATAAATGCAAAAAAGGCATCGATCTCGATTCAATCTCATTTAGAAAACTTTATTTAGAAAAATAATATCTTTACACATAAATGGATTACATATACGCCTTTGCCCTAATGCCCAAAGTTCTAACTTTATCTAATAAAAGGGCTAACTCTCGACCTTTATCGATGTCTTGACTCATACATCATACTTCAACGCATCAGCTCATCTTTATTAAGTCTCGAACATATTCAGTAATCTCTCGGATCTGGGCTACAGCCTCCTCAATAACGTAATCCCTATCTCTGACTTAACCTTTAACTTGATGGAGCTCTCTTTTAAGACAATCTTCTTGCGCCTCGAGCTGTTCAATCCGAAGTTCACCATCATGCAATGCCACTTCCACATCTTCAACCTTACTTTTTAGCTCCTTTAACTCGACCGTAGGATCAAGGTTTTGATGCCAACGAAGGGATCGTCCAAGCTCAGTTACCTTAGTCTTCAACCCTTTATTCTCTTTCTCTAATGCCAAATTCTGCGACCGCATCTCTTGAAACTTCCTCTCCCAATACTCGGCTCTAGCTTTTTCCTCTTGAACTTCTTTCTGCCACCCCACTCGCTTTAAAGATACTTGTGCCTTCTTATACTCCTCTTTTAAATCATCTCGGTCTTCCTCAACCTTCCTCTTTTCCTTCCTAACCTTTTCAACCTCCTTCTTTCGTAGGTCAACATCTAGACTCAGGTACATCTTCTCCTCCTCAAGCTTTTCTATCTTCTTTTCGAGTTCCAGATTCTTTCTCTTAAATTTTTGCTTCATGATATCAAGCTCCGAGGGTATCACTTGTAAATATTCCTCCATTGGTCGAACTTCTTCCATTTTTGTCGTAGGAACATTATCGTTAATCCTTCTACTCCTTCATTCGACATATTCCGGTGTCGTAGCAGGATTAATGGCCACTCCCTTCAACCGATAAGTCTTGTTCCAAGCACTAGAAACCTCGCTAACCTTCCTCTTGTAATCGGCTCTTCTATATACAAACTTACTTTGAGCCAACCCATGAGTCGTTGGTACGAACTGTCTCAAACCATACTACCTCAGCACGAGCAAAGGGGCATAACCAATGGCACCCCAAATTCCCAACAGGGGAACCCAATCAAAGCGGCCGCATCGATAAATTATCTCACCAGGAACCATCCATGGAGCTCTCCACTCAACATCCTCCGACTGAAGATTCTGAAGTAATGCTATCCAATTCTCTTCCGACACATCCACTTTCCTAGATGAGGCTACTATATCTTTCAATGGGGAGTAGTTCTCAAAGAAAACCCGGCAAACAATCCATCAATCAATCGGAAGTGACTGTAGAACCAAGCCAAAAGTAACTGAGCACACCCTATAAACCTGCCTGCACCTGCCCTCCTACATGCACCTAAGGACCTGAATGTCTCCGCCAAAATTGCAGGGACGAAAGTGACCTTTTTGCTGAGTTGATGAAAAAATCCGTGGTTGCCTCGTCCACATATCCCAAAGCCCTAGGGAAAACCATCAGTCCATACAAACTTAAGGCCAAAATGTCTACCTTCTTCGTCTCATAAGGGTGTGTCAAAATCAAATCTTTCAAAGCGTCCCACGAAATGCACTTGCACTCACCCTTCTCTTTAATTCTGGTTGTGATCCACTGCTCGCTCATCCCCGTAATGGTCATTAATTTCTTCCAAAAGGTAGGGCCACAAGCAGCTCGAGAATAGATTCTATCACTCTGAAACCTGGACAACGAAGTAAGGCAGTGTACTCCTCCACAGTAGGTACCAAGTCTACCTCCCAAAATCAAAACAATCAGACGGGTTCCAAAACTGAGCAAGGGCTCGGAACAAGTGCTCATCTATCTGAATATCGAGCAAGTAAGGTAAATCCCCGTAATTATCGTAGAATAACTGCTTGGTCTCATTGCCCCACTGATCCCAAATTTCCTTAAGCTCTTGGAGATTATTCTGTGTGACACTAATACGAGTATAATCTGACAGCTCTGACACATATCCCATAGTTATACTGTCTCCCTTTTCTAGCTACGTTTGCTCTGACCATCTATGAACATCGGCGTTGCCCTCCACTCTATCAAGAAGTCCGTTCTCCATAATAAAACTTCCTAACTTAGAAACTAACCGTGAATCGATACATTTTGTAAATGCAAAATGACATACAAACAAAAGAAAAGGAATAGTCAGTATCACATGATATCAATAAATCTCAACAATAATTTATAAGGGTAATATCTAAAGTATAGCTCTAACCAAGTTGGGCTCTTACGGTTTTTCTATATGAGGTTGGTTTTAAAGCTTGAGGTACCCGAACCAACAAATTCCTCGATTCTCACCCATTATAGGCTCATTTGAAACGAGTTCAGTTCAAGGGAATACATTTCCCTATGGCTATACGGAGATGAAAATCTCACGAAACCATAGGTATGGATGTATCCCGAAAGTGATCCACTATCCTACACGGAAGCGAAAACCTCACGAAGGCGTAGTTTCTCACTCCCACTTAAGGGTGTGACCACAACGGTCACGCAAATGCAATGCGTATCAAAATATATAACATATGCAATAATACAAACACATGTAATGCAAAGAGGATTGAATTTTAAAATTTTTCAAATTTTCGACATTAAGACAAAAGGTAATCAATTATACGGCATGACTCTCTTATTAGTCCCCAGTGGAGTCGCCAAGCTGTCGAAACCATTTTTAAATCGAGTTTTGGAAAATGGGAATCGACTTTAAGAAAAACGAAAACGGGAGTCGTCACCAATCTTTTTAGGTGTGATTGGATCACCTTATAAAAGGTTTTGTTTTAAAACATTAATTTTGGTCTACGAAAGTCGAGAAAATGGATTCGGGAGTCGGTTACATACGAGGAAGGGTTAGCACCCTCGTAACGCCCAAAAATTGGTACCTAATTAATTATCAAGTGTCTTTAATGTCGAAAATTAAAATTTTTTTTAAGATGCAATCCTCTTTAGAATATTTTAATTTTGAAAATTAGGGCTCACTTGTATCAAATGAATCAAAATATTACATCCAGTAAGTTGGGAAGCAATATTTTTAAGACATTCGAAGCTAAGCTAGCCCTTTTTGAAAATCCCTATCTCAAAACGACAAAACACCATATCCAGTAAGTTAGGACACAATGTTTTGAAATTCTGAGATAGTTGCTCGTATTTTGGAAACCTTAAAAACTTAGAAGGGTGCTTGACTATTCGAACTCAACGAGAAAAGTTGCAACCCAGTAAGTTTGGGCACTACCTTTCTTGAAGTTTCCAAACATCTAAACATTGCCTTACTTTTAAAAAAAATTTCTTTTGAATTAAGTGAAATATATCTTTTGGTTTAAAAAAAATGATGTGTTTTGTATATCACAAGGAATTAAATAAATCTAGTTACAATATACATGTTTTATCATTTCATGCAACTATAGTATAGAAAATAGTAATAATGGCATAAATTACACAATATACATTATCATTTTATGCATGGCCATATATGACACATATATACATGCATTATTGTTACATGCAACATACGCAAAAATGGCAAGACAAATCAACACAAATTAAACATACATAATGATATTTCATGCAAATATAATAATATAAAATGTTCAATTAAAGATAAAACAAATGATATAAAATTTAATTTATTAAGCAACAAAAGAAAACCAAAAACTAAGCAAATTAAAATGTCTAAAATATAAGTTGAATGAAAATAAGCTATTTAGAAATATACTAAATAAAATAAGGATAATAAAAGAACTTCCTTTTTTTTAGAATGATATATACATATATAGATTATACTATGAAATATAATAACTTAATATGTAAGAAAAATAATATACTAAATATTACTATTATACTTAAAATAATTTAAGAATATACATAATTAATAAATAATAAAATAGTGTATATTTTATAATAAAATAAAGATAATGAAAAGAAATATGATAAAATATATAGTGTATAATATAATTTATAACCAAAATATATAATAATATAAACCATATAATAAGTAATATAAAAAATACATATAATAAATTGTAATATGTAAATATAATGAAGGATAATATATATACTATCATCTAAAAATTAAAATTTACACAATTAATAATAATACATATTTTTTTTAAAAATAATATATGTGAAATATATAAATAAATATAATTTATAAGTAAAAACTATATATAATAAATAATATATAAAAATAATATATTCCTTTATAATTAATATTTATAGATATAAAGTATTTAATAGATAAAAAAAATATTTAAAAGGACTATAACGAAATAAAATTAAAGTTTTAGGGCTAGTTTAAATAAAAAAAATTAGCCTTCTGGAATGCGTGTTAAAACCAAGGGACTCATTGGGCAAATTGCCCTAATCCCAAAACGACACCGTTTCCCCGGAATAAATTTTAATAGCCATTGGGACTAAATTAAAACAACTATATAATATTAGGGCCGAATTAAAAACTAAAATGAAATGAAATTATAAAATTTAATAAACCAAAAGGATCAATTGGGCAATTATCCCAATTTCCAAAAAGACGCGGATCCTCCCCGGGTCACGGGTCAACACGCAGATCCTCGGCATTGATACGACGTCGTTTTGCGCTTATTGAATTAAACCAAAATGGCACCGTTTTGTTAGGGCTATATAAGCCAAATTTTTAGCTCAAAATTCATTTGAGACCCGAGTTTAAAAATAACTTAAGAATTCTCTCTGAAATGAGAGGGGAGAAAAGGGTCCGGGCTCCAATCTCCATCGAGCTGATCCTCGATCATTGGCCTCAAGTGCCCACGCGCCGTTGCCGACCCCGCCCCGTACGTGGTCAGAAAACCCAAAAGTTTTGATTTTTGACGCGATTTCAAAGGTAAGATTGTCTTTTATTTATTTTAATGGTATTTGCATGTATTTAGGAAAAATGAAAAGGTAAAGGTATATCACCTTTTGAGAGACTGCTTGAACTTCTTTCTTATGAATATCTATGTATTTTTATTCTGAGTAAAAATCCCTGCCTCCTTTTTTTTTGTTTTGTACAGATTCGTGAAGAGGCTTTTATAGCCTTCTATGAACTGTTTACATTTAGAAAGAAATCTTTGATTTCTTTTCTCCTATCTATTTTCCTTTTCTGCTGTGTTTTCTTTCTTCTTCTTTTTTTTTTGCAGGTGACCGAGGAGAATCAAACACTGGCGTTGATTCAGCCGTAAATCACGGCGAGGCCAAGGTCACGGTGTTGATTCGGGGCCAGAATCCTAGGGTGAGATGAACAGACATGAGTCCAAGGGGCGTGACTCTTGGGTGATGGTGGCGGGCTTCGAACGCTCTTCTGGGCTGAAGTTCCAAGGAAACCCTAGAGTTTCCTGCTGGTTCTTTAAGTTACTGGGCCTTTTGGGCCCAAGTGACTTGAGTCTCATTGGGCCACTGTTTGTTGGGTCTGGGTAAACTTAAGATTGTTGTAAATGGGCATAGGGTTTAGGCATTTGGGCTGCTGGGTTATGTATTATTTTTTGTTTTGGGCTCTGTATATGGACTGTTTAAATAAATAAACATTTATTTATTTATTTTATTTGGTTTAAGGCCCGGGCAAATTTGGGCTATTACATATATTATTTTATGTTTTAATATATTTATTATATATTATTTTATTTTATATTTTATCATATATTTATATTTTATTATATATTATATGTAATTTTGAAATTTATAAATTATTATTAAATATTATGTTTTTATTTAAATATTTAAACTTCATTTTATAATCTATATTATTACTTTATTCTTTATATTATATATTCTATTATTTTATATTTTATATATATATATTTATTATTATGTATAATTTGTAAATTTGTAGATCGATAGTTAAATATTATACTTTATTAATATGCATTATATTTTGAAAATTTTTTTTGTGAAGTTTTGTTCCTACTTAATATTATTATGTATGTATACATATTTTAGGTTATTATATAGTATATTTTATTAGTAAGTTTTTTTTATATTTTCATCACTATTTCTGCTTGATATTTCATGTGTCGTTTAAATATTCCTTAATACCCCATTCATTGTTAATTGTATCTAACTATATCTTTATTTATTTTTTTTAAACTTGATAGTTTATCATGCATTTACTTAGCATTATCATAGTACATCAATTTATCTCTTAAAATATTTGATACTTTTATACTTAATTGCATGAATTGTGGATTATTTAGGTTATTATCTTAGATTATATTTGTATGAAATGATGTTGTATATGCCATATAATGTATGTTTTATACTTATTATTTTTATGGTTGCTTGCATAATAAAGAAATGTATATAATATGTATTATATTATTTATGTCATATTTGCCTGAAATATTAATGAAGTTACACAGTTTGATATTGATATATGTTAAAATTGTATCTTGATTGCATCATGATTTTAAAAAATATATAATCAAAGAAATGTTTTTAAAAAAAGGCAATGTTTTTCGTATTTAGGAATTCGGGAAATAGTGCCCTAACATGCTGGATGCGATTTCTCGTTCGTCTAAATGCCTAAAATACCCTTCTAAACAATTTTAAAAATTACGAGGTGATTTCAATTACAAGAGTTTTAGAATATCGTATCCTATCATGCTGGATGTGATATTCGTATTCTTTTGGAACGAAGGAATCTTAGTTATAAACTCGAAGTATTCCGGTTTTAAAAAAGGGATCCTATTTTTAAATCCTTTCAAATTTTTTGACATTAAGACAGAAAACTATTCAATTTGGTACCAATTTTGGGCATTGCGAGGGTGCTAATCCTTCCTCGTACGTAACCGACTCCCGAACCTGTTTTCTTAATTTTCGTAGACCAAAACGTTTTATAAGGTGATCCAATCACACCTAAAAAAGGTTGGTGGCGACTCCCACTTTCGTTTTTGAAAAGTCAATCCCCGTTTTTCAAACATCCTTTAAAAAAAATGGTTTCGACAATGAAGTCTGCAACAAGCTAGAACAATCCAACCTTGTTTTTTTTATACTATACTAAGGTGTTGTTATTAATATGAGATTTTTTTTAGAACCACAATTATCATCTAAACCACATTTTGAAACATTGAATGTATTAAATTATATAGTTCAAGAGTTATATTTAGTGCTGTGAAGGGCAAGTCTCAATAACTAGATCTGATTATAAACAAAATAAATTGATTGGAAAAATGGCATATGGAAAAGACTTTCATTTATGGTTCCATCAGATTTTGTAAGCCATTATGAAGTGTATATTCTGAAATTTCAGGACACTTTTCAAGTTTCACTGAACAAAAATATATATATGTGTGAGAAAATTTCGAGTGAAGGTTTTCCTTTTCCTTCAAAGTAATTCTTTAATTCCTTCTTTTTTCTTAATTACTAAATGTTATTGTTGGTTACTCTTCATATGTAAGCTGGAAGCTAAGGATTCTTGGAAAATATAGAGGTGTTATATCTCCTGGTAAGTCTGAAAACTTTACATGTTAATAGCAACCCTTACCCGTGTCTGACACAGGGACAGGATATGAGGCATTACCGGACTTAAATACAAGCAAACATACAAAATTGGGCCATAAAATTTTGTTCAAATAAAATTCATTCATACATATGCAAATTGTCCCTTATATGGACCTACGAGGCCCAAAACATACATCGGGAGTAGTTCGGGACTAATATGAGAACTTTAGAAAACTTTGGGAAAACTTAGAAAAATTTTCATGAAACAGGGTCACACGCTCGTGTGGGTAGGCCGAGTGGTCACACACACCCGTGTGGCTTGGGACACACCCGTGTCCTCAGCCTGTGTAACTCTCTGCTTATGATGTCATCAACACAATTAGGGTCACACGGCCAAGTCACACACCAAGTGCAGACTTTACACGGCCTGGGTACACGCCCATGTCCTAAGGTCGTGTCCTTCACACGACTAAGATACACAACCGTGTCTTTGCCCGTGTGTTTACTACTGGGCATTCTGTTTTGTCTAATTAGAGTGTAGGGGACACACGGCCAGATCATACGCCCCTTGGGCAGACCGTGTGTCACACACAGCCCAGACACATGCCCGTGTGTCTACCCGTGTGGACAAATTCTAGGCTAATTTCCAAGCCATTTGCCACCCTCAAA